>JARWLC010000011.1:79574489-80174489 GCA_033318265.1 Phyllotis vaccarum
TACCATATTTATGCCTGTCCCATCTGTTGCATTTTTTTGTTAATTTTCACACCCCTTTTGGGTCTTCTCTGACTTATTTGAGCAGTCTACATGTTTTCACTTTATCTCCCCTCACCACAGCAATTACACTTCCTCATACACTATTTAGAGACTGCCCTGGAGTTTTCAATATGTATTTCTTCAGTTCATCTCAGTTCATCTTCAAATACCACTACACCACTATATGGGTACAGCCAGTGCCTTCGCCTTTCAGTGAAGGCTTCCTAAACTGTTTCTTCTGTCTGTCAGTCTTGCTGTCACTCATTCAGAGCTTGTGGCTTTCCCTGTAAGGGCCTTTTCTTAATAACTCTGTGGGGCAGGATTTCAAGCGTGGCCTCCCTCGGCTTTTGTTCCGGTGAAGGACAACATCTACTGTTACGCCCTCCACTCGCTCATTGCTGACCTGGTCTCTCGTGGGCTTTTTGTCTGCTGAGGTCATTTTCGTTGTCTTAGGTAGATAATGTGTTTTCTTTCCCTGGCTTTATTTTTTTCAGGATTTCCTCTTTGCCTTTGTGTATTTCCTATGACTGGGACAGTTTTCTTTTGCAGTCTTTCTTGGCATTCTCTGACTTTCCTAGGACTGTGATTTATAGCTTGTCTTTGACTTTAAAACATTTGTGGCCAGTATACTCCGTTCCTTTTTCTCTCTCTCTCCCTCCCTCCCTCCCTCCCTCCCTCCCTCCCCCCCCCCCCTCTCTCTCTCACTGGAACTACTGGAATTACACAAGTGTTATAACTTCCAAAATTCTCAAGTTTTTGGAGGCTCTTCAGAGTTCAAATTGATCCATTTAACTAGACTAATGTAGAGAAAATGCCTGGGTTCAATTTTTTACAGACCTCAAAAGACAGATAAAATGGAAATATGAGAAGGTACATGGAAGAACATGGTCATCAGACAACAACATCAAAAGCACAAAGGATACAGAGGATGTGGCACACCCTCTACTTAAGTAATTTGCTAGAGGAACCAGTGATTATATAGACTTGCGCTCCGGGGGATGCTGTTGCTGGTCTAAGAATGACTCAGTGGTGGAATACTTACCTGGCATATGGGAAGCCCTGGTTCCCATCAAAGCTTCTATTGGCATTTCTTACATTAGAAACTATAGAGAGTTTTGAGCTTGCAAACATCTGGCTTCCTTTCTTGGGGTCCCATGAGGTTTGATCATAGTGACTCCCATTTGCAGATGATACGTTTACTGTCTTGTTTTGAATATCAGGAAGGACAACTGAGAATCACACACTTATAAGGCATTTAGGATACTGACTTTCATTAAATTTCAAGAAATAAGAGACTTTATTACACAGAATACTTTAGAAAATGTATTACATTGGTGCTTTATCACTGGAGAACACTGAACTCTCCAATGGGACTGGGGAGCCATACTTTTGTTTCATTTCTCATTTTAATATTACTTTTCCTGCCCTTTGCTAAAGCAGAATTTCCTCTGAGAAATACATGGCATCTCTTCAGAGTGCTTGTGAACCCAGCCACAGCCAACCCCACCTTAACACATGTGAACTCCAGCCACAGACAACTGTAGTGGACTTATGATGTTACACTGTAAATAATTGTCCTGCCTATGAGCTTAATAAAAAGCACTGATTGGCCAAAGGCAGACAGGAAGTGTGGGCGGGGCTACCAGACTAAAAAAACTCTGTGAACAGGAAGAACAGAGCAGAAAAGACACAAAGACTCCAGAAATGCCAGAGTTGCCAGACAAGCCAGAAGAAGCAGAGGACAACTATGCTGCTCTGAGAAAAGGTACCAAACCACATGGCTGAACAGGATAAGAATTATGGGTTCGTTTAAGGGTAAAGAGTTAGTAAGTTATATGCCTGGGCCTTAGGACGATCAGCCTAAAATTAATGTAAGCATCTGTGTATCTCTGTGGGACCGTGGGACTGTGAGACTGTGGGCCTAAACCTTGAGGCTAGGCCTGAAAGCCTGGGCCAGAAACCTCTTACTACAGCCAACCCCACCTTAACACATGTGAACCCAGCCACAGCCAACCCTAGCTTGGTGTGCTCAGCTTAGGGGCTAAAACCTTATGAGAGAATATCTCACCTCAGCATAAGCCATGCAACTGGTCCACACATTTGATGGAATGAGCTAATGGCAAAACTAGGTTAGGAAATGCCTGAGAGGGTCAGATGTAGCACAATAAACAGACCAGAACTCAACTGTGAGTCATTGGAATTAAAATTAATAATAAATGTGCTGCTTTACATAAATCTGTATTTCTTATTTTCCTAATTTGGCACCTTTAGTACAATTCTCTTTTTGTGGTCTAAGGCTACTCAAAGCTTTTCTGCGGCCTATAATTACAAGTCTCCATGGTACAGTTTCATTAAAAACTTTCATTAAACAACAGCTGCCCTTGTATATGGTCTTCTAATCAATTTGGTCAAACAGAATGACTTCTAATCAGCTGTTGATAAAAATAGAAGATGAAATTTTAATTCTAATAGATTAACCACAAACTCAAGACAGTCTTCAAAATCCATCTAACTCTATTCTCCAGTGGATTTAATGACTATTCAGCAACTCATTACTAAATAGAACAAGACGAACATTTTCCAGTTCATTAAAGAAATGTACTATGTATTTTTGCATTGTCCTCATGATTCGTTACAGGGAGTCTTAATTACAAGATAATGGATAATGGTTATTAAATGCAGACTGCAGTAATGAAGCCCTATTCATTTGCGAGCCTCAGAGACTGCAAAGAGAGGAAAATAAAATTACTAGCTTCAAAAGATTAACGGATCAAATTATTATTCAATTTTCAAAATCTCATTCAGACTTCATAGAAACAAGAAGAGATTAAAAACTAGTATTAAGACCAAAGTAGTACATTTACAAAAATAATATCTTAGGGCTATTGCTGCATAATAAGCTTCACATGTGATTATATTTTAAAGTATAACTAACAATGGAAAAACATACATTTTTATTTCCTGAACAAATCTTATTTATGATACAGGCAGTTTCTAGTAGATCTGAAAGCCTTGGTGAGTATAGAAACTGTGTTTCAATGCACAAAAGGACAACACAATGGAAGCCGTTATTAACATTGTATGCTTTACTAATGAAAAGTAGGATTTCAACTCAACTGCTGCTGGAGAAAGCTTGTCCCTAAGTGGAAGTTGCATGGACCCTAGAATAAGAGCTCCCAAGCACACTGTTCATTAGTACTGTATTTTGTATTACTCTCGGAGAAATTAGCCATTAGAGGTAGTGGGAAAGTTTTGTATGGTGATTGTAACACTAATTTACAGTTACAATCTGCAATGAGATACTTTTTAAAAATAAACAATCTATAAAAATATGAGGCACAAGATTAAAACCCAGTAGACTCATTTGTTCCATGAGCTTAAAGATAATTTAGGGTGAGATATAAAGATCCAGTTTCAAGGTTGAAGAATGTCTTAAGTAGGAAGTTGGAAGCAACAATGGAATGCTCATCATGATCATCTTCAATCAAAGAACAGCTGTTCCACACAGATATGGGTATATGATTCCTGTATCTTCTCATAAAAAAGGGGGGGATGTTTTTCAAAGAGAGACAGAGAAGGGAAAACAGACAGAGGAGAAGGAGGATGGGGGAAGGAGTGGGGGATCTTTTCTCTCTAGTTCATTCTTTCTCTCTCTCAATACATAGCAGTAGTAATGCTTTGTACTGTCTTGTCATCACACGAATAAGACCACTTAGTAAGTAGTAAGGCATATTCAAACAGAATGGCAATCAGAAAGCAACCACAATGTCACCAAAGGTATGCTTAGCTCCTAGTAGCTACACTCCTTAAAGTTGGTCTCCATTAAATAAAAATAAAGAAGTGTGCTGTGAAATAATGCTCTTATACACTGTAAAGATTTGTCATTCATATTGGTTTAATAAAACGCTGGTTGGTCAGTAGTAAAACAGGGAGTATAGGCGGGGCAACCAGACTAGGAGAATTCTGGGAAGAAGAAAAGCAGAGAAGCAACTACCAGCCAGATGCAGAGGAACCAAGATGAGAATGCTGAACTGAGCAAAGGTACCAAGCCATGTGGCTAAACACAGATAAGAATTATGGGCTAATTTAAGTGTAAGAACTAGTTAGTAATATGTCTGATCTACTGGCCCAGCAGTTACTATAATATTAAGCCTCTGGATCAAGTATTTGGAAAGCAGCTGCCAAGTATTTGAGAGTTTCTGGTGGAACAGAGACTTCCAACTACAAATGTGGCCACTTAGAATAATGCCAAAATAGTGTGATTCGAAATGGACTGTGAAGTGGAGACCCTGACTGCATTATCCTTGATATCTGACAGGAGTGTTGGGGGAGATTATCTAAACATACTAACCATTCAAAAAATATTGATATCAGTAACAGTTGGCTTGGTTGTGGCTCAGTTGGTAGGGTGGCTGCCTAGCATGGTTTGATGCCCAGCACCACAGAAAGCCAGATATAGCGGCACACTTATAACCCAGCATTTGACAGGCAGAGGCAGAAGCACACAGAGTAGATAGCCTTCTCCAACTTCACAGCCATTTTAGCTAACATGAAATCCTAATGTCTAGCTCCACTTAAGAGGGGGTGGGGGAGGGTTTTTTTAAGTGATAGCTATATATGCCTGAAGTGTCTTGTAATTTAAAATATTTGGTTTGTTTAAAATAAATTTCAGAACTGTAACAACACTGGAAATAAGTACATAACCAATGCAAGTAACTCCTAAGAATGGAGTTCATCTGCATAATCTTGCAAACAGCACTGAGTTTTGTTGTTGTTTTACAAATTTTGGAAAAGGAAAGCTTTACTTAATTCAAGTGGCCAATCTGATTTGCTCAGCATTTTGAACTTAGAATTGCAATGGCAAACACCAGCTGTCTTTCCGACTTTGCTATACACAGTCTCTATTTAATGTTAGTTCTTCAGAAAGTATGTGTAAAAATCTATGGTTTGCAAACTCTAATGCTGGAGTTCCAGACAAAGGCCATTCTGGAGTCCCACTCTCTTTGCTCCCTGATGAGGAAGGAGAGTCATCAGGAATCTGTAGCAAAACAGAGTCATCCATAGGCACCAAGTCTCCTGCTTCTGGAAATGCTCCCACAGGGACTAATCCACATGGACATTTAAAAATGAAGAAAAGGGTGAATTTGCAGGGAGGAATGAGAGATAACAGAACTGTGGTCAAGGAGTCTTTGAAGGCCAGCTGAAGACTGGTGGCTAGGAGTCCCTGGCACCTCTGGGTGAGGGCCACCTTGTCTCAGACAATGGGGCCACTCACCATTTAGGGCTACTGAGAACTGAAATGTGAGGTAAGTATAAAATATACAGGGTTTTAAAAGCTTAATACAAAAAAATTGAAAAAAATTTCTTAATAATGTTAAAATTGATTATATACTAAAATAAATAAGACTGAATTAATTAGTTTAGAAGCTTTGTTTCACTTAAATTTTGGTTGCTTCAGAACTGTAACAATATTGAAAAAATAAAATAAAGTCTCATAATGACTGCAGTGGTTTGAATAGAAATGGCTTCCAGAGAAACATGTTTGAATGCTTACCCCATAGGGACTATGGCCATGTTGGAGGAAGTGCGTCACTATAGAGACAGGCTTTGAGGTCTTATATGCTCAGGTCTGGCCAGTGTGACACAGTCTCCTTCTGCTGCCTTCGCAAATCAAGATATAGAACTCTCATTTCCTCCTCCAGCACCATGTCTGCAGGCACACTGCGATGCTTCTCGCCATACAATAATGGACCAAACCTCTGAAACTGTAAGCCAGACCCAATTAAATGCTTTCCTTTATAAGAGTTGCCATGGTCATGGAGTCTCTCCACAGCAATTGACACCCTAACAATGGCTAGTTCACTCTTCATTTCATTTCACTAGTGGCACTATTAAAAAAAAAAAAAAAATGTTGCAATTGCTATCTCTGTTAAACAGTACTAGTTTAGGGTGTTAGTGAGTTACCTAAGCATGGACTCTCTGTGAAGGCTAAAAATGTGCTACTCTGTTAGGCCAAACATTGGTTTAAACTTGTTAAGGAGGTAGAGAGAAGGACCAGTGGCTATGTGCTTGCTGCATCATTGTAAAGACTGGAGTTTGGACCCCCAGCAATCTGCTGTGATTGGATAAGTGGTTGGATGGAGTGGTCAGTCTACCTGATATTCTAGCTCCAAAGACAGAGAATGGTGATCTCCAGAACAAGCTGACTAGCTACACTAGCCAAACACTGGCGCTCTAGATTTGACTGAGAGACTCTGCTTCAATGAGTAAAATGGAACAGTAATGGAGAATGATTCAAGACATCAAACCCTGGCTTTCACATGCAAGAAAGCACTCACATATGCATGCCTGCCCAACCACTTACAAAATCATGGACATACACATGGAATTGGAAAAAGAAACCGCATGCAATAGAATGTGAGAGTCAATAAAAATTTACAGCAAGGAAAGATTTCTGAATGTTCTATGAGCAAAAGTTAATTATAATAAAATGTGTAATGAGTCTACAGTACTTCTGCAGCATGCATTCATGCTGCGTCATGTGATTTCATTGCAGCCTCAGGTCTGAATACACAACCCACACACTTTGCACTGTGCAGGCAGTTGCACTACAAAACACCAACACTGTCAGGAAGACCGTGGCTCGGACTAGAGGCTACAGCAAACATCAGGTGTTCTGCTCTTAGCGACACATCATGGTCTAATGACAGAAAAGAAAGACTTTACATACTTTTCTGCCTTCGTTACTAGCATAGAATTGTCAGCTCACCATATCTTTACACTACATTGTGCTAGGATGTTTTATTCTAAAGGTTTTTTTAGTTGAGGACTTGGGGTTCTTTTTTTTAAGTGAATTCTATCTAGCTTAGGATGAGAACAGAATTTCCAACCATTTCTGAAATGGCTCCAAACAGCCTTCTGCAATTTCATGTTATAAAATCTAAACATCAGTCAAATCTGAAAAGGCATTAGAATACTTAACTAATTCAGCCAAGAATTGATTCTTTTTGAAAAATGAGAACATATAAATGGTTAATATACAAATGTGATTTTTGTATTAAACAGTTATAAAACATGTATAGCAAAAGTTGTTTTATAAAACAAATTTCTATTTTTTAAAAAGAATCAGTAAATGTTTGGTGTAGTTATATGTAGTATGAGGTTTCTGGCCCAGACTTTTGGGCCTAACCTCAAAGTTAAGGTCCGCAGACCCACAGACAAGCTGACCCGCAGACCTGCAGAGACACACAGATGCTTCCAATAGTTTTAGGCTGATCAGCCTTAGGCCCAGGCATACAACTTGCTAACTCTCTACCCTTAAGCTATCCCATGTCTCTTGTTCAGCCATGCGGCTCGGTACCTTTCTTTAAAGCTGCATGGTTGTCCTCTGCATCCTGCGGCTTCTCTCTGGTGCTCTGTCTGGCATTCTGTTCTCAGAGATTTTCTTAGCCTAAACTTCCTGCCTGCCTTTGGCCAATCAGCTTTTTATTAAACCAGTGGGTGGGACAATTATTTACCATGAAACAACACAATACCCCTACAGTTATATATTTTATAAACCTATATATTTGAAATTGCAAATTTTTTTGAGGTAAAAAGGAGTCAGAAGTTGGAAATGTTTAGATAGATATATGAGAAAAAAGACCATTTGATAGTATCTAACTATCCTATCTGTTTAGGAACCCAGTTCTGTTCTCAATAATAGGAGCATTAAAACTGCTGGAAATGGTCAAGACAAAGTTTTGTTTTGTTTTGTTTTTTTAATTTTTAATTATGGTGTATGGAGGAGTTCATACACGTGACTGCAGGTGCCCATGCAGACCAGAAATGCCAGATATCCCTAGAACTGGAGTTACAGGCAGTTTTGAGCTGTCCAATATGGGTGCTGGGAACTGAACTCAGATCAGGTCCTCTCTAAGTACGTTCATGCTTTTAACTGCTGAGCCATCTCTCCAGGCCATCGTCTGTTTTAAAAACTTAAATACTTATTTATTATTGAGCGGCGGGGGTGGGGTAGGGGTGGATAGCTGTGTGTGTGTGTGTGTGTGTGTGTGTGTGTGTGTGTGTGTGTGTGTGTGTGTGTGTGTGTGCGTGTGTGCATTGCCAGTGTAAATGTAGAGGTTGGTGGTAACTTTAGAGCTGCTTCTCCTCCTCCAACATAGGTTCTCAGACAAACTGAGAATTTGTGAGGCAAGTCTTACCCTATTGAGCCATTTCACTAGCCCCACAAGAGGCTTCTCTAGGGGACCCCACTCCATCAGCAGAAGTCCTGGCTCAAGTGACATAAATTATGTTTTCCACTGAACTAACCACATAGGCTACAAAGAATCTAGAAAGAGAGCCCACGGCACTGCAGACGGCCCACGGCACTGCAGAGGGTCCATGGCACTGCAGAGGACCCATGGCACTGCAGACGGCCCATGGCACTGCAGATGGCCCATGGCACTGCAGAGGGTCCACGGCACTGCAGAGGGTCCATGGCATTGCAGAGGGTCCACAGCACTGCAGACGGCCCATGGTATTTCAGAAGAGAGAAAGAGAGTCAGTGTAACCAGATCAGTACCCCATGATTATAAGAAAAGCCCAAATACCCACAGCTTTATTACAGAGGTGTGAGAGTTCGGATAAAATATCAAAGTGTTAGGGGTTGCAGAGATGGCCCTGCAGGTAAGTACTCAACTGCTTTCCAGAGGACCTCGGTTTTGTTCTCAGCACCCATATCTATCACTCACAATCTCCTGTCAATGCAAACTCCAGGGGAGCCAATGCCTTCTTCAGGCTTTGAGGGTGCTGACATCCATATGCACATCCCTCCCCCCACCACACACACACACACACACACACACACACACACACACACACACACACACACGATTAGCAATACAAAAAGTTTTTTAAAAAACAATAGCATTTTATACCACCACAGAATAAAATCACTGATCTATATACACTAAATTATAGACAACAATATATGCAAATCGAAGTGCTTTGGCTGTGGCCAGCTCCCTGGAGCTGACTCAGCCAGCTATAAGGACTGACTTGGGTAGGCTACATCCCCAGTCATGAGGTGATTTTGAAGACATTTTAAAATGACAACGCCAATCTAGCACATCAGTTTTCCCCGTTACATTTGTGGCAAGGGAAGAGGGAAAAGAACCCCCATGCAAGGTAAAAAATAACTGGCTTATCACTATACTTTGGCAAAGAGAGCAAATGAAAGCACATTTTAACAAAATAACAGGTAGGATATGCTTTAAACAACTGAATCTCATTCTGATTGCGCTTCCTATTGTGATGAGCGGGTTTGGAATATATAGTATATATTAACATTAAAAGTCAGGTATGCTTGTGTGGAATCTATTAACTTGAGAGAAAATTACTCAAATTGAAGAAATAGCTGCTTAAAATGGATTTAGAAATACATTTTAGTGAACAAAGCAAGCTGGAAAATTAGGCTACTTTATCAGGATTAGAAAGTGCTATGAGTTTTAAACACAAAGCTTTTTAAAAACAATGCACTACATATTTGAGATTATCATACCTCAATGTCATCATAAATCTTTTTTCCCCCAACAATTGATGATGAGTCTGGAGAGTTACTTTACATAGTGGCCGCTTTTCACAAAGGACGCTATGTTAATTTGGTTGTAGGGAGCTTTATCTTTGGGCCATGATTCGTAGGCCTCCCATTAACAGATCTAGAGATGGGTGAACCCTGCAAAGGCTCTCCCTACAAAGCCCTTACTGTACAGAGCTCCCTGGTGGCCAAAGGCTCGGGTACCATTCACCAGCCCTTCACAAAGACAATGCCGAGCCCAACTTATTTTCAAGTCAAAACTGTCGCTATTTTACAACTAGTCACACCTTCCCTTTTATCTGTTTTCCTCTGTACTCGGCTCCCACCAGAGACTGTGGCACCCAGAAAAGAGGGCATTCTGGTAAAGAAAGTGAAGGGCCCCCAAAACCTTTTCTGGATGGGTACCAGAAACTTCTGACCGTTTGTTCAGTGGATCATTCAAAATCATTCAAAAATTCCTGAAGACAGGGCTGGAGAGATGGCTCGGAGGGTAAGAGTGCACATCATCCTTGCAGGGGACCTAAGATAAGTTTCTAGCACCAAGTCGGTGGACTCAGAACTCACAACCTATAACTCCAGCTCCAAAGGACTCGGGTTACTTTGCTGTTGCATCTCCAGTTGGATATGTATTTAGTATTCTGACCACTGCCTGTAGGCCTGCCATTAAGTAGAGCCATTATTTCTTCTAAGGTACATGCCAGAGCCCGTGTTTTCAGAGCTGTATGTTCCATGTATCTCAGTGGCTTTATTCAATGTCAAGATCCAAATAGCATGCATGGATAACTTTAAAACATAAAATCCATTCAAGAAAATACAACTCAATTGCTAAGTTTCTGATCAAGATGGGAAGTAAAATTTGCAGGGATGACTTGGAAAGGACAAAGATACTTGGGATGACAGACAAGCAGTACTGCCCGGCATCTGAAAACCACCGACTTGTCCTTTGGTCACCAAAGGCCTTGAGAAAGTTTTCTGCACTGTTCTGGTCCAGAGTTTTTCTTTATATATATAATACCTGGAAACTAATGATTATAAACTTTTTTAAACATGAAGACCTAAAGAGTATCAGAAGATGGACAGATGGAAATGGTTCAACTGTGACCTTACCCTTGGTTGTATGGCTGGGCAGGTGGCTCAGGGAGTGATGTGAGCATGTGCAAGCACAAGGATCTGAGTTCCACTCCAATCACCCACACTAAAAATAGCCTGTGTGGTGGCCTGCCCCTACGATTCAGTATTGAGGAGACAGAGGCAGGCAGGCAAATGGACACCTGAGGCCCACTGGACAGCCAGGCTAGCTGTCCTGGAACTGGAGAGATGCAGGAAAAAGTGAGAGACTCTGCCTCTGCCTCAAAAGAACATGGTAGAAAATAATTGGTGAAGATAATCGAGGTTTACTTCTGCCCTTCACACACATGCACATCCTCAAATACATGTGCATACTCACACACACACCACACACACACACACACACACACACACACACACACACACACATCCCTGAGATCTCCACAATCTGAGATAGGAATGTTATATGATATGTTCTGATCTGCTGCTCACTGAAGCATCACAGACCCTAGCTAGCTCTGACAATGCAACAGGAAGTGTCAGACAAGAGCAGCAGAGCACAGACATTTTTCTGAGAGCTATGTCAGAGCCAGGCATCACCTATATATGCTCCATGCCTGCTCTCACTAAACTTTTGAGGGGCTTCAGCAGCCATCACTGATGAAGATGCCAGTACCCACAGACATTGGAACTGAACAACACAACCTTCCTGTCATGAATGAGATTTGAATAGAGGCTTCTTTACTATAACATTCAGGCTTTTAAAATCAGACAACTTGCTGCTCTGTAGAAATACCCTCTACTCTATAAACTCTGGGCTCTATTCCTCCCTTCCCTGTCAGAATTCCACCTGGGCCAGCTCAATTACCATGGCTTTCTTTCCATGTTATTTGGATAAACATAAGATTAGAGCTGCAACAGCCAACTAAGCACCATGTGGGAATTACCTGGAGAATAAGAGCAGTGCCACACCTGACACTGGCAAGCCCCATCGGTGATTGCCTGAATCACACACCTGACATTGGCAAGCATCACCTGTGACTGCCTGCATCCCACACCTGACACTAGCAAGTGCCATTCGTGACTGCCTGCATCTCACACCGGACACTGGCAAGCATCACCTGTGACTGCCTGCGTCCCACACCTGACATTGGCAAGCCCCATCTGTGACTGCTTGCATCTCCAGGCTAGTTCTGGAAGCTGTTCTGGTCAAGTTTTGTGCAATATGAGACCAAAAGTTGCCATCTACCAGACTGTCTACTTTTGTTCTGCATATCTGAAAGCTGATTCACTCAACATCTGTTCACTTCCAATAGGTGTCACTTTCTGGAGTTGTGTTCACAGCATTGGTACCCCCAGTACACATATTTCTGCTCTGCCTCACTCATGCCTACGCAGGCCCCCAATTCCCCACCCTGTCTCCACTGAGAAATCAGATAGAAAGCAAAGTGCAGCTGGATAAACAATGAAAGCAAAAGCAGATGATAGGGGATGAGAGAGACGTCAGTGCAGTGTTAGGAAAAGCTAGCAGGAAGAAGCTAGCATGCAGTGGGGTTTCAAAACTATTGCAAAACAGAGATGAGAGCATTTCCACACCCTCTGTCTGGGCACTCCTCCAGGAGCTGCTGAGGAGAAGGGAAGACAAGGTTTAGCATCTGCAGAAAGTGGAAGAAAATGTAAGTTCAAGTCTGCAGGATCCAGCAAGGAGATACTGGGCCTGAAGGAGCTGAGAGTCCTCACTCCCCATCCTGCTGTGAACCACAGGGAGCCCAGGGGACAGGATGACTTTAGCAAAAGCTCACAGGGAGAGTCTAAAAGGACTCCTACTAGCAAGGTGTCTACCTTTATGCTAAGCCAAGTAAGCTGGGCTATATCCCCTGTCCTCTTGCGTACACAGGGTCTAGATTTCCGCAGCCCTGTTTGTGTGCTGATGTAGACTGAGGCTAAGAGAGAGAGGGAGGTTGGGGTGGGAGGTGATTAAAAAACAAGCAGGGTGAAAAGGGAGATGAGCAGGACACTTGGGGAGAGGAACTGGATGGAAACTGAGGAAAAGTGGCAATGAGATCCTTTACATGGTATACCAGCTTAAAAAGAACGGCCATGATGGATCCAACCTCCTGACTCACTCTATGGGTGCAGCTGTGCACTTATGTAGACAGTGAGGATCTGCTTCATTATTTTCTTCAGTAAGCACTTACACTCACTATGTAGCAAACACTATAGCACAAATTCTATTGGTTTTAACCCGGCGCCAGATACTGGGGAAAAGCTGGAATACCAGAGAGACAGAGAAACAAACCACAGCCACTTCTCACCCGCCAACTCCTCAGGCCTGTCTCCATGAAATCCTCTGATTTCAAACCTCTCTCCCCTTGGCCCACCAAGGAAGTCTCTGGAGAAAGCTGAAAAACCTCCCTTCTCTGCCTAGCTGCCTTAACTTTCTCTGTTAACATTCCTAAAGTCAGGATTGAAGGCAGGGTCACCACTCCCTGACCTTGTCCTTGGCTCTGAGATGGACCCTCCTCTCCCCTTCCAGACTAATTGTATTGAATACACCACAAAGCACTGTTTGAGAAGCTTTATGAATGGCCTGGTGCACAGCACACCTTTAAACAATAAAAACATATTGGGACTCTAATAGGGTCGTCATCTTCCTAGCAAAGGCTGTAAGCACCTCAGAAGAAGAACTCTTATTTTAAGGCTAAAGTGGCCACGAAGGAATCTCTAAGAAACCTTGGATGGCAGTAGAAGGTGACAATTCTCAGCTTTGGAGACATTTCATGACCTCTTTTACCCGACTAGCTGATGTGAACAGGTGTTAGATCCTGAATTGTGTGCTCAGTATGATCAGCAGGCCTCTCACCCTGGCTGGAGGCTGCTCCAGGCTGAGAGAAGTGAAGGATGCTGAACCATGAAGACCTGGAAAGGATAAGTAAAGACAGGTTCCCAATCCACGAAGGCCAGCAGCAGCTCCTGAAGATTGGTGTGACACACACAACCAGGGCTGCTTACTCAGACACAGTTCTGACTCTGCATTTCTGACCCTCATCAGACTTGTTCTATGTAGCTGAATAAACCTCTCCTCCCCCAGCGCTCCCAGACTATCTCAAGTGCCATCTGTAGTCAGTCCAAAGAGACATACTCTCTTCCCCTAGGTACATGGATGCTGCAGCAACTTGCCTTCATGGGTAGAGAAGGGGCAGCAAGAAGAACGGGGCTCCACTTAATGGATATTCACTGCATGAGACAGGCCTCACTAATGACATAGGTTGGCCTGGAGCTAATTATTGCAGCCCAGACTGGCCTCAAAATCACAACAATCCTCCTGCATCAGTTTCCAGAATCCTAGCATTACAAGCTGAGCCAACATCCTTGCCTCGTTTGAACTTTTAAAAGATTATTAACAAAATTTTTAAGTTTTTCACAGATACTGTTGCACACTAGCTGAATATGCTGCCTCCCCCTAACAGGCATAAAGCCTAACAGGCTTCAGTTATGAGGCTCTAACACACAGAATTTCAGATACTAGCCACAGGAACAGGGAACAACATCTAAAGTTAGTACAGAGAAGACTTTCTAAAAGTTTCCCACTTATATCTACCTTATTTCTACATTATACTCTTAAGAGTTACGAGTTCATTCTAACTGTGTCTGCTTAAACATTTATCCTCCTATATGAAGCACCTGACAGAATCTTGTGAGTTTTTACTCTACTCCTGGGCCTGGAATTAAAAAATAAGGGTGATAGAAACTTTGTCAGTCTAAAATTAGTTGGAATGATGGGCTTAAACAGATTTCTACAAACCATGTTCGCTCTTTAAAGACTCATTAAATTTACTTCTTTGTTTGTTTATTATGTGTATGGAAGTCAGAGAACCGCTTTCGGAGAACATAGTGGTTGCTCCCTTCCAATATGTGGGTTCTGAGGATTGAACTCGGATCATCAGCCTTGGCAGCAAGCATCTTTACCCACTGAGCCCTCTCACCTGCCCATAAACCACATTATCTCACAGAAGCAAGCGTACCCTGGCTAGTAGGGGCATATAGTACTCAGTACCCCCCAAGCCCATCCCCCACCCTACCCCCCCCCCCCCCCGAAAAGTTCTTAGATCTTGACAACCTTTGTTAGAAAGGATATACTGGAACATTGCTTCACCAAAAACAACACAATAATCAGATTCCAACTGAAGAGTCCCCAAACACAAGCTTCCGTTTGTCCCCTGACTGTATGGTGCCAACCCTCAGGCGATATCTTCTGTTTTGACTTAGCTTTTCCAGAAGCAATCACAGGCCACACCAAACATGTGGTTGACTTTACTATGAAAAGTTTATGAAAATGTGTTCTCAAGTAGACTGCATGAAAAGAGAACTTGTTATTTTCAACCTCAAATCTGTCTTTTAGCCAAATTTAACTGGAGTACCATAGAGCAGGAAACCAAATTCTCAGCTCTTCTGTCTCTTCTTTAATTATCCCCAGGCTCTAATTCTTAAAGCAGCCTCGTGCATCCCATGACATCATCAAAAGCCCCCTCACCCCTGCACTGAGACACATGCACAGGGGAGATGTATAAGTTGATGGGTCAAATCTTGACTCCACAAACACCAGAGGCTCAATTGTCACGTACAGTAGGATTTTCTTTAATTCTTCGGGGGAAAAAAAGTGGACTATAATTCACCTTGATATTCTGAAATGGAACTTTTATAAAGGAAAGCCCCTCACCTGTTGTCATTATGTGTACGGTGTATTTCTAGACATCCTCTTGCTTTCAAGGAAAGCAGGTATGATTGTGAAGGTTGAAATGACTGCTGATAAAAAGCCGAGCAAGGCTGACATTCCTTCTCTTTCTTGGCGCAGAGGACACTGGAGGGGGGGCTTCTCTGAGTTCCCTTTATATATATTAACAAAAATTGAGAACAGCAGGGATTTACCCAGAATCCAGAATCTTCTAATAATTGTTCCAGGAAGCAAGAGGCTTCTGGGTTTACAAAGGGAGGAAATGAGATTTGGTGGGAACAAGGTTGTCAGGAAGCAGCATGGAGTTCTGAGATTTTATTTGGTTTGGTCTGGTTCTCAGCAGCAGTGCTGTTCATCTTCTGGGAGGTCTCTGGGGGAATTATGTGAGCCTTTTTATCGTTTCTCTATGTGTATCTTTGACTATTTGCTGTTAGACTCTGATCCATGTTATCTGCATGCATTAAACTGCTAGTTGACAGCACAGATAAACCAAGTGCATTTTTCTATCTTTAATTATTAAGTTGAACAGTTTAATAATGCAATTCTCCGACCGAAAAATAGATTGTGTTCCAAAGTTCATAAATGCATGGTTGGCTGAAATCAAAATGTATTTCTCCAGGTTGAGAATGACAATAAATGGCAGGCAAGCCAGGAACCCAAGTGTTCCGCCTACAGACCTAACTCTCGGGCCTCTGAGCACCCATATGCCTTGGCAAAGGGAGTTCTCTCGGGACACAGGAACGGCCACAGACTCCATTTCTGCAGCTCATTGAAACACTGTCACCTAGACTGCTGGGGCTAAGGCATTCTGAGAGACTGGAGGGAGTTCAAGGCCAGCCCAGGTTAAATGACAAGAAAAAACACTTCTGCAGCATGCAAGCGAGGAACAGGGCACAGGACGTCATCTTTAAGAACCTGTCCACACTCTCCGCCATACACAGCCCTCCACCGGACGCCATCACCCCTGCTCATCCTCTCCCAGGGCAATTCTACTGTTACTGGGTTACGCATATGCACAGTTTACTCAGAAATTTTTGGGAACTGCTGGGGTCCTACATGCCTTGAGCTCCTAAAACAGGGTCCTAGCACCTTCAAGGGCATCACACTATAGGCTATGACATCACATATTTTTCTTTCACTCTATGTCCTAAGTACAAATTCTTTTCTGACCTCTGTCTGAGCTGCTCTTTTCTCTGAGCCATTTGTCTTAAATTAAAAGCAAATACATGATAAAAATAAAACCAACAATAAAGAATCACTGTACTTTTTCATTCTCCCCTGGAAGGGCCAAACAAAGATTAATGGTAAAGTACATTTGGTTAGAAGGAGGGACTCGATCACATCCTGGGAGTCTGGAGTTTCAAATCAAGACAGGAATAGGATCAGCAGTAACTAGGCCTGGATGTGTGGTGTTGGCAAGAACATGAAAAGAAAAATGAACTTCAAAAATAACTACAGCAGAAAAACATACTTAATAACCTTTCAATTTAGAAAATGCCAACTGTACTAGAAATACCTGAAAGCAGTTTTAAAGATTTTTATTTTATGGCTTAGAAAGGCCTTAGAATATTGAATACTGCCAAGTAAGAATGCAGAGCCTTCTCTAATCATCTGATGTGCAGGCTAAGAAAAACCTCAGCATATGATGGATGTAATGGTCGGATCATTGCAGAGGCCGAAGTAACTTACATGCTTTTTCTTTTTATTAAAAAATAAACAGGCATGTTTTAATTATTCACTAGGATGCTAATATCAAACCAGTGTGATGACAGTGAACAGTCTACCAACAGCTTCCTGCTACTTCAGTGAGACATGAGCCACATCTCCTCCCATTTCATTGCCTACTTGGAGCCTCCTCAGCGTCCCTGCCCAATTTAGCAGCTTCCAGGCACGGGAAACTTACTTTCCGATGCCCTAGTTAGTGTTCACAAAAAGCAAATGAATACACAACTCACTGTTGGGTCACCAGTGAGAAAACATCACCCTGAGGACTGCAGTAAACTCACAATCCACCTTCCCTCCTCCATCACTAGACCCTCATCTGTATTCCACCCGGACCTGGCTTATGTGTTCTAAACAGAAAGTGGCCTCCTATTTACTCTCATGGCTTTTGCTTGATTAAAAATCCAAAACCCAAAAACCTATTATTGTTTTCCCTTGTAACATCCGAAGCGAAAAATATAAAGATGGCAGGTCTAAGGCACATGGAGGGTCTTACACAGGGAAGCGGAGGTCCTGGTGCTTGGATTTTTAGATTGCAAACAAGCAGGCTTCTCCCAAATTCCATGTCCCAACAAAACCACAACTATGTTGTCTTGCCTCTCCTCCACCCAGCATGTGGCCATTCTCAACTACTACTGTTTCAGCTTCCAACACATCTGTGATAGTTTTCAACTGTCAACTTTACATCCCCACCTGGGAAGGGTAAGTGAGGAGTTGTCTAGATTAGGTTGGCCTGTGGGAATGTCTTGATTGCTAAATGATGTGTGACCCAGTCATCCCCCGCCCCTGTTGCTGTCCCCACCCCAACCTCAGCACCATTCCTAGGCAGGTGATTACACATGGGACTGCATACATTTATTTCATTCTACTCTTTTTAAAATAAGTATTTATTTATTATGTATACAGTGTTCTGCCTGCATGTATGTCTGCATGGCAGAAGAGGGCACCAGATCTCATTGTAGATGGTTGTGAGCCAACATGTGCTTGGCTGGGAAATTGAACTCAGGACCTTTGGAAGAGCAGCTGGTGCTCTTAACCTCTGAGCCATCACTTCACCCCCCTCATTTGACTCATTACTGTGATGGATTACAACCTGGAATTGTAAACTGGATAAACTTTCTCCCCTCAGATGTTTATTGTAAGGGCAACTTATCGCAACAGAATGCCCCAGGCCAATGGCCCACAGTCACCTCTGCTCTGCAGGGCCTTCTTGGTGCCATCTCCTGGCCAGTCAGACTCTACCTCTTCCCCACACAAACTGGAGAAATCCTGGCTCTGGAACATGCAGCCTTTGTACATAGTGGCAACACAGACCTCATGACTTTCTACCTGAGAGGCTTTCCTTCACATCTGTCCCCTAAACCCTCACATGTGCCACCAGCTTTTTCAGTTCTTACGACTTCCTCAAAATGGGTTAGCTGGAAGAAGCTCATGGAAACAACGCCCCATGACCTTTCATTCCCACAGGGCAAATCAAGCAGTCTACTTTAACTTGCACACAAAACTAAGAGATGGGTGTTTGTTTCCATGCCAGGAGCCATATTACATATTTCTCCATCCCCTGTCTCTTTTTATTATAAGCCTTCTCTCAGTCCTAGAGTAGCATCCAGCAAACATAGTACCTTCATTAGATGCTTTCTGGGTAAGCCTACAAAGGGAAGGAAGAGCATCTCTAGGTGTTTCAGTGGCAGAAAGGTCCTATTGCTGTGAAGAGACACAATGACCACAGCAACTCTTAGAAAGGAAAACATTTAATTGGGGTGGCTTACAGTTCAGAAGTTTAGTCCATTATCATCATGGTGGGACATGGTGGCATGTAGGTGCTGGAGAAGTAGCCAAGAATACTACATCTTGCAGGCAATAGGAAGTGGATTGTCTCACTAGATGTGGCTTGAGTATATATGTGACCTCAAACCCCACCCCTTCAACAAGTGACACACTTCCTCTAACAAGACCACGCCTACTCCATCAAGGCCACACCTCCTAATAGTGCCACTTCCTTAGGGAGCCATTTTCTTTCAAACCACCACAGATGTCCCTCCTCCTCTTCCTCCTCCTCTTCCTCCTTCTTCACTCTGAACCTTACAGGATCAACCACCCACTCTCCACCACTTCTCAGCACAGCAGAGAACTGAGCAAGACCCAACACAAACTCCACACTTAGCATGTAGAAAACATTAAACATCAGTCTGATTTTACTGCAGTGAAGGTCAACACATGATTTTGAAGACCTAAAAATACAAAGTCACGGCATCAACAACAACAACAATGAAACAAAACCCAGCATTGTCTGTGTTTGGAGTCTGCACTGCACTAGGGAGTGGCTGATACAGGCCCAGCCTTTGCACTGGCCTACGAAAGAGCTGCACCCACAGGACCGTCCCTCTCAAGGAACACAGGTTCAGCCTACCAAGCAACAACTTTCACAACAAGTTAACTACCAAGGGAGCATCCTGTCCAAGCCTAAGACCTTCTCTAGCCAACTGACAAACTGAGGGCTGGGAAGAGTGTCTCTGGTCCTGTCTTCTTTGGCTCCTAGGTGAGAGGTTCAACGGCCTACCTCTCCAACAGCAGCACCCAGGGCTATTTTATAAATACTTTTGAGGAAGCACTAACCATTAGCACCCACGCCCACTTCCACCCAGGACCAGCTGAAATCAGAATCTGCAATTGAATATGTCGATAGTTTAATCAGGAAGCCCTCATGGGAAGTCCTGCAACAACCTCACAGTGTGCCCTGAGTGGCTGAGCCCCTATGAGGTCTGTAAACTTTAGTTCACCCACAGTTTGGCCATTTTGTATTTCAGGTTTTCTCACTATAGAATAAAAGAAATGAGGTTAACAAACTCTTCAAAAATTACAAACAAAAAATATTCTGGCAGATATTTTTCCATTTTAAAGATTTATTTTTATTTTCCATGCCTGGGTAGATATATGTCAATGGACTGTGCACCTGCCTGGTGGCCTGGGAGGTCAGGAGACGGCATCAGATACCCCAAAACTGCAGTTATAGGTGGTTGGCAACTGCCATGTGGGTGCTGGGAATGGAACAAGAGCGATGCTCCTAACAGCTGAGCCATCCCACCCTCCACTCCTATTTCCATACATGGTTTACAGCCCCAACAGTTTTCTAAGCACCTAATTTATCAACCTAAATTATCTATCTACTTATTTAATTTTGTCTAGGGATTGAACTCAGAGCCTTGTACGTAGCAGGTACGCCAACCAGAGAGCCACAGCCCTAGACCCCACAGTTAACTCACAAACATTTAGTCTCTTTGACTGGCAAACCTTTGGGAAACTAATGAACACATAAAAATCTCATTAGTGACTTACACACAAAGGTGTGGCAGGCAATTCTAATTTGAGGACCATATTTCCCATTTGCTAACTATCCCCTGGGAGAACAAAGATTACATAGGAGATCACTGAAGTTACGAACTTTTAAAAGCCATGTTAAAACTTAAAAAGAAAAGGAATTCCATGCTGCACTTCCCTCTCTGATCTGCAGTTTCAGTCAATTTAACATTGCCCTTTTTGTGCATACTCCCATTAGGGTCAGGCCACAGAAGTAAGCCCATGATTTCTACAATGCCCCTCGCTACCTCAGTCTCTTTACTGAATAGCTGGCCGAGCAGTTTAACGCAGAGACCCCCTCTTTTCTTTCTCCTAGAAATGGCAATATAACCTATGGCTTGTGTCAGCCAGCTTTTCCTTCACTAACACATCTTTCCACATTTAAAAACAACACATCTTCTTTCATTTATTTGTTCTTATGAAGTAAACCTAGAAATCTTTAAAAAATTTAAATCAAATAAAGAAATATTCATCCATGCAGAAGAAAGAGAACACAGGAGAATCTCTGGCTCCACTTTATAATATTACAGTATGTGGTGCAGGCTGGTGTCAGATTTATTTCTAGTCATTTAGTTTATGATCGAGAATAACTTTTGATTACTGATGCTCATAGTATTTCTCACTCTGTCTTGGACTGTTTGAAGATCTGTATTTTTATTACGAAGTCCAATAAAAATAAAGTGAAAAACCCACAGGTCCCCAAACTGATTTCTGGCTGGGGCTTATATGTCACTCCTTTCCAATCTGGAAGGTATCTCCTATGCCTCAAAGTCTCTGTAGCTTGCTCATAAGCAAATTTATCTCCTAATGCCTCGTTCTTTATTTCAGCCATTAATCTCCCATTGAGAATCTTACCAAATGTTTTTTGCAGATAAAAATATTTAATGTTTACTAGATTTCCCCATTCCACATAACATATATTGCTAAAAGGGGGAGAGGGGAATCAATCTTTTGTCCCTGAATTCAATTTGGCCAGTTTGATTCTACATGTTTTCCTTGGAAGCAAGAAATCTTATTTCTTTTGCTATGGATTGAATTATGTTTAAACAAAATTGTGTCAACTTTGTCCAAATTATGTCAAAATTGAAACCCCAGATTCCTCCGAAAGTAAGCTTATCTGGAAGTGGGGTGACGGCATTTGTAATCCGTTAGGATGAACCCACCCTGAGGAAGGTGGACACTGGCTGGCTGGAGTAGGCACCATGTGATGGCCGAGGCTGAGGTTAGCGTGGTGTGTCTACCAGTCAAGGGAAGCCAGCCACTACCATCTTTCCTTCTTGGGGTTTGTATTCCACACTCAACAAAAGACATCAAAGCAGTGAGCAGGGTAAACATGCTGAAATATCTGTCATGAGGGATATTTCAGCATGGATGGGCGGGGGGGGGGGGGGGGGGGGGGGGGGAGGGATAGTCTGAAATAATCTATTTGTAGGCCTGCATTTAAATTTCCTCCCCGGGTGGAATTGAAAGTTAGTTTTTATCTTATAAGTGATTTAACTGCTGGGCCAAAGGAAGAATAAATAAAGGTACACTTTAAAGCCATGACCACACAGGCCCTCGGTGCTTCTGTGCCTCTCTCAGGCTATTTCCCATGAGCCAGACAGCTCCCTATTGCTTTGACCAAAAAAACCAACACAATACTCTCCCTCCACCTGTGAATTCTATGTGAATGTGACAAACTTCCACGTCACATTACTGCTTTGCAGTACCTAAGAACTGTCTTAGAAACACAACCTCTGTGTCACAATTATAGGCTATTTGCCAGAGCTACCCCATTTTAACTCAGCCGTGACATAACCAAATCATCAGGAACTTGGTGCCCAGAAAGAGCACTTTCTGATTCCTGTTGTCTCCTCGTTCCATGGCTGATTCAGACGCAGACTGTACTGAGGACTGCTCACCAACCACGTGATCCTCACCAACCACGTGATCCTCACCAATCACGTGATCCTCACCAACCACGTGATCTACAGAGACCCTTCACTGCTCCCCTGAAACCCAACTCTTGTCGTGAGGGCCTGAACTGCCTTGCAAGCCCCTGCAAAGCTGCTGTTGGTCTGTCCGTGCCATATAACTCTTCTAATAAATCTTTTACCCCAAAGGGCAATCCACCTCAGTGCCCCCTTGAGCCTCAAACAGGAAGCCATCCACAAACGAGCTTCTAGCCCAACAGGCCTCTATATTCTTACACTTTCTCCAGTGGCGAACATGCATTAGCTTATCTTTTCATAAGTCAAACATTTTTGCTTATGAAAAACAAATTCTTATTTTAAAAAGAAAAAAGAAAAACAGGCTGGCACACCACAGGGATCAGTACTCCCTGAGCAAGGAAGACTGTAGCACACGACTAGAGACTCAGTGTGACTTGTGACAATCTTCTGGTGTCATTTACTATTTGAACTATATTAAACATATTTAAGCTTTAGGTACTAATTTACTATTAATCGCTGGAAGGTTTCAATGTTTCTGCTTCTTGTGATCTATGTGAATTTCCATGACGTTTCCTTTCTTCTAACATTTAATAACCTCACTTACATTATTTTTCAATTCTCTGTTTGCCTCAGTGTCCTGCACTCCTCCGATCCATTAGGCTGACTTTTGAATCATCCATCCCCTGGCTCCTGCTTTTTTTTTTTAATTTTCACTTTTATTTTCTCCACCTTGCAAAATTCTGGCCAAGTTCAAAACTCATTCCGCATTCCTAAAAGGTGCACTCTCCTCCAACCCCATACTTCTGCAAACACTCTCTGCAAAGATCCAAATCAGCAGTTCAAACCTGATGACATTATGATTGCACCTTCAGTGCGTCTCCACTCCAAACTTATTTATCACGCCTGTATTATTCCTGAAGATAAGGTCTAGAATAACCTGGAGGAGAGCTTGTTAGCCGTTGCTGTGTACGGACAGCCCTACGTTCCCAAAGATAAAAGCGGTCCTACATCCTGGCATTCTCAAAGTGCACAGCCGCTGGGCCTTCGCAGTAAGTACATCAGCTTACCTTCTGCTCTTTTCTGTAAGCACACACCCTGCTTGCTGTCATGCCACGTCTGTGGACTCCCTGATGAGAACGAAAGGCACCCCCCCCACCGCCTCACTTTCTTTCCCTCTAATTGCCTATTTCTCCCTAGCTCTTCCTTTAGTTTCTCACCAGATTTCCATGCAAATCATCCCTTCCAGAAGGACCTCTGAATTCTCGCTCTTCAAGCCTTGCACTGGCCCTAAAATGCCATGGCACAGAATCTCTGGGGCAGGTGTAAATGAACTCCTTTGTTTTCACTCCCCTATCAGGTCATCTAGAGCTGCCTGATGATGTCATTCGGCTGCTTGTCAGAAGAGCTCTTTTGACTGCTAAGAAGTTCTAGAGTAGAAGTTAGGAGGGGTGACAAAAGCCAGTTGTATCAAAAATACAACTAATGGTGATTCTTCACCAGATTCCTTTTGTAGCTCGTTTCTAGTGAGTTCATATCTGCTGTGAGACTATGCTTTGTACACTGTAAATATTAGTTTAATAAAAAAAAATTAAAAAAAAACTGATGGCCGAGCAGGTAGACAGGAAGTAGAGGTGGGCAAGCAGACTAGGAGAATTCTGGGAAGTGGAAGAGCAGAGGACAGATGACATCAAGACACATTGAGAACGCTGTACTGAGCAAAAAGGTACCAGGCCACATGGCTGAACAAAAACAAAAATGTGAGTTAACTTACAGTATGAGAGTTAGCAAGCTATAAGCCTGAACCAAACAGTTTGTAACTGATATCAGTAAGACCTTGTGTGACTATTTGGGACTGCTGGTCCGGACCTTGGGGCTAGGCCAAGTCAGAAACTTTCAACTACACAAATCTAAATTTTTTTTTTTTTAACAATCCTCTAAAAACAAGCTCTGGGATAGGCCCAGAAAGCACAGCTGAACATCACATACACCCTGGAGCAGCATCAGCTGCTTTCCTCCTCATAATGCCTGTAACATTCTAGCAGAAAGATTCATTTGTACCTCCTTTCTTATTAACAGGATAGTATAAAAGGCATGCTGAGATTTCAATCACTTGTAAAGTTACTGACATAGTTTACGATGTATTCTTATACCTTAATTCAACTATTTGATACTCACATTAATTTATAATTTGACTGCACACGGTCAAGTCATGCAGGGAAAGGACATGAGTCCAGCCCTTCCTATGACTGTGCTTCTTCACTGGAAATATTCTGAAAAAAAAAAAAAAACTCCAGAGGCTTCACACACAAGTAGGATGCAAATCACTGAGCTGAGTCTCGGCCTGCTTTCTAAGGTTGTCACGGGATACTGTACACTGCAGGCAGCACTTACTAAATACAAACTAACTCGGCCCACAGCTCTGGAGACTGAGATATCCGGGAACTCAGCCTTGGTGAGGGCCTCTGTGCTGCTCACAGCACATAAGAGACAGAGAGGAGCACAAGTCCCACTCTGTAGTAGGAGGTTTCTGTTCCAGACTTTCGGGCCTAGCCTCTAGGTTTTGGCCCGCAGACCCTCAGACCCACTCAGAGACACACAGATGCTTTCAATAGTTTTAGGCTGTTTGGCCTAAGGCCCAGGCATATAACTTGCTAGCTCTTTACCCTTAATCTAGCCCATTACTCTTATCCTGTTCAGCCATGCGGCTCGATACCTTTCCTTAAAGCAGCATAGTTGTCCTCTGCTTCTTCTGGCTTCTCTCTGGCATTCTGCTCTGTGAAATTCCTGTTCTCAGAGTTTTTTTAGTCTGGTAGCCCCACCCACACTTCCTGTCTGCCTTTGGCCAATCACCGCTTTTTATTAAACCAGTGGGTGGGACAATTATTTACAATGTAACAACATAATCTCCCACACCACACTAGCTAGCACCTCTGTAAATGGCATCAGTCACACGTAAGGGTGGGCGTGAGAACGTCTCAAAGGTCCTGCGTCCTAACAGCACTACCTAGAAGACTCCACTTCAGCCTAAGTTTTGGAGAAGGCATTTGGATCATAGATTTGAGCCAACCTGCAAATGCCTTGGTTGCTAAACTTTGCTTACAGAGGCCACACAAACACAGTTAGGTTTCTCCACTTTTTCTCCAGAAGACTTTCTTTTACAATAATCTGAATGGCTCTCAAAACTATAAAATTACGGTGAATATAAATCACAGACTTGTAACAATTGAATTTTAAAATAAGGGGCAAAGTGTTGATGGAGGATTCCAGAATACTGGTGGATTTGCTTACTGGTTATTAATAACTAGAAAGTGGCATGAAATGTGTTCAGGCATTGGAAAATTGGTAGTTGAAAACACAGAACCTGATATAATTCAGAAACACAAGTTAGCAGATGGGCTCTTTAAATTAACTCTTGTAAATATGTTCAAAGATACACAGGAAAACATGATTTCAATGAGTTTAGAGATGAGGACTCAATAGAAGAGTAAAATGTTGTAATTAAATGACAACTTCAAAATAAACAAACAAAACTTTCAGACCCAGAACTATACACTGGCATAAACTTAACTGGGAGGGTTGAAAAGCAAGCTTGAAACCTGAGCTACTGAATAAAGACTAAAGGACCTGAATAAATGTCCAAGTTAAAAGCTTTATAATTCTTATAGTTTGTATGGAGAACTGCAGCACTAAGAACAGTGATGACTGATTGGGATGTCTTTCTGTATGCTGTTAATATCACTGGATAATAAAGGAATTGTTTTGGCCTATGGCAGAGCAGCTTAGAAGCAGGTGGGAAATCCAAGTAAGGTGCAGGGAAAGGGGAGCCGAGTCAGAGAGATGCAATCCAGCTACCCAAGAAGCAAGATGTAAAGAAACAGACAAACCACGAGTCACGTGGCAAGACAAATTAATAGAAATGGGTTGAGTTAGGATGTGAGAGCTAGCCAGCAATAAGCCTGAGCCATAGGCTGAACAGCATGCAATTAATATAAGACTTTGTGTGATTATTCGGGGTGAAGCATAGCAGAGCTGCTGGTGGGTACAAACCTCCAGCTAGGCCAGGCCATGGGCAAGAGAAATTAATTTGGACTTTGGGACTAGACCAGGTCAGAAATTTCTTACTA
This sequence comes from Phyllotis vaccarum, assembly GCA_033318265.1. Taxonomy (NCBI): domain Eukaryota; kingdom Metazoa; phylum Chordata; class Mammalia; order Rodentia; family Cricetidae; genus Phyllotis; species Phyllotis vaccarum. The sequence continues at coordinate 79,601,043 of JARWLC010000011.1, forward strand.
CAGATGACGGTGACGATGATAATTAAGTAGATGGACTTAAGCAGCCTATGAGACAGTATCAAGCAGTTTTACACTTACATTCTTAGAGTCCTAGGAAAAAAGACAGGAAGGATGGGGCAGCAGATGTATTTGACAAAATAGCTCTGGGGGCTGGAGACACAGCACAGTAGTTAAGAACGTATACTGCTCCTATAGAGATCCAAGTTCAGTTCCCAGAAAAGCACCAAACATTTACACACCAAAGCTCTCAATCTAAATGACACTTTAAATAACATTCTAAATGACAAGTGAACTGACAAAGGAAACCAGAAAACACTGTAACAATGAACAAAAAGAAAACAAGGTCAAAATTTAAGTCTTTAAAATGGATTAATTAATAAAATTGACAAAACCCCCAGAAGACTCTGTCGGGAGAGAAGAACAAAAATGGGCAGAAGAGCCTAACGGTCATCTGGACGGTGAATGAGCTAGAACTTCAGGTCCTACAGACATCAGACCAGGACAAGCGAGCACATAAACAACTTTACAACCATAATTTTAGCAGCTCAACATACCTATGTGGCAATGGAACACCTGTAAGAAAATTTACAGCCTCACGATTACTATTCTTGGGGAACAGAACAGAAGGGGGTACCTGTGATGGGAACTATATGAGGTTCTAATCTGATAAGCCCCATGGACGTTGAGGAAATCAGATTAGTGCTTTTGTAGCTGGGGAAGCAGGTGACAAGCATAGAACTTACTGTGAAGGGTCTGTGGTGGTTTGAGCGGGAATGGCCCCCAAAAGCTTAGATGTGGGTGTTTGGTCCCAGCTACTGTCTTAGGAAGGAGTAGAAGGTGTGAGCTTGTCAGATAAAGTGTGTCACAGGGACTGGGCTTTGAGGTTTCAGAAGCCTTTGCCGAGCCCAGTCCTAAGCTCTCCCTCTCTGTGGCTAACTTGTAGATAAGATATAAATTCTCAAGTTTCTCCACCTCTATGCCTGCCTATCTACTACCACACTCTCAACCAAGACGAAACTGTAAGCAAACCCCCAATTAGATGCCTCCTTGTAAATTACCCAGGTCACGGTGTCTCTTCACAACAATAGCACAGTGACTGATGGAATTCCTCAGAATCCATTGAGTTCTTGATTGTGGCAGTTACTCCAGGTGATTGCATACTGCCTGAGCTTCTCAAACAAGACACCTAACATCCAAATTTCAATGAATAGAAATTTACCTCAATGAGACCAAATTTTTCTGGTAAAAAAAAAAAAAATTACTTTTATTTTGGGATTATTTTGTGCATTATATATAAGATCAGAACAAAAATATAAGACATTAAATTTTAAAGATGCTTGAAAACTGCTTCAGTTCATTTATATAGAATGACAGGATGAATACAGACTGGGAAATACTGCAAATACGATACCACTCAGACTGTGTCCGTCACGAGAAAAGGAGTACAACATCTTAAGAAACAGCTGCACTGCAAGTAAAATGTCTGGAAATGGCAGCTGGCATACTGACTACAGGTGTCTGTGTGTGTGTGTTAGCTCTGCCAGGCAAGAAAGCCAGTGACTTCCGTGTTATCAACTCCCGGGCTGATGTGGTAAGGGTTCCTAAAACTGGTGTGTAGACAATGGGACATGACTCAGTGATAGAACACTTGTCCGGGAAACATCCCCCCAACACATATGCTATAAATATCAATCTTTAAATAGAAAACTATTTTGGCCCATGACAGGCACCATTAAAAAAAAATAAGAGGGGAAATCACAACATAGGTAGGAGAAGCAGGGTGGAGTTAGACAGACCGAGCCAGAAGCCCAAGAAAAAAAAATATAAAGAACACAAGTAAGCCACAGGCCACATGGCAAACAAATTAATGATAATAAGTTAAATTAAGATAAAAGAACTAACTAACAATGTGCCTGCCTAAGCAATAGGCCAAACAACATAAACTTAATAATATAAGCGTCTAAATCATTTTTAAAGCCTAAACAACAATAGGCAGCTAAGCAGTCTAAGACTGACTACAAGTCTATAAGTCTAAACCTCTGGCCGCCCAAGACCAAAAACCTTGCTGCTACACACACACACACACACACACACACACACACACACACACACACACACACGCACAGCACACACACACACACACGCACAGCACACACTCACACAAGCACACACGCACAGGCACACGGACACACGCACGCACACGCACACACATGCGCACACACAATGGAAAACCTAGTGTGATCCCAATGGAAACCAGCAAGGAGGTTCTCAGAAAACTGAAACCAGAACTAGTGTGCAATCCAGGTGTATCCATCACTCCTGGGTGTATACCCAAAGAAATCAAAGTCAACACAAACAGACACCAGCATGTTCATGTTTACTCACAATGGCCAGAGAATATAGGCAGACTAGATGTTTAAAAAAAAAAAAAGCAGTATACTTACACAACGTGACTTTATTCAACCATATGCTTTCTCAGTGTGGACTCATACACTTCTATGAAAGTAGAAGAGGAATTATTAACATGTGAGAGGTAAAGAAGTCTAAAAGACAAGGAGGGTAAGAAAGAGACGGTAATTCTCATATACAGAGAATGTGTGTGTGTGTGAGTGTTTATGTGTGTGTGTGTATGTGTCTGTGTATGTGTGTATATGTGTCTGTGTATATGTGTGTATGTGTGTATATGCGGGGGAAAGTGTGTGTGTATCTGTGTGTATATGTGTGTGTATGAGTGTGTATGTATGTGTATGTGTGTATATGTGTCTGTGTATATGTGTATATGTGTGTATATGTGGGGGAAAGTGTGTGTGTATCTGTGTGTATATGTGTGTGTATGAGTGTGTATGTATGTGTATGTGTGTATATGTGTGGGGGTGTGTGTGTATGTGTGTGTCGTGTGTATGTATGTGTGTGTGTATATGTGTGGGGGTGTGTGTATCTGTGTGTGTGTATATATGTGTGTATATGTGGGGGGCGTGTGTATGTGTGTGTATATGTGCATGTATGTGTGTGTATCTGTCTGTGTGTGTATATGTGTGTGTGTATATGTGTGTGTGTGTACACACACGCACACATTAAATAAAGCAAAGAGGAACAGAAGGGACAGATGGTAGGAAGGAAGGACAAGAGAGTGATGGAAAAAGCCAGTCTGCACAGAGTCCAGTGATAATGTGTGCCTGAAAATGTCATTACTAAGTCTATTATTTTCTATACCAACTAAATGACACTTTTATTTTTATGGTAAGAACATAATAATAGGAGCTGGAGAGATGGCTCAGGGATTAAGAGCATTGGCAGCTCTTCCAAAGGTCCTGAGTTCAATTCCCAGCAACCACATGGTGGCTCACAACCATCTAGAATGAGGTCTGGTGCCCTCTTCCGGTGTGCAGGTATACATGCAGGCCAGAATATGGTATTCATAATAAACAAATTTTTAAAAGAACATAATAAAAAACTGAAAATGAACCTGTTGATGTGACCTACAGCCATGTCAGCCATGTCCTCAGCAGACTAGGTAAATAATGAAGTGAACCAGATAAGCAACAGGGGGCAAGCTGAACAGAGAGCAAGTGGCAGGGACAGTTTTCCTGTCAGCTTTCCCTGGGGTAGAGTGGATGAGGTGGCCTAAAACCAACTTCCCTCCGCGAGTGGCAGCTGCAGGGAGAAGACTGGCTGACCTTGCAGAACTCATACTTTCTTAGTGAAGGTGTCACAGTTGGGGTAAGAGACACCTCAAGGGTAGCCCAGCTGTGGCCTCAGTAAGGGTAGCCCAGCTGTGGTCTCAGTAAGTGCCTCAGCCTCATATGCCTACTAAGCAGTACCCTCAAGAGGTGTACCACAAGTGGCTGCAGTTCCTGGCAGGTGGCCTCAACTTTGACTTTGTTGTCGGAACTAACAGTGTCTTGCTTTGTCAAAGAGCACAAAAAAGGACCCCATGTTCAGCTCACACACAGAGGGCTTTTACACAGTCCCTCTGAGTTACAGTGAGCCTTTTGCTACTGTGGACCTCTGAACACCAGCATCCCAGTGAGCTGCTCTGCAAAGCACTCTCTTCCTACTTAGCCTTGGATTTTTAGAGATTCCACAATAAACAGCCCAAATGGCAAAAGATACTGATGCATCCATCAGCAGTGACCGGGTCCTTTAGTGTACACTTAGTGTCTCCAGGCTCATTTTCAGTAGAGTTCCAGGAAGCCATCCGCTAGGCCCAACAAAGCATTTCAAAGGAACAGAGTACAACACCTATGAGGTGACCACATGGATGGCCTGAGCCAGAGAATCCAGGCATCTTCATCCCAGTGCACGGCCTCTCAAAATTCAGCTCTTGACACCGCACAGTAAGGTATGCGTGGCTCACGAGAGGATGAACCAAGTGACGGAGAAGGAAGTGGTGCTGGACACCAGTGCGGCTATACTGACGCCAAACACGCCGAGGACAGTTATTTCATATACAAAGATGAAAAGGAACTGGATGCCAGCAGTCTGAGGAAGCTCCAAGTCACTCTATGTGGCTGGTTCAAGGGGTGAAGGGGAGAAGAGATGACAGCAGACACAGACAGGGAACCAGGAACGTTAACTACATCAGAAAGGAAACCAACCACCATCAAATCGTCACTCTGAAAAGATCACTTAACAGCACAAGGGTGAGAAGGACTGGAGAGGAGCTGCTAAAGTAGGCACAGAGAACTGAGCTGAAGTCAGGAGGGTTCGCCCAAGACAACAGCATCTATGCAGGATGGAAAACAGCGGTGGGGAAGGGAGGTCATGACACCAGAGGAGAGGGGACGAAGACGGACCCTGAGGCAGATGTCTGCAGAGCTCACTGAGAAAGAGTACAGCTGAAATCCAACTAGAAAGTGGATACATCTGCTGTGCATGCAAAGCGAGGAGTCAACTTCTGTGAGAAAGCACGAAACTCCGCCACGCTAATTCTTATTTATATTTGCAGGAACAAAAGCAGAGGCCACTTCAGACAGCGCAGAAGCAGATCTCAGAGAAAAATTCACTCTTAACTCAGAGAAATCCTGCCCGGCATGTGTTAATGAAGAATCAAATCACACAAAAGGCAATTCGCTAGCAAGGTCGCCACCTACTGCTTCCTAAGGATAGTGCAGCAAAAATGCCACCTACAAACAAAAACAGAAGGTAAAGTGAAGCCCAGTCTCTGACCACTTCACTCTGTATGTATTCACAAAACATCTCATCCCTCCTGCAAAATAAAAAAAAAAAGTTTTCTTCCTCCAAGGGGTTAGCGCTTTCAGTAACATGCAAACGCTTTCATTTCCTCCTTTTCCCGAAAGCCCTCTGTCCAGTAGGAACCCCATCTGAATAGTAAGGCTCACCTGCCATCATTGCTACCAGGCTGGCTTTGTAGACGTTGGTGAGAGAGCCGAGCTCTCCTGTGGCTAGGATGGTTTTGAGATGAGCCTCCCCACAGGCCTTTCGAAACTCACGGATCTCATCGTAGAGGGCTGGAGAAGAAAACCATTGAGGCAATTACAAAGCAGGCAAGCTCGAGGCGACCCTTCTGAGCCAGAAAAACCCACTTCAGATTTAGGAAACATAAAACATTTGTCACTTTTCAATATCACCCCGATTTAATATGCCTACAGCGTTCTGCTACCGTTCACATCCTGCTACAAGGAATGCCAGGCTTGCTACCATAAAAGTGCTTCTGCACCCTGGCCTATGGGTCTAGAGTCATAAAGCTTCTTAAATATCATTATAAGGACGTGCAAATTATAAATAATTTCTACCTTTTCCATATGACTATGACCTGAGGGAGAAAAATAAAACCAAATTTCTCTGCCACTCATACAGTTAGTTACTTTACCACTTTTCAAGCTAGAGAAAAAAAAATCCTGGGGTTCCTATTAATTCTACTCAGAGGTAACAGGCTCTCATGTTAGAATATAAAGCAGATATTTCTTGGGAAATTATCATAGCTCCTTGCAAAATAGGGTAAAGGCTTTAAAGAAAGTGAAGGTAAGCCCAGATAATCTTTTATAATAAAGAAAAGTTCTAAAGAACAATGGAGTATTGAAAGGACACAGGGGCTGGTTTGAAGTCGCTCCCAATGGCCAAAGATCAGAAATTATCAAAAAACAGTAACGATGTGGGAACATAAAAATGGAAGGAAGACTGTGGGAGGGAAGGAGGGCCAAGGAGGGAGGAGGGGGGAGGTGAGAAAGACACATGAGCTTCTCCATCCAGTGTATGTGTGACCTGTAAGGAGAGGGAGCGGCCTGCAGGAGGGGTTGGGTGTGCATATGAGTAAAGCATGGGTGAGTAAAAGGAAAATGCCAGAGTAAAGGATTATTGCCAGGTAGAGATCTGTGAATTCTGATGAAAAGGGAGGAGAGAAGGGAGAGGAGAGAGACAGAAAAGCAGGAAGCAGGAAGCAGGTAGGATACTAAGTTCAGAAGAGATGATGTAACTATAAATTGCCATTTGGCAACACCTATTGGAGTAATGACTGAAGAATTACCAATGGGATGGAAAATTCCATCGGGATAGAATTGGGATGCTACCATAGCCTGAAACAATATCTATTCATAATCTATAAAAACTACCTACTAAAATGAAAAATACTAACTTTATGCTAGAGAAATTTAGCAAAACATCATTCTAGCCCAGTCCTAAAGAACTGACAGATTAACAACTTGTGAGTCCCAAAGAACAGGGAGAAATCTGAGCTTGCAGTCCCATCAAAAATACATAACTTAAACCTAACAAAAGAAAATTCCAAACCAATCGAAACTTAGGGCTCTGTGTGTCTGACATAGAGTCTCATGTAACCCAGACTGATGTCCAACTTGTTATATAGCTGCGGATGACCTTGAACTCCATCTTCCAGGCCCCACCTCCCATGAGCTAGCACTTTAAGCATGCATCACCGCTCTTCCTTTTTTATGAGACATTGGAGATCAAATCTAGGGCTTCATCCATGCTGAACAACCACTTTACCAATTGAGCCACATCTGCAGGCCCTGAAACACAGCTTATAAATTATTAATGACAGAGGTCTATACTCTTCAAAACAAGAAAAGACTGAAGACCATTCTAATGAAGAAGAAAAAGAGATACATCATGGTGAATGTAGACCTAACAATGCCACTGGGCACTGAAAAATCTGAACGGAGCCTGTTCATCTAATAGTCGGACATGACACAGTACTCCAGCTTGGTGTAATCTTGCCTTCATTTCTTGAGCATGCATAGTAAAGTTTTCAAGGGTAATGAGTCAACAGATATATGAATTAGTCTAAAATGGTTTGTAAAATTGTACATATTATATATATATATATATATATATATATATATATAATTGTGGGGGGGTGTATGTGTGTGTATGTGTGTATATGGGTGTGTATGTATGTGTGTGTGTCTGTGTATGTGTGTGTGTCTGTGTGTGTATATGTGTGTGTATGTATGTGTGTGTGTCTGTGTATGTGTGTGTGTCTGTGTATGTGTGTGTGTATGTGTGTGTATGTGTGTGTATGTGTGTGTGTGTGTATGTGTGTGTATGTGTGTGTATGTGTGTGTATGTGTGTGTGTATATGTGTGTGTATGTGTGTATGTGTGTGTGTATGTGTGTGTATGTGTATGTGTGTGTGTATGTGTGTGTGTATGTGTGTGTATGTGTGTGTATGTGTGTGTATGTGTGTGTGTATGTATGTGTGTGTGTATGTGTGTGTGTGTGTCTGTGTATGTGTGTGTGTCTGTGTGTGTATATGTGTGTGTATGTGTGTGTGTATGTGTGTGTGTGTGTCTGTGTATGTGTGTGTGTCTGTGTGTGTATATGTGTGTGTGTGTATGTGTGTGTCTGTGTATGTGTGTGTATGTGTGTGTACAAGCAGAAAGGAAAACAAGAAGGCCAAAATGAGAAAAGGCAGAATTTATAACAGGAGAATCTAAGTGGTGCGTAAACTTGAGCTGAGCACACTATTTTTGCGCTTTTCTATAAGCTTAATAAAATTACTCAAAACTAAAATGTGGGATATATAGGTTTCTAAGGGCCTAGAGACCAGCCTGGCTTCAGCCAGTTCAAACTGGTGATAACTGGTACCTTAAGATAGGTGCTCCTAGCACTTCTTCATAAGCCAACCTGGGGTCGGCATGAGGCCTTGCCGTCAGGGGCGGAGTCCTGATATGAGAGGATCAGACAGAGATGAGCCACAGGGGCAGATCCAGCAAATCAAAGCCCTTTCCCTGACTGGGAGGAGGGTCTGAGAGGGAGTTTTTAAAGCTTTCCCCCTCCCTCAATAAAACAGACTTGCTTACTTTAGCTAGTCTCTGGAGACTTTGTCCGTGTACCTTCTTATGCCCTCTCCAAAGGGGAACTAGCAGGGAAGGCCCTGAGCATAGAGCAACCCCAACATCTGACACTAAACCAGGCATACCGTAGGCCAACACTAAAACTTAAAACTGAAGTTGACTCTTTTTATAGTTTGTTTAGAACCTAAGTATCTTTCTTATGGGAGGGCTTTTGTGATCATCAACTGGTCTATGGTACCGAAAGTTTCTAAAACACGATTTTATAGGGAACATGTTTTATGACTTGTGGACCCTTGTGTTACAGCTTTCTTTCTATGTTTTTACATACAGATCTATGACACAATTTTAATAGCCATACACTCTTTCATAATCGTTTTCCTGTTGGTAGAAGCCTTCGGTCCCAGATTTTCAGCGATGATAAACAATCCTTCAGTGAAATCCCGACAGTTAGGTCTTTGCATACCTCATCACTCTATCCCCTAGAGGCTTTATTATTTTTTTCTTCTGTTCACACACTTCCAAGTAATATATGTTCATTGTTAAAAATTCAAACATTTACAAAACTGAGAATTCCTCATTTAAAGAGAAAGAAAGAACAATTCTTGCCACGTACCAGAAAAATAATAATTTGGAAGGCTATTATAAAAAATGACTGACAAATGAAAATGGATTCAAACACTGCGACTGCAAATTAGTCAGAATAATGCAAAATTCAACAAAACACACAACAAAACACACACACACCAGAGCAGCGCTGGCAGAGCAGCAATGTCACATAAAGTCTGATAATAAATATTTTGACTTATAATGAGGCTTTCAGGATTTTGAAGGGGCTGTACCAGAAGCCCAGGATATATCACACTGCAGGTACTTAATCAATATTGTCACATACACAACTCACAGGAGTCATCTCCAGCCTGTCCCTAGGGTCCCTCCCACTACCACCATGCTGATAAGACATGGAAGTCAGAACCCAACCACTGCCCATCATTCCTGATGAGGCTGTGTGGGAGGAGTGTCCATGGCATCCATCAGAGATCACGGTCGCCCTAGCTGAGGCCTTTGTGTATCAATAGCATGGGTCCAGAGGTGTACAGGAAGTAGATGGAGTCAGATTGCATTGCAGGTTGTTTTCTTTCTTGCATCTATTTTTAAACTGATAAATAAAAATACAAAAACTGCACCAGTTAATAAGGAGCCATGAGATATTTCAGTGCATGTGTGTTTTGTTTGATATTTATGTCAAAGCAGACATATCTATCTCCTCAGACATTTGTCACTTCTTTACAGTGAGAGCACTCAATTCTTTTTCTTTTAGCTTTTTGAGATACAGTACATAACTACTGTCTACAGGCTCCCTACCATGCGACAGTTGGCCACAGCTTCCTGCTTTTAGCTCTCTAACCATTGATGAGCCTTTGCCTCAATCTGACAACAGACTGTTTCTGCAGTACTGTCCCCCCAACTGAATCACCAGGAACTATAACATTTTCATGTCTATTGCCAATCTCACAGCAGCTGGGAACCCACAGCATTTTCTGGAAAAGCATAATTCTACCTGTAGAAAGCCATGCTAGTACAACTTGCACAGGAATACCTGTGATTTGAGTGAGACTCCAAGTCTTTAGACACCATGACCCTTACCTAAGACATAAAGCAATTTCTTTTTGTTTCTTGCTATTCAAACGCAGTTTAAAAAATGACCACTAGCGAATATATCTAAGCAACTATTTCTGAGTGCCAGAGAGATGTTCAACACTGCACAAGAATGTCCTGAAAATAATGCTTAAAATAATTATATGTATAGTAAAATAATTAATATAAAATCGTACAGCAACCTTTCATACCAAAAAAGTCAAAGAATGTTCAAGAACATAGTTTCATCCACCAGAACAATTAATTAAACTTGTAAGCATAAACTAGAGATGGGCTTTATAAATCACCCAGCAGTAAAATAACCCACAAGAAATAAAACACACACATTTTTGCCAATACTATTGAAGTGTTGAAGAATCATAGCCTAAAAACAAAAGCCAGGAAAACGCCCAGCTGCTGTAAGTGTCTCTGGACTCTCTCTGTTATAAACAGCCTGGGAACAAAGGAACTGGATTATGGATTATGTGATTCCACTCCCAGAAAGTATCTATAGATTTAGAAATAGCTTTCCTGATGAGCTATTATTATTAATAGTTCTATAAAGGAAAACAAAAATAAGTCCTTTTGGGTATCTCCCATTTTTCTTGTGCTTAAAAAAATAAGTAAATAACAAAAGGCAGATTATTGACCAGATTTGAGATATTCAGGGTCCAGTTAAGGGAAGGAAGTAAAACGTATACTGGCCTTGCTCTTGGATTGCATTCTCTCAAACTGACACTAGATCTCTGTCAAGTGTGTATGCTATGAACTGAGCTTATGAAGCGACAAGGTGATCCACTGAGAGATGGAGATGAGGAGGCTGTGCTCACAGGAGACAGACAATACCCCATTGCTGTACTGAACACACTGTACCAGACAATGTCAGTTTTTGGACCACCTAGAAGCCACAATCACAGATTCCCCATGGATACTTGGTCCTCAAGGCCAGAAGGCAGCTCAAGTTCTAGGTTCACAGAACTAGACTCCTAAGTAAGCTCCAGATTTGAAAACATCTCCATGTCACTGGTAAATATATCTGTGTAGCAGAAACAAGACCATCCCTATGTATATCAACTATAAGAAGGCATGTAATTATCAAAGCCTGCTCATAGAGTGTATGTATGATGAAGGCTTTGTAGCAAAAGTTTTCTTCAGAAAAGCTCTCCAAGAAATGTAATGTAATTTAGGTGTCAGTGTCAACACTAATATTAATATATATGTACATAAATCATAGTATAGGAATATTGCTGACACTAAGAACGTCAGAGGCCTTGAGAGATTCTCACAGGAGCAAGAGCCTCTTATTCCATTATATCTAGCCCTTGGTTCTAGCCAGCTCTCAAATCATGACATGGAGACTTATTATTAATTGTAAATGCTCAGCCTTAGCTTAGGGTTGTTTCTAGCTAGCTTAAAAAAAAATTAAATTAGCCCATTCCTATTCATCTATGTGCTGCCCTGAAGTTTGTTTACCTCATCTATGCACTGTCCAACCCGCTTTCCTGCTTCCTCCATGTCTGGCTGGCTCCCCTTTCTCTCTGGCCACCAGCTCTGCCTACTCTTCGTTGTCCTAGCTATTAGCCATTCAGCTTTTTATTAGAACAATCAGGTGCCTTAGGCAGTCAAGGTGAAACAATAACAATCTTTACATGGCTAAACAAATATTCTCTTCCACAACAGAAGGGAACTGGATCAAGAACTTGGGAAATGTTTACCAGGTAATTTCAACAATAATACCTTCCTCACTCTGGTCTAGGTGACAAACAGATATACAAGTGTCAGCATGAGCAGGAGCCAGGGAAGTAATACTGAGACAGGGCAGTGTGAAGGAGTTAAACAGCTGCTTTGAAAAGGCTCAACAGGAAAAGACTGGGATACAAGAACTAGAGTAAAGATTGAACAAAAAGTGCTCTATAGAAGTGGAGACCACTGTTTGAGGTAGGACAAGTCACCTCAGGGACTTCAGTATTTCCCGAATGCATCATCATACTCAATGCAACCACCAACAAAATCATCCCAAATAACCAAGACAGTACTAAATCCAATAAGATTTCTTTAGAAAGTTGTTGATAGAGATGCATTTCTTTCCCATATGGCTAGATTCCTTGATTTCAAAAGGACTCACTAATTTTGATTCTCTGCTTCTCTAAAAATGATACTGAGCATGCTGAGTAAGAAGTAGACAGAAGCCAAGAACTCACAGAGCAGGCAGGTGAGGATGCTAGTGGTCAGAGATCTGGTAGCCATGGAAGACAATGTAGCTGAACTTGGCTCTACAGGGGTAGAAAATTGATCTGATGATGCCTACTTGGGCACTAGGCATGCATGTGATGCATATACCTAGATGCAGGCAAAATACTGATATTTAATAAAATAAATAAATAAAAAAATAAAAGGAACAAGAAGAATACAGATATGGTGGTTTAAATAAGAATTGCCCCCAAAGAACTCATATTTTTGAATGTTAAAAGTGGCACTATTTCAAAAGACTAGGAGATTTGGCTTTATTGGAGTAGGTGTGGCCTTGCTAGAGAAAATGTGCCTTAGGAGTGGGGGGCTTTGAGGTTTCAAAAGTCCAAGCCAGGCCCAGTAGCCCTCTCTTCCCACTGCCTCTGAATCTAGATGTAGATGCTTCCAGATGTTCCCAGTTACTATTCCAACCCCAAGTCTGCCCGCATGCCTCTCAACCATGATGGCAATAAACTAAAGATGTGAAATTGCAAGAAAGTTTCAATTAAATGCTTTCATTTACATGGTTGTGGTGTCTTTTCACAGTGATAGACACCAACTAAGAAAAAGAGCTCGTACGCAGCCTCCTCACAGAGCACAGAGCACCCAGGGTGGACCCATATGCTTCTGGGCTGTGGGACATGGTCAGGAGGCATTCTGAATTAGCAGGTCTATATCTGTGTGCTTTACAAAGGGTAACAATCAATATTTATTGTCCACTTTCTGGAATCTAAAATCACTCCAGAAAGAAACATCTGGGCACATCTGTAAGAGAGCGTAATACCTGGGTTACTGAGTAACAAAGAACTCCGTGAATGTAGGAGGTAGAAGCCCTCCTCCAGGGCCCCAGACTGAATTAGAAGGAGAAAATGAGCTGAGCACTGCATTCATCTCTCTCTGAATCATGACTTTAGATTTCACTGTGATTTCTCTGCCAGGATGGACTGCCTCTCAGACTGCGAGTCAAAATAAGGCATCTCCTCCTTAAGCCTTTGGGTATTTGGGTACAATGAGAAAAGCAGCTAATACACAAAGTAATTCACAAGACTAAGAGCATACAGGAGAGGACCCAGGACACAGACACGTTACAGCCTTGGGGGGTAGGGCATTCCCACCAGTGCATCCTACCCAGGACACAGACACGTTACAGCCTTGGGGGGGGGGGCATTCCCACCAGTGCATCCTACCCAGGACACAGACACGTTACAGCCTTGGGGGGGGGGCATTCCCACCAGTGCATCCTACCCAGGACACAGACACGTTACAGCCTGGGGGGGGGGGCATTCCCACCAGTGCATCCTACCAGGACACAGACACGTAACAGCCTGGGGGGGGGGGGCGCATTCCCACCAGTGCATCCTACCCAGGACACAGACACGTAACAGCCTGGGGGGGGGGCATTCCCACCAGTGCATCCTACCCAAGACACAGACATGTTACAGCCTGGGGGGGGGGGCATTCCCACCAGTGCATCCTACCCAGGACACAGACACGTTACAGCCTGGGGGGGGGGGCATTCCCACCAGTGCATCCTACCAGGACACAGACACGTTACAGCCTGGGGGGTAGGGCATTCCCACCAGTGCATCCTACCCAGGACACAGACACGTTACAGCCTGGGGGGGGGGCATTCCCACCAGTGCATCCTACCCAAGACACAGACACGTTACAGCCTGGGGGGCATCTAAAAATTAATTAAAATTAATATGAAACTCCTAGTTCAGTAAACCCATACTATAAAAACAGGGCAATGAATAACACAATATGTAATCGATCTGAGAATCAAAATTAAGACAAAATACTGCAGCAGCAGAGAAAGACTGAGACCACTGCTGCTCCTATTAGGAATAAGCTTCTAGCACTAAGTGTTCCTCTCCGGTTTGGTTTGGGTCAAGAGGTTATTAACACCATAAAAAAAAGTTAATGGAAAAGTATGGCCTAGGACAAAAATGTGTTATTATATTTTGTAGAAATGCCTACTTTGGGGAAATTATTATCTCAAAAACAGCCATTCCAAAGTCTGCTAAAGAATAGCCAATTATATCAAAACTCATCTCCTATTGGATTTTATTTCTCAATTAGTAGAACTTGAGAGATAAGAGCAGAAGTTATAATGTAAACTGGACATCTATGTCCACCTGCTTGTAAGAGACATAAAGGACATACACTCCAGACTTATTTAAAATATGACACATACTTACGTCATCCACAACTCTGAAGTCTGTGACCAAAAGCAGATCAGCAGAATACACAGGAACAAAAACATATCTAAAATACAGTTTTTAAGATGGACTAAGAAATACCCAAAGCCCATACAAGCAAAATACAAAGGGGGGGGGGGCACTTTGTTTGTGAACTTTCAAGAATGGTGGTGTCGACAGGAGAGGAAGAAGAAAAATGGCAAAGACTGAAATGTAGCAAACACTCCAAGCTGAAACCTCGTTTCCTCTGACCTATGACTTGTGACGTGGAATTTATTTCTCAAGTCATGCTGTCTCCTTTCCAAATCCCCACATAACCCACCAGGAAGGGTCAGAGCTCCCTCGGAACAAGAATCTTGCACCTACCTTCCCAGTGGCCGCTTAGCACCAAAGACCTGTTAATGACCACGTCGATTTCAGAAGCTCCATCCTCGACAGCCAGTCTGATCTCTTCCAATCGTGTCTTTAAGTGAGTCTGTCCAGCTGGAAAGCCAGTGGCCACTGGCAGAGATTTAAAAGAAAACAGGAAGGGAGAGAATAGGGAGGAAAGAAAACAAATTTCAACTGGTCAGTTTGTAAATACAGCATTTAGAGATAGAAGCATGAATGTGCCTTTAACATCACTCATGAACACAAGACAAAGTACACGGCAGAATGTGAGCGCAGACTCGCTTTAGGGGAAATGGTAATGTGATCATCCCTGGACGACCAGATGTTCAGCTGCTGCAGCGATGGCTGCAGGGCACACTGGGTAACTAGCATCTAACTAAGTTAGCTGATGGGAATATAATCATTGGTGGGCTTTACAAGACAGACACTGAGTCAAGTTGGTTACCCTGCTTACCCATTTATTTGCCCCTGATCTCCTCATGAGTGGACTAAGTGAACGAGACCAAGCGGATCACAGGACAGGTTCCCCCAATGTCTCTTAACACAACTACCCAACAGCTGAGCCCAAGGAGAAGCCAGAGAGGAGGGAAAGAAAGCACCCATCACTGCAGGAAAGGGCAGAGAACGCATAAAAGAAACAAGAACACACACCTACGGCTTTTGAGAACTAGAACTTCCCATTCATTCCATCTCTCATCCTAACCATGCCTCCTGGCCTTTCCTACAGTTATAAACCCTCTGGTTGGCTACCATAGGCCAAACACACTGCCCTGTTATGGAAATAAGACAGGAATGCACTGAGATGTGAAAATCTAAGGACTACAAAGTTATAGCTGTCAGATATGCTGGGAATCCTCTCCAACAGGCTATATACAAACAAGGCACAGCGGCTGAGCAATGACCCAGTGCTTCAAAGCACAGGCTGCTCTCCCGGAGGACCCAACACCAGCTCCTAAGACCCACATGGTGGCTCACAACTGTCTGGAATTTGTTTCAGAGGATCTAATGTCTTCTTCTGGCTTCTGTGAGTATTCACAGGAACCTGATTCATAAGAACCCATGCAAGCACAAACATAAACATATAAAAAGTGAATCTTAAAAGAGATATAAAACATCACGTTTCATTAATAAAATAATAGCTGATCTTTATAAATTTTTTTTCTTTTTGAAATATAGATTTTCCATGTAGCCCAGGCTGGCCTTGAGCTAGCAGCAATCCTCCTGCCTCAGCTTCCTAAATGCTAGAATTACAGGCATGACCTACCATACTGTTTAAGAAGTTTCTGGCCTGGACTCACCCAAGATCCGGACCAGCTATCTCAAATAGACTGACCACAGATGCTTGGTCCCCAATAATCACACAGAAGCTTACATTAATTTCATGCTGATCAACCCATGGTTCAGGCGTCTAACTTGTTAACTCTTTACTCTTAAACTAACCCATGATTAGCCAAGTGGCTTAGTACTGTTTCTCAGAGCAGCATTTCAACTGTTTTCCTCTACATCTGCTGGAGTTTCTGCCTGACTCTTCCTCTTCCCAGAGTTTTCTTAGTCTGGTAGCCCCACCCACACTTCCTGTCTGCTTTCTGGCCAATCAGCATTTTATTAAACTAATAGGAGGGACAGATATTTACAATGTACCAGAATATAATCCCATAGCACTATTTGTCTCCACCTGTCCATCTATCCATCCACAGACACACACACTGAGACTTTTTATAGTCTATTTATTTTTCATTTACTCATTTAAAATGTGTGTGCACATGCACACGTCAGGTCAGAAGACAACTTGAGGAAGCTGGCTGTCTTCATCTGCTGTGTGGGCTTCTGGGATCCAACTTGGTAGCCAGCAGTGGCAAGAGCCACCTTTATTTCACTAGTACCCCTGCTTAAAACTTCCAGAGATAACACTGTCGTCAGAATCGAGCTCATGCCACCAGCTAAAAGAAGGTCCCCCAGCTTCTACTCCCACACTACCTGACCATCCTCCCTTTGGGCACTACAATAATAAGCCTTTCTGTTCCTGGAATGTGCTTCTATGCCTTTACATATGCTAGCTCCTGTCTAAATGCCATTCCCTGCCTTAGCAACAATATCAGCTCCTCCTCATCCCTCAAGGCCCAGTGCAACAATCATCTATGCTGGAATGCATTCTTACGCTCTGGACCCAACCTCAGCTGAGAAAAACATTTCCTGCTCAGTTGCCATATGTCACACACATGCAACAGAATGTGTAGATATGTGTGCACGAACTATAGAGATGACACTGTGACTTTATAAGTCTGATGGTCCTCAGAAAAAGAAGGATTTCCTTAAGAACAGAGAGGTGGCTCTATATCTTTAAAACTTAATCTGTTAAGGTTTGGGGTTAGTGGTTTTGGTCTGTTTTTGAGAGCTCACTATGTGACCCAGACTGACCACAACTCACAGTCCTTCCCGTGAGCTTCTAAAGAGGTGGGAAGCTATATATGTAACATCATGTCTACTAAAATGTCTCCCTTTACTGCGTAATTTTAATACATACTAAAATCATGAATCAACACAACTAAATATATGAAATCATTGTAATTAGAGTGTAAACTTATGGAGGATGCTCCATGCTGACTGTGCTAAAGAACTTCAGACATGTTGAAAAGTAACAAGGGTAAAAGTCACGGCAAGTCTTACCTGAGGCCACGGGGATACTGCAGCCTGCGGCCTTCAGTGCTTTCACAGCATCACTCACCCGGGCAGGATAAACACAGACAGCAGCTGTGGTGATACCTATGAAGGGGAGAGCATAGCAGCCTACTTTACATGGAATTTGGCAAGGACGTAAGACCTTCAGCTGTCATTTCTAGGATGACACTGGCAGAAATCAAATGTGAGGAGACTTTCCCCATCTGGCTGCAGCAAATGGGAGGGTTTAATTTATCTTCTGTGTGTGTGCAGGCCACGACACATGTGTGGAGGTGAGAGCATCTCCTCACACCTCACCTTGTGGGCTCCAGAGATCAGATCTGGGTTCCTACACTACCAGGCTTGCCAGCCAGCCTCTCTGCTCCTAACTAAGCCTTCTCATCCCCTGGAAAGCTTTCCCCTTGCTTTTTCTTCTAGCTCCTGGAAACACAGGCTGATTTCTGATCTTTCTAGTCACAGAAAACTTCTGAGCATCATTCTTTGAGGCTATTTAACATAATTTTATTATTTTCCTCTCTATTACTAACAGTATACTTAGTTGAAAATATTTTATTTCATATGCATGATATAAAACTAGCTTTACATGACATTCAAACAGCCGGAAGATGAAGAAAACGCCAAAGGAAAATC
Source organism: Phyllotis vaccarum (assembly GCA_033318265.1). NCBI lineage: Eukaryota > Metazoa > Chordata > Mammalia > Rodentia > Cricetidae > Phyllotis > Phyllotis vaccarum. The sequence continues at coordinate 79,619,083 of JARWLC010000011.1, forward strand.
AGGATGACACAGTAAAATGAGGTCTAAACTTCCTCCTTGTAAGAAGCAGTAAGATGCTGTGGTGGCTTGAATGAAATACCCCATAGGCTCATGGGGGAGAGAGGCACTATGAGGAGGTGTGGCCTTGTTGGAGGAAGTGAGTCACTGGGGATGGGCTTTGAGGTTTCAGATGCTCAAGCCAGTCCCAGAGTCTCTCTTTTCCTGCTGCCTGACAATCTGGATGTAGGACTCTCAGCTCCTTCTCCAGCACCATGTCTGCCTGCAGGCCACTATGCTTCCCACCATGATGATAGTGGACTAAACCTCTGAGCCTATAAGCCAGCCCCAATTAAATGTTTTCCTTTATAAGAATTGTTGTAGCTAGGCAGTGGTGGTGCACACCTTTTGTTCCAGCATTCAAGAAGAATAGGCAGGCAGATCTCTGAATTGGAAGCTAGCCTAGTCTACACAATGAGTTACAGGCCAACCAGAGGTACACAGAGACCCTGTACAAGGCAGGTAGGAGGTACAGTAATAGAGGGAGAGAAAAAGAGAATAAAATAAAAATTTAAAATAGATAGCAGAAAATCAAGGAACATGAAACTCCACAAAACACGTTACTTTTAGTGCTGTAAAACAATGGGTGTTTGTGGTTTTCACTTTGCTTATGGCACTGGGAATGGAAGCCAGGGCCTCTAGTTCTCAACAATGACTTACATCTCTAGCTCTAAAAAGATATTGCTCTAATGCCAATTAGAAAGAAATGTAGTAAACAGTTTTCAAAAGTGATGGAGCTGCTTAGATTATCTGTGATGCTTGCACTGAGCTAGCTGGGCAGTTTTTCCGCATACACAGAACCTAGGCACTCCAGAGCCAAGAAGCATCTATCTACAGAGTAGAGTTCTGCCTCCTAAAACTGGCTCAGCAAATGATAACACACATGGCCCTGGCAGCACCTTCTGGCTCCTCAGGTCTTAGTTTTCTCACTTAGAAAATAGAAAGATTGGGGCTGGAGAGATGGCTCAGCAGTTAAGAGCACTGGCAGCTCTTCCAGGAGTTCTGAGTTCGAGTCCCAGCAGCCACATAATGGCTCACGACCATGTCTAATGAGATCTGGTGCCCTCTTCTGGCCTGCAGATGTATATGCAGATAGAGCACCATATACATAAAATGTAAAAACCCTTAAAAAAGAAGAAAAAGAAAAAAGATCTACACCACCATCTCGGTCTCCTCCTGCTTCTTATTTGAAAGCTCAAAACTCAGGGCAGCTTTTCAACGTTTTCTCTCACGTATACTAGGAAAATGAAAGGATTTCTTTTTGTTGATTTTATAAGTTCTATCCTACTACCCAGTACTTCCCATTTGCATTTTATTCTCGAATGCATTTCATTTACTTCATGTATGCAATGTGATCATTAATTAATGAGACTGACTTTTCCCTCACGGCTAGGGATTCAGAGCCCGTATTTCAGTCACTAGATAGAAGAGTTCCCAAACTGAAGACCTGAGGAAGCTCTCAACCGACATCTTCAATTCACACATGGAAGGCTCGACCTAAATCTAGGGCTTGGACTCTCTTCGGTTTTTGAAAGAGGAACCTCAGGGGTCTGTCTGCACAGACAGAGCAGAGATCTACCAGGGATGTGATGCCACAGCACACCAGCAGATGAACAGCAAGTCCCTGGGCTCCAGCAAACACTACTATAGCCAGGTAAACACAGCTATACTTTACACCTCCTCACCTTTGTCGTGCATATTTAAAGCTTTTAAGAGGTCTTCCCGGATTGGATATTTGGCTTTGTAACAGAGCCGCTGAATGTTAGAAAACGTGTCGTCCCCGGAAAGTGTGGTAAGGTCTATAAACGTAACAGCTTTCAGGAGCCATGCAGCCTAGACGAGGAGGAGAAGCAAGGGAACCAACAATCAGGTGAACATCGAAGTTACTTAGGAAATAAGAACTGTGAGACAAAGGTGAGTGTTAACCGCCAGGGTCAATGCTACTAGAAAGCACTTTCTGACACATGGTATGAATGGAGCTCAAAAATGACCAATAGAGGCCAGCGAGATAGCTCAGCAGAGAAAGGAGCTCGCTTGCTCACTGCCAAGCCTGAGGACCTGGGTTCTAACCCCAGAGTCCGCATGGTAGAAAGAGAGAACCAACTCTTCCAATTTGTTCTACTTCTACATGTGTGCTGGGGTGTACACATGCACATACACACACACACACACACACACACACAATTTATATTTTAATTTTTAAAAGAATGGCAATCAAGATGAATTACCTAGAATAAAACAAAAGAACAGACTTCGTCTGTTTTCCTCAGAAACTCAAACTGAAGCCTCTCCTGCATCAACTCCTGCCTTTTCTGACTTCTGCTCACCCATCAGGAACTTGCCACAAGTTGACTTCCTTTTCATCACTTCCAAGGTGATGCAATCTGAACTCTCAAAATTCCTAGTTGTTGTTGGTGGTGGTTAAATCCAATTCCATTATTAAAACAACTCTCATATTTCCTAATTTGCTCTAAAAAGAAGTCCTTTTATCTTTTCAACTAGGAAAATAGGAAATGTTACTTGAAAGGTCTCTATCACAATGTTCTGCTTCTTTTGAGAAACAAACTCCAAAGTCCCTTTAGGCCTACACAGCACGTCTCAGACCACCACACTGAAGAAGATGCTGACTGGAAGTATGCCACTAAGCCTCACACTTGGAATTTTTATGAAAAGCAGTGGTGAGATAAAGGCTCCCACCTTAGGTCTCAGCAGTGGACACACCAGGTGTAGATGTTTATGGCTTTAAAATTAAAAAAGAAGACAGCCAAAGAAAGCATGGCAAGGAAACTGAATAAATGTGTTGAGGAAATGTGCCATTTAATTCGCTCATGAATAAAGATGCCTCCAATTCATTTGTGGTTTGGCCACTCAAGAGTGATAAGATTCTTAACTTGTTTGGATAAATGTGTTATCTTTCTCCAACCCATCATCATCGCATATGAATTATTAAAATAAGCCATGGACAGCTGCAATCCTTTAAGTTTAGATGCATCTTGAGCAAAATTCAATACTGTGGCCTTGAGGGAAGAGGCGTGCATTGTGAGGAGTGGGGACAGAATGCTCAAGAGGGCCTGTACCTGCCATTGCTTTTTCACGCTTCTGCGAGCCTGGATCTGCTCTGCCCGCCTCAGCACAGCTGCGTGATTCACCTGAACTCTGGAGAGCCAGCTAAGATCTGGAAGGGAAAGTGACACATCATGATTCCCAGCAGAAGGACGTATCTTTCCCTCATTATCAACGTTCTTATAAAACATACATCTTGGAGGTGGCAAGATGGCACAGTCAGTAAAGCACTTGCTGGGTAAGCCTGATGTCCTGAGTTCAATCCCCAAGACCAACATTAAGGTGCAGAGAAGTGACTCTATCAAGTTTATCTTTAACCTGCAACACTGTGCAGGCACACACGAGCCTGTACATCACATACATACAAAATTAATATACTTTTAAAGATACTTCTTTTCACACAATGGCAAGTATGCAACCATGTAGTAAACCTGGTCATCACAAGATATACTTCATGCAAAACAAGTGCATCTGAAACTGCAAGAAGCTGTATTGATTAATTACACATGCACGCAGGGCAGTGGGTGTGCCCTCCTCCTGACACACGAGTCTCACCTCTGACAGAGAAGACTTATTTGTGAGTGTCTAGTCCAGGAGAGCAAATGATTAATAAATACTTAAGTGAATTAGTGAATACTTAAAGGCATCTTTGCTCACTACCCAGTTACTGACAAGATTAATACCTGCTAGATGCTGATGATACAGCCCATCAAAAGAGAATTTTTCAAAATGTAATAGAAATAACAATCGTGTAGCAGACATTCAAAACAGGGAAGAAAAAAAACCCACTCAAAGTTGCATGAGACATGGCTGACACTTCTGCTTCAATGTGGCCCCTTCTGTGCTGTCTAATTTGTTTGAGGCTGGCTTTATATGGCTAAATATCCTTGGTGGAAAGCCAGCCAGCTTCCCAAAAGATGTAACATTTGGATGCACCTCTGTCACAGAACTTAAGATAGGATTTTCAAAGAACAGAGATAGGTCAGCTTCTTGTATTTGGTTCAGTGTGAGATATGGTCTCACTCTTGAAAATCCAGTGTCTGGTGCCCATGACTTTCAACTCCACCCATAGATCTCTGGCAGCAAGCAGCCTCATCCTGGCAAGCTAAATGTGTATCCACTCATCTACTATATCTGGCCTCATTTCTACAACCTTAGTCTCTTACAGGAACCTCATGTTTTTGAAAAAGTCTTATTGAGGCAATGGTGAGCACAGTGTAATCATTAGGAACGATGTGTCAATTATACCACTCTCTAATACACATGGAGAACTACTGGCTGGAGACCAGTCATGTGAACTGTCTCTGTGGCCAGATACCTAATGGAAACAACTAAGGGAAGAGGGTTTCAGCCCATGGTCACATGACCCTGTGCATTTGGAAATAATATCATCTCAGAGGGATCTTGTAACAAAGGAAAAGTGTTCACATTGTGGTCAATCAGAAAGCAGAAAAAGTATTACTCAAAAAAGGACCCCAAATTGTGGAGATGACTCCAAGGGTAAGGGTGTGCTTGCGCCAAACCTGACAACCTGAGCTCAATCCCTGGAACACACATGGTAGAAAAAGAGAATGCAATCTGGAGATATGCCCGCTGACTTCTGTACATAGGTGCCTGCACACCAACACCCCCCACATACACAGACACACACACGTGCATGCACACACACGTGCACACTCACACACACACGCGCACACACGCACGCATGCACACACACAGGTGCACACACACAGACACACACATGTGCACACACACGTGCACACACACACAGACACACACACACACACACACACACACACACACACACACACACACACGCACGCATGCACACCAGTGAAAGGAACAAAGGGAATGAGGAATCAAGGCATGATACTAAGCTGCCAGTGACCTACTTCCTCCAGGAGGACCTACCTGCTACCATTACCACCCGTCATCGATGCCATCATATGAATCATGAGCCCATCAAAGGATTCAAGCATTCATTCATTCATTAGGTCAGAGCCTGCATGATCTACCTACCTCTGAAGATGTACACCTGGACACACCCACAGCTGTACTTCATCCGTCCCATCACACTGACAACCATAACAGAGCATCACACTAATTAGTAACACAATCCTAAAGAGTGTTCTCATCACAAAGATGAGACCTGGCACCACCAGAACAATAAATAGGTCATTAAAGACGATCTCTTTCCCATTTTCATTTGTGGTTCTTACAAGTATCAATACTAACGATGCAGAAATTCAAATTTTGAGTAAGAAGACTTATAGAAATATTATTCAATATCACTAAAGTAGAAACCAAGTTTGATTTTTTTTCATTTCTGGATTATTTTGTTAGCTGAAATCATTTAATAAAACAGATTTTCAAAATTTCAACCCATCTGCTCTGCTACTTAAAATATCACTTTGTCTGGCTTCTTTGCTGAGCCGACTCGAGGGAAAACAGAGCCTGGGTCAGGCAGACTCCTGTTCCTCCTCCTTCCTACCCAGAGAGCGAGTAGACTTAAGGCAGAGTCCAGGGAGTTCTACTAGAGATGAGAATATGCGCGCACAGCGAAGAACCCCGCCCCAGCGAAACGGAGGGGAGGCTTCCATGGTTGTTTGGGGGGACAGTAAAGCCAAGGGTTGTATAGATTCATAAGGTCTTTGGCCAAAAAGCTGACAGCAGCCAAGCTGGGGCTCCTTTCTCCAAGTTCCTCCCCCCCCCATATCCACTGTGTTCTGCTGCTGGTGAGAGATCTCAAGCAAACCCCCAGGGTTCGGCACCCTCCACAAAGCAGATATCTCCTTCTATTTCCTTCTTGCACTGGCCTCTGGGCTCCAAACAAGCAACAGTTTCCTGACTTGGTGTGTTATGCTCTGTCTGGGATCTTGGGTCCTGTTTGTCTTTCCACCTAGAATGTCTTTCCTTACCTTGGATGAACAGTGAATTCCCAGTAAGACTCAGGTCAGGGACTGCAGACATGGCTCAGTTGGTCAAGTCCTTGGCTAGCAGCCCAGAAACCCATATAAGCTTGCCACAGTGAAAAGCTCTTGTAACTCTAGCATGTGGAGAATGGAAGTGTATGAGGTCATCCTAAAACAAAATAGATTCAAGACTAGCCTGGGCTACATGAGACCTGTCTCAAAAAAGAGAGGCAAGGGGGAGGAGGGGAGGGGGAGGGCACCATTCTTTGGGGACCCTTTCTAATGCTTACAAGTTGCATAGTCTTTGTGCTCCGTTCTTCTCCGTCACTTTGCCATCTCCTTTCAATGCTGCTCCTTCTTCTGGACTAGCACTTTAACTCTGGACCTAAGGACTAGGACCTTAAACTCTGTGTGACTCCAATAGGTAGTCTCAAGCAAAGTATATGGCACATAAGATGACAGTTTTCCAAGTCCAGAAACTCGCTCCTCCTATCCTCCCCAGATCACAGAGGACTTTGCATCTCAAGAAGAGAAAAATGATGGAAGTCTAGATGGGATGTTTGGGCACATTTTCCTTAAAAAGTAATTTCCAATGCAATGCACCTCCCACCTAGGATTAGAACCCAGGAGGCCCGTGGTACCACTGCTGAGACTGTTTGTCACAGGTCCCCGTGAGGCATGTACTGGAGAATGTAACAAGAATTACCTTCACAGTATCAGCTTCGGTTGCTCAAAAGATCATTAATGGTCATAAAATTACCCGGCCCCATATTTAATCCAGCCGCAGAATCTGCCTCTGTGACCCCCCATGGCAATGAATTATATAAGTGACGAGCTCCTTTTATTAGCCCTTCATTTGCTAATCTTTAATTTCACCAAATAACCCTTGTTCTCCTATTATGGGGTCTGGGGAAGAAGGGATTGTGTGACCTTTGTTATGTCCTTCATAACTCTTAATATCCCATCCAAGTACCCTTTAGTGTCTCCTCACCGGGAGAAATGACTCTAATACATGCACTCTCATCAGGACCACAGAATCTTCTGCTTCGGCGGCCATGAGGGGTTTCACGTTCATGTGTCTTTGGGGAGAACAGACATGAAACCATAATTGTAAGGTAGCAATGCTCCTCCTTACACTTTCTAATGACATAATCTCCAGTTTTCTTTTTCTCAGAATGTCATTTTCGTGACATTCAGGCCTCTCTGTCAGTCATTAGTGTGTTCACAAATACCTGTTCCCCCCCCTTCTTAAAATTTTTCTACTTTTGAGTCTCAGTGGACAGAGGGGCTTTCTAGTCTCCGCTGCACTTCGTTTTGGTTTGTTTAGGGTCCTTCCTGACCCATGTGGTATGAAATAACCCTACATGAGGAGAAACATGTTGACTTCACCTTCATTCCTAAGGCACAAAAATCCTGACATGTTACTAGACACAATGTTCTCCAAAAGCGGAGAATTCCAGCTCTCTCTAACCATTCCACCTACACCTACTTCTGGTACTGTCTCCAAGCACACCACTTTCCCGACACACACATGCGTATTCTCGTCCCTATTCATGTACCCAAGTACCCTCCTTAGCGGTGCTCACACAGCTGGCTGCTATTTCGGTATTGTTTGTTTTCAAGTCTAATTTGCAACCTCCCCGGAATCAGTCACACCCTCCCAGCTGTGCAGTTCAACACAGAGGGAGTGCACCAATTAATGCTTGTAGCCCTTCTATCCTGGTGAGCTAGGGCTGTATCACTGAAACTGGTAAAGTATGTCATAAACATGCCTGATCTGCCGACCTTCGCCTTGGAAAGGGGTAGGCTTAGAAAGAGACACCAGGATGCTACCCTAATTTCAAAATTAACTTCCACAGTAGATGAGAAGGCATCATCTTGCACACTTTCTATGCCCAAAACACCAGAAGCTTCCCTGTGAGCCACATCCCTAACTGTGGACAGGTTAAGAGCCATCAAGTAGCGGTCGGTCTTCCAAGATTCTCCCATCTATCAGCCTTGAGGGGAGTTCAAGGGCACTTTCGAGCTTTCTGGGTACTAGCAGATCTACTACTGTGCCTGTTAAACTGGTCCTGAGAATCCAGATGTTAAGGACCCAAACACTTCCAACTAGGCGACACACACTGCCACAGCTCAGGTGGACCTTCCTAAGGATACTTCTGCTGCCATTCACACCTGACCTCGGCTAGCTCGTTCCTATCCAACAGACATTAACCTACAGGTATCAATCCAAATCTGGTTGAGGAATAAATCTGTATATCATTCAAATAACCACAACTTAAATGGTTTTTACCAAGATAAAGACTGACTTCATTTCCCAACCGTGCTTCTGTGTCAGTCAATCGTATCTCCTTTCACCCAGCTGTCACTTCTGGTGTGCCATGCATCCATAGGAAACGGGTTATAGCACTTTCAGGGTACCATCACAGTAGAAGATAGCCAAAGGTCGTATCACACGACAGCTGCAGTCTTGCACCTTGCTCTGCCGGGCAGCATCACATCTTAAGCTTAAGATTTTCCCATCTCCCTTTATCCTCCATCCATCCTTGAGATGCTAGCCATTACCCAGCTGCTGCTGCTCTGCTGTAATCAGTGGCCATTTTGGAAAAATGCCTTTCTCCATTCATCAGCTCTTACCAGAAGGGTGGTCTGGGCACTTAAAGAATGCAGCCTATTGTTCTGGAACTTTCTGTATGGTTCTTGAGCTGGCTTTCAGGTCCAAGTGTTCCCAGGATCCTGAGGATTGCTCACTCAGTGACCACTCAGAGTCTTCAGCAGCAGTTGCTGGCTGTGGGTACAGTTATTACACCACAGCACCTCAGCAGAGTGATGACTATCCCTGAGTGCCCAGGAGCAGAGAAACACAGTGGCATAGCAAGGGTGCTCCACCCTACAGAAGCAAAGGGCTGGAGAGATGGCGCAGCCATTAAAGGCTAGGCTCACAACCAAAAATATAAGAAACACAGAAGAACCACAGACATGAAGAAGGCTGAGAAAGCACAATATGAGACGTCTTACATGGGCAAAATCAATGCATTCCACCAGCATTTCCCAACTGGTCCCATGGCTTTTATTAGAAGTTTTTCACTTGAATGTATATAATGGTAACTACGGTGATTGGAGTAGAAAGAGAGGGGTGTTCTTGGCTCACAGCTGAGCAAAGACTACAGGCCCCAAGCTAGGAAAACAGGCAGGAGCCACTCAGCAGAGAACCTCAAACAAGGAGAATGGGCCAGAGATGTATCTCCCTTGGTTCAACATTCATGACGTCCTGGGTTCAATCTGAGTACTGCAGAAAACCAGGCAGGGAGGCTCAAGCCTGACATCCCAGCACTGGGGATGTGGAGGTAGACAAAAGGGTCACAACTCTCCGGTCATCCTTGGGTCCTGAGATACATGAGACTTCATCTCTAAATAAATAATAAACTAGGACAATGCTTGCATTTAACAGCTGTTGGAATAAGATGTCCTGGTCCTCCAGGATACCATTCCAGCCTTCACAGGAGAAGTATCCAACACGCATGCCCTGGCCTGAGCCCAATCATACAAAAGACCAACATGTACATGCTCCCAACTGAGCAAAGTCAAGCAAACAGACTGACCGTGGGATGAGTAAGCATGAAGTATGAGGATCGATGATTCCTTGCAGACTAAAGGCCATGCAGTTACTATTCATCCATTCTGTAAATCTGAAATGAGTTACTTCAGGCCAGACTCTTCAAATGGAATACACACATGCACCCCTACCAACAGCCTCAAAAAGTGTGTTTAATGAAAAATGTAATTGTAAGTTTCCATTGCTCAGGAAGATGGACTGTCATTTACACATTTTATAAGCATGTACTCCAAAAAGCATAGGGCTAACACAGACTACAGAAAGACTTAACCTGTTGAGAAGTAGGGTATCTACTTTCAAAACTTGCATTATTAGGTCAAGATAGAGCCTGAAAAATCTAACACATTCTCAGAAGATAATAACTACATAAAACTGGGAAGTATGGCATTCATCTAGAGAAATGATCAATTTAAATATTGCTAACTTTCACATGTGGCTATGTGAAATATAACTTTGGCACATAAAAAGCCAAAGTTAATAACAGAATTACAAAAGCATACTTGTATTTTCAAAAATGTAGGATTTGTTGCTACTGTGGCTTGCCTTGGTACTGCAAACTGGTATGTTAGGTAAGTACTATACCACTGAGACACACCCCTAGTCTAAATATGTAATCTTCCCACAAATGTGCTCTAGAAACAGTACTAGTAGAAGCTTCTCCAAGTTCCTAAATATGGTGGGTAGCCAAAAAAAATTACCTGCCCAGGCTGCTGGTAGTATACGCCTTTAATCCCAGCATTCAAGAAGCAGGGGCAAGCAGATCTCTTTGCGTTCAAGGCCAGCCTGTTTTACATAGCAAGTTGGAGGCCAGTTAGAGCTACAGAGGTAAATTTAGTCTGAGAGAGAGAAAATCATTAGGCCACAGAGAAATTCAAGTGGCTGGATAACTCTGGCATCCTGTTCAGACTCTATCCTCTGAAAAGATCTGATGGAAAAAAAAAAGAAAAAAAAAAAAAAAAGTCTAGGAGCCTGGAGCTTCAGAGAAAGCCTTCTCCACACTTCCCTCCTGATAAAAGACTCCACAATGAAACTTAATGGCTCTTCCTGAAGTGTGGCTGTGACATGTCCCCCAATACAGCCAACACGTACCATTCAGGGACCTTCTATTCCAGGCACTCTGGGAAGTCCCACAAGCTGACTTTCATGCTGTAACAGACCTACATGCAATTAATGCTGAGAAAATATCCTAACTCCTGGTTTAAATGCTCCAGAATAGGGCTAGCAATAATACTAGTGTACTTAGGTAAGGCTAAGCCCCTAGAAATCACTAAGCATGCTGGTAGAAATCAATGACCGTATACCTCTGCAGCTATTCTTCATGAGATGCATGGTCACCACCTCCTACCCAGTGCCTTGCTCTGACCACACATCACCCCAATGTAAATCTCATTTTATTCTTTTTCATCAAGTTATGATAATGCATAACCTAGGAACAACCAGTTTTAAGTTTAAGATTCATGAAGGTATCTTCTATAGGACTATGAATAAGATCTTAGGAGGGTGTTATCTTACAGCTTCTCAAATTTGTGACTTCATATTACCCCCACACCTGACATTTCCAGTAAATAGTTTTTCAATGATCTATTAATAATCATTATTATTTTAAATTAAAATTCATATTCAAAATTTGCATTTTTAAACCATATATGTTTAGCTATCTCCCCCAATTTGCTATTTACAAGTAATCATGTCCCAGTCAGCTTTAACTTATCACAGCCTAATCACCTAAAAAGGGAATCTCAATGAAGGGACTGCCGAGATCAGACTGACTTGTGGGCAAGTCTAAGGGGACCGTCTTGATTGTTAACTGAGGGAGGATGGCCCAGTCCATTTGTAGCATGACTCCTAATTGGTCTTAATAAAACCCCAGAGCCAGGGGGTGGCACTATCCCTTAGCCTTTAAAAAAAGCTGGCTGAGCATGGGCCTGAGAAGGCAAGCAGGATTCTCCCCACCATTTCTACTTCAAATTCCTGCTTGAGTTCTTACCTGACATACCTCCATGATGGACTATAATCTGTAAGATGAGATAAACCTTTTCCTCCCCAAAGCCACTTTCGGTCAGTGTTTATCACAGCCACAGAAAGGAAGCTGGTACACATGTAGTATCTAATTTCTGGTTATTTATCTTAAAAGGTGACAATATGACACCAAGGAATCTAATTGAATAGACACACTATAATTTGATAATTGACTAATTTTCAAAGACACTCAACTTATATGGGATGCCTTTTTGTATGCTGTGAATATCATTCATCAATAACAGAACTGTTTGGCCTATGACAGGCATTTTAAAAGTAAACGGGACATCTGAGCATAGATACAGTGGAAGGAGGGCAGAGTCAGAGAGAGATGGAATCCAGCCAGCCGCCCAAGAAGCAAGATGTAAAGAAATAGGTAAGCCATGGGCCACATGGCAGGGCAGATTAATGGAAGTGGGCTAAGATGAAAGAGCTAGCTAGCAATATGCCTGAGCCATAGGCCAAACAGCATGTAATTAATATAAGCTTCTGTGTGTTTCTGTGGGACTGCAGGTGTGCGGGTTTGGACCACGTGCCAGAAAGGCCAGAAACCTCTTATTACACTCAACATCGAGATTTGGACTGAGAATGCCCCCCACAAGCTGGTGTGCTCTGTCCCCAGTTCACAGAGTTATTTTTGAAGGAGGTGGAGCCTGGCTGGCAAAAGAGTAGACAAGAGGCGGGCCTTCAAGCCCACCCTTGCTTCCTACTGCAACTCTCAAGCATTCGGCCACAGAGGAGCACTGTCAGACAGAGGAGCACTGTCAGATCTTCTCTGCCATAATGTAAACGTTTCTTCCCTTATGTGGTTTCTTCCAGGTATACTGATCATAGAAATGTAAAAGGCACATGGTTGCCAATCAAGAAAAAAACCTGCAGTGGATAAGAGCCTAGAAAAGATCAGGCCCACAGTGTCCACCACTAGACACATTTTCACATGCAGGGAAAGCAAACCCTTTTGAAGGCATCACGATGTGTCTAACTGGGACTCCCACCACATCCCAGCATACTGTGGAGTTCCTCCCAAGTTCATATTCTACATCTATCAGCAAGCATCCTAATGCACAGCTACCTACTTCTGATCCTGCAGGTCAGAACACTCCAGCATTTGGATAAAGTAAGGAGTTCTTGAGTTCACACATCTGAAAAGATAAATGCAATTTGTTCTATTTGAATAAAAGCAAGCTAAGCACGGTGGTACCTGTCGTTAGTCTCAGCACTGGGGAGGCAGAGGCAGGCAGATCTATGTGATTCTGAGGACAGCCTGGTCTAATGATTGAGATCCAGGATAGCCAGGGCTATCCAGACAAACCTTATCTTGAAAAACCAGGAAAACAAAATGAAAAACCAAGGAGTTCAGTGAATGAAGCTTTTCCTGGAGTGGACCAAAAGTCCTAGACCCACCACAATGTCACCATCATGTGTTAGGTGCCACAGAGTGACCAGGCCTGGAGCTAGCAGAAAGGAAGGAGGGAATCCTCACTGTACCTTCAATGGAAGCCAGCACTAAGACTATAACCAGTGCTTTGTCAAAGGCTCTGTGCTCAGACAGCTCAGTAGGTAAAGTGAAGACCTGAGTCTAGCCTCTCAGCATCCACATAATAGACAAGAACGCTACAATCCTAGTGCTAGAAATCCTAATCAGAGCAACCGCAGGAGGCGTCCTGGACCTCACAAGCCAGCTAGTCTAGCAGAAATGGTGAGGCCCGGGTCCAGTGAGAGACCCTGCCTCAAAAAATAAGATGGAGGCAACTAAGGAAAATACCAACACTGACATTCATGAGGCACCCAGAGGGAAAGGCAGTCTACACTGAGGCATGGAAACTCAGTCTTGAGAGCTCTGAGGCTGCACCAGCCAGACAAGAAAAGAAAAGCCTAAAGAGCAAACCCATAGCTATGTGAATGGCCACTTAAAGGGCAATGTGACTTCTGACAAACTCTGGAAGTCTCCAAGATTGTATGTTGTTTTTTTTTTGTCTTGTTTTGAAGATAAGTTTTAGAGTAGCTTTAGATTTTCATAAACAGAGAATTCAAAAAGATGCCCATGTCAAGCAAGCATAACTCCCTCCATTATTAACACCTGCCACGACAGTAGCATGTATGGAGTACCAAATGCCTTCGCCTTACAGATTGGGAAAGGAAAAACTGGAGCACAGACCTTTACCCTTTAGAGAGACTTTAGTGCATCTAGGAAAACAAGCACAGCAGAGCACAGATGACCATTTCAGGAGTGCTGGTTTCAGGCTGGCCTGTGAAAGTGACAGCTAAGGAACGGTAACAGTAAGAAAAGCAAAGGGACATAAGAGAGGGTGACGGGGCTGGAGAAGTAGCTCAGAGGTTAAGAGCACTGACTGGTCTTTTAAAGTTCCTGAGTTCAATTCCCAGCACCCACATGGTGGAGCACAACCATCTATAATGAGATCTGGTGCCCTCTTCTGGTGTGTAGGCAAACATGGAGGCAGAATGTTATATATATAATGAATAAATAAATCTTAAAAAAAAAAAAAAGTAAGAGAGGGTGTCAAGGTGAAGAAAGGCTAGGTACGATGACACGCAAGTATGCAAATGGCATAATGAAATCCATTCTTTTCTACACTAAAGGAATTGCTCAACGGGGGAAAGACAGTTTAAGATACACAAGAGAGAAGCAGAGAGTCCCCACAGGGTGTGAGACTCTTCTATGGACATGTCTATTTCCCATACTTCCAGCACTCTTGGTCCAGAATATTAATCCAAACTGCCAGAAGCGCAAGTCTTCAAGTTAATGGCATTTTAAACAGGCCGCATAAGGGGACGCAACACCATTCTCTGGCTGGTATACCAACATTGTACACACAATTTGCTACTTAAGTCACTGAAGAATTGTCTCTGTTATTAGATCAGTTGCTTCAACCCTGGGTACTGCTTGTATTCGAGTAATTGGTATTCTACTCTTTAAAAATGTCTCCAACGGCAGGTGTGGTGGTGCCGGGTAATCTCAATAGCCAGGAGGCTGAAACAGGAAAGTTGTAAGCTCTAGGATAGCCTGGGCTTTGAAAGCCCTGCTAAGCTACAGACATCTTCATCTTTTTCAATGACTTGTGTGCATGTGTGTATGTGTGCCTGTATATGTACCTGGCGGGGGGGGGGGGGGGCACATCTGTGCAGGCTGGAGGAGAGTTAGCTCTCCTGCCTTGAGGCAGCTGCTTGTCCCTGACATGCTAAATTCTTAAGGACAGCTGGCCCTTGAGCCTTTGGGCAATCCCTCTGCACAGAAGTGTTGGTACTACAGATCCATGCCTGCATGGTGTTCATGGAGGTTCCCAAAACTCAACGTAAGCCTTGAGGCTTGTGTGGCCAGTGCTTTTATTCACTGAGCCACTTCCCCACCCTGCTGTAGATATTTGAATGAACTGCACATGCTCACACAACCCTACTCGGAACTGTGAGGACATAAGGAGGTCCCCTAGGTATTCCACCGAAAGCTCATCAGAATCAGGATTCTGATCAGAGAGATAATTTCAGTACTTTTCCTTCCTTTAAAGACCACAACTTGGCATCATTAACTAGAGTCTAAGACATCCCTGGCACTAGCCAAGCAGAGCCATTTTAGAGAGCAATTACCAGCAGCTACTTCTCTGCCTGGCATTTCTTTGGAGGAAAGCCGGGGTATACAAAGAGCGGGGAGTTGGGATGTGAGTGTCTCAGCATTTTAAAGACTATGTACGGCTGCTAGTGCAGAGATTAAACATTTACCCTCCTCCTGCGGCCACTTTGGTTTCCAGGGAACTGCCTGTTTCAGTGAGGCAGGAGGAGAGGTACACCCACAGACGCTCACAACACACACCAAAGTCGACTGAAATTTTTCAAAGTGCCTTTTCATGCCTTTAATTCAAAGATGAACACATTTCAAGGTGACCCAATCCTCAAGCGACAGACAGTGTTTTAAAAGGGCCAGAACTCTCCACTTAAACCATTTCTAGTGACATGTTTCAATCGCGTCCTCAAGGGCTCTGTCTCTGTCTCATTTAGAAGTCTTTCTTTCCAGGCAGAGGCAGCTCAGCCCATTTTCAATGAGGGCTTGAAGTTTGTCTTCCCTCCTAATAATTAAAATCCACAGGGCTTAGATACTTTTATAAAATGTGTTTCAGCATAGCAGGTACCACACACAGAAGAGTTTTAATTACTTAATTATACAACAAACTCCAATTATCTTATAGTTTTCTATTTATCAAAATATTATCAGAATAACAAAAGACAAATGGTAACAGATTTCAGAAGCAAAATAAGGGTGTTCTTCATAAAAGGACACCCCACTTAAAATATAGAAATGTACAATCACCGTATTGTGTGACCCTCACACAGAAATATTCATTTCAGTTTTTTTCAATATATTACTCATATCCACTCTAGTAGAATAAGACACTAGAAATCTGAACATTTGGATTCCTGTGTTTAAAGAAACCTTCTAGACCGCTTTGTCTCAATCCCTATGCCCAAACTACCCCAGAGAAACAGGCTTTCAGAGAAAGCCTCCCTGGACTGCTATAATCCATCTCTTCCTGTCATCCATGTTCCCGAAGTCACTTTTGTCAGGTCTCAGCCAGGCAAAATATCCAGAAATGAGCTCAGGCTGGACTACAGAAGGATGTCTGGCAGTTAAATAAAAGCCAGCATTCCTCAGGAACTTGTGAAACAGGTCTTCTGTCCCCTAAAAGGAGCCCGTCTTCCTTACCCCTGGCAGAGGGACATGTGGCTCTCCAGGGGATATCAAAGCCCATGCTGGCATCGGACCTTCTCACCAATCCTCAACCCTAAGTCCCTCCAGCCCATGGCCTTCCCGCCCGGAACCCAGCTCCTCCCACCACCCCTCTCTTGCTATGTTCTTTCTAGTTCTTGCTCTCTCCGATGCTCGCTCTCTCTTCTGCATCCCTAGCCCTACATATGCCCAGTCTGCTTTCTGTTCTCTCTGCTCTAGACTCTTCCAGTTGCCTCTGGATATTTTGTCTCTTATAATAAAAACCTTCCCGCTTAAAACTGAGCAGTCACATTGGCAGTTTCTTTACTACGCCCCCTTGAATACAATTTTGCTGGTGGTGGGTTTGCTCAGCTTAATTTTGAGATAGGGTCTGGCATATCCCAGGCTGGCCTGGCCTCAAAATTGTTAGCCCCCATCCACCGCACCCCTCCCCAATTGGGATCAAATCAGTGCTGGAACAAAACCTAGGGCTTCAGGCATGACAGGCAAACACCTGAGCAACATGCCTGCTCTCAGAGATCAAAGAATAAGCCAGGCTGCCCCTGGAATCCATTCCCTGGACAAGATGTTAAAAAGCCACAGAACATCAGGCACTCCACATAGGACTCTCCAATCATCTGTGCATACAAACACATACTTAGAGTGCACTTTGGCTCTTTCCTCTCTCTTCCTTAGACAACTGTCCTAAACCACCAAGGTACAGATAAGAAAGGAAGGGAACAAGACAGGCATCTGAACCACTACATTTGGGACAGGGCACAAGTCCAGAGTGGGCATGATAGCCCACAGAGGTGAAAAACAACAGATACTGTGCACACAGCAGCCCAGAGTCCTTATTACACAAGGCCCTACAAAAACAAAGGCAAAGACTCATTTCAGCATCAAGCCAGGCATGCCTATAATCCTAACACTTGGGAGGTAGAGGCAGGAGGCAGATTAGGAGTTCAAGGTCACACACAACCACAAAGAGTTCTTCCAGAGGACCTGAGTTCAATTCCCAGCACCCATATGTCAGTTCACAACTGTTTGCAACAAGGGCACCAGTCACCTATGTGGTGCACAAACACATAGAGAACACAAACCCTACATACATAAATAAAATAAAAAAATTATAGATCTTAAAAAAAATTTTAAAGTCTCAAAATAAAACAAAAAAGATAAATGAAAAATAAGTGGATATCACATTTACAGTCTTTAAGATTCTGCTTTGAGCTGGAGAGATGGCTCAGAGAACACTAGCTGCTCATGTAGAGGACCCAAGTTCTAGTCCCAGCCCAGACTGTGGCTTGCTACAGTCTGAAGCTCCAATCCCAGGGGAGGTGATAACTTGTTTCAGCTTCCAAAAGCACCAGGAATGTACATGGTGCACAGATGTATATGCAGGCTAAACACGCACACACATACAAACAAAAAACAGCCAAAGCACTGATGTCGTGGCAGAGACCAGAGGCATCACACCAGACCAATGGTTCTTTGTAATGAATGCCTGCATGTAAAAATGTATGGATAAAGGGGTTTGTGGTTATTGCATGACTCACTGGACTCCACTCCACACTACAGCTTCCAGGAAAAGATTTCCCCTTTCTTTCTTTATTCCTTTTTTTTTTTTCTCTTAAATTTTGTTTATTATGGAGGGAGAATGTAGATGGGAATCAAGAAGCATGATGTGAAAGGAAAGTTGGGCCGTAGCAAATGGGGAAAAGATATAGTATGTCACCTTTGTAGGACAAAAATCAAGTGAACTTGCTGCCAGGGTGCTCACGAACCAGTTTGCTTCTGGAGCACCGTTCTTCAAGAAAAAGTGGCCATCCGGAGCTCAACATTCATCCATGTGCTCCTTTGTGCTCCACCAAGACCACTCTGGGTTTCAAGCAACCTCATTGTGGATATATCCATCTCTTGTTAGTAACAGTATCTGTCAAACTGTTGCCACTTCCTCTCAATTAAGATCTTTTTGAGAATTTTCCCTTAACAGAAACAGACATTTAAAAAAAAAAAAAAAAAAAAAAAAAAGATACTACTAAAAGGTTCCCTAGCACATAATCCCTATTTTCCAGATGCCTCCAAAGATGCACAAATTTGAAAGGAACCTTGTGCTGGCTGGCTTTCTGTTAACTTGCCATTAGCAGTCACCCGAGGTGGTACCAGCCCTGAACTAATGGTTCCACCTTCTATATGACAACAGCTTAAGCAAGCCATGAGGAGCAAGTCAGTACACAGTTCCACTCCATGGCCTCCGCATCCGCTCCTACCATCAGGTCCAACATCCTCCATCCTGTTTGAATCCTGTCCCGACTGCCTTCAGTGGCGCGGCAACTGGTGGGAAAATCTCCAGTAGGGTCAATCTCCATTAGGCAAGGCCTCCAAGATCACAGACCCTGAAATGTCTTTTGCTTCTGCTGTGCCTTTACATGTTTGCTGCTGTTATCTTCCCCTGGTACCTGGCATGGTGTAAATAGGTGTGAGGAGATCCCCACTGTCTGTAATGCAGCATGTTTATCTCATGGAAAACATCCTGTTCTACGGGGCATTTTTAACTATGGATTATTATGAAGATGATTCTTTCCTAAGCTGTACTCTCTGATTGATAAAGATAATAATGTTTGTTTACACAGAGTTTCAACGATTAAAAAATATAGACAAGAAAGTGTCACACAGCTAGAACACATGACTTCTACTGAGGAGACAGCCACATAGACTGGCTTACATTAATGATTAAGAAAAACAACTGAGTTCCAGTAGCCCACCTAGTTTAAATTCTATTCATTTTAATGCTATTTAATGCATTTAAGGTTTTGGTGTGCATCATTAGATGGAAAAAAAAAAAAAACCTTAAAAAAATTCAAGTTAGATCAGATGTTTTGATAATAGCTTTCAGATGAAAAACCCAAGAAGACAATTTAAAGTTTTAGAAAGGCACATGGTTCCTTAAGGTCGGGGAACAGGAATAAAGCAGCCCAGGTATTCCTAACTGATGTACTTTCCTTGCTAGGACTGGCTGATGACCAAAGGTGACAATTCCTTACATCCATCTCTGCCCTCATTCTCCTGATATAAAAAACCTACTGATGAGTAAGTATGCACCCTAAAGATTTAAAGTAGGAGCCGCTGATTCTTTTTCATATATAAAAGTTTAGGTTTGTGATTCCTTTAAGATTCCTTGTAAGTTTACCTTTCAAGATAAGTAATAAAATCTTCGTAACTACAAAATGCAGCCTGGCAGTAAAAGAGCTGACTGAGAATAATACCTCGCTTGCTTACGTGGTTAACCTATAACAAGTTGCTTGGGTATGAATCTATGAGGGTTCTTGGAACAGTTTGGTTTTTTTACTTGTAACGCGTGAAATGTTTAATCGTGTAAGGGATATGGAAAACACACTGTGTTTTACTTGTAGTCACTGTAATCATTCGCTTGAAAAACAGAATTAACCAAAATGTAATTTTTATATCGCCTGAAAGATTTTCTGGGGTATATAAGCCGTAAAGAATAGATATGGAGTTAAAATGAGGAAAACATCAAAAAACGAGACAGAAGGAACTAGAAGAACACATCAAGAGTGAGTTAGAAAGAAAATGCCAAAAATAAGATAATGAATAAAAAACGCGAATGAAGAATACAGAAAAGGTCTGAAGGAAATTATCAAGAGAAAGTGTGAGTGTCTTTTTTTCCCCTAACCCCTCAGACAGAAAGGTCTAGTTATGCACTGACTCTATGGATATCCCTTTTAGCCCTGAGCTGCTGGGGGCTGGTACCCCAGCCAACAGTAAAATCCAGTCTCAAAAACAAAGGAACAAGAAAGAATTTAAAATGATTTAACTGCATTTCCTAAAAAGGAAATGTGAAGTTTTGAAGTAAATGCTTGGGGGAAATTATATCTTCTACATGTGCACAGTCACAGACACACCCATCTTCAACCCTTAGCCCCCCCCCCCCCCATCTTCAAGGATCTTCCAATCTAGGTATGCTCAGTCATTGCTACAGTTTACATTTCAGGGTTAGAATTAATGTTGGAGGACAATGACTAAAATAAAATGTACCCAGTACAAACACTAGCTGTCAAGCATGCTTACCACTCGCCTTCCATTCAGTAAAAGTTCTAAACAAAGTCTAGACTGCTTATTCAAAGAACAAGTCTCTTTTAAATGGAATAAAAGAGTAACCATGTGTATCACTTATAGCTAATTTCTCAAAATCAGCTCCTACAAACAGAACTTTCTGCACTTATTTAATATCGTTGCTTACTCAACACTACATGGTGAGAAATAAACAAGAGGTTACAAGAATCATTGCAGTATCCAAACCACCTTCCAGACAGTAGCTTCCTAATTATTCTACAAATGAAGACACTTAAACACGAGGTGAGTAATTTACCCCAAATCGCAAGACTAAGAAGGTCCAGGACATAAAACAAACTATTCCACGAAGTTAGATCATTAGCATTTGGCTCAGTTACCTTTTTACTACGCCTGAACTGCAGGGTTTTAAGTTTTCTTTCCCAGCAATATCTGAACTAGTATCGGTGGTTTTAAGTTTTCTTTCCCAGCAATATCTGAACTAGTATCGGTAAGCTGTAAAACAGTTTTTAAAGGGACATTTTCTAAGTCTTCTAAAAATCATTTTTGGCAGGCCATGACAACTCTCCCACCACTAAAGCTAACTTTGGGTACAGCACAGTACTCGGCCGGGCTTTTCTCTGGAGTTTGTTCTCTTTACGAACACGGTGCCACAGAGAGGAAGTCTAACCCTCCCTTGCTTCCGCCTACAGGGGTTAAGACTGAAAAGAGCCAGGCAGCAGGGGTGCCCCCAGCCTTGGTTCAGGTCCCCGCTCCTCCCCGAGCACGCGACCGGGCGAGGCGGAGCGCACCCGCCGGCTCTTACCGAGTTCTGAGCCCCGGCTGGAGGACATTGTGAAAGCCACCGAAAGCCAACAGGCGGACTAGGCCGCCTTCCGCACCGGCCTACCTCCTTCCTGCCAAGGGCCCGCCCCGAGCCCCGCCCCGCCATAGCCACGCCCCTTCAGCCCAGTTTGCCTACTCACCTTCTTCTCTAAAGCAGCTGCGGGGCGGGGCGCCAAGCCAGGACATCACACCTATTCCCCTGACCCTCCAGACTAGGTACAAGACTGCTCCCACAAGTCTCCCCAGACCATTTAAAAGTGCTTACATCGCCAATTGAGCTAAACAGAATGAGTCCCAGACCTTCTTTCGTGGGCGGAGCCCTGCAACCTTGCCTGAATAGTGGCTGGAATTCCATAGTCCTCAGATAACTGCCAAGGCACAGTCTAGGTCCTAGATAACACTGTGATTTCTACTCTAGACTCAAGGAAAGGGCAACCAGGACGTGAGGCTGGGAAGACCTGGTTTTTCCTTTGGTTTCTGTGATAGGAGTTTCGCTGGCCCAAATTGGCTCTGTTGAACCAAAGGCCTAGAAACTGTGATCCTCCAGCCCCAGACTCTACACTGCTGAAATAGAGGGAAGCCACATTCATGACTTGGTCTCTTTCATTTAAAAATCATTTTTGTGTATACACAGAAGCACATACATATATTCATGTGTACAGGTATCTCCTCTGGAGCAGGAATTAGAAGCATTCATGAGCTAAGGACCGAAAGGGCAAACACTCATTCTTAACTGCTGAACCATCTCTCCTGTTCTGGGATTTGGGGGGGGGGGGGTGTGCAAACTTAGTTCTGTGAATAATTAAATGACCTAAGCCTTTGTGAACTTCATTTTCCTTATCTATAGATGATCCTGACAATTTCTTGGTTTTTAAAATTGAGATTCTGTGATGTCAACGTTTTCTTCAGCCTGACTTCTCTGGAGCCCTCCAGGCTCAGCACAGGCTACGCACAGGCTACCAGCCATCTAATCTACATTCACACATGGAATCATCTCTGCTCAGCTGAAAGGGCTCAGCTATGGGTTTGTGTGGCATGAATCAATTGCTCTAGGTGTTTTCAGATATAGGAAAGCATTTTCATCTCAGCATGAAATGAAATGTATACCAAGAAGCAAAATTTAAGAATTGAGCTGTGATCTGGTAGTGGGTGCTCTAATGAGCTGAAGACATTCAAATTTCAGTTCTACCTAATGACTAGGTCTTAAGAATCCTACATCTACTTACTGCAAAACGGGGTGACCAAAATGTTTGCCTTGCAAGGTTGTATATCATGTACCTGAGGACACGATAAATGGAAACCATTAATGTGTCAGAAACATGTCTATTCCACACACATCTACCTCTAAGTAGTTTGAATGTATCTAGATCATTCATGCCAGTTTGTAGTCTAAGGCTGTCTCACTTGGATGGTCCTGCAGTCCCTTAGTCCCAAATAATCACACAAAGACTTATGTTAATTATAAGCTATTTGGTCTACGGCTCAGGCTTATTACTTCTCTCATACTTTAAGTTAACCCACATTTCTATTTATGGTTGGCCATGTTGCTTGGTACATTTTTGTTCAGTTTAGTATTCTCATCCCACTTCCTCTACTCGCTGTCATCTGTTCCTCTATTCTGTTTCCCAGAATTCTCTTAGTCTGGTCACCCCACCTCTATTTCCTGTCTAGTCAGTGGACCAGTGTTTTATTAAGCCAATAAGAGTGACTTACAACACTTAGGAGTGTACAGGAGATCAGTTCCACAGCATTTCCTTTTTTCTTTTTAAACAAGAGCCCCAAATCTAATCTCCTTTTATAGCTTTTTTCCCTCATCATTATCAACAATTACTTGTATCCAATACTGTAAACAAAAGCAAACATCTATAATCAATTTCTAGAAAATGTAGGCATAGTTCTTTTGATCACTTCTTGCTGACTGGGGGCACTGGTAATCTTATGGAGATCCTGAGAAACTTAGAATTACTTAGAATTATCATTAAGTCTTGACTGGAGTATTCTATGAAGCTGGGTCACATCAATCATTTTCTATGAAGCTGTTTTGTATACAATCATTTTCTATGAAGCTGTTTTGTATACAGAGCTCAGAGGTGCTCTGAAATGTTGGATCATCTAGGCCATCTGTTTGCATGTGCAGGGGGTCTTCCTCTATCAAACCTTATTTTCTTTAGCCAGAATAAATCTACAGACTCTCACTTTTTGTGGAAATAAAACAAAACCTCCTTTCCAAAGTAACGTATCTTTTGACTTCAATGTTGAAGTCACAGCATTTTGGTTTAATCTAGCAACACTTAAAATCAAATCTCTTAGCAGCCCTTGCTACTTCCTTTGCAGTCAAAAACCTAAAAAACATATACAGTACTTAATAGTATTTATTAACAACATAACAGCATTTTACTTAACCTTGCAAAAAAGAAAAACAGGCACTATAAACCTGTAGCTTGTTTGGAACCCACTAGACCAAGAATGCCAACAGACAACAAAATATTCATGTCTCAACACAAGAAACCATACAATTACCCTACCCACAATGACAAAGCAATCCTGTATCTATGCAACATACAACTATCACCTGTGGATGTAAGCATGTTCACAAGTACACACCATGTCTGACATTTGTGGGTACCAAGGAACCAAACTCAGGTTCTCACATTTGCACAGCATATCTTTTTCTGACTAAACCAACTCTCCAGTAGGTTCCCACTTCTTTTATTCCTAAGTTTTAGCCTCACTTCAATACTATTTAGGTGGCAAGTAGCATGCTGTCAAGGAATTATCTACCAGCACCCAAGCCAAATGACCCAAACTCCTTACTGTTCAATTTCTATCGCCTTTCCTATAGTGTAGATAGCAAGAATGAGTACCAGGTAAGGGCAGGGGTGAATAGACAGGAAGGCACAACATCCAAAGAAGATCTATGGGGAGCTCACCCAGGATGGTAATAGCAGAAACAAAGAACAGGACAGCCCAATAGTACAGCAGATGTAGGACTCAGAGCATGCATGCAGAGCCATCCATGCCTTCTCATTTAACACCTGAAGGTATGTCAGCAAAGAAACTCAGAACAAGTTTAGCTGAGAGGGGGCAGGAACTGCTAGAAGGCAGAAGTGTCTCCCAGTAACTATAGACAGAATACAGCTTTGTCAGTACCTTGATTTTATTCAAGTGAGACATGTTTCAGCCTCAGGCCCCTGAGATCTATTAATATAAATATTTCAGTTGAAGCTACAAACTCACTGCAGCAGTAGGAAACCAAGGACACAAAACTAAGAAATGCCCTTAATTTATTAACTTCATAAACACCAAAAACTTCCATTCAAAAAGATGCATGTAAATTTTATTTAGGGTCAAACTCTCAGTTTAATTCTTGATACATCAACAATGACAACACTGGTACAGAGCAGACCAGGCATGTTAAACATGGACAAAGGAACAACACTGCCCTAGGCTCATCAACGGACTCTGACATGCCTCCCCCTAGCTCTTCCAGGCTAGCACTGTGTGTTTAAGTACCTTCTTCTGGTTGTCATAAATCTGTCAAAACTTAATTTTTTTTCTTCTAAGTAGGTCATTCAAAAGACAAATTACAAGAAAGTAAATTAACAGATGTTCATCTGCATTTCCAAATTACTAATTTAATCTCTTCCTGTTGTAAAAAGTAAATAAACTACAAATAAACTCAATCTTATTAGAAAGTTGATGGCTTTTTGAATGACCAAACTTAACGGGTGTGATACAGTCTAATATATCTTAAATATTGCAAGATAAGATTAAGCCAGTATAGTGGTAGTTTCTGTAAGAATTGGGGTCAAGTTATTTTTCTGCTCTAATTGCTTTGCTTTTTTAATAACAAACATGAATGTCTAAAGGGGGGGGAGTAAATGAACACCCAGCAAAAGGCATGAAAATTTCAAGTTTATATAATTCAAATTTCAAAATTAGGGAATGTTCGGTTCAGACCCTATAACCAAACTGTCTTTTGCTATACATTACTGTGAATAATGCAGAAACTTTCTGGGTCTCTCCAGTTTTAATACTCAAATATACCAGAATTTCCCAAAGAAACAGAAGATTATTTTGGGTTAGAGGCATTTTATTTAGATAACTAAATAATATTAGATGTTCAGAAGCAGTCAGTGTACAATGGAAGAGATCAAACCCGTTACTTTATCATCTATTTCCTCTTCTTCACAACTACGCAAAGAGAAAAATGTTCTGCTTTAAAGGAAAAGTCAGAAAAATAGGCCAATATATTTTTCTTCTCATAACATAAACAGCTACAAGAAATTTAAGTGGAAAATGGAAATTGTACATTGGCTTGTTCACTGGAGACAGCGGGCTATGGCACTGCATGAGCATAACCCCCCTGCCTGCACCTCATCACTCAGCTATTTTCACTCACAGGAACAGCGAGCAGTTAGTTGTTGGTACACTGGAGCTAGTTCATATTCCCCAATATTTTCTGCCCTTTGCCACAGGCAGAGGTGACTCTGAAGGCTGATGCTCTTCTCTGCTTGCTTACTCCATAAACTGTATGGTATCTGGGACAAACATCTGATGCTCAGGCCTTAACTTCAGGAGTTGAAGAATAGATGGAATCTGAATTCTCTGAAGCAATTTCTTCTGCAATTGAAAGACAAAACCATAGTCAATTTAATAAAGGGAAGAAGGAAACCAACATTTCTGTATATGGAGGAAATGGAAAGGGAAGTATACAGTGCTGAGGACAACAAAACAGAAAGCTACTGAACATGACATGACCAACTGGACTCAGGCCACCAAATACCCCAGCAGAGCTCAGACATATTCATCCACTGCCTTCACACCATTTAACCCCACCCTTATTCTTTCAAATGACTCCAATTACCTGCTCAGCGTTTAATTAAAATCACACCTTTGTGAGTCCTGTCTTTTTCTTTAGTAATTAAATGTTAGTATTTAAGGCTATGCAATTCAAACCATAAGCATCAAACACTGGTTTTTTTTGGGGGGGGGGGTCCTAAGAGTATCAAAAGCGTGGGGGAGGAGCAACCACAGGGTGTATGTATGGTACAATCTCCCTTTCTCACCACCCCAAGTCACTACCTAAGAGCAAAGACTAGTGAGGACAAGCTCACCTTTTTTTCCTCCCTGTCCATTCCATGGCTACAAACCTAAATTCTAATCCTTTCTCCACACTATTTCCTAAATTTAAATCGATATTCCTCCACTTAAAAAACAAGAAAAAAAAAAAAAAAAAAAAAAAAGAAACCAAAGGTTTTTTATTCTCCCAGTTCATAAAACTCTCAAAATGATAAGACAGCAAGTAAAGTGCTGGAGGGTCTAGCTTTTCCCATCTCACTTCAGGTTTTGCTTCTCTGCCTTGGTATTTGTTTTCTGCTGAACTCTTCCACCCCATCAATACCACCAACCGTAAACCCTCAGCTACCCCTGTCCATCTGTGGGTCTCCACCGGTTTAAATGCTAACACACTTCACAATTATAAACCAGTTATAAATTACAAGTGACTGGGTCAGCTAGTTTGAGAGTAAACCATCAGTCATGTTCACAGTATACAGGAGGCCCAGAACTCTGTAGCTAATGCTGATTAACTCAAATCCGTTCACACTTAATAAATTACTTTTTGCCACTGACCAAAGCACACATACACTTGATTTTTACATCCCCAGGACTCTTAGAAAAAGTTAATCTGTATTTACCCAACTCCTCTTCCGTTGTTTCTGGAAAACCGATCTTTGGCTTTGCCAGTTCACCACTGTCTTCTTCTGCAAAGAGAAAAGCAGTGATGACTGAACAGGAACACAGAGGTTTCCATGAACTCACACAAGCCAATTCCTCTTTTAAAAGCTACTGTGGTTCTAAAACAGACACCTCAAAGTCACTTTTAGTACTATAGCCACCCCTCTGGGATTAGTAATAAATGTTTGGGTTTTTGTTTTTTGAACTGAAAAACATGTTCTCAGTAGTAAGGAACAAGTAATATACTATGAGGGAACTGGATAGATACTAGTAAATTCTTCACACTGCCTTCTAACAATTGTTATTTTTGTGTGTATCCGTGCTGGTATCTCCCTAATCCCTTTGTAATAAATTCTGAATTTAGTTCATTCAATTCATCAGATAAAGAACATTCCCAAATTAGAATCATGGTTTCACTTTGGTTATATCATATAATTCAAAAATCTAAAGGAAACAAGACACAGTGAAACAGAGCTTAATCTATGCATTCTCATTTGTTAACACTGAATAAACATCCTTACCAGGAAGCACACATTTCCAAAGGCCATAGGTCTTTCCTACCACAGTCTGCCACAATCTCAATGTCCCATCTTCAGAACCACTGGCATAGAGTTCACCATCAGGACTAAATCTCACACAGTGAATGGGACCAAAGTGACCTTTGTAGGATTCTGGAAAAGGTGAAGAACGGGGCTATCAGATTTAAATGTACAGTTAATTATTAGGCTAAGTAATGATTTACTAAAAGAGATACTGTCCGTGTTGCTGGGAGATCATCCCTCACATTTCCTTAGGATTAGCCCTTTCCAGTCCAGTATGTCAAAGGCGGACTGTCTTTCAAAAAGGAAAGTGAGGTATCACATCCCACAGAGAACTGAAGAACTGTCAATAGAGACTAAATTCTACAAAGCCTGGAGCTGAAGTCTGTCAACTCCACCCTACTTTCTATGTCCTCATTCATCACCTGCTTTACAGGAACCAACTTCTTTTATGTCTAGAGAGCCACCAGGTGGAGCTCTTAACATACTCATCTTAATTCCCTAACCAGGCTACCCAGGTTTTCCTAATTCCATGACAATGCTGAGATTTAAGCTCACTACTGACCCTTACATTTTAATATTAAGAAATTTTATGAGAAATGTATAGATCAGGAAGGTTTTCTACTGCAGTAAAACCCTTACACAAAGTTCTGGATTTAACTATGACCCCAAGCCATCCCCACCCCACTCCCCCCACAAAACCCCAACGATGTATTAACAGTGTGAGATGAGAATGACTGGGTCCAAAAAAATGCAACACCTGTCCCTGTCTTCCTCCCCTAACCACAGCCTGGTCTTACTGATGCTGAGCACCTCTTCCATCCCGAACTCAGACACAGCTCTCTCAAACTGAGAAGAATGAAACATGGCATTGAAATATTCTAGAACTGACTAAGCAACCCCAACCTACCAGTTTCCCCCAACAACCAAAACAAAGCTGCCTCCTGTTTTTTTGTGTGCAAATCTAGTTAACTAACTTAGTTCTTTGGGTAGGAAACCAGAACAGTTAGATACATTAAGAAAAAAAAGTGGCAGTTTATAAACATAAAATAAGATTTTCAAACTAAAAGCAAAACATATGTAGTTTTGTTAAGTAAGCATAAAAGTAGGTACTAAAGTGTTGTTCTTTGAACTATCTAGCATTCAATTATACACACTATAAAGCTAAAATGTGTTTGCTCCAAATTAATCATGTATCTACTTCTTAAGAACAATTATGGCTAACAATGGTGGTGCATGCCTAGCACTTAGGAGGCAGAGGCAGGTGGCTTTGAGGCCAGTCTAGTCTACAGAGTAAGTTCCAGTACAGCCAGAGCTGTTTCAGAGAAATCCTGCCTCAAAAGAGAGACAGACTATTATGAAACTTACAGAAAGAAATAAAACTAAAAAAAAAAAACAAAAAAAAACTATATTGCATATATATATATATATTGCATTTATATAACATTTTACATTTGGTTTAATTTTAGAAATGAAATTTAATAGAAATGTATCATATATAATTGCATTAGACTCTCTAAAGGTGCCTCCCTAAACTACAATGCCCCATTATTCTCTAGACTCTTGGGTATGCAGCTGGAAAAGGAGGCTAGGTACAGCATATGCTTAGATTCTGAATATGCTTAATGATAGACTTGACATAGATATTCCACTCCCTGCAAAGAAACAAAAAACACTGCACTATAGTATAGAATATTGGCATAAAGATGAAACTCAGTTTTAAAAAACACTGAATTATGTATATTTTGTCTGTGGGTTTAAAATTTCTATCCAAAATGGGTAAAATACCTTTATTTTTGAATGTATTATTTTCAAGTTTTGGATAGCAGCAAAACCTGACTTTGAAAACGTTATAGGTCAATATTTAAAGTAGTCATTACTAGAAGTTATTATTTTGATAATTTAAGCCTTGATAATCTGAACCATTTATGGCAATGGTTCTCTCAAACTTCCTAATGCTGTGACCCTTTAATACAGTTCTTCATGTTGTGGTGACCCCCCCCCCCCACCACAAAAATCTTTGTTGTTACTTTCTAACTGTAGATTTTGCTACAGTTATGAATTGTAATGTAAATATCTGCCTTCCAGGGATCTTAGGCGACCCCATGAAAAGGCCGTAAACGATCCCAGGAGGGGTTGAGAACCACTGATTTACGGACAGAAAAGAGGCTTACCTAATTCTTCTCCACTATTATAATCATACTTATACAGTTTAAAGTCTTCTCCACCTGCAACAAGAAATTCTTTCTCAGGATGAAGAGATGCAGAATTGATGGTTGCAGGAGCTTCAAAGGATTTAATTGGCTCCAGACTGGGAAGAAAAACCACAAAACATAAATGTCTACGGGACTTCATCTGAGGAAGATATTTAGTAGTAGGAAATCCATAGTCGACAAATAGACAACTCCTGGACATCAGTGTCTTGGCTGACATACTGTATCTGGGACCTTTTATTGTTTCTGAGACAGGATCTGTACGAAGTTCAGAACGGCCTTTAACTCAAAATCCTCTTTGTCTTAACTACCTTCTCATGGGGATTAGGATTACAGGTATGAACATCATGCCACGCTGGAACATGGTCCAGGAACCATGTCCAAGAGTCTCATGTGAAGAGAATTCTTCACGTTTGTAATACTACTTCCAATAAACAAGAGTCATTTTTCTCAAAACACAAAATTGTTCTTGGAGTGTGTTTTTATGCTCCTCTCAGGTGCAGTGGAGAGAAATGAGTTAACTTCAGATTATTCATTGTTGCTTGCTGTTCTTATTCAATTAAACGTTCAAACTATCCTTTATGGCATGGAAAAACATGTTTTTGCCACATGCACCCCATCCTTGTGATTGTGCATAGCTTGAACGCACGAGAACTTTACTCATGTGACCTTTCTTGACCCTCTGAATGATGTTGGCTATGCAAGAAATTTTAGTCCACCTCATTTATCAGCTCCATTCTGCAAAATCCTACCACACCTCTAGAGCAGTGGCAATGCCAGATTAGGCTTTTATTCCTTTTGAAAACTTTTAGTGTCTCTCTAAAAATATGCATTATTTTAATAAATACAAAAACTGCCATATAGGCCAAGCACAGTGGTGCACACCTACATACCAGCTCAGGATGTTACTGAAGGGCAGCCTTGAAACCCTGTCTGAAAAACCCAAAGGCTGGGTACATAGGCATGTATATCCCTGGGCTGAATGCTCAACATATAAAAGCCCTGGGTTAGATACACAATAGTGAAAAAAAGTAAATAAAAACATAAAACAAGCTTCACAGTACAACACAAAGAAATGTTAAATGTTTTAATTGTTGAGGGTTTAGGTTTGCACCCCAACACAAGAAACTGCTGTCAACAGCTGTTTTTAACCAGGCCATATGGTGCTTTGAATAATAATGGCCCTGATTTCCAGCTGTGGACTACTTTGGTAAGGATTACCACTGTTGGAGAAGCTGATCACTGGAGCTAGGCTCCGAGGTTTCAAAAGCTCATGCCAGTCAGACCCAGTCAGTCTGGCTAGTTCTCTGTCCATTTCCTGCTTGTGGGTCAGATGTAAGCTCTCAGCTACTACTTTGGCACCATGCATGCCTGCCTGCTTCCTGTCATGATGATCATGGACTCACCCTCTGAAAAGACCCCTCTGTAAATGCTTCCCTCTGTAAGTTGCTTTGGTCATGGTGTCTCTTCATAACAATAGAAAAGTAACTAAGACAGGTAACATTAAATGCTATACCTATCAATGCACAACTGCTTTCTTTGAAAAAAAAAAATCAACTATAGTTCCCTTATCAATCCTTTCCAACACAATTCTGAAAACTACTTCAGTGTAGAACATCCATCAACACATGCCCCATATAAAGTATGCAAATTAAATTTAGTGGGGCATGGTGGTGTAAGGCTTGAATCCCACCTAGCAATCGGAATGCAGAGGCAGGCAGATCTCTGAGTTTGAAGCCAAGTTGGTCTACAAAGAGAGTTCCAAGACAGCCAGGACTATACAAAGAAACTGTTTTGAAAAACAAACAAGTTAACCAAGGTGAATCTAGTACAACAGAGGATCACATGTTGCTTGAAATATTCAACAGGCCAGCTACTACCAAATGAGATCTGAGACAAAAGGCTATAGCAGAATTGCATGGCCCAGAAATAAGCAGTTATAGCTGTACAATCTGACAGTCTGGGCAAAAGTATCCCTCTATTAGTTTTACTGTATTTACTATAGGAGAGCCCTTCCATTTTTAGAACTTTCGTGTTACTTTTTCTGTCTCCTATTCAATGATGCTCAACACTGGATTCTTTGAGACCATATGCTAAGACTATTTACTGTCAGCGTATAACTGGTCTATCTTAACAGAAATCCTTTAAGTGCCAAAGCTAAGACCTCTACACTCAGGTTTGCAGTTCAGACTCATCACTGTACTTACTGGACTCCAATACTGGAATAAAGATGTAACACAACATTATCAACAGTGATAAAACAGAGAAACAGATACATAACCTCATACAATTTAATGAAATACAACCAATAAAAATATTTTAAGGGATAAGAAAGTTTTTAACCAAAAAAAACATTATATGCATTATAGTCCTATTAATTTAAAAAAAAAAAAAAAAAAAAAAACCTATGCACGACTGCACGCACGCACGCACCAGAAAAAGTAACGATTAGGTTTGTACTACTTCCTTCATTGTTTTTAGGTCCTAGAGATTCAAAACTAGGGTCTTAATCCATGCTAGACACACGCTCTCAGTGAGCTGTATCCTGGGCCTTGTTTCTTTAAAATTTTAAATAGAAAATAGAAAAGCAGTATCATAATTTCTACACAGTAGGGAATATATAGCATCATGCCAATGATTGTTTTAATAAAAAGAGAATTTAGACTTTACCAATAAATATTCTATATAACTGGAATTTAAGCTAATTCCTGATTAAAGCATGCTCAAACTAACAAACAGGTGTTTAGAGGTATGGAAACACTTCCTGTGTGTTACACAGCACAGGTAACAATTTGACTTCCATTTTTTTTTTAAGATTATTTTATCTTTATGTATGTGTATCTACACATGTACATGGGATGCTATGGAGACAACGAGATACCAAAGCTGGAATTACAGGTTATTGTGAGCTACCTGATGGTGCTGAGAACTCAACTCTGGTCCTCTACAAGAGCAATCACTGTTAATCAACAGCTGAGCCAGCCCTCCAGCCCTCCAGCCCTTATTTTTAATTTTCCCTTCTCACTCCCAAATAAGATGTAGGAATTTCCTGGCCATACCTAAGTGCACTATGGAAAGCAATGGTCCGCCCATATGTAAGGACCAGCACCTCTCCCTCAGGGATGTATTCCATGCTGCTCACAGACATGTTGAAAGTCACAGACTTCACCTCTGTCATTGTAGCACGATCCCAAAGACTGTAACAGAAAAGAAGTAATATTTATTTAGTGACCAGAAAAAAGCTTCAATTTCATCTGCACATTTTTGTCACAAATCATAAAGGAATTCTAAGCTCCTATAAAATGTCAAAACCTTTGTTAGGTTGTTGGTAAAAATCACTTTATACTTTCTTCACAACAAAACTGTTATCAAATGCCTGGTCCTAGCTTAACTAATTTCAACAGCTGTAATCAGTCTATCCGACAACAATGAATACAACAGTCTTAACACAAAGTTTTAAGAGCACCATGAATCCCCTCAGCCAATCGGTCCATTACTATACTTGGAACAACTCTGTATCAACAGCTGTAATGACTTCCTGAAGTCTATTCCATGTGCATAATAACAGACAGCTCCAGGTAAATGTGAACAAGACTTAAATTTTAACTCACACCCATTTTCCAACATGATTATTAAAAGTGTTGGAGGTTCCAAGCTAGAATGCTTTTCAAACAGTAAATGTTTGAAGAGAAAGTTAACTTACCGAACAGTTTTGTCATCAGCTGAAAGAATCTGTTTATCCTCACTGCACCACAGAGCCTTTTTAATACCAGACGTGTGACCACTAATTTCCTTAGGTTCTTTAAATGAAACAATTTAAGAATCCATAATAAATATCTGGCTTTCTGAATTGAGCAATATGAAAACAACTGTTAATTTTACAGCTTTCCAAACCTCAGCCCATTTCAAATGATGTCTATCAGATGTACCCAGGTTTCCTATATTGGAAAAGTAATTCACTTGTATGACAATGAACCTCAAGCAAATGAACCTTACTGAGACACATACCCTGGAGTGTAGCTTTCTACATCGATCATTATATTCAACATAATACTAAGGGATAACCAACGTAACACTTCTTGGTAAGAACATGGGCCCAGGTACAAAGGTGTGCTAATCCTCATATTAAATTTAACTCTGGCATCTTTATTCAAGTCAATACTGACAGTAACTACTGGGATAAAACACACAGGCATACCAGGAAAGTAGAGGGTAGAAAGAAAAAGAAAAATTTTAAGTAGCATAAGCAAGTCCCAGGAAAGAAACTTCATGTCTTCATCTTTAGAATGGGGTTTAGAAGTTGTTACATATAGCTTATGAGGATCAAATAAAAGCATATACCTGAGGTGCTCAACACTATCTGACATTCAAAGTTCTACTAATTACTATTGCTTCTATTACTTATCTACTAGAAAAGAAACCCTCAAAAACAGTTTTTGGAGGTGAAGATAAAAAAGTCTACCTGACTCCCAAACTAAACTACCTTTACTGTATCAGACAAGTCCAACAACACTTTGATATTTTAGCAAAGTCTACCAAAGTAGGCAGACAGAAAAATGCATAGCAGATAATGGAATCAATGGTGATTAAGTACAGACCATCACTTTAGAAATGCTCTTCCAAATAGAATATAACTCCATAGAATAACTACTTAATCACAATGTACTTTTTAAAGCTTAGTGTCAATTTTGTGATTCATGAATAATCCCGCTTTCACCCACAGAATGGTTCTTCTGAACAACCAATACCGCTAAAAAGCAAAAACCTAACCCGTACCACGCACACTCTCTTAAGAGGGCCACATCACACATTACTTAAAATCTAGCAACACTGTTCTAGTACCTTTATAGAACCTAGTATCATGAAATAAAAAACCATCACCATAATGAAATTTTACATCACCAGAAGACTATGAGTTATGAAATTAAATAAGCTAGTATTAAAATAAAATCTGCATAGAAAAAGAAAAGCCTGACAGGATATATTGTGAGAGAAACTAAGGTTTTAACAAAGAATAAGAACAGATAATAAATGCTTCTATCTGGAGATTATCTTAACTTTCAAATGTTTATGGTTCTTTAATTGGCCATAGATAAAGCCACAAACTGACACATAAGTTGTGCTTACCTGCCTCAGGTTTGTTCAAGTCATATATGCGCAGCAGTTTATCCTGTCCCCCAGTTAACAGATAGTTGCTATCCTGAAAACAAAAAAGAAAATGTTAGGATTAGCCAATTTAATAGTTAATTAAATATAGTCACCAATAAAGATATAGTTGTAGTCAAACATTTCTAGGACACTGTAGATTTCTTAGAACTGCCAAGTTACCCTCTCACTCATACTGCACTATTGCACGAGAAGTGCCTGCCGCCCCTCCCTCCATATATAGCACTCTGCACCTGAGTAAAACTTCTTTGATATCAAATGGAACTCGGGGCCTCATTCATGTGCTATGCAAACTGAACTACATCCCTAGCCAAAATTCCATTTTCTCACACCTGTGTGAAATCCACAGTCTTGACAATGTGTTTATGAGCCAGGGTCATGAGTTCATCTCCTGAGACAGCATCCCATACTTTGCTAAAAATGAACATAAAACGAATATTCAGTAACATTAGTACAAGATGAGATAATGGTAATTTTGATCATTACAAAACAATCACATACATAACATTTATATAAGTAGATTATACACCTCCCATAGTGCTCATTATTATAATTTATCTAAAAAAGACAAATTTTCCATTGGATTTTTTAACTCTTAATTTTCTGACATTACAAATAACTTATTCAAGATTCACAAATTAACCCAGCTTAATTTTTTAATAAAGTCTGAAGAATATTTTAACCAATTCAGTTCACCAATTCTATTCACATGCCAGAGAAAAATATATAAAACTTCTGTGACTTAACTACTTTAAAATCTTACAATGTTAGTCCTTGATACAGATTAGACAAACTTTAAATCAAGAAGATGGAAGACAAGATGTTGGTGGGTATAATCCCTACACTCATTTTATGCTGAGGCAGGAGGATTCTGTGTTTAGGTTAGCCTTAATTACACAGTGATCTCAAAACACAGAGATAAGTGGAAATAACATAAAATCAAATAGCCATCTTCCCCATTCCAAGCACACACGGTATGAGCTGCACACAAAGTTCAGAGATTCCAAAGAGAGCGGAGTCTTGAGGTACAAGCAGAACTACACCAAGCACCAGGAACATAACGTATCAGTAAGATTTAGACAGTAGGAAATAGAACTGTTCCTATATCATCTAAGCTTAGACATTGCACACTCGGGAATTATATTAATGACT
The DNA here is from genome assembly GCA_033318265.1 of Phyllotis vaccarum. Classification (NCBI taxonomy): domain Eukaryota; kingdom Metazoa; phylum Chordata; class Mammalia; order Rodentia; family Cricetidae; genus Phyllotis; species Phyllotis vaccarum. The sequence continues at coordinate 79,655,175 of JARWLC010000011.1, forward strand.
GTAAAAATGTTTGAGAGAAATAATGTCACCTTATTTCTCTTTCATTCTAGCAATCCATGCATTTCCTTCAGCTCCCACACCCCTGCTCATATCCATGTGCTCAAAAATCTTTGCATCCTCATTTCAAATGCTTTTAACTATGTTAAATTTTAACTGCGTTAGATTTTCTATGTTCTCATCCAATAATTAACCATTATTCTTACCTTTTTTGGAGAGGAGAGGGCGGGATTTCTCTATGTAGCCCTGGTTTGGAGCTGACATGCCCGCAAACTGTTATCCAATTTGAAATCTTCCTGCCTCTGCCTCCCAAATACTGAAAAGTTATGCCCCACCATACTCAGCAACCACTTCATTTCTTCCACAGAGCTCACCTTCCAAGAACCATGGCACTCAATTCTGCTTTGCTTTTGTTTATATATGCTCATTCTTAGCCACAGAGAAAGGGTTTACATAGCTAGGAGTTTACATGGGTTAGGATCAGAGACATCAGGCTATCAAAACCACCCAGAATGTCTACCCTAGCTTTATGAATTAAGAGAACCCTCAGAGATAATGTCCATCATCTAATCTTTTCTTTTCTGGGCCATACATAGGACTGAACCAAATCCTTGCATATTAAGCAAGCCTTCTATCATGAGCTATATTCCATTTTGAAGGCCCTTAGAAATATTGATTTAAGTAATTAAACACTTTTCCAAACAAAATCTTACTATGATGTAAACTACACATTCACTGCAGACCAGGGTGATACCAACCAGAGCTAATAGCAAGCATGCTACTATTACTCTTAACTGTGACAGATAATGAAACAAAGGAGTCAGATGTCAAAGTACCTGCGGTCACAGAAACATTCAGTCAAGACTCAAATAGAGGTCACCTGCCCGTGTTCACACACCTACTATCAACGAGAAGTGCAAATATGAGACCTGTGATGTTAGGAAAGCATCAACACTATTATGATGTTATTCTTGTCTGTCACCTTGACTACATCCAGAGTTAACTAAACCCAATGACTGGGCAGATCTCATCTGAAATAGGAAGACCAGCTGCAACATCGAGTTTCATGGAAAGACTGGATTCTTGGAATTTCTGTTCAAAGACAGCCACTGATGGATTAGCTGGATCACAACCTATAACCTATTCTAATAAATCCCCTTCAGACAGATTCATTTTGTGGGTTCTGTTCCCCTAGAGAACCTGGACTAATATAATTATATATTGGCATGTCCTCAAGCCTGTGGTTTTATTTAGTCAGCAATACTCCAAATGAACTAGACAAAAGGGCCTGTAGCAGCAAGACAAAGCCTCAGTTATGTTCAGGGTCAGTTCAATGTTGGGTGGAAATGGCTGCATATTTTTCACATGTTTTCTCTGCATTTCAAAGCAGTTCCTACTTGAGGAGGATTCTTGTGCACCTTTTCTTTTCCTGAGGGCTAGCAACACTATTTGTTAAGATGTACAAAACAAGATTCAGCATGGACTTCACTACCATACAGGATCCTAGCTGCACAGAAAATCAACATAAGACCATGAAGCAGCAGGTGGTAAAATGGTCTGCTCTGATTGCCACTGTTAAGGCTAGGTAATGGTAAAAATCAAAGTTAACAGAAATGTGTCTTTAAGCTGCAATCTAAAAGTTCACCTTTGAGAATGCTAATGTCCACAATATCTACACTTACAACCATATATTTCATTCAAATAAGTATAAATAACATAATAGATAATGCAAAATTGCAAATTAATTAAATTATATTTAATTTAAAGTATTATTTTATTAACCATTAGCTTACTATCAAAAGACTGTAATCAAATTACTACTATGAAATTGGGGGCTGGGAAGAAGGGTCTAACCATAAAGCCCACCTAGCTGAAATCTTCTGTGTACTCCAGGCTTGCCTTGAACTTGTAATCCCTCCTCTCTCAATCTCCTGAGTACTGAGATCTCAGGCATATGTCACCACACAAGGCCTACCTTCCAAGCAAGCTGCAGTGCTGTGGAATAATCCTTCGGTATGCTGTGTAAATTATACTGTGACTACTTCAATGAAGAAGCTAACTCACCAATAGTTGGACAATATAAGGTTAGGTGAGAAAAGCAGATTTAGGGATACTGGAAAGGGCCGAGTCAGAGGAGTTGCCAGTAACAGGAAGAGGAAACAGAAGGTGCAAGATGAAAGACAGATAACATGTGGCAGAAAGTGGATTAATATAAATGGGCTAACTTAAGTTGTAAGAGCTGGTTAGTAATGAGCCTGAGCCATCGGCCAAGCATTTATAATTAATATTGAGTCTACTTGTCAGTTATCTGCAAACTGACCTTCAGGTAAGAAAAGTCTCACTGACACACCATGATGGTAGGCACCATCAAGCCTATTACTTGGGAAGCTGAAAGAAGAGGGCTAAAATTTCCCCAACACCTGGCTACAGTTAAAACCAGTTGGGCAACTTTAAAAAATAAAATTTAAAGGGGGCAGAGGCTTTATTTAACTCAGTGGTACAGTGCTTGCCAAATAGTCCAGGTTCAATTCCAGAGCTGAAAATAAGACCTCTTCCCTCATAAATACCTCAATCTACAGCCAGACAGCACTAATCAAATATTCTACACTCACTATAAAAATCAATAAAATTCATCCACAATGACAACGTTCTTCATGAACTCAGAGAAGAAAAAAGGAAACCTACAGCAATTGCAGACTCGAATATTACATTAATAAACATCAAGATCCATTCCCAGACCTTCTACTTTACAAATTCTTTTTCAAGTGAGTTAGTTACTCAGCAAGAAAAAGCAGTGTGTAAACCGGGAATATAAAAGGCTAGAGAGATGGCTCAGTGGTTAAGAGCACTGCCTGCTCTTCCAGAGGACCTGAGTTCAACTCCCAGCACCTACATGGCAGCTCACAATTGAGTTCTAGGGAATCTGACATCCTCACACAGACATACATGGAGGAAACACCAATGCACAGAAAATAAAAACAAATAAATCATAAAAATTAGAGAAAGAAATATAAAACATGGTTCAACCTTAAGAAGCACATTAATTAGGTACTATAGTTAAATGCTATATGTCTTAACAACGACTAAGCACAGACACAAAGCAATGGGTATCTTCCATTGACCAGTCCAGAAGTAACTGTAATTCTTCCATATCTGAGCATTATTCCTAAGTCCCATTTCACCTCATCAATCAGGGTGCTTTGTCAGGGCTGTGGATATAGCTCAGCTGATAAAATGCTTGCCTAGCTAGCACACAGAAACCTGTGACTCTTTAACTCAAATGGATCTCACAAAGACAGCTCCGCTATACATTCACAGGATAAAGCCAACCTAGGCTATATAATAAAGCGCTTTAGCTTTTGAGTTAATATGCAGGCTGACACATACAGCAACTTTTAGCCTAAAAACATTAACACAGAAGGATTCACAGGCGTTTTGAAAATGAGATTCATGTAATACCCTAACTGGGTCGAGTACAAAGCTTTATATATAATGTTGTAACAGCAACTGTTTCCTCAAAGAAAAGTCCATATAGCATTATTTGTCTCTAAACTATTTCTAAGTTGTTTAAACCAAAGGTGGCAACGCAATTTACAATTGCTCTTTATATGAAATCCTTTTAAGCAAGAAATCAACAGATCATTTTCACTCTCCAGATTCTGGTCTATCATGTACACCAGCTCTTAACATTGCCTTTTGGGCCAGAAAGATGGCTTGGTAGGTATTTCAAGCCTGACAGCTTGAAATCAGATCCCTGAATCTATATCCCCCAAATTGTCTTCTGACTTCCACACACACATACACCCATGCGCAAAAAAACAAACAAACAAAACAAAAACAAAGTTGTCTTCACTGTTTTAAAAACACAGGTGTACCTATACACCAAATTATACACAATGTGACACATGCCTCAAAAGAGCAGAGAATTATAGTAAATCGGTTTGGTAATATATGGGATAGCCAAAGTAAAACCAGGTGAAGTGCATTGTGGCAATGATTTACTACATCAAAGACTATACCAAAGGACAAAGTAAATTAGAATGAAGCGATTATCCATTATTACTGGATGGTAATAATGCTATGGGTCACCCAGAGAAACAGTACCTAAGCCAGCCAGATAAACACTTTATCCCCAGACCAACCAACCAACCAGAGCACACCTGACTATTTTTAAAGCTCTCCAGACTACGCTCTTGTATACCCAAAGTGAAGTCAAATTATAAAGACCAAATCCTCAGAAGAGAGGCAGCATGATTTAACTGAGCGGCAGCAATACAAATAGAAACCCCAGAAGAAAGCCCAGCAGTGCGGAGCTAAGTTGAGTCTGAACTAAGGCAAACACAGAGACCACAGGTATCAAAAACAGGTGATCCCGATGATCTAGGGAAAATCAAGCACCTTTCAGACTGCAATCTTTAAAACCGTAAGAAATAAAGATTAAGTTTAAGACCGAGTTTTAAATGTATCTAGAGCCAGTTAATACACAGTGTGAAAAAGTATCTGATGATAGCACAATATAGCACTCAATTTAGAGAAATATTTGTAAAGGACATCACCAACATCCATTATCCAGGCTGCATCATAATCATAAAGACTCCTGGTCTCAACCAAGGACATGGAGGGCAAGTCATTTAAATCTTTCAAGTTTGGGGACTCAGTGAAAACAAGGATTCTCAGAGAACCAGGATGGAATCTTGGTGAGATCAAATACTATGGGTTCTCTATGACACCAGCTGAGTCAGAACTCTATGCCTAAGTGAGGCTGAAGACTGACACTGTCATCACACAATTCAGAGAAAATGGAGTTAGCCATTTTTGTTACACTTACGCTGTGAAATCTGCAGCTGCTGTAGCAGCTTTGGTGGCATCCTTATTCAATGTTGCGCCCCAGACAGCACCTTTATGACCCAAAAATGTTCCAATCCAGTCTCCTGTATCTCCCTGGCGGAGCATAGGTTTGCCATCTAGAAAATATTTGAAGACATGTGATTCAGAAGCCTGCAATATGACATCAATATTGAATGGCAGAAAAGATGAGAAGTCGTTTTCACAGAATTAAGGTAATGATTTCATCTAAGGTTGGTAACTCCACCTCTATCCTCTTCAGGTCATCACAGCCAGGAATGGTCAGCTGCTTGCAGCTCTGTGCAAATCTAAACAGAAAGGTAACTGAAGGATCTGCTGAGGGCCTGCAGCTGTTGACTGCTCCCACTTACTCTCATTAAGTACTGGGGGGTTCCATCTTGGAGCCCTGGTCTGTGGGTCTCGTCCTCGTGGCTAAAACTAAGGAAGTTTAAGTAGTAAGTGATTCTGGGATTGGATCAAAGGCCTCCCTCACCTTAGCAAACTCAGATTACAAAATAATCGTATAGAGAGATGCTTCCCAGGGCTGATTCCCAGCACCCCACATGGAGGCCAACAACCGCCTGGAAATCTACCTCTAGGGAATCCGAAGCCCTCTTCTAACCGCTAGGAGCACACCGTCACACACGTACAATTAAGAACACAGACAACACACTGATACACAAGAAAACTTTTTTTCAAAACCCCAAGGCTGAAAGCCACTGACTTGTGCCAAAACAATCTAAATGGGGGTTTTGACTTTGAACCAACTACACCTTAAGTACATTTTCCTCGGGGGGGGGGGGGGGGAGTGAAGCTCACACGATAAAGAATGACACAGTGGAATAAGTGTGGAGACATAAAAGACACTCCTCTCGGCCTGGCCTAATTTCTCCTTCCAGTAATTCCTTGGGAGACACAGTACAGTTCTGTGTCGAAAGGCGCAGTGCGGGGTCCTCCGAATGAGTATTAAAAACGGGAGCAAAGTGGGTGGTAGCACATAAAGCCTGACCTGACGCGAGCGAGCGAGCGAGGAGAGAGGCCTCTGGCTCCAACCCTCTAACTGGCAGCTACGATACCCCCAGCCCTCGGCAACCGAAAGCCGCGGCCGTCCCGGGCTCGGCTCACCTTTGCAAGCGCTGATCAGAAAGTAACCGTAAGGCGTGATGCCGCTGAAGGCCAAATCCACCACGGGCCGCGTGTGGCCCGAGCAGGTGAGCGGCGTCTGCCTCATGGCCATGGCGGCTGCGAGCGGGGTGACGCGAGGCGCAGACCGAGGGTCGCGGTTGCTCTTCTCCTCGGCCGCGGCGCCTCGGGCTGCTTGGGGGCCCCGCACTCACACCGAGGCCGGGTCGGGAGTCCCCGCGACGCGCGGCCGCCAAGGGAGGGGCAGGGAGGGAGGGAGGAGGGGAGGGGTGCGCCGGAGAGCCAGCCTGCCGCCACCCACCGTCCACACCGGTAGCGGCAGGAAGTGACGGAGGCCGGCGCGCGCGTCTCCCGGAAGTGACGGGCGGCGGGAAGGCGGGATCGCTTAGAGGAGCCGCGGGGAGCGGAGGGCGCAGGCGCGAGCGAGCGAGCTCGGAGCCCGCGGCTCGTGCTGTGACGTCGCGGGGGCTGCGTCCAGTTCCTCTCCGAAGTTGCTGACCTCGCATTCGGTTCCTCGTAGGGTGACGTTGAACCGGTTGGACTCTCTCATGCTGTTCCTTCTGGATGCCCGGGGTCCAAAGGTTCCCAATGAGCAACCGTCAGTGAGCGGCCGCATGGCCCGGAGCTGTGTCCCGCGCAGTCCACAACCTCGTGTGGAAGTGGAAGACGGAGGACAACTGAGGAACCCGGGAATCGAACTCTGGCTGTCAGGACCTTTACTCGCCGGTCCCCGTTGTTCACACTAATTTATTCATGTATAACTCATCAGTTACTGTGTATTTTTTTCCTCGTATTTTTCACTACTTTAACATTTTAGTAGGAGTGGGTTTCTTGACTATGTTTTTCCTTGTATTTCACTATTTTGAATCAACAGTTATGGTGTGGGCGGGTCTCTTGGTTCTTGACTTTTTAAAGTAGAGAATTGAATCAAGAGAAGAGTTTAAGAAGAAGTTTATTTGGCAAAACGAAGCGCATACACCAGTGGAATGTGATGCCCTAAAGGAAGGATTGGGGAGTAGTCCTCAGGCTTCCATGTTTTTAAGTTAAATTTTAAAGACATGTCTATGAGTACTTTCGAGTTGAGTAACATTCTTGAGGGTAAGATGACCCACTTTCTCTCTGATGGAAGATCAGCTCTCACTTTTCTGGTTCTTCATTGATCTCTGGACTAGGATACATAGAGGTGGGTCGTGAAACAAAACCATATAAACGTCATTTTAATGAAGTATGGGTCTTTTGAGCATGCAGGCCTTGTGTGTGTGTGTGTGTTTGTGTGTGATACAGTTAGGAGCAACTGAACTGCACAAAGGGGCACCTGACCCGGGGAACACAGTTCTACCAAGATACAGCCATGCTTTTTCACAGAGCACATCTGTCTACCCAGTAACAAGCCTACTACCAGTCTCTCTCACTCCACTATGGTTCATCTCTGTATACACAGCACACCACCATAACTCACAGTCATGAGTTTCTTAATAAAACTGTTATGCCTTCCACATTTATACCCTAGTGTCAGACAAGTGACTGGTCAGCAAATGGTTAATAGTGAGATGGATCACTACATTGCTGGCTAAGGAAAATAAAAGACTAAGTTAAACAGCACAAGAGATCATTAAATCTGATAATAATGTTTATTCAGTGCTGTGTGTTGGTGACAATGTAACTGATAACTGGGCCATTGTGTTGGTTCCAGTGACTTACTGTATCTGGGGAGAGACCTCAGTCTACTGAGGTAAAGTTGCCATGCAAGCATGAGGACCAGAATCTGATCCTCAACATACATATTAAAAAGAATGGTACATGCTTATAATCTGCACTGAAAGGTGAAAATAATCCCTAGGGCTTGCTCCTTGGTAGGTGAGTACCAAGTACCAATGAAAGGTCTTGTCTTTAAAAAAACAAAACAAAACAAAACAAAACAAAAAAAAAGATGTATCTGAACCAATAGGTAATATTTTCAGTGACAAGTTCCTGAGAGGAAGGATCAGGGGATCACAAATAACTAACTATATGGAAGTTGGGGTCAGGAGGTAGCTATGTCTTATGCTAAGTTTATTAAAAAAATGCTTGTATACTTGCGGAACAGAATAAGCAGAAAGCTATTCTACAATGAGACAAAGCAGGAAGCTAATCGAGCAATGTTGCATAAAGGAACAAGAGTAATTATGTATGCCACAAGCCAAGCACACACTAGCTTTGGTGTGGCAGGAAAGAATGAGACTCAGGGATAGATCTCTGAAGAAGTTGGAGATACTAGAGGGAATAAACACCACAGTCAAATCTTACCCAGATGTCATTATAGCTTCCTCAGCCTTGATTCCCTTGGAATGGATTTCTCTGTGTTTGAATCCCAACTTAAGTATTCTTTCAGTAATTAAGGCGTGGCCCCACCACACCTGCTTGAGAGCCTAGAATTCCTTCTATAATCTGAAGTGACCTTGACTCAGTTAGGATTAAGGGTGTAGGTCACCACTCCTAGGATACTCCCTGTGCTGGGATTAAAGGTTTGAATCACCACTCTGATTTTCCTAGACTGACTGTGGTTAGAGCTCTGGGACTTCTGGAGCTTTTACTAACCCCCACCCCCCCATAGACTGTGGGTAGATTCCCTCTGATATCTCCAAAACTTCTGAAACTTTATTAAATCCCCACACTTTGGGACTGCTAGTTTCAGTTTCTTGAGAGTGAGAGAGGCAGTGTTAGGTTCCCCAAAACTGAAACTTTAACTCTTTGGAATCCCTGGCCACAGGGACCTTGCTAAATTTGCTCCTCTGCAAAAAAAAAAAAAAAAAAAAAAAAAAAAAAAAAAAAAAAATTAGCATTACCTTTCTCCTTTTATGGGCCTCAGAGGAAAGCCTTGGATTCACCTCATTCCAAACAAGCAGGGCTCCTGAGGAACAATATCTAAGAAATCTATTGATTTACAAAGGTGCTCTGAGTATCAGTATGGAACGAAATTCCACAAATAGGCCATCCATTTGAAAATTAACAAAAGTGGATATCTACTTCACATGAAAATGAAGTACTCAGCACATGGTTATTTATTTGAGATTTTATATATGATCATTGCTAATAGTATGTTTAGGATTTAGGTGTCTGCTAGGATCTTCTTTAAAAGCCTTTGTCTTACTTTTTAATTTTTTTTCTTGATACACAGTCATTGTACACAATTAAGGAATGCAGTGATACTTTGATAGGAGATCAAATCAGAGCTTAGCCATTATCCCTATGACTTTACCATCTCCTGGGAGTGCATTGTGACTGAAGGCTCTGTGTGTGAAGGTAATGTGGGGAAGTAGAAATGAGGGAGCAGGCCTTGTAAGTTTTTGGAACCTTGGCAGCATGCCCCTGGAATAGATCAGGGCAGTGTAAGAGATCTCTCAAATAGCTTACATAGCACTAGACCTCCACACATTTTTACTGTGCTGACTAGATTTAAAACAACTCCTACTTGTTCATCCTCATAGCATGGCAGCTTCCTATTCACAGACAGCAGAAAAATACCTCTGTGGCCTGTGACATGGAGCTTATGTCAGGTCACAGGAATAGCTTCCCCATCACCTTGTCGTATAGATGATATTTTACCCAAATAATGATTCTCCTACCATAGGCATCCCACTCTATCCACATGCAAAAGATGCAGATAGATCGTACAGGCCATTTTTACCTTACAAGCTATCTTAGAATTCTGCCTATAGCAAATATTAAGTTAGTATTGGGAATAGCTGAGGATATTCTTGCAGAAGACATGAATTCAGTTGCCAGTACTCACACTGGGCTGCTCACAACGACCTATAACACCAGATACAGGGCATTAGTTACCCTCTGGCCTCTGCGCAGCTGCAATCACATACACACACACAAGTACTTGATTAAAAATAAGTCACAGAGAATGGTGGCTTTAATCCCAGCATTTAGGAAACAAAAGCAGGTTGATCTATGTGTGTTTGAAGCCAGCCTGGTTTACCTAGTAAATTTCAGGCCAGCCAGGGATAAAGGGTGGGACCCTACTGGAAAGGAAAGGAAACCCTTTTAAAGAGTCAAAAAAAAAAAAAAAAAAAAAAAAAAAAAACTATGTAATGCAATTAAAATCTTGCAGTAATCACATATCTCTGATACTGTTGTATTTTCTTGATTGTCTTATTTGCCTCAGGAAGCAATGTACTGATTTATCTCATCAGCAAATATTTACTGACCAATCAGTAAACACTGGCTATGCTTCCAACTCCAGATTACATAATGTTGAAATGCTATTAAGGAGCCTATTGTCTGTTGTGATGCATGTGGCACTTTATAGGTCTCACTCTGTAGCCTGGGCTGGCAGGTGGCTTGGAACTTAAGATGTAGGCCAGGCTAGCCACTAACTCATGCTGATCCTCCTGCCTCAGCCTCCTGAATTCTGGAGGTGTGAGCCACCATGCCTACTGGTGTCCTTTTCTTCTGTGTCAGTGTACGTATTGTGTATCACTCACCTTTAGATTTTAGCAGTCCTCTGTGCAGGATCAGCACCAGTGCTTTCTTTTCTCCTCTGTCTCACTGGGCTTGTTTTGGCTGCTCTTTATAACTTTACCTAGGAAAATGAATTCATGTCTATGATGGTGGGGCAGCAAATACGTTACTTTTGCTGTTGGAAATTCCAAGTGACAAGTCAAGTGGAGCAAGAGACCTAATAGAGACCCTTTAGGCACTCTTTCTAAACGTCGTGATTTATCTTTTGATAAAAATATTTTTCATTTGTTTGGTGTGTGCATGTGTACATGTGGAGGTCGGAGGAGCACTTGAGGGAGTCATTTCTCTTCAGCCATTTGGAAAGAGCAAACTCAGGTCATAGACTTGGTTGCATGCTGTGGGACCATGCTCTTGTGCACTGTAAATATTTGTCACTCCTACTGGCTTAAGAAAATGCTGGTTGGCCAGAAGGCAGACAGGAAATATGGGCAGGGCTACCAGACTAACAGCAAGACGCAGAGGAATCGGGATGAGGATGCTGCTCTGAGAAATGGTACCAAATATAGATAGAAATAATGGGCTAACAATGTATGAGTTAGCAAATAATACGCCTGAGCCACAGACCAAACGATTTGTAATTAATATAAGACTTTGTGTGATTATTTGGTATGCTGGTCTGGTCCTCATGGCTAAACTGGGCTAGAAACTTCTGGCTACAGTTGCAAGTGCCCTTACCCACTGAATATGAATTTCCAGGCCTTTCTAGATTTTTAAATGTCAAGGCATGGTCTCCCGTGTATACTGGGTTTGACTTTGATATCTCAGCCTTTCCCTGATATCTGACTCTGAGTTTCCTTTATTCGTGCAACACCTTAACTTTGATTTTTCTAGGTTAATATTAACTCTACACTTTGAGTTTTAAAAAGTGAGATTTCTAACTGAGGTCGGCCTTTAAACTCCTCTTGACTCATCTCTGAAGTAAATGGAGTGTCTATGATAAGAAAAATCAGCTCTCCTTTGAGGGGTTGGCTTTTTGTTTTTGTTGAAATAGTGAGATAGAAATAGAGACTGTGGATAAAATGAGATCCCCTTTTCACTGTTATTCCTCACATACCCATGAGAGGAAATAGTACGTCATCAGGAAGAATCTCTGTAAGGCCTGTAGTACTTTTCCTGAATAATTCGCTGGTATAATGTCCAGCCAAAATGATAGTCTATGTAATATAAGTGTGCTCAGAAGAAAAAGATCTTACTCATGCATCCCATGGATGGCTTCTGAAAAATAAAGTCATTAATATAAAGATTATACCTCTCTCATAGTCAAGGCTGGATTGTGTTTTGGAAAGAAAATTAATATTTATGATAGTAAAGTGTTCTGGTCCTAATACAAATCAGGTAGGAAACAGAAGTAGCCCTCTCTAAAGAGACCAGTATATAGGCAGAACACTCTGAACATATAGAGGCAGAATCAGCAGGGATCCCTTGACAAACTCAAGGAGAAGCCAGGGGCCCAGGATAAAGCCACAGCATTATCTTAGGCAAAGCCCGGACCATTTAGTCACATGGAGTGATCCATCTTTTCTCCATGTGAAGAAGTTTGACTGAGGAAACTCAGGCCCAGGGAGTTAGGGTATGAGAAGATGAGTTTACGAACAATCAACAAAGAGTTACCCTCAGAAGAAACTGCAAACAAAGGCCTGTAAGCTCTCCCTGTCTCCTTGCTAGGGCTGTGGTTGTGGCTCAGTGGTAGAATACTTGCCTAGCATTCATCTCGGAGCTATAACCTCAGCACAGCACAAGGAAGCAGAGGAGAAACAGCCAGATGAAGTCACAGCTCCCAAGCTGTCATAGGTAGTCTTAGTAAACTTGACCTGAACCTAGATATACCTGGGAAGAGGGAATCTTAGCTGAGGAACTGTGGCCAGCAGACTGGCCTGCTGGCTTGTCTGGAGGCATTTACTTTATTGTTGATTGAGGTGAGAGGGCACAGCCCGTTGTGAGCAGTGCCATCTCTGGCTTCGGGTATATAAGAGAGGTAGCTAAATAACCCAGAGGAGTATGTTGCATGATGTTTCTGACCCAGACTTTCCAGCTGGAGGTTTGGACCTGCAGACCCACAGAGACACAAATACGCTTGCATTCGTTTTATGCTGATTGACTTGGGACCCAGGCATATAACTTACTTGATCTTTACTCTTAAACTAACCTGCCGCGTCCAGCCTTGTGTAGCCGAGCCTGGAGAGGGTCGTCAGAGTTAAATCAGCACTCAAGAGACAGTCAGTTCTATCATCCAGGGAGATCAGCTGCTTCTGCTGCTCCCAGCCTTTATTTAGCAAGCTTATATACCCCTTAAGTTCCCCTGCCCTGGGTTCCTGTACCCGTCAGTGTGTTCTCTGGCAACGGGTGCAAGACTCCTCATCATAACAGGAAAACCACTGATTGCAAAACAGGGTGTTGATGCGCCCAAGGTGCATCAACAAAGATCAGGGAAGTAAACGAAAGGGCACTGACCTTGCCCAGGCTTTTTTAGGCTGACACAGAGTATACGGGTCTGGGTATGCCAGCACCCAACACTAACCCATGATTTTCTTATCCTGTTCAGCCATGTGGCTTGGTACCTTTTCTCAGAGCAGCATAATTGTCCTCTGCAACTGTGGCATCTCTGCTCTGTTCTTCCTGTTCCCAGAGTTTTCCCAGTCTGATAGCTCCACCCACACTTCCTGTCTGCCTTCAGCCAATCCGTGTTTTTATTAGGTGGGACAATTATTTACAATGTAACATAACCCCACTACAGGAGTAAGCAACTAGCAGTATTCTTCATGCCTCCTGCCTTCAGCTTCCTGCCATGGCCTCGCTGGGGGGCTAGTTGTAACCCTTTCCTTCCAAAGTTGATATTATTCAGTGTTTTATTGCAACAACGGTAGTGGGGGGGGGCAATCAAGCCCCTTTGGACACAAACTATTTATATTAATTGAGAATCATTATTTAGTTGCGGGGTTGAAGCTGCTACTTAACTTGACATTGCAGCTCCTTATTTATTTCTAGAAAAGGAGCCAGGCTCCTCAGAGAGGCAGTTAGTTAAAGCAGGACTGGAAGAGCTTCCTCATCACCAGAGACCTCCTTGTCTGTAAGAGATAACTTTTTACAGACAAGAGCGTTATTGTTTTGGACTCTTTGGCTCTTTTGGGGACCCACTACCCAGCGCCCAAATAAATCATACACAGAGGTTTATTCTTAATGTTAAATGCTCAGCCTTAGCTTGGCTTTTAAATTTTTTAAATTTTTTAATTAAATAACTTTTAAATTTTAATTATTCTAAATTTAAAGAAATTTTAAAACCTGTCAGCTTTTCTTAACTTTAAATAATCCCATCTACTTTTTGCCCATGGGCTTTTTCTTTCCTTCTGGAATCTTACTTTCACTTGTATTTTGTGGCTGGATGGGGGGCTGTGTGGCTGTGTGGACGGGGTGCTGGTCTGTGGGGATATTTTCAAACATATTAAAAACAGTCGGAGATATCAGAGGACAGATCCACCTCTTCCTGTTTTGTTTTTTTTCAGACAGAGTTTTCTGTGTAACAGTTCTGGCTGTCCTGGAACTTACTTTGAAGACCAAAAAAGGCTTTGAACTCAGAAATTCTCTTGCCTCTGCTTCCCAAGTGCTGGGACTAACAGTGTAAGCCGTGGCTTCTTCTGCCTTTCTATGCCTGCCTTAAATACTTTCTCTGCTCAGTTAAAGCGTGGCCCCATCACTTCCTCCCTGGGAGCCTGGAACTCCTTCTGTAAACTAAAATGACCTCAACTCAGTTGGGATTAAGGGTGTAGGTCACCACTCCCAGGATACTCCCTATGCTGAGATTAAAGGTGTGAGTTTCCACTGTCAGATCCTCCTAGTCTAACTGTGGGTAGATCCCTCTGATATCTCCAAATGTTTTTAATATGTTTGAAAATATCCCCACACTGGCCCCTGGTGTCCTTCTCTCCTTGTTCTCTCGTGCTCTTTCTATTTATTCCCGGTCCACCTGCCCAGCCTATCCTTTCTCCTGCCTCGCTATTGGCTGTATGGCTCTTTATTAGACCAATCAGATGTTTTTAGGCAGGCAATGTAATGATGTGGGAATGTCTTTCTGTGTGCTGTGAGTTATCAGTCTTTAAATAAAGGAGCTGTTTTGGCCCATGACAGGCACCCCAGAAAAAGTAGGTGGGGAATCAGAATAGGTAGGAAAGGAGGGTGGAGTCAGATAGACCAAGCCAGATGCCCAAAGAAGAAACATGTGAGGAACACAGGTGAGCCAAGGGCCACGTGGCAGACAGATTAATAAGAATGGGTTGAGTTAAGATGTAAGAGCTAGCTAGCAATGTGCCTGAGCCATAGGCCAAACAGCATGAAGTTAATATAAGCGTCTGAATCATTTGGGGGGGGGGGCTAAGCAGCAGATGGCAGTTAAGTGGTCTGGGACAGCAGGTCTGTGGGTCTGGACGTCTGGCCACAGGGGCCAAGAAACCATTTTGCTACAATGTACCCAGCTTCACAGAGATAAACAAATGCAACATAAAGAATGCAGTGCATCTCTGCACCATTAAACCAATGTTCCACAGCAGAAATGAATGGAACACATCTTAAAATATTCTACAACACAAGAGTAACATGAGTATTAATGCTATTAAACATAGAGAAATAGAACTTGAGTGGAGAAAATGGCAACTTTAGGTTAGCAGATCTGCTCCTACCCCCGCCAAAAAGAAAAAAAACATTAGGAACTGGGAAGGGTTTATAGTCTGAAGCAAAGAACACTAAAGAAATAGTTGATGTGATGTTTGTGAAGGATGATGATGAGAGAGCTGATTCTACAAATGTTGGGAAAAAACTACACAAACATACACACACACACACTCATACACAAACATGCACACACACTCTCATACACAAACATGCACACACACACTCACACACTCATACACACACACACTCTCATACATACACATGCACACACACACGCGAGCCCACACACACTCATACACAAACATGCACACACACATAGGTGTAGTTTGCGGAGTTCTTCCTATTTCATCACAGAGAACAGAAGGGTGAAGTGGCGCAGTTCATCTCTAATTATACCTATTGCAGGTGTTTACAAAGGGGCAAAGAGCAAACATCCATGCCTGCTGCACTGCTGGCATGGATGTAAAGGAAAACAGCAGCTTTGTAACAAGCACACATTCCCACCTCCCACACACATCCAGCTCAGCTCCTCCAGCTGACTTCCTGGCGCACCATCCTCACTTATCAGGGGCACCTAATATTAGAGAGTAATCCTTGATTCTTTTCTCTTTCATACCTTTTGTTCAGTAAATTGCCAGCCTCTGTCAGTCATAGTCATTAAGTAGCTACAGCATAGACGCCTCACTAGCCCACATCATTTCGTAGGTGACTAATGTTACACCCTTCTCAATAGTATTTCTGCTGAGAGTTTCATCTCTCTGTAGTCTGGGGACATAACTTCAGCATGTGAGAAACGCTTAAAGATGTTCCATTCCCTAGATCCTGATTTAATTGGTTTGTACTGGTAACTGGTAAATAACCTTAAGACAGAGTCTCCCTATGTACCTCTGTCTGGCCTAGAACTGTCTTGAACAGGATGCTCTCAAGCTTAGAGCTGTCCTGCCTCTGCCTCCCAAGTGCTGGAGTACATACTAACACACCCAGAAGGAGCATGCTGTTCAAAAGGGTGAGATTCAACACCTATTTTTCAAGTGTACTCTAATATGGAATTATTATTGCATTATAGTTTATATTTTATTTTATATTTTTTGGTGTTTTGAGATGAAGTTTCTCTGTGTAGCTCTAGATGTCCTGAAACTTGCTTTGCAGACCAGGCCAGGGTGGACTCAAACCCAGAGATCCATCTGCCTCTGCCTCCCAAGTGCTGGAATTAAAGGCCTGTCCCTCCACTGCCAGCTGCATTATAACCTTGTGACTTGCGAATCTATTGCTGTTAGTCTAGTATCCCACTACCTAATGGTTGTGTAAGCAGTATAGCTAGCTGCCATGCCTGTGCTCCATCTGTCGTCTTGTCTTACTTCTGAGACAGGATCTCACTCTGTATCCCTGGCTGACAGAACACCCTATGTATCCTAAGCTGCTGTTGGAACTCATAACAAGCCTCCTGCCTTGACCTGCTAAGTGGGGCAAGTTCTCCAAGTCACTCTCCCTAAGCTGTAAAGATCTAAACCTGTTTTCTAACAGCATTAAGTCACTTGTAATTTCCCAAATAAGTGATAATACTACTTACCCCTACATAAGTACATTTTATTATGACCTAGGTTGTTTTTTTTTTAAAAAAAAAAAAAGCCATGCAAACTTTAGCATACTTAAATTTCATTTTTAAAACATAATGTAGCATTAAAACTTTAAAGCATTACTTAAAATCAGATATTTTCTTATGTTAATTCTATGCAAGCATGAATTCATATAAAAAGGCTGGGAGACCTCATTAGCTGCTATATGTGAGTTTCTTGATGAGAGGTTTATAAGTTTGATTCTGTTTGTATTTTCTATACTCTAGACATTTTCTACACCAACATATACCACACGGTCAAACAGAAAAATATAAGCTATTTTAAACATGTCATGTGTTACTACATCTGAATTTACTTGGTTTCTTAAGTGTTTGATTAGTTAATGACATAGTGAGAAATACCAACACCTAGGACTAAAACTTTAAACAAAATTGAATTTTTTCTTTAGCCACTAGATGGCGATGTTTCAACATCTATTACACAATAATTTGCTAACACCAACCTTAAGGCAATTATATATCATTTGCACAAATATTTTCATTTTTCAGCTAACAATTATAATGCACTGTTTACATTAGAAGGGAAAATAGTTGGAATGATTAGAATTCAAATTAACCTTTTATAAACACCTCCTGTTTACTGATACCATCTCAACTATTTCTATCTAATTAGGCCCAGACGCCACCTAGAAGGTGAAATTTCCTTTATCCTGGAATTCTTTTTTGCTTTTATTGTTGACTTAGGCCTTGAGGCTTTCATGTGGTAGCCACAACATGATTACTTATTCTGACTGCAGCAATTAAGCCTTAGGTCACTGTCACCCTCCTCCTTTGCACTCAGTTCCATATTAGCAGAAACCCAAGAGGTCAAGTGGGATTAAAGTTGAGCCAAACTTTCCAGTGTCAGAAGATGGTAGGGAGTGAGATGTGTATTTGAGAAGTGTCCTCATGACACTGATCTGTGTCAGCGTGATTCCCAGATGTCTCTGAAACAATGTATTCGTGGATAATACCAATGAATATCCCTAAGGTTTTAATGGATAATCAATCAATGGTTTTTATTGCTGTGAAGAGACACCATGACCACCGCAATTCCTATAGAGGAAAGTATTTAGTAGAGGCTGGTTTATAGTTCAGAGGCTTAGTCCATTGTCATAGTAGTAGGAAGCATGGTAGCACATAGGCAGACATGGTGCTGGAGGAGGAGCCTAGAGTTGTATATCTGGATCAGCAGGCAGCAGGAACAGAATGATACTGGGCTTGGCTTGAACATTTAAAACTTCAAAGTCCACCCCAGTGATGCTTTCTCCGACAAGGCTGCACCTTATAGGAAGTGCCACTTCCTATGAGCCTATGGGGACCATTTTTATTAAACCACCACAGAATGATTTTTTTTTTTAATTTTTGAGTTAGGAGTCTGTGTTTCTGAATTAGTATATGCTTGCGTATGGGTACCTACAGAAGAGGATCCCATATCCCATAGAGCTGGAGTTAAAGGCTGCTACAAGACACCAAACATGGATGCTGGTTATAGGAGTCTGGTTCTCTAGAAGAAGAGAGACTACTCTGAATTGCTGAACCATCTCTTCAGCCCTTAGAAGGCTTTTTAAAAATTGGTATTGATGTTTATCACAATTTTTACATCTGGAATATGATAAGCATTGTAGAAGTCTCAAGCGGTCTTTAGAGCTGCTTTCTCTTTCCAAAGGCTGACTGCTTGTCAGCAGTGATCCTTGTTCAGTTTGCTTTGGGTGGATAGTACCCACTAGTACTTCGGTCCACTTGGTAACAGATGAGACTCAGGGGTGGGTCAGAGCTGGGAGACTCAGAGCTGTTTCTCTGCTAGGTCAGCTGGCCTTGTGCTGTGAAAAAAAAGTGAGGTCTGATTCTAATGTCTAGATTACAGAGCTGGAAACTACATTCCAGAGGTGGTTGCTCAGTTCAAAACAGAATATATAAGCATATAGTGATTTTTTTAAAAAGGTTGTTTATTTGTATTGTACGTGTATGAGTGTTTTGCCTGCATGTATGTCTATGCACCAGAGGGCACCAAATCCCCTGGAACTAGAATTACAGATAGTTGTGAGCTCCCACGTGGGCTGACCCCAGGTCCTATTCAAGCAAGTGCCCTCAACCACTGAACCAGCTCTCCAGCCCCTGGTAATTTAAAAATATTTTTTTGATGAAAAATATATATTCTTTATAATTTTTGATTACCAAAAAAAGCCCATGGAAAAGCTTAAATGCCTCATAATTTTCCAATGGTGAAGATTTTTTTTAGAAATGGCTATAAAACTAATTTTAAGTATTTTCCTCTCTTTCTGCTTCTCTTTGTTTGGTCTTTGTCCTAGGGAATCAACCCCAAGCCTCAACAAAGTGCAGGCTCCATAAATGCTGGGCTACACACCCAACTCCAGCTGTAAGAGCTGGCACTAAATGAATACAGAATCTCTCGACTCTCACACTTTTACTGATGAAAATTGTATTATTTGGAATTGTATTGTTATCGCAGATGATTTTAAAAAGCTAAAAGATGTTTTTATATTAAACTAAATGTCAACCTGTATTTACGAATAAACTTTTTGCAAATCCAAGTTTATGTTCTTATGTTGTGTGTAGAGTTCACATTTTAAATGTCTTATTAGCATCTATTAATTCTGTGCACAACACTTGGTTCCATTAGGACAATTTCACACATATACATACAGTTATTTTCATTGTCTTCCCTCTCTACCCTCTCTTGTCTGCTTCCCACTTCAGCTAATCATCTTCCCAGTGAGTCTCAGTTCTACTTTTAAAATATTTTAAATTTTACTTACTCATTTATGTCTGTGTGAATATGCATGCACATGTGTGCATACCTGTGCATGCATGTGGAGGGTCCTCCGTCACTCTGCATACTCATTTGAAGCTGTCTCTTTCTTGAACCCGGAATGAGCTATGGGGGAAGCCATTAAGCTCCAGAGACCCTACTGTCCTCTGTCCAGAACTGTGGTGACAGATGTTCATGGGAGCTCCCTACTTCTTATGTGGATTCTGGCATCTGGACATAGGTCCTCATGATTATGGAGCAAGTGTTCCTAACCACTAATCAATCTTTCCTGCCTTCACTAGAGTTGTGTCTTACTTTGCTTTTTATTTTTGCAATTAAACACCATAACCAAAAGCAACTTGAAGAGGAAAAAGTTTATTGGTCTTACACATTGCAGTGGATAACCAGGGGGAAGCCAAGGCAGGAACTCAAGGCAGGAACCTGGTGGCAGGAACCCAAGTAGAGGCTGTAGAGATGAATGCTGCTTATGGCTTGATCTTCATGGCTTGCTCAGTTTTCTTTCCTACACACTCCAGGACCACCTGCCCAGGACTGCACCAAAATGGCTCGGGCCCTTCCAAATCAATCTTTAACCAAGAAAGCCACCTACAGGCCAATCTAATGAGGCATTTTTCTCAATTGAGGATCTCTCTTTCCAGATGACCCTGGCTTATGTCAAGTTGACAAAAACCAACTGTTATTCAAATTCTGGTTGTATTAAAAGAAACTCAGAGCCAGACATTGATAAAAAGCTGAATTATCAAAGAGAGGAAACACCACAGTCAAATCTTATCCAGATATCTTCCAGCTTCCTCAGCCTCGCTCCTCAGGAAGTAGTCACTTCTACTGCCTGAATCTGTCTTTCTACGCCTGCCTTAAATACTTTCTTTGCCCAGTTGTTTCACATCCAGGTTAAGATTAAAGATGTGGGCTACTACTATTTGGTAGTTAGCCTTGAACTCACAGAAACACAGAAAGCTCTCTGTCCCAGGAGTTATGGGATTAAAGGCCTGACACCATCACTGCCTGCCTGGGAGTCTGGGACTCCCTCTGTAAACCAAGCTGGCTTCAAACTCAGATCTGCTGGGATTAAAGGTATAGATTACCACTCTGGTTGGCCGAGGTCACCACTCCAGGTCTTTCCCATGCTGGAATTAAAGGTGTGAGTTACCACTCTCTGATCCTCCAGGATTGACTGTGGGTAGATCTGTTGTCTGATATTCCAGACTGGTTTTATTAAATATATAACATATCACCACAACCAACCTGCACCAGTTGCTTACATACACATGGATGGGGGAGGAGCTTATAGAGCATGGGGACCTTACCTGTGGTTGCATCGGTGAAGAAAATGTCACACCCTAACATGTTAATGGTGCCACAGAGGAACTCAGAGGCACTAATATGTAAGCTACTCACAGACTAATTTTTGCTAGGAAAACTGAAAGTCCTGATGCTGTTCACGCTTGCCCACAATGTCCCTGCCTCCACAAGTCAGTCACCTTTGTTCGTGCAAACCTCCTACAAGCAGCCCCCAGTGCTTCTACATGCATCACACTCTATAAGGAAGGATGTTGGTCTCTATCCTTTGTATGCAGAAATGAAAAAAATAAAAGAAGAACCAGAAGACATGGCTTTACATCAAGTTGAGAAATATGGCTTCAGTGCTCCCAGAGTGTAGTAACCACTCCAGTTGTGAATGCATTCTAGAGCATATCTAACTTTAAAATAAGATTAGAGGCCAATAGTCAATATGAGTATTGTTTGCATTTTAGTCTTAGTGATTTGCTCGTCTGTTCAAATAAACAAACAAACTTGAGAATAACACTATCTATGCCTTTAATTGATACATAATACAAAAATTGCATGGATTTAAAAATAACAGGAGAAACTATAGATTTCTTTTAAAACCATTTCAGTTCAGTTATGAGTCAGACAGTGGAGCCCTGTGGTGGATGAAAAGATCAAGCCTTGTCTTGGACTTAGCTGGAGGATTCAAAGAAATACACACTCATACTGTGTTGATAAATCTACTTTTTGAGTGTTGCTGCAGACAGGGCAGTGTTTTGGGAGACCAGGGGAGTGGACAAAACATAGGAAACACTTTCATGCCTCTTACATTTCTAAAGGGTAGACAGTGGGGAAACCTGTAATTAAATAGTATATATGCTCTGACATACAGTTGTAAGAGCTCTGCAGGAAACTATCGTCTACCAGGCCTCCTGATGGACTCACATTTCAGTGACATCCTGAAAAGAGTAAAGAGTAAGCCATGTAGCTACTTGCACAGAGGACATTCTAGTGGAAGACAGCGGCATGACATCCACCAAGGCTTCGTTAAGCCATCACAGTGGTCACTATTAGGAAAGCTGCTCAGATGCAGGTTTTATGAGCATCAAAAGGGCATGCACTTTTACTGTCAATGAGAGGAGAGGCCAATTCGAGGGCTACAAACTAAAGAATGGGATAATATGAATACACGGCCATGGGAGGTTGTTCATAAAGCACAGGAGAGGGAGAGGATGAGAAATTGGGTCACTGTAACAAGAAGAGAGATGGTGAGAGGAAGTCACGTTCTACTTTCTCTGTCAAGGAAGAGCTGGTGGAATGGATGCTATTATGAGAATCAAGAGTTCTATTTTACATAAGCACAAACGTACGCTCATGTTGTGTGTCTGTGTGTACCTTGTATGCTGCCTTGTAGTATGAATCTCTGGCCTGACCTAGCTCTGCAGTCCAGCCACAGCTACTTAGCTCCCCCCCACACACACACCAAATGACTCTGACACCTGTATTAATTACATGCTGTTTGACCTATGGCAAGGGCTTATGGCTAGTTTGCTCTTTCATCTTAACCCATTTCCATTAATTTTGGAATTATTATTCTTGCCATATGGCTTGTGGCTTACCTGAATTTCTTTACATATTTCTCCTTTGGCAGCTGGATTGGGTCTCTCGTCACTCTGTCCTCCTTCCCTTGTATCTGAATTTCCCGCCTGCTTCTAAGATGCCTTGCCATAGGTCAAAATAGTCTCTTTATTAACCAATGACATTCACAGCATACAGAAAGATGTCTCACATCGCTGTCTTATTTTGGTTTTTGTTGTTGTAGATGAAAGCAACTTGGGGAAGGAAAGACTTTATTTCACCCTGCAGCTTACAGTTCAAAACAAGTCAGGGAAAGACCTTAAGGTAGGAACCTGAAAGCAGGAACCAAAGAAGAGGTCACGGAGGAATGCTGCATACTAACTTACTACTCCTGGCTTAATCTCTTTGCTTTCTATATGTCCTAGAACCACCAGCCCAGGGACGGAACTACCCACAGTGGGCTGGACACTTCTACATTAGTTATCAGTTAAGAAAATGCTGACAGGCTTGCCTACAGGCAATAATGATGAGGTCATTTTCTCAGCTGAGGTTCCTTGTCCTTCAATGACTCTAGCTTGTATCCGACGACAAAAAGCCGAACCAGAGCATATGTGTGTACATGTCTATGTGTGAATCCACATGAACATATGTGTGTGCACATATGAAGAGGTCAGAGTTAGGTAATACCCTCAGTCTCCATCATACATACACACCCCACACACATTCTTATTAAGTTTTTTATTTGATAATGGAACACACATACACACATGTGTGCATGCACACACACACACACACACACACACACACACACACACACACACGATGCATTCTGATTGCTTTTGCTGTTCACCCTTGTTGTAGAATATTATTTGAAGGTGTGTTACTTTTGTTTATGTTACATTTATTTAACTCTGTGAAGCTGTGTTACTGTGCCTGTGCAAAACACCTGATGGTCTAATAAAGAGCTGAACAGCCAATAGCAAGGCAGGAGAAAGGATAGGCGGGGCTGGCTGGCAGAGGGAATAAATAGGAAGAGAACTCTGGGAAGAAGACAGAAGTAGCCAGAGAAGGAGGAAGCCTCCAGGGGCCACCGCAGCAAGCCACAGAGTAACAAAGTGGCTAACTTAAAGTCAAGAAAAGCTGACAAAAACCAAGCCAGACTAAGGCCAGGCATCTATAATTTTAATAAGCCCCTGCATGTGATTTATTTGAGAGCTAGGTGGCAGGGCCCCCAAAAGAGCAAAGGCAATTAACACCATCCATTTTAAAAATCTTCCTCCAGTCTCTATCAACCCCACTCCCCCAAACCAGTCTTTTCCTCAGATTCATGACTTTGGATTGGTTTGATAATTCACTGAGTCTAATCACAGACCTCTGTGAACATTAGCTTAGAACTCTCCATTGGAGCCTGGTCGGCTCAGCAGTGGGTACATAGCTGAAGATAATGACCCCCCCCCATAGTTAATCTCTCCATAGCCAAGAGTTAAGCAGTGAAGGGTAGGGCACTCTGAGTCCCTCCCCAGTCTCTACTTGATCATTGATGAGCCCATTCGTGTGCAGACCAACTCTATGAGTTCTGACTGCAATGACTCTGTCCTGCTCAGAAGATGGCACTCTGTTTCCCTTCTCCCTATCTCTGGCTCTTAAATTTTTTTTCCAGTTCTTCTTGTATAATGTGACCTGAGCTTTAATGGACATAAGTATATTGATTATGGCTGAGCACATCATCATTGCTTACTCTCAACTCCTTGACAAGCCCTGAGTCTCTGTGCCTTCACCACTTTTCACTGGACGGAGAAACTTTTCCCCTGAAGGCTGAGAATAGAATTTGCCTGTAGGTAGAATTATAATTATTTAGAAGGAGGTTTGGTGCTATGTTCACTTTGCTTAAAAAACAGAAATAATTTCTCTTAGAGCCCTTTATCTCCCAGCCAGATAAGTATGGGTTTCTTCATGCAGAAATTCCATCAGAGAGTCATTTTTACCTCCATAGCAGTTAATCCACAGTGGCACAGAGTGAAATTCTTTCCTGTCAGATAGGTCTTAGAGGTTCAAGGGGTTCACACAGCTGGGTAAGACCACTGCTGCCATTTCTCCTGAGCAGCCTGAAGAGCATCTTCTAGCATTGAGAGTTAACAGGCTTTCTTTGGGGCCACCAGCCAGCTCCCGAATCATGAGATGAAGATTTATTATTAGCTATGAATGCCAAATGCCTTATCTTATGCTTGTCCCACAACAACTAGACAGCAGGAAGCTTCCTGCTCCGTTCCAGCTTGACCACTTTACATCTTTCAATCAGTAATTGTGTCTTCAGCTTAGGGTCTTATCTAGCGCTGGTGAGCAACCAGGTGGAATAGCAAAGAGCCTGAACTATTTGAGGTGAGGGTGTGGGCTATGAGGTCTCCTGAGAAGGTGTCCCACACCTGGCATTGGGGTTTCTTTAGTAATCCTGGCTTCTAAGGAGCAGCATTATCTAGCCTTGCAGAGTGTCTCTCGTTAAACTGATTTTGTGTGTGTGTGTGTGTGTGTGTGTGTTCACGAATGCATATGTGTCCTACAACTCATGTGTTGAGGTAAGAGGAAAACCTGTGGTAACCCTTTGTTTTAATTATATTTTTCTTTGGGTTGCAAGAGGATAGTTCTCCATAGACCTTCTTCATGCCTTGATAAGAGCCTGACCCCTCTCCTATCAGAATCCTTGGGACTCCACCTTGGATTTTCAGACAGGGACTCTCAGTAAACCTGGAGCTCACCAATTTGTCTAAACAGGCTGACCAGAAAGGCACAGGCTTTGCCTCTGTGTCCACTGAGATTATAAGACATGGACCATACCTAGCATTCTACATAGGTGCTGGGATAGGAACTCAGGTTCTCATGCTTACATGGCAGACACTTTACCAGTCCTCAAGATTTTTTAATAAGAAACTATGAAATGTCCCATGTAATTTCTTTAACACCAAGATTATTAATTTATGATAAGATGGATTTACTCCGTTTGTGTCTTGATATATGGGACAACCTGCCATCTGTGGAGACTCCTGCAGTCTTCAAACTGTAAAGAGAGCAAGACGCTGGTGCCTCCATCAAAGACCTAACTAACATTTTGGAATCAATTCAAGGCACCAGGTCATTCATCAGACATTAATATGTATTTGGAAATAAGGCAAATGGATGCTCACCTCTGTAATTGAAATGCTTGTGCTGTTTACTGATACGGTGTCTTGGCTGTTCCCTAGTGAGCCACAATGAACCAGCATGTCTGAGTTAGTTGGTACTCTCCTCCAGGGAAAGCCCTCACTAGCTCTTTTTCAGTTAGGACTCGAGCAGCCAGCTAACTAGAAGTCAGTAACCAGACCCATGTGTGCACATGGTTGGTTGGGTTAGCAAAAGCTGAATGAGTCAGGTAGGAATTGACACTCATACACAGTGCTCCTTGTTTATCATTGATCTAAATTCTCAACAGTCACCATTTTACCAG
The DNA here is from genome assembly GCA_033318265.1 of Phyllotis vaccarum. Lineage (NCBI taxonomy): Eukaryota > Metazoa > Chordata > Mammalia > Rodentia > Cricetidae > Phyllotis > Phyllotis vaccarum. Next base: position 79,681,065 of record JARWLC010000011.1, read on the forward strand.
TTCAACAAGGGACCTTAGGACATAACACTTTTATTGATATTATCATAGCTTGGTCCTAGGAGGTTTAGTGACCAGTTTAAGAAACACTTTCTGAGAATTTAGGAGTCGAACAGTGTATTAATTAAAAGAGGTATATAGTGTTGAATCTGCCAAATGAGATGGATTCTTTGAATGGCGTGTTTGGAACGTTTATAAAGTGGCAGTCTATGGAAGTCTTGAATCAGAACTTAATTTTTTAAAGGATGAACTGGGTATAACACACTCACTTATACAGAATGAAGCGGCGCTGCTGCCTCTTTGTCCACCAGGGAGGAATGGGGAAAGGTCCAGACCAGGTCATTTACTGAGTCATGGCATCAGGAAGCCTTCTACCATATAAGGGCCTCCCCATCCCCCCATTCCCACCCCTGTGCGGGCCCCTTCCCCTTCGATTCTTAAAGCATCACATATCCTCAAAGAAAGAATATGCCCATATGGGCAATCCATTCCATTGGTCATTAGACTTAATGGCCAAATTACCTCTGCCCATTTAAAAAAAAAATGTTCTTCATTGAGGAGGTGATAGCTGAGTGTGGCAATATTAATAAGGTTCATACTCAACAAAGCAGTTTTATGCCAGTAGGATATGAAGAAATTTGTTTATATACTTGTGCCAATCTAGAATAAACTATTTTTAAATGAAGTTCATCTAAGTCTGAAAGTCATTCTTATGAAGACATTGCCCATTGAAAGATCATTGATTTATTGGCCAAGTTTTTGTCTAACATGTGTGGTGTGTGTGTATGTTATGTATCAACCAAATAACTTTCAACATAGCTTATTATATCATTCCAACAATAAATGCATATAAACAAAAACATTCAAAACTATCAGAGACTCAGAGCTACACAGGCTGTTAGACAAGGTGTGTTGCAAATATGTTGGCTTAAAGATTATTTTTTATTTGAAAGTATTATGAAGTAAATATACAAGGATAGAGCACAGACTGTATACAGACTATCAAGCTAAGAACAGCAAATCTGTCCACAAAGTCCACAAACAACCTGCACCCACTGAACAATGAACGTGGGAGTTTTAGACCAGTGAGTGTTTCTTTGGGAAAGCAAGATAGATGATGGATTTCCAAAAATATAACTTGAATTTGGAATAAAATGCCAATTTAACAGTTTCCTTTCATTTAGTATTTTATGAAATAGCAAAATTTTGCAGCCCTGAAATGTGAAAGCACCACATGATCTGCTGTCTTCTGCCCACGAGAACCTAAAAGCTAAAAGCCTCACTGTTCTGCAACCATACTGGATTCAGAGGGAGCTGGCATCTGACCTTGAATAGAGTGATTTTTCAGGGCTACCTGGGTCATTCTTCCCAGTTTTTAAAAAACTAATTTTAAGAGAAATAAATGGAAAAGCATAGCTCATGCTCCGGGAAACTGGTGTGAGCTTCTAAAAGTAGGCCCCCTTAGCAGAAAGAAGATAAACTAAATTTGATAATCTATTGGAGCCATCACATTGTTTGAACTATTTATTCTTAGAAGACATGCTGAGGACTTTTTATGTGCACACTCTATTTCTTTCTTCAAAAGTTGGAGGGTAAGTGAAACCCTGACTGACATGGGCAGAGATTTGACTGCCAGTGAAAATTTACCCTAGATGTCATGGTCGGAGTACACACACACACACACACACACACACACACACACACACACACACACACACCACATTTGCTATTACAATACAAAATAAAAGATCACATTTTTCTACTACTGTTACAGACTTAGGGAGAGAGGCACAGCTGCTGTTTAGAGCTGAAGAGGCATATGGGCTGTCGTTGGATTATGTGGATGATCCAGAATTAACCCACAGATAAGGACTTGGTGCTTTAGGACTCATAGCAGATTGTGTGCTTGAAAAGGCATTCAGGAAGAAAGTGCTTGTCTGTTCTCTATTCAATCTTCCATAATCTTATCCAAATGATAAAGTTTCTGTCCCTTTCTTACTTCTGGAACCCAGACAAGCCTTTGTCATTGCTTTAAGTAAGATAAGGTCATCAAAGGATATGCTTATCTATTTGGTGTTTGGGATGTTCCTCGTTAGAACAGGATGTGTGGTGGAGATGGCAAAGAGGTCCACAGAGGGACCTTGGAAAGGTCACAGCTAAACTCACAGCTGGCAGCCAGCAGCAATCTGCCAGGCACATGTAGAGACCATACTGAAAGAAGATACCCCCCCATACACACACACAAATATACCCAACCCACCCCAGCCTTCAGAGGAACTACCCAGCTGAGAAGGTATAGGGTACAGAGAGGCTGCCATATTAGCTCTGCCCAGGTCGCAGACTTCTGAGAGCACGTATTTGCTCCCTGTTACAGTTTGGATTCTTTGAGACTCTATAGATAACTGACATACACAATGACCTAAAAACTGTAGCAGAGCATTGCATTGGAAAGTGGTCCTTTAATTTCAGAAAGCAGCAGCTACTGAATACAGAGAGATGAACCATCCCCCATGAAGACAGCATTCAGACTTCAGTATTTTGACAGTGTGAAAGTACTAAGGGATTTTTGCCGTGTTCTAAAACTTGTACATTCATGTAGAAGATGATGAAAGCTACAGGAGAAATCTGCCAAAGTGAGACAATTATATAAGGGGGGAAAAAATCCTTGAGGAACCCTCGAATTTGAGGGCTGCAAAGAAGAGAAATCAGGAAAGCTGGAGGAAAAGCAATTGCCTGTGAAACAGCAGAACAGGCAGGGCTGAGGTACCGGTGAGGGCAAGGGAACAGAGTGCTTCAGGAGGTAACTACTCAAACCAAAAGACTATTTCTGTTATAAATTGAGAAGCAAAAATAGAGAAGAACTGGGTACCAGTGGTACACACTTGTGACCCTAGTGCTGAGGATTCTGAGGCAGGAGGGCTGTAGGCTCAGCCTGGAAAACATACCAAGGTGTACAGACTCCACCAAAATAAAGATGTCTAAAAAGTACGGGTTACTAGGATGAAGGTAGAAACAGATTTCATATATACATAACATAAAATGTAATACATATATTCTTTTTTAATAAATAGTTTTCAAGGATACTTGAGAGATAAGCTTTATACTTAGATAGGTCTGATGGCACATTCCTTTAATTCACTCAGGAAGCAGTGACCCATCTCTGAGTTTGAGTCTAGCCTGGTCCACACAGCAAGTTCCAGGTTAGCCAGGGCTATATAGTGAGACATTGTATCAAAAAAATTTTTTATGTATAATAGTATAGCATTGATATAGGAGAGATTATATTAGTAATTAGATTTGGGTGTTTATGATAGTCCAAAGACAATTAGGACCCATCAAAGCAGAGTTATGAGTTAGAAAGACAGAGAAGATGTATACTATGATGATAAAAACTGATTGCTAACTTGGCAGGCTCTAGAACTATCTGAGGCACAGATCTTTGGGTCTTCTGTAAGAAATTTCCTACACTGGGTTCCCTTAACTGGGATAACATACTCTTTTAACTGGTAGCATGTTCCATAAACAGGAGTCCCAGACTGAATAAAAAGAACAAAGGAGGCGATTCAGTGATTTTTCTTGCAGAGGACATGAGTTAGGTTGCCAGCACCAACTTCAGGCATCAAATAGCTGTCTGCAATTGTAGTTCCAATGGATCCTATCCCTTTGTAAGCCCACGCACGCACGCACGCACGCACGCACGCGTGATACCACGTGACTAGCCTACTGAGTTCAGCCGCTGTGCCTTTCTTCACCATGGTGAACTATACTCTTAAATGGCGAGCCAGAAGAACACTTCCTTCCTGAAGTCACTTTTGTCGTGTATTTTGTCATAGCAATGAGGAAAGTAACTAATACAGCTGTGTACATGAAACGCATCTGGATACTGACTGAAGCTAAAGGAAGTTCTTTTTACCAGATCATCCCAGGTAGCAGCATTCACAATTAAAGAGCCAGAGGAAGACAGCCTAATGAAAGGTCTTTAAAGGTCTGGTAGACTCCTGGTTAAGTAGTTAAAGGAATAATAATAATAATAATAATAATAATAATAATAATAATAATAATAATAGGGAAATAACTTTTAAAACCTGGAAAGACTTGAAAGTGGAAATAAAACACGGAGAAAACTCAAGTCCAAGATGATTTGAGCTAGCTAGTGAGAGATGCATTATGTCAAGAAGTCATTAGTTTGTAAACCCGCGTAGCATGAAACTGTAATTTAAGGAGTGCCAGTCTTTTTTTTTTTTTTTAACATAGTAAAGTTTTATAATGACCCAAAGTTTCCACAGAATAGCCCATCCCTTTATTTAAGTATGCATGTATGCACTTTTCAGCCTCTTGTAACCCTAACTCGGCATTCATTTCAACTGCAGAGAAACCTGGGATTCTTCATTTTTCTAAGCCTAACTTTTCCCCAGTGTGATCCATTCTTCTTTTCTAGATGTCAGAGCTGACCTCATTGTCCCTAAGTACAGCCCTGGACTGGGCTCCTAGCCTGTGGGGCTTTTTCTGCCGATGGAAACTCCACATTATTGGCTGACATTCAGAAGATCTGCACATGTTTCTGCTAACACTGTTACTCTCTTGAGTCAAAAGGCATCCAATGGAGGCAGGATTAAGAAGACATTAGATTTCTAAACCACAGTCTAACACAAGAGAGAAAGCAAGCAGTTCCTAAGTATATGGTGGAACATGTCTACTCAGTAATGACTTCTCACTACAGTGCTTCCTTAAATTTAATTTTTTTTTCCTCTAAAGAGATAGCCTACCACAGCTTCAGCAAATGAAACAGCAATCTCACTTTAGGCTGGCTTTTTAGAAAACTAATGTCCAAACTAGAAACCATAATTGTGTAATGATTCAGGTGACAATTATAATGTTGGTTAAGTCATTTTGTTTTGTTGATTCTAAGCTGTGTGTGTGTGTGTGTGTGTGTGTGTGTGTGTGTGTGTGTGTGTGTGCTGGAAATCAGAAGTCGATACTGGTGTCTTTCTTTATTGCTTATCACCTTAGTTTTTGAGACAAGGTTTCTTGATCAACCTGGAACTTGGCATGTTGGCTAGACTGGCTGGCCAGCAAGCCCCCGGATCCACCAGTCTCTGCCATGGGATTTCAAATGTGTGCCACTGTGCCTAGCTTTTTATATAGGTACTAGGATCCATACTTGGGTCCTCATGAATATGCAGCAAATGCTTTACCTATTGAGACAAGTCCCAGCACCCTAATCTTTATCATTTTAAAGATCATGTATTTTTTTCCCCAAACAACAGAGAAGCAAAAAGCTGATATTATTTGGCATCAACTGTCAAAAAAGACTTTATGGGCTGGAGAGATGGCTCAGAGATTAAGAGCTACTGACTGTTCTCCTGGAGGTCCTGAGTTCAATTCCCAGCAACCACATGCTGGCTCACAACCATCTATAATGAAATATGATGCCCTCTTCTGGCATGCAGGCAAACATGCAGACAGAACACTATATATAAAATAACTAAATACTAAAAAAATGTGTGTGTGTGTGTGTGTAGAAAGGACTTTCAGTGTTTGCTAAATTAATTGGAATTTGCATGAAAATTGGTCAGTCCAGTAGTGGGTTTTGTTGATATTATTGGTTTTATCTATTTGCTTTTTTACTAAATAAACAGGTTGTTAGCATTGATTTTTAAGCATGGGGATCTGTAATGTTGCTCAGAAGTTGCTCCCACAGTGGTTGGTGAGTACTGGAGAACAGTATAAATGTGCCCACATCATTCAGCATACCAAAAAGAAAGAAAGAAAGATGACCTCCATAACCTGAGATTTTCCATTGCATCTTAGGTTACTACTTTCTCAATTCAGGAATATTTATTAGAGGTTAAATGTAACCACGCACTAGAATTTCTTATAACCAGTTCAACTTTTCCATCTAAAATTATTAAAGCAGAATGAACTCACTCTAAGATACAACCTACTAACATAATTTTTAATTCATGATCAAGTTCAATAATGTAACTGGGCTTTAAAGATTTAAGGATAACGTTGAACACTAACTCCTACTGTACAGAATAGCACAGGCAGTACTGTCCACTTTTCAGATTGCTCGTGCGTTTGTTAATCTAGGTGCTCTACCCTGACAGCAGCAAACAATTGTATGGGTGGTATGAAACAATTGTGTTTTAAAAGATAGAGGAGATTGCAGAGAAGGCAGAGGCAGGGTAGACTATGATAAAGGTATGGACTTAGGGGGAGGAGGTATAGAAGGAAGATTGGCTGGAAGCCTCCCAGACAGGAGGTTCAGCAGAGACCCTAGAGTGTCAAGGAGCTGAAGTTGACCAAGAAAGAACTTTACAGCCAGTTTCAGTATTTCCAATGCAGCTAGTTGCTGGCAAGAAGCTATGGGGTACAGAGCCTGTAGGGTGTGTAGACTTTAGTGTGCCTGGCCTGTAGGATATGCAAGGTGGGTTTGTATTCAATACTTCCGAGCTTCAGTTTATAACTTTCCCTGGACTATGAATTGTGTTGGGCACATTCTGATGGTGCCACAGCGACCTAGTCAGCACCTCCCAGCCTGCTCCCTTTCTGATTTCTGCTCCCAAGCTTAGAGCTTGGTATGACCACCAGCTCACCCCTCACCTTCAGGGAGAACATTCTCCTTCTGTCCATTCTTTCAAATACAAGCAAGTGGCTTAGCTTTATCCTCTTTGACTTCCAGATCCAAATAACTAATGAATTCTATGGATCCAGCCTCTGTCTTTCCCCTCTGCTGCTTCTGTGGGCTTTCAGTGTTACTGCATTCATTACCTGTAAGTACATTATGTGCACTGCTGACCTAGCCACATCCTCCATTTCCAACTCTCTCCCTCTCTAATCCACTTAAAATGTTGTTGCCAACTTAATCTGTTTTGAAGGATGGCTTCAGTTATATTAGTTCTGTTCTCAAAAAAAATCCTCCAGTAGCTCCGTTATTTTTAACAAAATAAACTTTTACTTCTATATTCAAGGACCTCTGTGGCCTGACTCCAGGGGAGCTTTTCAATTTTACCTCTCAAAATTCTTTTTACACACACACAGTAGTGTCTCTGAGTTATAGCAACTGCACAATTATGCTCTGAACTTTTCCACTTTTGTGAAATTGCCTCAGACGTGCTTTAAATTTCTCTAGTCAATGCTGTTTAAGCCATCCGTCCCAGCCTAGCTCAAATGTTACTTTGGGATTTTCCCCCAAATCTCTTAGCTGGAAAACTATTAGATATTTGCTAATCTATAAAATACTGTTTTTAATGAAATTTTTGTTGTGGGAACAGGGATCGTACATTTTCAAACAGTGAAGTTGGGCTTTGTGGAGAGTGTTGATTCATGTAAATGCCAAGTACTGTAGTCTCTTGGAAGGGATACACTTTACATATACAAAACTTTTAACCATCAACCCTGAAAAAGGAAGTGTTTTGTTGTCGCGGCCTATTCATTGTGACTTTTTCTGGGGAGCCATGAACAAATGTCCATTTGCCTTAGATGAGCATGGATGATGGTGGATCAAAGCAACAGTTCTATCTCGGTCCAGCTTGGTAAACCTGTGTATCAGGCTGGCATTCAAGGTGGGTATAGGTGAGGAGTTATAGGAGTACAGGTGACCCTGATCAGCTGCACCAGCTGCTCTCAGCATGGATGACGACGTCACAGAAGCTGCATAGGTGGAGTGTTCCACCTCCTGCATCACCCTGCCTCACCAGACTCCACACAGCAGGTGCAAGGTTATGTGCATGTGTGTATGAGTGGGTGAGGAGAGAGTGGCTGTAAGCTCAGATGAGTATTTAATCACTGTCATCTACTCATTCTATAAGGAAATGTTAAACTGGCCTGGTCTTATGGGAGTCTTCGGGCGAAGACTATTGTTCTGCTGTTCGGGTTTGGAGATGGCAAAGGCCATGTCATGCCCTGAGAAGAGCATTCCATAACAATTCTGATCTATAGCAGATAGCAGTCTGGCACATTCACTGGGGATTAAGAAGCTAGATAGGAGGGGTATACATTCTTTTATAAAGAGATTATTTTGTCCTATAGCATTTTAGAAGTAGGTGGGGAAATCGGAACATAGATGGGGGAGGAGGGCAGAGTCAAAAGAGATACCATCCAGTCGCCCTAGAATCAACATAAAAAAATAAGACAGGTAAGCCACAGGCCACGTGGCAAGACAGATTAATAAAAATGAGTTCAATTAAGATGTAGGAGCCAGCTAGCTATATGCCTGAGCCATAGAACAAACAAAATAAAATTAATATAAACATCTAAGTCATTGTTAAAAGGCTAAAGAAGTCCAGACCATAAAGTTAGGCCGTCTAAGACTACAAGTCTGTGAGTCTAGACCACCAACCGGATAGGCCAAAACCTCCTGTTACACATGTTATCTCAGAACTTGGGAGGCAGAGACAGGAAGGAGCAAAAAGTTTGAAGCCAGCTGGATGCATGGTGACTCTGAGGCCAGCTTGGGTTAAAGAGTGAGATTTGTGTCTTAAACGAACAAATAAAAAGCCCCAAAACACAGACACAGACATGGTCACATGAGCAAATTATAAATCACAATAACAAAGGGGGGCAAATTTTAAACTTTTACATGAAGCACATAGTTGCCGAAGAGTATGTCCAGCAAAAATCATTAAAGAAGTAAATATGGTCATTGCAAAACTTATACGAGATATATGGTGCTGTCACATATAATTGTTCATGTTAGTGATACATTTAAGTAAAATGAAGCTAAACTTTTTGAGATATAGATATATATATACATTTAAAAATATTTTTATTTTTTGTTACTTATTTATTTAGAAAAAGAGGGGCTGGAAATGTAGCTCATTTGGTAGAGTTCTGGCTTAGGATTCATGGAACCCTGGGTTTCATTCCCAGCATTGCATAAACCTGGTATAATGGCTCTGTCTGCTGTCTCAGTATACATGGAGAGAAACAGGAAGGTCAGAAGTTCAATACCATCCTCAGCTACATAGTGAGTTTGAAATCAGCCTGGGCTGTATGATATCCTGTTTCGAAAGAAAAAATCAGAGGGAAATGGTTCAGTCAGAAAAGTGCCTGCTGCAAAACTTGAGGACCTGAGTTCTGATCCTGGGTACCCATGTAATCCCAGCACTAGTGAGCAAGAGGCAGACAGACCCCAGAATTTGAGGGCCAGCCAGCCTAACCAAATGGTAGGTACTGGGTTCAGAGAAAGACCTTGCATCAAAAAAAAAAAAAAAGATGTAAAATCAATTAGATTACTCAATGCACATGAAGGTGCTTGCTGCCAAGTTTGATTCTCCAAGACCTACATGGTAAAAAGAGAAAACTCATTCCTACAAGTTGTCCTCTGATGTCCACATACTCATACACATATTCAGACAGACAGACAATAAATAAATAAACATACATTTAAAAAATAAGGTGGGAAGCAAAACAACAACAGGTCTGATGCTTGTCCTTGGCTTCCACATATGCATGCATATGTATATCAGATACACACACACACACACACACACACACACACACACACACACAGAGAGTTAGAACACACAGGCTCTAGCTACAATATTATTTGCCTTCTCCAAATGCCCACCACAATACATACATCGCTTGTGCTGTATATGCAGATTCAATAAGCTATTGCCCCTCCACTGGACTTCATATGGCTGTATCCTCAAGGGTAAGCCTCCATGTTGAAGTAGCTTTGTGTCTTCCCAGTAACTTGGGAATGATGGGTAAAAGAAATGGGCTGAAATGAGCATCAATTGAGGTTGAGTGGTGTGGGTGGTGATACAGTGATGCAGGCTGAGAGCAGAGCATATGGGAAAGTCATCAAAGGGTGAGAAGTACATCCTGTAGTCAGAACACTGGGACAAGAGGCTAGCAGGGCTTGCACGTATGGGAACGCTTCACATGCTGTACTGAAAGAGTTTGGATTTTATTTTTAAGCAGTGGGAAATCACTTGAGGGAATGAAAAGATAAGACTAGTATTTTAGACCATCTTGCTGAGAGGAGATTGGCTGGAGCATGGGAGGAGATGTTTTGATGGCAGCGGCATGGAGAGCAATGAGGAGGCTGTTAAGTTCAGTGTCTCAGACAAGACCCCATTAACATTTGTCCTAAAGCCAAAGCAATAGGAATGAAACAGAGTGGGAGGGTGGCAGGGCCCTGGGAAGTCTCAGGAAACCTGAAGCAGCAGGGTTCATGCAGGCAAGGAAAGGAAAAGGCATCTAGGCTCACCCTTAGGTACATGAGTGCTATCCCACACCTATAGCCCCAGCACTCAGAACCTAAAGCAGGCTTAGGAGTTTATGGCCACAATGAGTTACAAAGAAAAGCTGAGCCAGACCGACTACACAAAACCCTTCCTTTAAAAAGGGGAAAAATACGAGTGAGTTATCATAAGCCAATAAACAACATTAGTCACCACTCCCAAAATCTATTTCATAAAGGATATTTACATTTACCTTCAAGAAGGTCATAAATAATTTTTATATGATTTGAAGTTCCCGAACATGCTACTTTACCTCTCATGGACATAAACGTAGATGGATGAAGTCTCTTTGTTTGTTAAACAAACGAGCAAACAAACAAACAAAAACTGTTGCTAATGAGAGAGAAGTCTTTTCCTATATGAGTGCCATTCAAATGTCCTGTCACTCTTTAAACCTGGGTACATCAAGTCTTTTATTATTTTCAAAGTTATTTTTTAAGCTTTACTTTTATTTGTGTGTGTGTGTGTCTGTCTGTCTGTCTGTCTGTCTGTGTGTGTTTAGATTGTCTGTGGAGACCAGAAGAGGCATTGGATCTTCTGGAGCTGGATTTACAGACACTTGGGAGCCACATGACATGAGACCTGGCATCTGAAATCAGATCACCTGAGATAGCAGCAGACGCTCTAGCTCTGAATATCTCTATGTGATTAATTGACGTGCCCTCATTTCAGACATAATACTTGGGACCATTTCAGACATAATACTCGGGACAGTACCAAAGCAGTCAAGAAGCACACACGTGAGAGAAGTGGGATGTTCAGTCATCAGTTTCATACCTTGTAAGAACAAGGACTTGGGTTCCACCCCTAGAACCTCTGTAGAAGAAGAGCAGATATATAGACCCAGTTGGACAGGTGGAAACAGACTAAGGCCTGGGCTCACTGACCAGCTAGCCTCCTATAATTGCTGAGCTCCAAGTCAAGCAAGAAATCCTGGCTCAGGAAAATAAGGTAGACAGTACCCAGAGAAACATTTGAATGTGATGCTGGTCTCTGCATGTATCACCACCAATGTCACCACCTCCACAGAAAAAACAAAAACAAAAACAAACAAAACACACACACACACAAAACTTATGCTCATGTTTTGTTTTGTTTTTTTCTGAAATAATGGGACTCAATCTCCGAGGTCAGACAAACATCTCAAATAGTGTCAGGGTCTTTAAAGAAGAAAATGAGACATTCTAGAGAACAAGAGAACATCTAAGCCACAAGCAACACACACGTACAATGTCATCATCCCTGACCCCTGGAGCTCATGCTGGAATTATCAGTGAAACGGGCCAAAATTTAAGCGTTTGGACTCTCCATGCAGAGATCATCTTAACACATCTCTTGACAAACAATCCATGGCTGCCAAGGTTTATGAGTCAGTCATGAGGCAATTGTTGAAACCTTTCCCAGGATCTCAACATCCTTAAGTGTTAGTATGTGAAAGGCCAGGAAGCTGGAGAAATGGAAACACCATAGGATAATTTTGTGAAAATACAGAAATTTTCTGTAACTTAAATGCCAAGATAGTAACTTCAATTTTTTCCCCCACTTCTAGGACACATTTAGTACTACCAATTTTTCTTTTAATTCCTGATTTTTTATAACTAGCCAAGAGACAGTTTGTGGTGCCTGATAGTGATTATTGCTAAGTGTTGGGTGTTTCCACTCATTTTGGACGGTGAGTGCTTTAATGTACAAGCTTGACATGCTGCCCAATGAGTTTGACAATGATGGAAGAATTGTGTATTTCCTAGACTGGTAGGAAACAGAGCCTAGAAGTGCTTAGCATCTTCTGTATCCCAGGCTATACACTGGGCATGTTTATGTCTATTTAATTGGCTCAACTTAGACCCATTACTATTCTGAGATGCTTCTTCATTTTCTCTTGCTGTGCAACAAGAAACTTAACCACAATCTTTGCAAGATAAAAATGTTGTCTACATATTTGCTCATTATTCTGGAGTGTAAAATCCTAAGCACAGCTGTGATGAGTTCTCTGCTCAGGGGTCCATCTAGCTAAAATCAAGGTCTTGCCATAGATCTTTCCCTCAGCAGAATCTACTGACTGTGTTTGGAGATAGGAGTTTTGACAGTTGGAATGGTGGCTTATCACATAAAAGCCTTTGTCACCAAACCTGATTACCTGAGCTTTATCTGTAGAAGATTGATTCCTGAATGCTGTCCTCTGACTTTCACGTGTGGACTGTGCCATACAGTAAGTGTCTACACACACACACACACACACACACACACACACACACACACACACACACACACACACGTCATTTAAAATATCTGTAAAGAAATGAAGGCTGGGCTAGGCATGGTGGTACCCTTGTTATCCTAACAATTGAGAGGCTGAGGTAAGAGAATCAGGGTCTTGGAGGCAGCCTGGGTAAGAGTGTGAGTTCAGAACGAACCTAGAACATGTATCAGGAAAATTGGCTAGGGGTATCACTCTGTGTGCATATAATATGCACAAAACCCCAGGCTTCATCCCAGCACCCTATTAAGCCAAGTATGGTGTTGTCTATCTGAATCCCAGCACTAAAGGGGCAAGTGAGACAGGAGAGGGTCTGAAGTTCAAAGTCATTCTGGCTCCATAGTAAATGTGAGATCAGGCTAGCCTGAGCTATGAGAAGAGCCTGGTGTGTGGGTTGGGGGGGGGGGGTGGTTAAATATGCTTTTCCTTGCTGTTTTTAGCAGAGCATAAATATCCATCCTAGACTCCACAGTGAATGTGAGATCAGGCTAACCTGAGCTATGAGAGGAGCCTGGCGAGGGGGTTAGGTATGCTTTTCCTTGCTGGTTTTTAGCAGAGCATAGATATCCATCTTTGGCTCTATAGTGAATGTGAGGTCAGGCTAGCCTGAGCTATGAGAAGAGCCTGGTGTGTGTGTGTGCATGTGTGGGTGGGTGGGGGGTTAGGTATGCTTTTCCTTGCTGGCTTTTAGCAGAGCCTAGATATCCATCCTGGGCTCCATAGTGAATCTGAGGTCAGGCAGAACATAGATAGCTATCCTGGGCTCGTATAACTTCCTACATTTCTTGTCACACTGCATCCTCTACTTTCAGCCAGCAGTGACAACTACCACTTGTGTCCAATATTTCTCCCACTCTCTCAGGGAAGATCAGTCCCTTTTACAGCCTGGCTTAATTGGACCGGCCAGCTAAAATGCTCTCAGTATCTTAATGTCAGTCATTTAGATTATATTTGTGTCTGCAAAATGACTTCATAATGGTGCCTGGACTGGTGCTTGATAGCTAAGGGAAGATGTGTGGACACCAGAAGACAGGACTATTGGGACCATCCTAGATCATCTCTGCCATCGACTTACAGGTCTCCAGGGAGCCAGGGAAGTTGTGTTCTCATACAGATTGAGGAAGAATTGCCTCCAAGCTCACACAGTATATTAGCAGAATCCATTTCTTTCTGGCCATGGAATTGAAGGTGTTCGTTTTGTTGGCTAATGGATGGAAACCTCTCACCTGGCCCTGCTAGGAAACTCTCCTCAGGAGAAACTGTTCACAATGTATTGTTTGACTCTGAAGGCAAGAAAATCCTCCAAATTCACCCTCTGCTAAGACTGGATCTTATCTGCTGTGTCATCTAATCACAAGAGCATTAGACTGTCACTTTCCATATTCTGCAGGGTCCAAGGAAGTCACATTTTCATCTCATGTGCAAGAAGTGGTGTTTCCAACTGAACCTGGCGGTCATGCCATGACTGCAGATCCTGTTATGACGTGTCTGCCACGAAAAGTCTATGCTTGGCATTGTTGTGGAGAAATTTAAAAATTGAGTGGGGTTTGTGTTTTTAGAGTTCAGGGACCAGGCTGCGTTGGTACAAGCATTTAATACCAGCACTTAGGAGGCAGAGGCAGGTGGATCTACAGAGTGAGTTCCAGGACAGCCGGGGCTACACAGAAAACTATGTCTCAAAACACCAAACACCATCACCACCAACAACTAGAAAAGAGTTCAAAGAATGGAACACTTGCCCGGAGGCAATCAGCGGCACTCCGGGCAGCAGAGTCCACTGAAATGTTACCCAGTGGCTAAGACAGCGTCCTTTAACCCCCAGATCTGCTCTGTCACCTGAGGCCGAATACTGCAACTTAAATTTGCCTTGCCTCAGCTTCGTCCTTCATGAAGAGAAGATGATTATATTAAGCTCTGGGATGAATAGGAAAAGCAAGAAGGCATCATGGGAACCAGAGCTAGCCCTACCATTAGGCACTATTTCTACCACTGATTGTTTTCTTTCTGATGAGTGTGGTATTTACTATTCACCTATTTATTTAAATCTACTGTTAAGCTTGTGCGTCTTTCTGTAATTTTCCTTTCACGATATATTTTTCTCTAACATCTATATTGAAGTGTGATTGTCATCACCTGAATAGTAGTTAGATACATGCGCATGTGCCTGAGGTATCTCAGCTGGGATTGTATGGATTTGGTAGTGTCTATTCTTGTGAAGTTTGATACAGCCCATCCATGTGAGGCTTTGGCATGGTCCATCTAGGAGAGAATTTGGCATGGCCTAGCCTCTTGAGAGATTTAGCAGGGCCTATTCATCGGAGGCTTTGCTCTGGCCCCTTCATTTCTTACAGCTCTCTCTCCATGTAGTTGATGGGGTACTGCGGTTCTCTTGTGTTTTCCCATCATTATGCCAATTATGCTTTCGAACACTTTTAATTTCTAGTCTCTTAATGGGACTCTTGAGGAAAGTGAATGTTAATTAGGTCTCCTGTGACACATTTTAATTATATGTCTCATTCTGTAGTTGAGGTTCAGTGGTAGACTATGGTAGGGGGTAATCAACTATGGTGAGTAACCACATGGTCTGTATTTATGTCTGTGGTGGCAGAAGACCTTGGGAATTCTCCCAGTGTGGGTTGGAAAGAAGGTGATGCAATTCACTCAACTAAATTCTGTTGAGTTCTACCCCAAATGTATGGAAGTAAAATGAGAAAAACTTCATTTCCTATTCTGGGGTTTCAAAGTTGCTAAGGAAACAGGGCTCATATATGTTAGACAGACATACCATAATATGGCATAAAATAGTGTCACAGTTAGCTATCTAAGCAATATGTGAATCTACAACACTTTTTGTCACATTAATTTAGTTCTCGCATGTGCATTTGACATTTGTCTGTGTCAGTCCTTCTACCACGTGGGTCCAGATATCAAACTCAGGCTGTCAGACTTGGTATCAAGTGCCCTTGCCCAATGAACTATCTTACCAGATTGGTATATGAGAATTTAAAGAAGGGAGGAGAGATGTGGGAAGGGCTTCCTATAATGGCTCCAGATGGGGTTGTATTAGCAGTATGAACTGGAGGAAGCTAAGTGCTGTAGAAATATTCAATCTTGGATAATGCTTTGATCGTGGGTTTGCTTTACACTGATCCTACTCTGTTTCCAAGTCAGAAAGGGACACAAAATGAAGGCTGCTTACTAGAGAGGATGAATGCATTGGACCTTCTAATCATTGAGAATTACCTTACTCTTTACTTCTCTAGAAGCTCTTGGCGACATGGTGATTGCACTGTCTGCTTGAAACATGGAGAACAGTGACACATGAGCTGTGGTCGATATCACAAACAATCTGTTTACAGAGGGCCTAATTTTCTAGTTTATTTTGTTTAATAAAAACCTTAACAATAATTTTTCCAGTTTCTACAACCCTTAAAAATGTGTAGCTATTCTAACATGTAGTTGAAATAAACATAGAGGCAATGATACAGAATATTAATTTTTCATTATTTCAAGAATTCCACACAGTATAAAATGTTTCGTCTTGTTTTTGAAGTGTCTGTTCTGAAGCACTCTGGGATCAAGTTTCTTTTGATTTCTACAACCGATCAGTGAGGAGAAATCGTGGTTTACACACAGTTCCATTCTATCAAATAACCTATTTGTAAAGTCACATTTCACTGTGTGAGATGAAAGAAAGCATCTTAAATGTCTATTTAGAACTGGCATTATATCATAGGGGGCATATTATTAGTTGAAAAAGCCAGTACTTGAATGTTGTAATTTATTTATTTATGACCTTAAACTTTTGCAGCATTTTTAATACCAATTTTTTTATAAGCTATTGCAAGTGAGTTTAAAGCTAGTTAGACATTCTAAAAGTAAAAGTCTGTTTCTCTGGGCTATAAATCCTTTGTCTAGTAAACACAGTTTCATCTTGTGAGCATAAAATAGGGAACTATACTTCTCTTCAGCTCTCTGGTTCATCTTGGATGTATTTCCTGTATAATTGAAGGAAGAACCATGCTCATAAATTCTCCCCAAGCCTCTGGAAGGCACACCAAGCAACTGCCTACCAAGAATCCACCCTGTACATAGCCCTGGAATCATATTGATTGTGACATTAAATAAATGACCTCAATCTTTTTTTAAACACTCAAGGCCACAAGCAATGCAATCTCAAGGAAACAGAGGGAAGAGAGGCATAGGGAAGGGGGGGGGGAGACAGGCTTTTACCCACTGCCATCAGCAAATGGGCACACTGTCTTTGGAAGCTATATCTAGTCTCCTGTCAGACTGAAAGAAGAATGAAGGCATTTTCACATTCACTTCTAATCTGGCTAGCCCACTGAATGGGAGGGATTTTTGCTTTTTTATGTTTAAGGTTGAAGACTTCCCAGAGAAGCCTACAGGGCAAGAGTGTTGAAATCCAACTCAGACTTGATTTACCAATTCGTATGCCTGCCTGGGCCTACGTCTGAATTAAGGAGTTTGGGGTTAGTTGCCTTCCTGCTACCGAGACAAGTGCCTGGAATAATCAAGGTATGAAGAGAAAAGTTTCATCCTGGCTCACAGTTTTGGAGGCTTCAGTCCTTGGACAACTGGCTCTATAGGTTGGAGCATATGGTGGCACACCATGGTAGAACAGTCACCTTGTCGCCAGAAAGTGAGAGTGGAAAGGAGAAAGACCAGATCCCACTGTTCCAAGCATCTGAAGGCCTCTTAAAGTTACTACCAATATTACTAATATTGCCAACCTGAGACTAAGCTTTCCAAAGCACTCAGCTTTGTGTTATTCCCACTAGGGCTGTATAGACCAAGGACAATCCTGCTGGCTTCCAGAGCCAAGGCAATAGCTGTACCTAGAGAATCTTGAACTGCTATAATATATAGATTTGCACTGTTTCTTCGAGTTAAATGTGTGCCCTTCAATGTGTGAATGCCATGCAAACAGCCAAGAGAATTCTCAGCATATGCTGAAGACAACCCTTACTCAGTTCCTCCTTCAAATGGGAGAGCAAGGAAGTATTCCAGCTTTACAAACGGCTATTGTACATGTCAGTTCCCCCTTCCTGTCATGAAACGGGAAGAAATATTTAGCTGCAAGACAAAACATGTCATTGGTCCTTTGCAGGAATCCTTATCACCTGCTAAATAGCTCTATTGTGTGACTCACAAACACATTTTGTAATTCCATAGCTGACATTTCTATTCAAACTCACAAAGCTTTACTTTACAAGAGTTCTCAGCCTTTCAAAATCTACTTCCCTACCATTTTGCAAAGCTCCAGGCAAATTCTACTTTATTGGAAACACATTTCCTTTTTCCTTTCAGTAAACTGTAGTATCCCCACACCCTGTCTGTCTATCAAAGAGTTGTCACACAGCTGAGTTGATGCAACCCCGGACCCAGGCTGTGGCCCAGATCCACTCGTGGGAGAATAAAGCACCAGTGCTACTGTGTGAGGAAGAGCAGGAGCAGCAGGAAGGATGAGAGATTGGAGAGGAAGAGGAAGTAAAGCATCACCACAATGTTGAGATGAGGAGACTGGGTACCTGGCATAGAAAACCCCACCATGTTCCCTTCTTCAGGATCCCAGGGAAGAGCATCACCGTTAACAGAACCTGTGGGTCAACAGACAGTTCCTGAATCTTCAGAGCCTGCAAGGGAAAGGCAGGGAGATCAGCTAAGAGATCAGAGTTCACCTGTTCAGGGGGATATCTGTTACCCATGACCTCTTGTTTATTGGGCCTGCAGGTGAGGAGTGAGGAGTCGTTTACATCCCAGCTCTTCAAATACCACCATCACCACCACCACCACAACTATAACCATCACCTCTGTGCCGAAATTGCCTTTGTGCAAAGCTATTGTCCACTCACGTTTACTTAAACTAATAAAATAATTATTTTATTCTCCATCTCCAAACTCCCCTTTTTTCTAATGTTAGAGTTCACCTTGTATGGCAATCTAAGAGTCTGCTTGTTTTAAGTAACTACTCTACTCACTATGGGGCCAAATGGCATTTGTCTCCCTGAACCCAAAGGGAAAAGCGGGAGCAGGAGCCCATGGGTACAAGTTTGAGGTCAGCCTGAGTTATATGAGTCCCTGTCTCAAAATCAACAACAATAACAACCCAAATCCCTAAGACCAAACAAATAAAATGTCCAGGTACTTAATCCAGTCTGTCTGGAATACACTCTTAGGTTTTCTTTGATGTCTTTGTTCATATCAGTCTTTCTACCCTTTAATTTCCTCACTCCCGTAGCCTTGTAAAGCCAAATCCAACTTTTAATATTTTAATAAAATGTTAAGTTTCCTATTCTGTTGCATGAAGTATGATTTCAGTTTTGCTTCAACTTAATAAACACATTTCAAAGTGACCTAAGATAGAACAGGGGTACAGAAGACAGCCAAGATGCCTAGGTCCTAAAAGAGCAATAAGTCTGCTCGATTACTGCAGTTTCACAGATGAGATGAACTTCACAATTCAATTTTGCACATAGGGAAAATGCTTCAAGATGCAGGCACAGAAAAGGACTATATGCAAAGGATCCTGATAGTTTATGGAGAATAGCAAGACTTGGAAAATAGATTGCATGAAATTAACACTCCAGTGTAGCAAAGGAAACATTTACGGAGTGAAGAGATGGTTTATAGAAAGGGTGTCTAATCTTTGCTAGATATCTATAGGAGATTAATATCTATCTAGACTATCTAAAGATAACTCAATCAACAAATAGGCAAATGAAATGAAAAATGATCAAAAGATAACATAAAAATGGCCAATAAACATAGAAAAAAATGTTAGCTAGGCATGGGATGGTCCACACCTTTAATCCCGGCATTCCAGAGGGAGAGGCAAGTGGATCTCTGTGAATTAGAGACTAGCATAGTAGACAAGGCTGGTTCCCGGACAGACCAGACTTGAACAGGCAGAGAAACTCAATCTAAAAAAAAAAAAAAAAAAAAATGTTCAAAATCTTTAGGCGTCAGAAAAAGATAAAACTACCTTTAGCACCCAGGAGGTAGAGGATCGGAGTTCAAGGTCTTTCTCAGTGATGTAGGTTAGTGCTAATCCTAACAATGGGAGAAGAAAGACCCCTGCCCCAGATCATCATGGCCAAACTAATTAGATCAAGCAATTAATTAAAATAAGCATTTTTATTTGTGTATACCAGATGCCTTCCCCTAAGGCAGGATTCAAGAGGTCAGCACTGGATGTGAGGAAGACAAGGCTTTTATAGAGCTCAGGAGTAGGCTCTTTTCAAATGTGGGACAGGGGGGTTATGGGAGAGGGATGGGGAACAGGAGAGGGATGGGGAACAGGAGGGGGATGGGAGAAGAATGGGGGAGAGGAGGGGGATGGGGGACAGGAGTATCTTCAAAGCACATACCTAAATGAAAATGTCATTATGAAACCCACCTCTCTGTGCAGTGAATCTCTGCTACAAATGTAGAACTAGGAGTATAACTCAGTGTTAGAACACTTGCTTAGCACTGGTGAAACCATGACTTTCAACCCTAGTACTGCAGAGGAAGGTGAGGAGGAGAAGGAGAAAGAACTTCTACACCAATCTACCAAAGACCTTCAGCCCATCAGTAAAGAGGTGACTACAGGGTAAGTGGAGAAAGGATGCTTACAGGGGTGTGGCCAGCTATGGTATAATATGCTTTAAGAAACAAAGACTCTTGGAATATGGCTCAGTGTTTAAAAGTAGCTCTTCTAGAGGACCAGGGAATGATTTCCAGCATATACCATGGTTCACGATCTTCTATAACTCTAGTTCCGGAGATCCAATACCTTCTGGCCTCTGTGGACATCAGGCCCACGTGTGGTGCAGAAACTTACATGTGGATAAAACAATCACACACATTAGATAAAAATAAATCTCAAAAGAAAAAAGATGAGGTAAAGCCATTTCATTGCCTGTTGTGAGGTCATTGATGAGAACATTTTGCTTTAGGACTAGAGTGAGGCAAGTCTGCTTTTGTGTGTGACAGAGAGCATACATCTACATATTAGTAAGGCTTGCATTGTTATTAGGTATTCACACACCTCATTGTTTCTTTTTCTGCTGAGGGAAATTTTTTTTCCAGCCAAATGTAGTCATCTGAATAATGCAAATGTTTTTGTTGACATTAATTTATAAGGGGGAGATTTTTTTTTATTCATTTTACATACTAACCATAGACCCCCCCCCCCATAATTCCTCATCCTACCCACTTCCCACCTCCTCTAATCTCCAAAAAGATAAGGCCTTCCATGAGAAGTCAGTAAAGCCTAGTACATTCAGTTGAGGTAGGTTCAAGCCCCTCTCCTTTGTGTTAAGGCTGAGCAAGGTATCCCATAGGTTATGGACTCCAAAAAGCCAGCTCACACACCAGGGATGGATCCTGATCTCACTGCCAGGGTTTCTAGAGGGGAGATTTTTAGCAGCTATGCTGGTCTAAATCCCGAGGTCGGCTTTTCTAAGTGAGTGAATTACTTAGAGAAAAAAAAATAAAATGAGATTGTTTACAGGGCTCTCTGTAAGCTCAGGATAATGACGTTCTCTCCACCTTAAACACAGTCCGACATCTAGGGGAGATCACTTAGCAAGATCACTTTAAGGCATCACCAAGATGAAAGTTTAGAATTAGAAATTCCTGGGTCCATTGTGCTCCTGTTCCAGGGTTCCCTCGTGTTGCTCAGGGAGCTTTAACAGTTTCACACTGTTGAAATGATGAGGAAGTTCCCTGTTTCAGTTAAAACAAATTTACAACTTCTCACCAGGAAAAAGATGAAGCTGCTTTTCCCATAAATTAGTCAGTCTTTAGAAAGGTGTGAAGCCCACATGCAAAAAAGATTGCTACATATTGAAAAGAACACAATGAAAGTTACAGAAGCTCAACACCCCGTCTGTGGTGCTAAGGGATGATGCAGGCACCACCTTCTGTGTGAAAATATACAGTACATGTGCCGGTGCACAAATATGTCCCCCCAAACTTCTACTTCAAGTCTTTAGTATATAAATTGGACAGTATCACATTCGGAGGTCATTGGTCTCGTTGGCATTTGCAGACACAACTCCTAGACAAAACTAAGCTTTATTTACAGCTCAGGAATTGAGAACTCAGAGTTCTTTGAGACATTGTTCATTGCCAGTAACTGTGTGATGTGACTAGCTTTGCTATTACCCAATAAACTAAAACTAAAAATGCAGTGCAATTGAGTGTTGTGATATATTATATATTTAATAAAATTAGCCTAGAATATCAGAGGACAGAGCCATCTTTCTAGAATTTCATTTTTTCCTCCAAGATAAGGTTTTCAGTCCTTGCAGTCCTGGAACTTGCACTGTAGAACAGGCTGGCCTTGAACTCACAGAGATCCTCTGCCTCTGCCTCCCATGTGCTGGGAGTAAAGGTGTGAGCTACCACTGCCTGGTCCAAAAATAACCCAAAACAAACAAAACATAAAAGGCTCTGCTGTGCAATCCATAGCTCATTGAACTTCTGTCATGCTTAAGAGATTCCAAAGTTTGGGGTCTGTGTCCCTCCAGAGTTGCCACTTGTCATCCCGAGTGTGTGTCACCACTCTCTGACCTTCATGGCTTGACTGTGGATGCCTGTGAGCCATCTGATATGGGTGCTGGGAACTGAACGAGGGTCCTCTGCAAAAACAGTATGTGCCCTTAATCCCCAGCTTCTCTCTAACCTCTTGCTTTTGGTTTTATGTTTTTGAGACAATTTTATATACCTGAGACTGTACTTAAACTAGCTATAAAACCAAGGCTAGCTGTGAATTCATGATTCTCCTGCTTCTACCTTTCAAGTGCTTCGATTAGAGGTGTATCCCAACACACTTGGCATGAAAAATTTCTTACATATTGTATACTAACTGACCTGACGGACATGATTTGATGAATTTTCCATAATTATAGTTAGAGAAACTTAAAGCTGCATTAATTAGGTTTTATTTAAGCAACAAACACACAGCACAGGCCTTTGATCAGTAATTAATAATCAGCCTTCTGATTTCAAAAGTATGTTGACCAATGTAGTACTTATAAATGAAATAAACAGTAAAACTAAGATAAGCTAAAATTGTGTGTGTGGGGGGGAGTAGGCCAGAAGTCAACTTTGGGTGTGAAGACTTCCACTTTGATTTTTTTGGATGGGGTCCCTCACTAGCCCATAACTCAAAAGGTGGTTTTGTTCACTGAGACCAGGGATCCACCTGTCTCATATGCCTCCCCTAGTACTAGGATTACAAACATACCATCATCATGCCTGGCTTGTATGTGTGTGTGTGTGTGTGTGTGTGTGTGTGTGTGTGTGTGTATGTGTGTGTGTGTGTGTGTGAGAGAGAGAGAGAGAGAGAGAGAGAGAGAGAGAGAGAGAGAGAGAGAGAGAGAGAGAAGGGTGGGGGGTGGGGAGTGAATTTTGAGCACTGAACGTGGGTCCTCCAGCTTGTAAGGCAAGTGCTTTCCCCAAACTGAGAAACCTATTTCGCCAGTTCTCAAGTATGTTTAAGAAAGTAAGGGACATGTTCAGCACATAGAAAGATCCTTCTTTGCCAAGCACTACTCTGCTTGCTGAGGGTAGCGCTGCCAGGGACTCTGAGCAGGGTGGGACTTGTTTTAGTGAAGAGTGAATCCGTTATGGAGTCATAGATTCTGGTGAAAGAGCCAGGGCTTGCTTGAGTCAGAGACTGCTTGACCCAGCAGGCAGCATGGGTTTCCTGAAGGTTTCTGCCAGTTTTCTACAAACCTCACAATCTGCAGGGATGACACAGGGAAGGTAGGTGGATGGACACGTTTGCTGGAGGAGAAACACTGAGTTTGGAGAATTTGTCACTTTCAGAGGCCAAGGTGATGAAGTTGTTCCTAGTCCAAGGGAAGACATTACCTCATCTCTCCAAGGTTGCTCTGCTGCAAACAAAATCCTAAGAAGAAGCCCAGGAGAAACTGCCAGAGCCTCACATTTTCATTATGACCAGCATGGCAATGCAGGGTCTCTCCCAGAGTCCCGTAGCAACTGATGTATCCCAGTTAAAGAACTTGGTTTCAGGCTTCTTCACTCCATAGAGGCACCACTGATGTTAGCCCTGCATATGTCTCAGCCTGCTTTTCACTTTTTTCTTTTGAGTTCACAGATCTTCTGTTGTTGCCAGCATCGTATTTGGTCTCATGCATTCTTCTTTGTCTGCATCCCAAGAACTATACTACTCTCCTCAAGGCTGTACTGAGTCTCTCAGTAAATTACCAAGCGGCTTCTTCAAAGCATGAATACTTAACTCAGGGATGCCTTTTGCTGCATGAGAGCCCAATGACGTAGTTTTGTCTGGACCAACATATATCTTGGGGTCTCTCTGAGAAAGGAAGGCTTCATGACGCTGGGTTTCCAGACAGATATGACATAGTCATCAGAGGAGATGACAGCTGTTTGTCTTTTTATCTCTTTATCTCTAACTCCTTTTATCTCTAACTTTCTTTTTTCCTTTAAACCTTGTAGCCCTTGATAGGCCTGGTGTTGTCTATGTAGTCAATGCTGGCCCAGAACTTGCAGCCATCTTCTTGTGTCTGGCCTATACTTGGATTGTAGACTTACACCACCACACCCAACCTGTTCTTCCCAGCATGGCTGTGCACTGAAATTTTGCTTTGTGAGGTATTCAGAAAAGAAGATAAAGATTTGGAAAACATGATGGTTTGTAAGGAGCCCTCATTGTCTGTGCTTTTTCAAGCCAGGGCCAGTGTATTATGAGGGGAAGAATTAGTGACTGGGAACAGAAGTGAGGATTCTTAGATGAGAAGGTCTAAAGGGTTACCCCCAGAAGGCTCATTATCTATCTCCAAATAAGATGATGTGGTGCATTACTAAACACTTCTCATTGTTCTCCAGATTCCAGTGGTGCTCATTATGGTAAACTAGCTTGTCTGCATGCTATCTCTGATAATGTGGAGCTCAGGAACCAGCCACAGCAGCTTCTGATAGTGAGGAATATAATTAAAAACATACAAGGAGAAAGGGAGGAAGTTGGGATATAGGAGACCGTTGCTATGTTGACACAATTAATTTCTAAATATGTCAGGATGTGAGTGAATCTGCACATGATGCCAGGCTGAAGGAGAAGTATGGAATGTCCATATATTTTATGGAATTAACTATCTCTGAATATGAGGTAAAAGACACTATGACAGTTTTTAAAAGGCCAGTCACTTCCTCACTGTTTCTATACTGTCGTGAGGCTATTGGGTTTGTGTGGGAAAGGAAAATAATGCATAAGTGGAGAAATTCATGAGAAAACTACATAATCTCTGAGGGAGAATTAAAATCTGCAACAGAATAAGAAAAGAAATGAATGTCACTTCTAATACAATGCCTTTGTCAAGTTACACTAGGAAAAAAACGTGTCATTGACAAGTCAAAGAAAATGGCATTGGCATTCTATGACAGTGCAATGGTACATATGTGGAAATGAATTTAGGAGGTGTGTAAAGAGAGAAGCTGGAAGAGAGGAAGCTATACACCGAGAATAAGAAGCAAAAAACATTTTGCTAAGAATTATCATGTTAGATTGCTAAGAATTATCATGTTAGATTGCTAAGAATTATCATGTTAGATTCTCAAGGAGAGGTATGCGCTGACAGAGGGTCTGGGTCTTCGGAACAAGAACTCAGGTTGTCTTGGGATGAAAATCACGGTCTTAGCCTCAGCTTCATTATGACAACACAGATCTCAGCCTTGTGGAGTGTGGATTGATCATACAGAAATCCTTCAGCTTTCAGAATACCGAAGCAAAATTGCAGATCCCCACAAATATGCTGCCGTAGTCAAAACTACAAACACTGGCCAAATAGACAGTTTTTGTTCAGAGCTTCAAGCAAAGAATTTAACTAAAACTGGTCATGGCACCACATGTCTTTAACCTTAGGACTCAGGAAGCAAGTACACGTGAATCTTTGTGAGTTCAAGGCCAGCCTAGTTTATATAGAGCATTCCAGGACAGCCAAGGTATATAGTGAGAACTTGTTTTAAAATATAGAAGCCAATCAAGAATACTTATTAGCTAAGGCAATCTCAGCATTTGTCATGAAACTTCAAGTGGATTTAATTTTTGGATTATTTTTTATAGATGTATGGATTCTTGAGAAATAGCCCTTCGTGGGGTGGGAGATATAGCTGAGCGGTGTCCGTGCTTGCCTAACACATGGAGTTCCCCAAGGCTGGTCCCCAGTACTCGGCGGAGAGGATCACTTTATTTTGGGGGGGAAAATGAGTCACTTCTTGAATTAGCTAAAGGTCACTGCCTGGCTGAACTGTCTGAAGCGAGCCACCATGGACATATGGCTGTGACTGCCCAGCCTGCAATGAAGCAAGCATTAGACCACAGTAAACAGAAATCCCTTCAAGAAACCAAAGAAATTCAAGAGGCATTAGAAAACTATGAGTCATTTTGGGCACATACCAAAAAGTATTGCTGGAAAAGCTTTGGAGGCCAAGAAATGAGGGAGATTAGATGAGAGCCTGCTGAGGGATAATTGGACTAACATATACTAAACTCAAGTAGCCTTTTAATGAACTCACTAATGAAAGATTTAAGTATTTCATGTCTTCATGAATCATGGCAGTCAAACTTGGATTGGGTACATTAATGTCATTATCATAAGTCATAGTACTGACCAAGTGAGTGACATTGTTTGATATGTCATCATCGTTTTCCCAGTGATAGGGACAAATGGACATATGCAGCTTTGTTGTTAGGACTCACACACGGGAGACACACTATATGTACGTTAGAGAAAACAATGCAATAAGTATTATTTCTAAGCACATCCACTTCCCCGCTTCCTCTAAAAACCTGGAAGAAGTTTGTTGCTTTAACCCCCTTTTTTCTTCTGTTTCAGTTCTGTTTTATTACCCTCCACCATCCCCGGTCTTGTGTTGAATTGAAAGTTCTAGATCATTTATCAACCTCATAATGACATCAGCAGTGATGATGGGAAAAGACAGGAGTAATCACAAAGGGGAGTTCTGGTCTCTAAAGAAAAAAAACAGGACCATGGTGACCATGTAGGATGGGAGGGGAAGGGGAGGGCTCAAACAATCCTTGTTTGAGGAAGGAATGAGCAGCCAGTGTTTTAGAATGAGAAGGAAGGGCTACCAAAGAAAAAGTGTTGCAGAGATTCAAGGTGCTAGTGGATTGTAAAATGTCTCAAAGAGCAACTTAATTAATGCTCACACAATGGAAACCCAGCCCAAGTTTCTATGGAAGCGTACAGCTTAATCAAGCAGGTCTTAAGAGTTCTGGGTTGCTGCGCAGGACGAACTGACAATGTGAAAAAGTGTGGAATAGAGGGATTGCACAGCAGGCCGAAACAAGCTGCAAATTGCACAATTTTCTTGCTCACTCTTCTCTCTCTCTCTCTCTCTCTCTCTCTCTCTCTCTCTCTCTCTCTCTCTCTCTCTCTCTCTCTCTGTGTGTGTGTATTTGGAATGGAGAGTAAAGAAGGTTGGCAGAGAAGCTTCCTGAGCCACAAGCCAATTAATAGCAAAGACAGACTAGCACTGAAGGCCTCCTGACTCATAATTCATGATCATATCCCCTTGGTCACTGTTAAGAATCTATTACATCCACATGTTGAATGAAGGCTTGAATTAAGTGCTGTCATTTGAGACTGAAATGGAAAAGACACACGAGAGTGTAGTGCAGTGAAATATGAATCGGCATGATGAAGTGTTCTCCTAGCATGTGCAAGACATGCTCAATCCCAGCACCGCCCAAAATATACAGCCCAAAGATACAGTCAGTTTTGTCATGGTTTCCTAATGCTTCTCTCATAAGTTACCATGGCTTGATGGCTTGTAAGGACGTACTTTTGGGGACTGGGAAGATGGTTAAGTCGTTAAAGAGCTTGCCATACAAACCCAGAACCCACAGGAAGCTGGCCACATCTGCAGGCATCTGAAATCCCAGCACTCCCATGGTGAAACAGGAGGCGGGGACAGGAGGATCCCTGCAAGCTTGCTGGACAGATAGTCTGGTGTACACTTTTGCAAACAACAAAGAGTGAGTATCCCAAACATGGTGGAAGGCAGAACCAACATCGGAAGTCAGAAGTCACTCTTTGTCCACTTCTTATGCTCTGTGGTGGGTCTGTGCCCATACTCACATATTAGCACACACACGCACACGCACATGCACACACACACACACACACACACACACACACACACACACACGCACATGCACACACAAGAGGCAGCAAGAATTTTTTTTTTAAAAAAAGAAGAATGAAAATTATGCTCTTTTCATTTTAGAACTTCAGATGCCAGAAAAAAAAATTCCAAGGAGCTAAAGTTGGCGTGTGTCAGCATGTCTACCCTCCAAAGGAGAGTTCACTTCCTGCCTCTTTTCAGTATCCAGAGACAGTACAATTTCTCAGTTCATGAGTCCTTCCTTCTTCATAGGCAAAAATACCTTATCATGTCTTACTGAGTTGGACTCACTCTCTCACTGACTCCCTCCACCTCTCATACGCACACGCGCGCGCACACACACATTTCTTTACACTGTGTGAATATATGTGGCTGTGATTGGTTTAATAAAGAAACTGACTGGCCAGTTAGCTGAACAGGATAAAGCTATGTAGGAAATCCAAACTGAGAATGCTGGGAGGAAGGAGTTGCCAGCAGATGAAGAGAGAAGCAAGATGGACATGCTGTACTGACAAAAGGTACCAAGCCATGTGAAAAAGCTTAGATAAGAAATATGGGCTAATTTAAATGTAAGCGTTAACTAGTAACAAGCCTGAGCTATTGACTGAGCATTTATAATTAAGTCTTCTTGTCAGTTATTTGGGAATTGACAAGCAGGAAAGAAAAGTCCTCTTATACACACAAAGTCACATGTATATGCAGGGTCTTGCTATGTAGCACAGATTAGTTTCCAACCCACCATCTCCCTACTTAACAGCATCCCAAGTTCAGGGGTTGCAAGTATTCAGTTCACACGACGTCCCCACTCAGTCACACACCAGTCTACTCACTGTGCATCAGCCATAGGAATGGCTGATGGGTTTCCTATCTCTACTGGTGTGACCAGTCTGGGGATTTTACCTAAATGGAATCACACATGATTTGTGATTTTTCATGATTGGTTTCTTCATTTAACATGGTTTTCAAAGTTAAGTTAGGCTGTGATGTACTTCAGTACTTCATATTTTATATGGCCAAATAATACTACATTTCCTTGGTTATATTATTTTTTATTCATTCATCAAGTGGTAGGTCTTTGAATTGCTGTAATTTTTGCTATAATGAAAAACACTGCCATGAATATTTATGTACATGTTCTTATGTGAACTTACATTTCCTTTGCCTAGGTGACAAACACTTCTGTGTGCAACATTTTTGAGAACCTGTCAAGCCATTCACAGAAGCAGAGGCATCAAGTTACATTCCCATATGGAACAGGAGAGGACTGGAAATTTGTCAGCTCCTCTCCAACAGGTGTCACTAATTTTTTTTTTTTTAAATTACAACCATCTTATTAAGTGGGAAGTGGTATCTTATTGTGGTTTTGATTATCATTTATCTGATGACTTGTGATGTATATCTTTTCATATGCTAATTTTCATAATTGAAAAGAAAATAAATCCTTCAAACAATTCCTACAAGTTAAGCATCGATATGGAGGCTGATGGCACATAGAACTTGTTAACATCAATGTGAGTGATTGTTGAAGATAGAATAGCTTTTTAAAAAGATTTTTGTTTATGTATGTGGGGGGGGGTGCACACACACACATGTGCACATGTATAACCAAGAAGAGGTGTTGTATCCCCTTGACTGGAGTTACAGGCTGTCATAAATGTCCCATGTGGGGCTGGGAATGGAATTGCAGTCCTCGGAAAGAACCTCAAGAGCTCTTAACCACTGAGCCATCTTTTCATCCTCTAGAATACCCTGCTCCTTAAGAAGTATGAGACATATTTGGAACAAAACTGCACAAAACACACAGCAAGTGTTTTATTCAGATGCTGAAAAGAGGGACCTGTTGGCAGATTGTTAATGTAACTATGTAAAAAATCTGACAACAGCCACTTTGCAATTGGAGGGGTGCTGAGGTTGTAAGCATCATGGATGAGTCATTGTAATCGTTAAGCAGTGAGACACTTGAGCTGACCTATTAGAAACAGCAAGACAGAGGGATGGGTACCCTCCCTTTATCTTTTCAAATAGAGAGGCCGTAAAATCTAGGACAGAACTTAGGGAGAAAACAATTGTTCTAAAATTGCATCCTAAAGATGCAAGCCTGATCTTTATGAAAGAATGCTGTCATTCAAATTCACTTAAGGTTTGCAGAAATTCAGTGTAGCAGTGCCAGAGAATTACATGACCATGAACGGATCTGGAGAACTCAGCTGGCTGGAACTGGAGAAGCAATCATGTCTGTTTCCCAGCCCGTGATCATTCTTCCAAGCATTGCTCCTTGTTGAAGGGGGAAATCTCTATTTGTGCATGTGAAACGGGCCTGGAACCTCAGCAGAGCTCTGAGACAGACCAAATACAATTCGCCTTCCCACAGTCTGAGAATAAAGAAGAATTAAGGGCATCAAAAAAGCACGGTGGGGGGGGGGGATTCTTAAGAATCAAGAAAGCTAAGAAAAGGAAAATCGGAGAGAAATGCCTCCAGTGGGAATGGGCGTGGAGGGGTGAGGGGATGTGGGGGTGCTGATGTTGAGCCAGCTATCCAGGCGTATGGATGGAGGTTTGACTATGAAATGCCCTCCACTGGTTCAGGTATTCAGACAGTTGGTCTCCAGGCTAGTAAAGCTTTGGGGGAGATTGTGGACCTTTTGGAAGATGAAGCCTTGCTGAAGGAAGTATGTCAATGGGGCAGGCTTTTTGACATCAGTGCTTCACCCCATTTCCAGTTTGTTTTCTCTGCTTTGAGTTTTCGGTTGCAGATGTGATCTCCCAGCTTTCTGTTCAGGGTGCCTACTGCATGCCTCCCCCGCCATTGTGGATTCCCTCTCAGGAAACATAAGGCAAAAAAACCCCCCTTCATTCTGTGCATTGCCTTTGGTCATGGTATTTCACCACAGCAAAGGAAAGTGACTAATACAGAGGGACAGCACAGGAGCATGAGGAAAGCCTGTAGAGTGCAAGCCATCCCAGTGATGTCAGGCTCCCATCCAAGCCACCTGAGCAACCCAAGGTTCCTGTAAGCACTGGAGCCAGTGTGGTAGCACAACTCTGTAATCCCAGTGCCCTGGAGACCAACAACTGTCAGAACAACTGGGTTCAATAGGGAGTTTCTGGCTAGTCAGGACTACAGATGGGACCCTGATTAAAAACAAAACAAACAAACCAAAACCAGAAAGGAAATAGGGAAAGGAAGGAAGCCTACTGTGCAGGGTTTGAAGATTTTTCTTACAAGGCAGGATAGCACCGAGGACACCTGAGAGAGGTGAAGAATGAGGAGCCATCTTCAGAGAGGGTCTTTGATAGGAATCAAGTGATTCTAGGGATCAGAGAACACTGAGCAGTCACAAATCAGGGCCCCCGGGCACGTCACAGTGACTGGGAGGTGGTCACAAGAAACAGCTGTGGAAAGGACAATCTGCTTCAGAGGGAGCAAGGAACAGCAGTAGGTGATCAGTAGTATGGTTCCGTGTGCTGATGGTCCAGACCACTCACTGAGGTGGCTGACGCTTAGGTCTGAGAGATCTGACACTGAGGTCCATGCATTACTCTGTTGTGCAGCTTCACCACCTCCAGACCAGAGCTCAGTGGTCTGGCTGTTTCCTGTACTACCCAAGGTATTGGGATATACTATGGACAGTGCACAGACTCAGAGTCCCTGTGGCCAGTGGGACTCTGCACAGCCTACACTGGGGAAGATTACTAGGGCTATCTGTGTGCCCACTAAAAAACAACAGCAACGACAAACATCCTCAGGGTGAGTTTAGCTCTGTTAAATCCAACATGCTGTCATTAACTGGCCCAGCTCACAGGGAACAGTACATTTACGTATAGAAACACATGGAGATGAGACATTTCACCTTTATACAAGTGGTTGATTGTTGACAGTGATGTTGGGGAATCTCAGGAGAGGGCAAGCTAGCCAAAACTAGCCAGGTTCAGCGAGAGACCCTGCCTCAAAATATAAAGTAGACAGAGATCAGTGAATACGCCCAATATCAACTTCACTTCTGCGCTGACACACACACACACACACACACACACACACACACACACACACACACACACACACACGGAGGGGGGACTTGCATGTTCACTTAGATATGTGTACATGCGCGCACACACACAAACCTGAAACACCTCAGTATATGAGCACAGGTTAAGATTTCCAGACTAGTACTGTAATAGCTCAGGAAATAAAGAACTGACATATGGGATTATACTAAAGAGAAAGCTTTCTCTGCCCCGTAAAAACAAGGTCAGCAGTGAAAGAGCCACACACACGCAGCTACGCCTACAGACTGGGAGAAAATCTGCCATTTGCAGTATCTAAAGAATTAAAAATGTTAATCCCAGCACTCAGGAGGCAGAGGCAGTGGATCTCTGAGTTCAGGGCCAGCCTTGTCTAACTGGGTAAGTTCCAGAACAGCCAGGGCTACACAGAGGATCAAAACAAAGCAAACAGAAGTGTTCAACATGTTTGATCATTGAAGAAAAGTAGGTCAATCTGCATTGAGGGGGCAAAATGAAAAACCAAACCAAAACTATATTGCATTTCCATTTCGCTTCAGTGAGCATGCCTGCCATCAACAAAATAAAAAATAGCAAATACTGCGACAATGGGAGGGAAGGGAAGCCATACATATTCTTGGCAGAAATGTAAATTACTGTCACTACTAGGTTAAACAATATAGAGGTTCAGACAACTAAAAATACATCTAGCACATGTCCTTGCTGCATACTTCCTGGGTATGTACTCCCTGGAAACAAAGTGAGTATGCAGAAGAGATACCTCAAAGTCATGTTTATGTGACAATATTTTCAATAGACATTTATGCATTCAGCACAGCTCCTCATTGGGAGGTGAGAAGGTGAAAAAAACCTAATTTATATACATAATGGAGTTTTAGTCAGCCTTAACAAAGAACAAAAGCATATCATATGCAGGAACAACGGATGGGATGAGAGGCCACCATGTTAAGCAAAGTAAGCAGGATGCAGAAATATGCCTTTCATGTTCCGTTTATATGCGGATTCTAGAATTAACAATGATGTTGTCCTGAAAATTGTAGGGAGACTGCTAGGGAAGTGTGAGGACAGGAGGCACCGGTGGTGTGAATAAGCAGAGGAAGGGGCGGATACAACCAACACAGAATACATGTTACAACTCTTGACACACATAGCTAACATGCATTAATAATAATTAATACTAAGACCAAGGAAAACGGCGCTGCTCGTTACCTTAAAACCCTGAACTATAAACAAAAAGGTATGCTGCTTTTAGTTGACGTACTGCAAATAACAACATATCCGTATATTTAAAATGTTGGGACGCGTCCTAAGTAAAGGCTGACTTCATTCATATCGTACATGGAAGAGTCAATAGTAATGTTAATGAATTCAAGTAAGGAAGGAAAATAAAATATTGTCTGTTGTTTTTTTTTTTTTTTCCTTAAGTCCTTTCTTCCATCCCCAGAGTTATCTAATCTAGTAAAATTAACTTGCAAATTAATGGGAAAACTAGCTTCTGGCTTATACAATTTCTCACAAAAGGAAAACCACATACAAATCCTGTAGGGCTGTGGCGGGCTACCATGCAGGGGAATGAAGAAACGTGAGCCAGCCATCCACTCAGTCAGAGAATTTTAGCACACCCTTTCTGGGGGAGGTCCTCTCAGAGCACCGGATGCCAAGAGGAAGCCAGTTCAGCAATATAAAGAGACTAATTCTAAGGTAGCCATTTTCACATAAGATTTTTAAGAGGTCAGAGAGAAGCGTGTACAAGTTGAAGCCTACCCATGGAAGTCTTTCTTGGAAAGGCAACTTTGGAGAAGAGAACGAGAGATTTTCCAAAACCAGAGGCAGACAGAAGGATTTAAGAAATTAGCAATAGAGATAAAGCATCTCACATTCAAAGGCAAACGGGAGAGTAACACATTTGGAGAAAGGCCTGTTATTGGGTGTTTTTGAATATTAGTTCCATGTGCCAGGGCACTGGGCTGGTGAGAGACAGGAAGGGAAGCTATAACTAACTATCCCAAAGAAAGCCTTTAACACGATGAGTGTGATTGGTGTGCTACAGCAAAGGTCACAACAGTCAACTTCTGTCAATCATAGTAGCAGATGTTTACATGCCATTGTCTGTGCAACAGTTATGATTCTCATATTTTCACTATATTAACTGGTTGTCTCCAACATTCTCTATTTTGTGTCCATGGACTGCCATTGCCTCAAGAGACATTGCCCTTGCTGGCCAGAACTGAGGCTGGGTTCCCAGTTTCTTCTCATAGAGCACCTGAGATAAGATCCTTGGATCTTGTTGGGATTTAGGTAATTACAGAAGGGGAGTATAACCATGTGTGGTATCTGGAATGTAATCGGTCCCCCTAAGCTTATAAGAAGTGACACTATTAGGAGGTATGGTTTTGTTGTAGTAGGTGTGGTCTTGTTGGAGGAAGTGTGTCACTGTGGAGGCAGGCTTTTGAGGTCTCATATGTGCTCAAAATACTGCTCAATGTCTGAGACTAATTTCTGTTGCCTGTGAGTCAAGGTGTAGGGACTCTCAGTTCCTGTTCCAACCAGGCCTACCAGTACACCACTGTGTTATACCATGACAATGGAATAAACCTCTGAAAATGTAAACAACCCAATGAAATATTTTCCTTTATAAGATTTGCTGTGCTCATGGTATCTCGTCACAGCAATGGAAACTCTTACTAAGACGTGCATTCATGTTCTCATGCTCTTCTTGGATCAGGCAGGCATTTGGAATGATCTATGTGTCAAAGGCAGCAGCTCATTAATTCCCACACAAACAATTCCATATTTGCCTTCATTTGGGATCAAAATTAGCCACTTCTCGGCCCACGTGAAAGACTTTTTACTGGTTTCCCATTGACCTGTTCCTGGTTCTTGTCTTGATGTTTTCTGACCAGAATATGATTGGCAGGGAAAGATTATATCTCCTTTATCAGAAATACCACTCTCATGTTCGCTTTCCTGGTCCCACTAATGCAAAGGGAATAGTCTGATCCAGCTGCTGCAATTACCAGACTGTTTTGATCTGGTTTTTCATCAAACAGATTGAGTTTTTGCATTTCTGTGGATGGACTTCAAATTGTTGCATTTAGATACTTGAATTTAAGCTTAGTGACCCTCATAATAGAATGTGATTCTTAACCTCTCAACATAATTTAAGAACTTAATAGGCATGATATATTTAATGTCACTTAATTTCACAGGTTTCTTTTATTTAGTCTATACAACTTAATAAACTGGTTTTCTTGTATGGCAGTTCAACTAGGTACTCTTGGGATATCTTGGTTCCTGCCCTTGGAGAAGCCACACTTTTCTCCAAAAGCAGATGTATGAAAGGCAGTAGAAATATAATCTTCGAAGCGCTATAATGAGGGTTTTTTTGAGTTAGGTGCATTTATAGCACAATCTAGTTAGCAATAAGCCTTTTGGCAGCAGAGCAGCAGAGATGAGAGAAAGCTTCTAGGGAACGGTCATGTTTACTCTAGATCTTGGCAAACAGAGGCTCTGTGCCAAGGAAAAGAAGGAGGGCATTTCACATAGAAGGTGTGTGTGTGTGTGTGTGTGTGTGTGTGTGTGTGTGTGTACGCGGGTACATGCTTGTGTGTGTGTACACATACCTGCATGTCTGTAGCTGCATATATACATACATATGCACGAAGGTACGAGAATATGGACATGTTGGATCTTTCAGGCAGTTATGACTTGCTGTGAGAAATTAGTCAGGAAGATATCAGTAGAGAGGAAAGCAATGGTCAGGCCATGGGCAGCGTTTTATTTCTGAACTCAAGGAGAGGTTTGCACTGTGCAGATTATAAAGATTATAAAGGGAAGTGTTTGGTAGTGTGGTCGAGTCACGTGATCTTATTTGTATTTTTGGCTCAGTCAGTCTGGCAATAGGTTGGTTGAAGGAGGTGAAATATTTGGGATGATTTGACACTTAAAGAGAATTTTAACAACCCACAGAAAAAGCTGAGAGGAGACCTGGAATACATCAGCAGTAAATTAAATAAGATGCGAAAAATGGAAAAAGATGAGCATGTGTCAAGGCAGAATTGATGGGACATGGTGACTTCTTGGATAAAAGTGAAGGGGGCTCCTGGTTGTTTAGGAAAAATGATGGCTCTTATTTGAGGTCACTGAGCTTCCTGGGCCTACAATATACATGGGTGGAATAGTTTTCTTTCTTTCTTTTTTTTTAAATTTAAACTCTGTGTGTGTGAGTGTGTGTGTGTATGTGTGTGTGTGTGTGATGTGTATGCATGTGCACATATACACATGAATACCATGCCCACAGAAGCCAGAGTCTTCATACCCACTGGTGACAGAGTTACAGGTGATTGTGAGGCATTTGATGTGGTATAGTGGGAACTCAGTTCAGGTCCTTTACAAAGAGCAGTATGTACTCTTAACCCTCCTTCTAGTCTCCACGGGTAGAATATAATAGTGGCTTCCAGGTATGGAACTCTATGAGAAGATTATTGTTGATTTGGTTTTCATGGTACTAGGGCTTGAACCCATGGAAACAGGCACTCACTCCACTTCTGATCTACATCCCTAAGCATCTTTCTACTTTCTCTTTCGAAACTGTCTCGCTTACTCAGCTAAGTGGGCTTATCTTGAACTCATGCTGTGATCTAGGCTTGACTTGACCTTGTGGTTAGAGATACTCTGCCTTCCCAATGGTTGGGATAAGAGACCTGTGCCACCAGGCCTGGCTGAGAAGTTGGCCAAGGAATCCAGTTAGTAAGAACGATTGTCGGGATATGCAGAATTACAGTAGAAGAGAGGCAGGAACGATGTGTTCACAACAGTGATGGAAACAGGACATAAGAACATGCAGGTACTGAGGAGGCCTCTG
This sequence comes from Phyllotis vaccarum, assembly GCA_033318265.1. Lineage (NCBI taxonomy): Eukaryota > Metazoa > Chordata > Mammalia > Rodentia > Cricetidae > Phyllotis > Phyllotis vaccarum. Next base: position 79,717,663 of record JARWLC010000011.1, read on the forward strand.
GACACAGACAGGTAAAGCCTAGGTAGAAAGTTCAGTGTCATCAAAACTTTTAAGGACTCTTGAGTTGGCAGAGTGTTTGCAAACATGTTGGAAGCCATGGATTTCATTCCCAGCGTCGCATAAACTGAGTATGGTGCCCACATGGCTGGAATCTCAGAATTTGGGAGGTGGAGATAGGAAGATCAGAAGTTCAAAGTCGCACTCAGTTGAATGTCAAGTTCAAGGCAAACCTGGACAAACGAAATCCTGTTGCATATAAAACAAAATGAAGTGTTAAAGGAGGAATACTTAGTGGCCCTCTGAACGATGCCACTAGGAACTCGAGTCTTTGGAGGCTGAGACGCCACCATGCAGACGCTGCCCACTGCGTCATTCTCCTATCTCTGCCTCCAGGGCTCATGCTTAGCCTTGTGCACTGGTGTTGAACAATAACTGACAGGCGATGTTACTGAGGCCCGTAAAACCAGAGAACATAGAGTTTTCTCACAAATCCCAGAAACACACTGTTCCACCTCCTCCATAGTGTAATGAAAAGTTCAAGAAAAAAAAAAAAATCCGATAAGAACTTTTCAGTTACTGTGTCGTGAAATCTTGCAATTTCTATAAAGGCCAAGCACACCATACTCGTAAAACTAAAACTTAATTGAAAACCACCTCACTATGCCTCATATTGAGTAAGTCTCTCACCGAGTAATAAAAAATGTCATTTACTTATCATCAGAAGCTATCTGCTACATCCCATCTACCTTTACAAAGAAAATTTCCAATAAACTTTGTAAACTTATATTTCCAAAATAAAGTTTAAGAATCTTCGACAGATGGAAATTAAAATACTTCTTTTAAAAGAGGAAAAAAAAACCTAAACCTGCATGTACCTAATCAAGAATTATTTAATGTTGACAGGGGCTGGGGAATTGGTTCAGCAGTTATGAACACTGGTTCCTCTTGCAGAGGACTATGGTTAAATTCTCAACAGCCCCAGGGCATCTCACAATTGTCTGCCACATTACATAATCCAGCAATGCTGCTTCTTGGTGAGACTGTGATCTCTAAGATTTCTAACTAGACAACAGTAGTTGGATGCTGAACTTCAGTCTTGATTCTGTTGCTAATATTTTTAGTAATCTCAAAAAAACGTTTCCACTGAATCTAGGCTTTGATTGTTGTGTCCAACTGTGTGATAAAAATACCTTTCCCGGTATAAGGCCTAAGGGTAAAGTGACACCATAAAAGAAGACACAGGAAAAAAAATTGATACCTATAATTAGAAACCATTGCTAATCTCAGCTTCAGATAGAAAAAAAATGTTTAAAAACTATAAAGGGAAATGTCATGTTGTCACTTTCTAATATATAAACAAAGTAAACAAAATGAAACACGTAAGTTTAGCATCATTTCCTAAACATAATGTACAAAGTCTAATTTTAGACATATTGATACTTCCAGTCTAGATTTTCTTCTGGAACACTGATAATGCTGAAAGTTATTTTAATGCCCTAAAACTCTGGATACTTCCATTATGGTTTTTATTTTCAAAACTGGCTATTTTGGGGTTTTGACTATATTATAAAGAATATAGAATGTTCGAGTGGGTGAACTCTAAAAACAGAGCCAGATCTTATCTATGGTGATTATAGGTTAAGGGTGGCCATCATTTCCCCCACCCTACCCCATTTTTATTCCCATGTGAAGCAGGAACTTCTGTCAATTTAGGCCAAGGCAGGGTCAGCATCCGTACTTATGTGAGAATACAGCAGGCTGGATGCTAGGACAGAGTCTGGGCAATCCATAACATACTGATGGTGATGACTTGCTATGAGAACGTTTTCTTCTGGAATCCAGCAGCCAAGCTGGGACAAGGCAGTTGAGAGGTCTACTCAATGGGGGAAGGGCCCGGATGCTCAGACAATAGTCCTGTGTAGTTTATAATAGAGCTACTCCTGTTTGTGAGCTGCCATGTGTTTCCCCCCCCAAATCCATACGAGTAAGGAGCCCTCATGTTATGTTTTTATAATCCTTGTTTGTCCTTCTTGACTCTTTCTTGAGTCTGCATGTCATCCCTGTGTCATCACCCCTCCCCACCCCTGCAGATACAAGAGGACAGCCATGTGTAAACCAGGAACTAAACCTTCTCTAGTTCCCATTGCTCTGTTGCCCTGGACTCCTAGGCATTTACAACTATAAGCAAAAAAAGGTCAAGCCACTGTACCATTAGCTACATCAGCAAACTATCTTGAGAGTGAATTCTTCCCCAGCCAAGCTTCCTCAACAGATGTTGGGGTGGTTCAGAGTCATCACCCCTACCAAGACTGCTACCATTGCAGATTTATGAACTGACCAAATGGCCACTGTTGTATTGCTGAACTTGGGGTGAGTTGGTAAGACTTGTAATAGCTGTAGATATGTCTCAGTGTAAATCAAGAAACAGCTTCAAAGTGTGCATTTATATTGAAATTTCACTAGTCACGCAGTGTCAAAATAATGTTTTGTGTTTGTTTTAATGTTTCAAACAACACTCCCATGCATAATAATAGTTACCTCTTAAATACTTGGATCTTGGATGCATAATAAAAATATAAGCAATTAACCTAGCAAATTGAAAACAAAATGGTATATTAGTAAAAGTGCAAAAATTTCAGGCATGCTGGTTGTACTAATTTAATTTGACTGAAGGAGAACTTTGCTGTGACACTCAATGACTCATGGGTTAGTTTTCATTCTGTGGTTTGTAGTTAGAATCCACTGACTTGCCAGAAATAGTGAGGCATATATCTATTACTAGTGCTAGGCAGGCAGAGGCAGGCAGCTCTCTGAGTCTGAGGCTAGTGTGGTCTACATATTGAGTTCCAGGACAGTCAGAATTATATTGTACTACTCTGTCTCAAAACCAAACAAAAGAACAACCCTCAAATAACAATTAAAAAAAAAAACACTTAGAAAAATGGAACCAACTTAATAGCAAAGAAATTAAAAATGCTGTGGTGGGTTAAGTGAGGATGACTTCCATAGGCTCACAGATTAGAATACCTGGTCACCAGAGAGGACAATATTTGAAAGGATTAGGAAGATGTGGACTTGTTAGAGGAAGTGAGTCACTGGGGTAGCCTTTGAGGTTTCAAAAGCCCACTCCAACCCTAGTGTCTGTTTTTGCTGCCTGCAGATCCAGATGTAGAGCTCTAAGCTACTTCTCCACCACCACATCTGTCTATGAACCATTATGCTTCATGCCATGACGGTAACGAACTAAACCTTTGTTGGGGTGTGCCTTGTTTGAGTCAGAAGTCAGGGTTGTCTCTATGCTCAAGTCCTGCTTTTCCCCTTGGGGGAGGAGGCCAAGATGTCGTGGAAACAACGTTGTAGCCTCCGGGAACAAGTTGAAGCAAGTAAGTTCAGTTTTATTATGGGTGGGGGAAGACCTTAAATACTTTTTCCCAGCCCCCACCCCCACCCGCAGCCAAGGGAAACAGCCTTGATTTGTTGGTATCAGCTGCTGGAGGCGGTTGGTCTAGGAATGCTGTATAAGGACTCCGCCCTCTTCAAGGCCCAACTCAAGGTTGGCTCTAGGAAGTGCTTAGGAGCACACTTTTTTTTTTCTTTTTTTAAGGTACTAGTTATCACCAGTTTGCACTGACTGAGGTCTCTGGCCCCTTAGAAGCCAATACAAACCTTACAAACTGTAAGCTAGCCTCCAATTAAATGCCTTTTTTTTTTTTTATAAGAGTTGCCAGGTCATGATGTCTTTTCATATGAATAGAGTACTGACTAAGATACTTGATTACTCTTTTTATTAGATGATAATTTTTATTATTTCTAATTATGTATATGACTGTATGTCTGGTGTGTATAAATGAATGTAGATGCTTACAGAGGCTAGGGACATCAGACCCTCTGGAGGGTGGGGAGTGAGAGGTTCTGAGCTGCCTGTGTAGCTGGGAACCAAACTTGGGTCCTTTGTAAGAGCAGCAAGTGCCCTTAACCCCGGGGCTATCTCTCCAGACCTTTTGCTTACTATTTTCATCTATATATTGTTTATTGAGATCTAGAATAAAACTCATGTACTTGGTGAATGAGACTTTAACCATGATTGAATAATTGAAAATTGTTATAATAATTACATAAGAAACAGTCATTTTGAATTTCCACAATCCATTGAAGCATGTTGCTTGGATACATCAAGGTCCTGAGAGAATCAAGAGCATCTGTATTGGGGACCATGCTGGGAGCAGTTTGAATCTCCATCATTCTGGCAACCCTCATTTGGGGAGTATGGGAACCAAATGCGGTCAGGGAGCCATCTTTCTCAGCCTGGCTTGATCTCACCTCTGATTACAGGCGCTGAAGAAATGAAGAAATAACAGTGACACGAACACACTATAGAAAAGCTGGGTCACATGGGCTATTCACAGTTTGATGGACACACAGGCTACTACTGCCTGGAACCTCAGCTTATTAAGTTGTACACAAAAGCAGGGCTTAGCTAGTCTCAGTAGGAGGTCTCAGTTGACCAGCATTTTCAGGCTCTAAACATCTGGAAGGAGGAAGCTGCAGTTGCTAGTTTTGTACACACTCCTCAATCATCCTCAAACACTCACACTTGGACCAAAGGAAGAAGGTCTTGCCAGTTTCCACCCTGACTCATATGGAGAAAGGCTTTGCCAATTTCCAGTGGGTCTAAGGCATTCATTGGTCCTTGTCATGGCTGTGACTATGTCAACAACATACATTCACTTAGGGCTTTCTCCACTTCCTGCAGAGAGTTAATGGGGCATTTGTAAAAGGCATCCTCCCCTGTGTGAGAGAGAGGCTGCTGGACAGAATAGCTCTTTGCTTACCGGACCATACCTCTCCATAGTATGTAGGGAAACTGTTTTTAGCTGTCTTGCCTCCACTGAATTGGCAGAGGACATCGGTGGGAAGGAAACCATATCCTGTATGACATGGAAGAGTCTCCCTTTTTGAGGTAGACTCTCATCTGGCCTCAAAGGATGTCACCAAGGATGATAGTGAGCTTCTGATCCTCTGCCCTCCACTATGCCTAGTTTATGGGGAGAATGAATCTAGGCTAGTGCTTCCTGGATCACAGGCAAGTGAGTGCCAGCTGAACACACGCCCAGCCCCAAGATTCCCCTCATTTCTGAGTTGGCTCCCTCCAGACTTATTTTTGAGTTAAACAACTATAAGACTCACTTGATTAAGCAAGCTGTGATAGGGACTTTTGATGTAAAGATGCCCTAAAGTGATTTAATCATGCTGTAAGCCACTTACACGGTTGCCTGAAGAAGTGGTGTTTGATTCTTGTCTCTGTAAGAAAAATATAAAGTATGTGTGTAGGCTGTAAGTCCACATCAACTGCTCTCTCTCTCTCTCTCTCTCTCTCTCTCTCTCTCTCTCTCTCTCTCTCTCTCTTCTCTCTCTGAGACAGTCTTTCACTGAACACGAACCTCACTGATTAGGTAGCCTGTGTAGCCAGCAAACCCTTTAAAATACTCCTTTGTCTACCCATGAAGTATTAGGGTACCAGGTTGTGCCATTACACCTATTTTTTAAATATCAATTTATTTTATTTTATTTTTGTGTGTGTACTTGAGTGCATGTCTATATATCATGTGCATGCAGGAAGCCTGTATAGGTCAGAAGAGGGTCTGATCCCCAGAACTGGAGTTGCAAGCTGTTGGAAGCAACCATGTGAGTGCTGGGAACTGAACTCACCCTCTGGAAGAGCAGCAAATGCTCTTAACTGCTGAGCTATCTCTCCAGTTCCAATCCTCCCCACCCCCAGGCCCTATTTTTTTTAAAGAATAATTTATGAGGACTGAAACCCAGGTGCTCATGCTTGTGAAACAATGACTTACTTCATTGTAGACCGAACCGTCTCCCCTATCTTATTTAGCCTAATTTAAGTTCATTCTTTTTGATTATACAATAGCAGACAAGAAGCTCATAAAATTAAGACCAGATAATTCTTAAAGATTCGTCTAGATTATCAATATCAGAGAAGAAACATGATATGATCAGCCAGTGTCCAATCTCAAACATTCAAACATTGGAGACTAAGGAGAGATAGGGCAGGGAGAATCAGAATTGAATGTAGCTAATCGTGTGTAGACCCCAAAGGATGGGAACAGCTGTAGGAGAGGCTTCTAGGCCTGATGGGGATGACTAGAAGCACGTGTTTGGGCACTCTGGTGAGATATCAGTTCTGTCTTGAAGTTTCCTTATCCAGTCAGAACAGACAAATTGGCAGAGAGCCTCGGAGGTCTCCGTTGTCTTTCACGTTATCCATTCCTGTGGCTTTGGAGATGAATAATTCATGACATCACACCTGTGCAAACTTGTCTACATTATTTCTCTTCCTCCCTAAGAGTCTGTTTCTCAGTGCAAAATGAAGATAGTAGTATCTACTTCATGGAGTTAGTGGGGTTACAGGAAAGAAATCCAGGCCACTGTTATTCAAAGAAATGATAGTTGGTAACAAAGTAGTCAACAAAGGTAACCCATGTTCTAGGAGACCAACGGGGGAAAATGTGCTCATTAAAGACAAATGACCAACTTTAGCACAAAAAGAACCAGATTCTTGATGTTTGGAAACTTACATGAACTGGAGAAATAAGCAAACTTGTAAGATATTTTCTAGGAAAAATCATGCTGAGCCTTAATATATAATAAACTTTATATTTCTACTGGGAATTTCTCTTTTGAACAGACATTTTTCTCAGTCAGCATGGACCTGGGGCTGTGGACCTAAGAACATTGTTTGAAGAGAAAATATGTAACTGGGGAGACAGTTGGGTGGTCGAATGCTTATCTGATAGACATAAGGAGCCAGGCTTGATGCCCAACATCAGAAATTAGCAATAACACAAATACAACCAAAATGCAATCCTTTTAGAATAATACTCAGAAAAACCTCTGGGTAGAGGAAGACAAACGGAAGAGAAACCATATTGTTTGATCAGAGAATAAATGGAAATACTTTCTAAATTACAGAAACAGCAGCACAAAAATGGGAAGGAAAAACAAAACCAAGAAGAGACAGAGTAGAAGCCAAAGAGGTTGACAGCAGTGAGAAAGGCCTATTAACTGACTCCCGCGCCATTTCTAAGTCCTGAAGGGAAGAGGCGAACTGAGCATGCTCACAGCAGAGCAGAGTACGCTGTAGTGTAAGTCAGTGGAAATGCTGGGGAAGCTCATTAGCAGCAAACATTCACACTAAAAAAAGATAGTGTGTGTGCATGTTTTAGTCAGAAAAAAGGATACGCAGGCCATGTCTAAGACGTTAAGTCATCATATACACGTTAGATTTCATTTTTATCATGGGCCCAATGTGGTTTTGTAGCAAATCAACATTTTAGAACAGAACAGACCAGAAAGGACACAGTTGTTTAGAACTTTCAAAACATCTGGAAAATTATTCTGGAGAGTAGAATCGAGTCCACTAACAAAACAGATGTTTTCCACTGTGGCGGGAAAATGGGATTTTTTTAAAAAAAATATGTGTTTCATACGGTCCGAATCCGCTTTAGAAAACATTTGTACCTCTTGAGGAGTCTGGGGACCATGGTGCTCTTGGGAACTCTGCCAATAACGATTGGCCATGGCCATATAGGTATTTAAGTGTTTTCTAATAATCTTTTTTACATGTCACCAGAAAAACATGTTTAAAAGTCTAGGATGTCTTTTCAAGCTCTCAGCTGAAGTATTATAGTTGGATTAAAATCATCTGGTGATTTGCCAAGATTCTTTGGAGTTCTGAGTGAGGGGACAGTGAGTCAGAATAGAGTAAAACAACCTAAGAGTCACTGGGGTTAATTTTGCACAGAAAAAAAAAAAAGTAGGAAGAACTTTATTCCCACTGGCTATTTGGAATGAGTCTCAGAGGTCCTAGGAGACAAGTGTTGTCAAAAACACAGGAGAATTGTGTCTGAGCAACATAGCAAAAGAATCCATTCCAAGCTCATTGGGGGGAAAATCTCCCTCTTGTAAATTGAATGTCCCACAAATTTAACTATCAGGCTGCACAAATCACATAGTCTAGGTTTTTTTCTTCTACTTCTTTCGTAGAGTAGGTAGAGCTTGTTAAGAGGCAATCTCATTGTAATGTCAGGGTAGCCCCAAACTACTGGAATCACAAGGTCATGCCCCATCACACCTGGCTGAAATAGATACCAGTAGACACCAAGAGACAAAAGCATTTGCATTAATCATTTGTCAAAATTTTTAAAACAAGAATATTTTACAGTCAGCTATGTTGACAAACACCTACCATCCCAGCTCAGAAGACAGAAGCAGGTGCATCAGGAGTTCAAGGTCAGTCTCAGGTTATTAGCGGTTTTGAGGTAAGTAGGGTGTACATGGAGACCATGTCTAAAAAACAAAAAAAGTGTTCACATTCAACAGAACAATTTTCCTGGAAATTAGAATTGTTCCAACGAACATTTTTATAATTTGGAAATTAGTGGGTTTTCTTTTTTTTTTCAAAATATTCTTTTAGCTAAAGAATAATAATAATAAAGAAAAGAAAAAGAAAGAAAAAGGAACCACAGAATGTTTCTTTTGCAACAAGTAATGTAAAAGTAATTTGTCCAAGAGTGAATGATGGAACACTTATCTTGATTAAGTGGATTAAATTGGCTTGGACTCATAAGGGTTGTCAATATTTTAAAACGTTGTCTAACTAAATAGAAGTCCTTAGATTGCACACATCATTGCAGAGTACAAAAGTTTATAGTTTCAGAAGCACATTCTGAAGAGATGAAGGATACCAGCCATTGTCTAAGTATGAAATGTAGACATTGGGATTTTTTTTTTTTTTTTGAGTGAAGTGTTATCTGCCGGGAGAGTGTTATCTGGTCTATTCATAATGGGTGCTATTCTGATGTAGAACACAACATTCTAGATGTTCTGTGTGCTCAGCTCAGTTCACCTCGGCCTGGAATGTATACCTGCCGGGAATACCTGCTAGTATGGGTATCGGTATCGAGATGGGGACCCAGAAACAACTGAAAGCAGGGATGTGGATAGAGACAGTTGTTGACAGTTGGCAGACACATCTTATTTTCCACCGCTTCTTAGCATGATGGCCTAATTTATGATACTAGCGCCATTCCAGTGTTTACTCTCATTCTTGTCTGAAGCTAGCTCATCAGGAATTTTAGAAAGAATGCCTTTGAACCTGAAGCATTTTAATTATCACCCCACTGCAGGGAATTGTGAGCTAGAAAGATTCTGTAGTTGAGAGAAGAAAATAAAGATCTTTCTATGAAGATCATTAGCATTTGTCTGGGAGATAACTCTATTCATTTCTGTACTGAGCCCTGCCCAGAATAGAAAAGGACATGCAGCAAAAGCCAGCTAAGTCCAGATGTCTCCTTCTGAGACACATCCCCCAAGTATAACTTTATTTTGCTTGAAGTATTGTGAATTTCCAAAATTGGGTATGTGACAATTTTGGCTGAATATGAAAATGCACCCCAAAGTCAGCAAAAACGAGTTCCACATATGTATTTAAATTGTATTTATTATTGTATATATGGTGTATGTGCGGGTGTGAGTGTGTGTATATATATATATATATATATATATATATATTGTATGGTGGGCTACAGTTCCTGAAGAAGTTAGAGAAAAAGCCTGGGAAATTATTTCTCAACCTCCCACCTTTTTGCTTGGGTTCCAGTGGCCTGCAAAAACAGTCTTTCACATACAGAGCCATCTCTTTGCCCTGGTGCCTATATCTTCTGTAGCCGATCTCATCTTTTTAATGACTATACTGAGGAGTAAGTTGAGAACTGATGCTATATGCACCAGGGAGAGGGCAGATGGTGGTAGAAACGGATAAAGGAGTGAGTGAGGAAAATGAATGTGTGGAACTGGAGCATGGATGCAGTGGTGCAGGGTGAGGAGGAGGCTCTGCTGTTCTGCCCGTCACTGAAGTTCCAAGGCTCACGGTGAGGGACTGAGACATTTAACACGGAAAAATCTTTAGGTCAGCACAAGAGCTGAGGCATTTCGGGGGAAGTAGAAAAGCATGGTGGGAAAGAGTAGCTGAGGTCTAACCTCTGGGTCATTGTGCCTTTTTCTGCTGTTACTTGCAGTTAACTGTAGGGGTATTTAAATAATTGTCCCACCCACTGGTTTAATAAAACGCGCTGATTGGCCAAAGGCAGGCAGGAAGTGTGGGCAGGGCTACCAGACTAAAAACTCTGAGAACAGGAAGCACAGAGCAGAATGCCAGAGAGAAGCCAGAAGAAACAGAGGACAACTATGCTGCTCTAAGAAAAGGTACCGAGCCACATGGCTGAACAAGATAAGAGACATGGGGTAGATGAAGGGTAGAGAGCTAGCAAGTTATATGCCTGGGCCTGAGGCCGATCAGCCTAAAACTATCGTATGCATCTGTGTGTCTCTGTGGGCCTAAACCTTGAGGTTAGGCCCGAAAGTCATGGCCAGAAACCTCCTACTACAGTTAACCTTTTCTCCTCTTTAGGAGGAGGAGGAGCAGAACGAAAAGGAGAAACAATAACAGAGAAAAATGTCCTTACTCTTCTCTCCAAATCCTAGAAGCCAAAAGGACGTCACGAGGTCCGATCCTAAGACAAAAACATCTCACATTCCTGCCAAGAATTAAAAATGCCACAGAAAGCTGCGAATATAGCTCAATGGTAGAGCACTTGCCTAGCATGTAAGAAACCCTGGGTTCAAGCCCCAGTCCTATTCAATTAAACAATGTCCCTGGTTGGAATGATAACCCCTGAAAGTTTGTGGATTATAAGAAAATTAGAGCAGGTAGCACCTCAGGTTTTTATTTAAATGTCTTTTTTTTTTTTAATTTATGGGATTTTTTTTCAAGTGATGTAGGATGTCTTTCTGTACACTGCGAATTACCATTGGATAATAAAGGAACTGTTCTGGCCTATTGCAAAGCAGCTTAGAGGCAGGCAGGAAGTCCAAGCAGAGATACAGAAGAAGGAGGGCGGAGTCAGGGGACACACTGCAAGCTGCCACCTGGAGAAGGCAAGATGTAAAAGTACAGGTAAGCCATGAGCCATGAGGCAGAGCATAGATTAGAAGAAATGGATTGAGTTAAAATGCAAGAGCTAGCTAACAGTGAGCCCGAGCCATAGGCCGGACAGCTTGTAATTAATGTGTCTGAGTCATTATTTGGGTTTAAGTGGCTGAGGGATACAGGTCTGGACCTTGGGCCAGATGGGCCAGAAACTTCTGACTGCATTCAAGTGGAATCTTCTCCCTGGTTTTATGAAGTATCTTAGAGCTGTAGAATAGTAGGCTTGATGCTGGAGGAGGTTGCATGTCTCCATCTAGCCCTCTGTTTTTTTTTTTTTTTCTCAGCACTTGTAAAGTGTAATGTAAATAGGATCTATTCATTCCTCCTGCTTCACACTTGCTCACTGAAAACACAAAACAGCTTCTGTCGCTCCTGCTGGCTTACTTACTAGCCTGTCCTGTTTCCAGATTCAGTGTTTGCCACAGCTGTCTCCATTGATCCTAGCCACCTTTCCTCACCTTCTACCAAGTGGCCTTTCCATTGGCATGTCTTCACTTTAGTTAACGCACAGAGCACAATCTTGGGGGCTAGAGAGATGGCTCGGAGGTTAAGAGCACTGTCTGCTCTTTCAGAGGTCCTGAGTTCAATTCCCAGGGACCACCTGGTGGCTCACAACCATCCACGATGAGATCTGGTGCCCTCTTCTGGCCTGCAGGGATACATGCAGGCAGAACACCGTATATGGTAAATAATGGTAAATAAAACAAATAAAACACAACCCAATCTTCCCTCTGCGTGGACTCCATCAGCTCTCATCTCTCTGTCTCATTTCCATTGAAATGAGAAAACTTGCTTGCTAGAATGCCTGGCTAGTGAGTATGAAGCCCATGGTTCAACCTCCTGTGCTCCAGAAAACAGGCATGGTAGAGCCTGCCTGTAGTCACAGCACTTGAGTGGTGCCGCCAGGGGGTTCAGAAGTTCAAAGTCATCCTCAGGGACATGGTGAGTTCATTTGAGGCTGTTTAAAACAAGAACCCCCCCCCTAAACTGGGATATTAATCTTTATTTATGGGGATCATAGTAGAAATGAGAACATACACACACACACACACACACACACACACACAGATACACACCCAGGCTCTAAAGAGAGGCACACAGAGACACATAAATAACTGCACAAAAATATAAAATAAACATAGAAAATATTTTGAATGTTTAACTTTTGTTCTCTTAGAATCTTTGCAGGATTGCCACTAACCAGGTCTGCATTTCTTGCTAGCCCTCACCTTTCTGCCCTCTTCTGCCTTACTGTTTTCATGGGGATTTGGGTCTCTTCTCTGGGCCTGAGCACCGGGGCTCCCACAGATTAACACAGGATGGTGTGTTCTGGTGCGTGTTCCTATGAGCTCACACCTGCCACTTTTATCATCATATTAGATGATTGTCAGTTTCTAGCAAAGGCTCCTTTCCTTCCTCAGCCTCTGGACTTATTAAGTGTTCGCTTGTTTTGCCTTATTTTAACATCTCATCTTGAAGATGAACGCATCTGTCCCAGCCTGTCTATACTGTCAAGTAGGACTTGTTTCCAACACGGGATTAATTCTTTCTCTCGAAGGCACCTCCATAGAGAACCTGATTTGGTGCCGTGAGCAACACCTCTAACCTGATCCTGACTCGGGGTCAGCATCCTCTTCCCTCACGGGCTTTAGGTTCATCCTTCTGGTGGCCAATCTACTTGTTCTTCCCAGGTGGCTTCGCATTAGCTTCCTGAGGTGAGCTTTCTTTACTTTCTCTTTATCAAAGCAATCTCCAAAGTTATGTCTATTCCTACGTTTGGTCATACTCGGTCTGAAAGGATGCCGCCATCTTTTCCCACCCCATTTTTCCTTAGTATTTCTTCTACGGTGTGGTAAAAGTGAATTGGGATTGCTTCCTAGAGTCCAGCCCAATCATTCGTTTATCTTCACTCATTTACTTCAGCACAGATCATTTTATTTCCCTCTTATAATTCCTTCAATGTGCCTCACCCCCCCACACACACACACCTTGTGCTTCTGTAATCTGTGCTCTCTCATCCCTGGCCCATTCTCTTGACTAACTGCTTCACACTCTTCATAATTCAGCTCACATTTCTCCCCCTTCAGTCATTCATCCAGCTCTGCCCAGAACTGAGGACATAACAATAAACAACCCTGACAAATCCATACTCACATGGAATTTGCATGAGGCAGACAGACACTAAATTACTGAGCAACATGCCCAGACGGTGATAAGTAAATACTGTGAAAATAAAAGGCAGAGTAATGTGCAGTGGGAGAGAGGTAGAGGGGTGTGGGGGATGTGTGTGTGTGTGTGTGTGTGTGTGTGTGTGTGTGTGTACATGCGCGCGTGCACGTACTGGGAATGCCGAGTAAATAGTATGATTAAGCAGATGTAGTATCTGAGCTGAGACCTGAATGAAGTGAGATGCCTGCTGTGTGGGTTTCTGAAGGAAAGGTGTTTTAATATAAGGGAATGGCTGAGACTGTGGTACTGTGGTGAAAAGTACTGGAACCCTTGAGGGACAGTACAGAGGTTGGAAAGCCATTCACACAACAGAGTGAGAGTCTTGTGAGGTCACACTCGATTTTGTAGAGAGAAATGGGGACCTCAATTTTTCAGCGCTCATGTAGTACAATGTGCCCATGCAGCAGTGTATGTGGTGTAAGTGATTATTTATTTATGTCTAACTGCTAAACACGAGCCTTCAGGGTGGCTCGGGATCATTTTGTTCTTTTTTTCATGTCCCCAGGGTCTATCTCTGCACTTGGCAGGTGTTGGACCTTCACTGAATGGGTGAGTCAGAAGCCTTTAAGGATGTATAAAAAAAATACTTGAGTCACCCGATGAATTCCTGGGCTCCCACTGTTCTGTGTTCTGGAGAAGGGCCTCGGTAGGCTTTCTTGAATTAGCACTCAGTGCTGATGTGTTACCAGCTTTGGCTCTTTCTCTCTGGAGCCTTGGACCAAGCAAACCCCCCTGTGCTGACTTCCAGGCATAATGCTCCGCAACCCCCACATCTCTCCTGTACAGTGGGTTAAGTGTGACCTGTGGGCAGAGGCATTGAAGGACTTGCACATTGGAGCTGTGGGAAGGCCCATGCTGAGATTTTAATAAGTGAGGACAAATGCCTGGTGTGGGTGCAACGCACGGAGGATTTGCCAGTCCAGCAGACAAGAAAAACACTGGCAACTCACGGAAATTGAGTGCAAATGTCAGCCTCTTCCGGTACTTTTATAAATACCTTTTTATTGTCATTGTTTATCATTTTTTGCAGAACACCAAATAAACTTTAGACTTTAGCTTGTTTTTATGTGACAGAAATGTCACCTGTGCATATATTAAAACAACCCAGCTTCATAAAATGTGCTCCCTGGAAAAGACAGTGGAGACTTGAACTTACTCTTTTTGAAGATAACAATCTCGAAAATTGGGAATTCAGCTGAGAACCACTACACACTCACAGAAAGCATCTCTCAAGCCATCCAAGCAGGTGCTATCCTAACCATGACGGGCCAATGTACTGTCACTGTGGGGTTCTTGGCGTAATGCATTTCATATACGACTATTGAGAGTTGTATTATATCAGAGTGAAGGCAGTGAATTGTTAGGAAAAGAAATGAGGTACATGGAAGATAAAGACATGGCAAAATGGATGGAAGGATGTCTGACCATCGGGGCAGGACTCTGTGATTCACACATTTAAGGGTACAAAATGGCAACAACTATCTAGGGCGTGTAAGACCTGCAGAGTGAACTTGGTAACCACAGCCCACCACGTGTGTGCAGTGCCCAGAGGAACCAGAAGAGGGCAGTGGATACCCTGGACCTGGACTTACAGATGGTTGGGAGCTGCTTTGTGGGACTTGCACTAGTCACATTCCCTGTGAACTGATGGGAGGCAGCTTACGGACTCCCCATTTGTGTGACTCTGCTCTGCTGTAGAAATAAGGTGTTAATTACAGACCCTGCTGGGGTGTGAAGAAGACCTGGTGTCACCTTTTACAAAATCTCAAGCATCTGGTGTTTTGGATGAGAGTTTGTGTACATCAAGAGCCCTCATAATTATGGTTAATGCAATAAGACTCCTTGTACTTCGTAAGATAAGGACTGTGAGAATCGCTTTGAATGCATTGTCTAAATGTTTACCCTGTGGATGGGAGATGTTTAGTGTGTTTGGAAAGTCAGAACATTCCCAGCATAAAGATTCCCTCTTCTTTCTCTTCATCCCTAAGCCTCTCTCCTGCCCCCTCCATCCCCTTTCTCCCCCTCCTTTTATTCTTCCCCTTCTCCCCCTCCCCTCTTACTCTCCCCTTCTCTTTCTCTCTCTCCCATCTCTCCCTCTCCTTCCCCCTTTTCCATCTCCTATTCCTCCTTCTTTCTCCCCCTCAGCTTTCCTTCCCCCCCTCTCCCTTATGCCTGCCTAGTGTTTGAACCCCTTTTCATTAGTTGTAAACGGAGACTGAAGGACAGATTTGTTTTTGCCTCTACCGAAATTTGGATATTGACATCATGAGCAGAAAAAGTATCTTTAAAGTTGTTAAGGGATTTCTGAGTGAGGTAACAATTTAGAGATGTAGATTTGCATTTTAGCTCAGCTTATAGGTTTGTGTTCTTCCTCTTCAGGATTCTGAAGTCAACAAAGAAGAAAGTTCAAGTGCTAACTACAGGAAACAGAGTCTGTGGTTCGCAAAACTAATAGGGGTACCCAAGAGGAATTATTAAATAGCTCAAGAACGAAATAAACCACAAACCAAACCAAAAACAAACCCACCCTGCCTTAGACATTAGGAATGAACATCTAAAAAGTATCTGGCTGAATGAAAATTTAAAATATGGCTAGAGTAAAAAGAAATAGAAACTCAATCCACAGAGGCTAATAAAATATGATGCTAACTTTTGTCGGCTACCAAACATTATAGATTCAGAGTTGAAAATTCTGACACTGAAGAAAGAAACCGAAGGCCTGGGATAGTGCTCAATGGCTGGAGCGCTTGCTAAGCGTGAAGGAAGCTTGGGTTCAGTTCTCAGAACTGTATGAGCTGGGAGAGTCACACATGTCCCTAATCCCAGCACTTACAAGGTTGGGGCAGGAAGGTCAGGAGTTCAAGGTCATTTTTTGCCTGGCTGGGTGGTGAGTGTGAGTTCAAGGTGAGTCTGGTACAGATAAGACTGACTAAAAACCAAACCAAAGTCAGGGCTGCAGAGGGCTAAGAAGCTAAACGTGTGCTCTCTCCTTGCAGATGAGCTGAGGCTCTTGTTTCTTTCTCAGACAGTGCTTCTCTACATAACTCTAGGTGTCCTAGAACTCACTCTGTAGACCAGGCTGGCCTTGAACTCAGAGATCTACCTTCCTCTGCCTCTTCACTATTTCGTTTTTGATTGTTTGCTTGCTTTTGGTCAACTTGACACAGACTAGGGTCATCTGGGAAGAAGGAACCTCAATTCAGAAATGCCTCCATCAGATTAGCTTGAAGGCAAGTCTGTGGGGGGTGTTTTCTTGACTAATTGATATGAGAGGACCCGGGCCGTTATTGGTGGTGCCATCCTTGGGTAGCATAAGAAGGGCCTGATCTTGAGTAGGGAGAGGAGGGCAGTAGGCAGCGTTCCTCCATGGTTCTGCTTCAGTTCCTGCCTCTAGGTTCCTGCCCTGACTGTGGTGATACATTGTCCGTCAGGTAAAGCTTGCTTGAAGATCAGAGGACAGAGCCTGCCACAGAGTTAGCCATAGAAGTCAGGCAATGTTGACCTACACCTTTATGCTTAGCACTTGGGAGGCAGAGATCAGACTAGGTCTTTATGAGTTCAAGGCCAGCCGGACAACACAGATAATTCAGTCTAAAAGAGAAATAGAGTCAGGCAGTGGCGGCACACATCTTTAATTCCAGCACTCGATGTCATACACCTTTAAACTCAGCACTAAAAAAGATTGAAACAGGAAGTGATATGGCTGGGCAGAGAAAGGAATATGAGGTGGGAGGAGACAGGAGTTTGACTGTTCCCTTCCATTTCAGCCTGCCCTGTGCTTCCCTTCCCTTCCTGTATTTAGTCCGAGGATTCTTGGAGACAGGATCTTCCCCTTTTGGCTTGAGGATTCAGTAGTGATGAGAAGTTTCTCTAGTGGCTTGTTCCTCTGTCTCTGGGATCTTCTAGCATTTACCTCGGTATCTGGCTCCAGGTTTTTAATTATAATACCAACTAGGATTAGTACAACACCTGACTTCTTTCAGTGAGGGATTGAAGCCTTGGATATATAAACAAAGGAACTCGGCCCTCCCATGCTCCTTTTGGTCATGATGTTCATCATAGCAGTAAAGGGCCAAAGGAGACCATGGGCCAAGCGGTGTTTTTAAATGGCAATTTTGCTGTTTGGTGGAAGACACAGTACTGTTACCACAGAAGACAACGAATGATGTTACTTTCATATTTTAAGGAATGTCCAGGTGTTGCCAGTATGTGGTTCAATAATTCTCAGTTTCAAAAGTTAAATTTCCCTCAGTGCTATAGCAATGACAATTTCCAGAAGGACTAAATATTATCATTAGAAAATAAACTCACACTTCATGTTAGAAACAGGTTCCCTCTGGCCACCTTGGGGAAGCAGTGCTTTGTCTGGAACATTCATGAGCAATTCCAAGGTCACGGATAACAGTCAGAGAGATCTTTGGAGAACTAGAAGCCTAGTGAATACATTCTGTGTTCTTTACAATTATGTATTTATAAATGAGACTTTGTCTCTTAGCTGGGAGGTTTGGGGCATTTGTGCTGAGGTTATTTACATGTTTGAGCAGTTCCTCAATTTTTATTTTTGTTTTTGTATCTATATGCAGCAGCTTCCTTTTGGAGTAGTGTAAAGGACTGACTGTTGGTTTTGACAAGCTTTGTTTGTTTCTCTTTGGTTTTGTAATTTGCTTTGATTTGGGATGTTAATCCCTAGAGTTAAGGCATTCTCACCACAGAGGAGCACATGTTTATCTGTTTCACAGTCCCTTTCCTTCCTCAGATACAAAGCACAAAGAAGTCACATACTGTTCTCTGAGTTCAAATCTCATCTTCATCATGTACTAACTACACAGCTAATGGAGCCTTTCAGAAGATTATTGAGAACTTAAGTGAATAAATTTACTTAATGCATTTTCATAATGAAGTCATGGGAAGGTTTTGTGGCAACCTTACTTTTAATCTTTTGCTTAAGGACATTTAAAATAAATACCTAGCCTTCTTGAAACAATATAACCAGAACACCCTCGTCCTCTGATTGTGGGCTTACTTTCCTTCCTTGGCAAGTGGGCTTCAGATGCTCAACTACGAGAGATCTTTTTTAAAAACAATTTTTTTTTTTTAAGAGATAGCATTTGCTCATTCAAAAATGTCTAAGTTCTATTTTCTTCTGAAAATATAAAATGTAATTTTCTGGACATAATATTATAGATTGGTAGTAAATTTTACTTAGAATTCTAAAGATACTGCACTGTCTTCTGACTCATTATTGCTGTTAATGATGCTTGTTTCTCTTCTGTAAATAATTTTACTTTCTTTTCTTGATCCTTCTGATTTTTTTCGCTCTAGTGTAGTTCACATTGCTTGCTGTCACACGTCTTACAAGTGTGCACCTACATATGCATACATATGACTGTATATTTTATCCTCTGTGTCAGAACTCCCTGCCTTGGGGGTATGTCTCAAATGCATCCTAGAAGGACATCAGCTATTTCTTCACCCCGAGCCTCCACTGCATTCTTTTCACTGTTAGTCAGAGATTGTGAATAGCACAGGTGTGATCCACTTCTCTCAATCTTGTCTTAGCATCTCTTCACACCCCCATGCTTCACACCCAACTCACATTGTTCCCAGGGAGTTCCCAACTTCAGCAACTTCTTCCCTTACTAATGTTCTGAAGGGCTTTGTTCCATGCATCCACAGCCATTTTAGTTGGCTTTCTTTTTTCTTTTTCTTCTTCTTCTTTTTTTTTTTTTTTTTAACTTTGGGGTTTATTTTTTTACTTTCTGTAACAGATCATAGTTTAATTAGCCTTTTTGTTTTGAAGCATATAAACCTAATCTTTGTTTATTTTGCTCCCATTCAAGTTGATTAATTTTCTTATATGTCTTGCAATCTTTGCACATGAATTCCACTTAACTCACATTGATTTGAGGGAAGGTCAAAGACAATAAAGTGAAGTTTTCCCCAGAAAGAATTTATATATAGCACTCGTTAGATTTCTCTGTGTGGTAAATAATCGACTATTCAAAAATAAACAGCCAAAAAAGTAAACTATTTCACCCGTGTGAAATAAATTTATGTCTATTTACTTTTGACCAGTGGAGTTTTTAGTAGTCAAGCAGAGATTCTACAGGAAAATGACCTTAGTGACATTTCATTTCCCATCAGCCTTCACCACGATGACACATTTAGGTGCTACATTGAAGCAGTCTGAAGCTTTAGCTTCAAAGTATTTGATGAGTAAACATAACAGAATCTGTGAATGCAAGTGAATACAAAGAAACATAACCAAAATATAAACAATAATTACATAAAAGAGCCAACAAGCCCAGGCACCTCTAAGTGTGAACAGGTCTAATGACATAAGCATTTGGCATTCTCTTTCAAGTGATAAGTAATAAAGGCAGTAGTAGCCAAATGGAGATTCCTTGCCTACCAGATTATACTAAGACTGAGATCAGATGGTAACAGTAATATTCTAAACTACAGTACCCCTTTTCTACATTTACCCAGAGAGATTCCTTATGTGTATTAACAACTCAAAATTGGGCTAGGCATACAGTTCAACTGTAAAACTTTACCAAGCATCCTCAAGGCCTGAGTTCAAAGGGACCATACTGCAAACACATGCCATGTATACACTCACGTATGTATGCACATGTGCGTACACAGTGGTTCTTAAATGACATTCCTAAATTGGGTTGTAGGGTGGATGTAGGGAGGGCTGTTCGAAAAAGTTTGAAAACTACTTCTGATTAAACTTCCCAGATACAATTCTGCCATTAAATATTTACACATTAAGAAAAAAGCCAATTTCTGCCATTTTCTTTAATGCCACAAACAAACAAACAAACAAACAAAAAAGCCTGCCTTCTTAGCATTTGTGGGGTAGTTTTAATATTTTGGTAGAAGTGCATTTTATTGTATTAACTAAATCCAGTGTTTAGGAAATATGTCACCTCACATATGTATAATGTCTTTGTGATAATATTTTAAATGAATATTTAAATTCTCTTCTAGCTATTTTGAACATTAATACAATTTTCTGTTTGTAGCTTTAATATCCAGATGTATGCCTAAAGTTTTGCACTTCAGTCAGTATGGGGGATGTCACATGCCAACATTAGCATGGAAGGTTTTTTGTTCTTTTGATTTTAAGAGACAAGATCTTGTGTAGATCAAGGTAACTGTGGAATTGCTACCTGACAAAGGATGTCTTTGAGCTCCTGGTTCTCTTGGTTGTGTCTTCTAAGTGCTATGATTACAGGCATGTGCCAAACATGCCTAGCAAAAAGAGAGGTCTTCAAACAGGAAAAACACACGTGGCAACACTATAAATAATTAAATTTAAATTGCTATGATGGCCCAGTGGGCATCAAAACTTACTGCAGCCTTGATATCATGAGTTAGCTCCTGGGCCTACATGATGGACGGAGAGAGAGAGTTTTCTTCTAATCTTCACAAACGTGCTATTGATACACACACACACACACACACACACACACACACACACACACACACACAGAGGCACACACAGAGAGACACACACACACAGAGAGACACACACAGACACACACACACAGACACACAGAGACACACACACAGACACACACAGAGGCACACACAGAGGCACACACACACAGACACACACACAGACACACAGAGACACACACACACAGACACACACACAGACACACACACACAGACACTCACACACACAGACATACACAGAGGCACACACACAGACACACACAGACACACACACACAGACACACACACAGACACACACACAGGCACACACACAGACACACACACAGACACACACACAGACACACACACAGACACACACACACAGACACACACAGAGGCACACACACAGACACACACACAGACACACACACAGACACACAGAGACACACACACACACAGAGACACACACACACAGACACACACAGACACACACACACAGAGAGGCACACACACAGACACACACAGACACACAGAGGAGAGAGAAACAGACTAAGTAAACAGAAATGTGAAAAAAACATTTAAACAGGAACATATGACTAAATCTTAGCAAAATTATAAACCAGATTACTTAAATGAAACAAGGTATACACATAAAACTTACAGATATTTTGTTTGTGGTACTAGCTAATATATATAATTATGCCATAAAACAAAAATAACATTTAAAGAGGAATCTAGGATTTAACAATATGGAACTACAGAGAGTGTTAAGGTAGAGGAACCTTAAGTTTAATTTCAGTTCATGTAATGTAGAGCTGCTCCGTTTGACTCTAGGCAGACCGCTTTCCAAAAGAAAACCTAATACAAGCTTGGGATATCTTGCTGGGAGGGTCGCTTGGATCAAAGGGCTCAGTAGTCATTTGAGTGACTTAGTTCCCTGCCCCCCCCCCTAATTTAAGAGAATAAAATCTCCAAGCTCTTTTAAGACAGGGTAAAGAGTGGTCTGGACAGATCATGCTACCATTTGAGGACAAGTCTCAAAACACCTCTGTGGGTTATTTATTAATTTGCTTCTACTATTTCAAGGCTCGCAATATCTGTAAGGAGTAAGGTTAATTTCATCTATGTCCTATGGGTAGGTCTGGACCAGTCTACAGTTTAAGGAGAGTTGTTTTGGGTTCACCAATCTATTTATGTAAGGTGTGGAGTAGGCAGACCTGGATTTTAATTCTGATTTCAGTATTGGCTTTGGCAAAAAGGGAAAAAAAAATCTGAATAGCATTTTCCCAATTTTCAAAGATGGCAATTCATTTTAAGGGTTAGAGTGATGTAAGTAAGTTTCTCAGTTTCTGGCGTAGATCATCAATAAACAGTCCGAGTTGTCTATACTAGTAAGCAAAACCAGCTATTTCCGACATTGGACATGCTCAGGTGGATGTTAGTCTGCTGGAAATGTTGGACAAAAGATTCTTGATAAAGACAGGAGACTGAATTTTTATAAAACCTACAACTTGCCCCCTTTTATTCCCCAATGTTGGCCTAGTAAGTCAGTATGAATGTGCTTTTGCTTGCCTCACAAAGCAAGTAGGCCCAGCTCTTTAAGCCAAGTTCCATTTAATAGTCTTTCTTGGCTTCTGAAAGTCAATTGACTTGAAGTTAGAGGGGATGCCATGTCTAGGGGGAGTAGTTGAGACAACGGAGTTATTGTAAAGGGTAAGAAAATGCGAGGTTCGGGGGAGAAGATGGGCAGATTCTTATTTTGTGGCTCTGTGATTGAGCCTGGAGCATTGAGGGGGTTGTTCCTGGACCAAAGAGTTTCCCATACATGCAACTACACCAGGCTCTTGGCAGGAGTTCCCATGAAAAAATGGAATCCAAAGTGCCATGAGAGACAGGTCTGGGCTTGCTGGCTGCATCCAGGGACTGGGGGTTGGAGCTTCTCTAAACCAGTGAAGTCCTTGGTACCACTTAAACACCTCATGGGGTGGAGAAGATGGAAAAGAAGGAAGAGACCAAAGGGACACAGGCCAGAGGCCGGGAGAATACCTTCCGCTGGTATCTGAGTAAGGCAGTAACTCCTGAATTGTTTGTGGTCATCAGTTGTGTCCGGGGACCTGGTCCCGGTCACTTAAGCCCTCTCTGCTTGGGGCATCACCCCTGGCCGGGGCGGTGCACTGCAGACGCAGGTCAGTTCACTTGGGGAATCGTAGACACCGGTCTGAGCCTGGGATCCCGGGTCTCCCCCGCTGGGTGTCGAGGCCACCTTGCCCGGGGCCTCGAAGGGACCCAGTCCAGAGCTCTGGGATCCACTAGAGACTCAACTGTCCTCAAGATCCGGCAAACGGAGCCCTCTCCCGGCCGCGCGGGGCAACGCGCGTTCCCGATTCGCTGCTGGGCATGCGCGGCGCGCTCTGGCCGTAGCCGAGAGCGAGCGGCTCGCACACACTGCCCGGGCGGCGGGGCGAGGCGGGCTCGCGGGGCTCGGGGCTCGGGGCTCGGGGCAAGCCTTAGAGGCGGCACTGCAGCGCGGGGCACGGCGGGCGCTCCACCTCGGGGCTCGGCCACCCGCCATCTCGCGTCTGGGGACGTTGCGGTACTCCGAGAGGAGCGTGGCGACTCGAGGGCGGATCCAAGGTAAGACCCCCCTCGGACAACCGGTGCGGGTCCCTGGGTGGGATTCCCGCGGCACGGGCTCCTGCACCGTTTTCCGCGAGCACCTTTGTGAGCCGGGACCCGAGGGGTGCCAGGCTCGGCGGCCGCCGCGGTTCACTCGGACCATTTGCAACTGGTGTTGGCGGCCAGGTGTGCGAGGGCGCTGCCGCCCCGGCGCGTCCCCGAGTCCGCTCCGCGCGCCCCGGAGCCTCGAGACCCCGAGCCCGCCGCTACCTGCCTCGCTAGGGTGGTCGCCGAAGGCTCTCCTAGACCCCACGCTCATCCGGGCTGCGCGGGGCGCTTCTGAGTTCCGCACACCTGGACTCTGACGGTGCCTTAATGTGTTGGACCTGGGGTTTCCAGAACACCTCTTGCCCTAGCCCAAGTGGGGACGTCTCCCGACCTCCCCCGGAGACCCGTTAGAGATGGGGACCCGCCCTGGTTGGTGTGCACCCTGCAGCTGAGGTAGCTCGCTGTGTTTGAGTAGTTGTGAATTCTGGATCACTTTCCAACACCATTTTACTTTGGGGAAGATGGCCTCTCCCATTGCTGTCATTAGGGCTTTGGAGGGGTTCCACACCCACTGAGAGATATTGCAGGCTCCCCGTGTCTCACCCCTTTCTTTCTTTTCAACGACTACAATACACATGCAAAGTCTTTTTACGGTTCTCAGAGCCCTGCTGCTCAAATCCCCCTCTTCATCCTCCTGCAGCCCCTAAATGCTGTTGGCATCTCTTCTGGGCTGGAATCCCTGATGTTTGGGTTTAAAATCCGTAGACATTTGGAGCGGCGAGGTATTAGAAGAGGAGGCTTCCCGGAGCCAGTGTTTCAGCGAATGCGCGGCTGCTTTTCTTTTCAAGGTTTCACTTCTTGCCTCAGACTCTAGGAGAAAGAGGCAAGATAAGTTCAGATGCAACTTGGTTCAGACACGTGTACTTTGAATTTTTATTTGATTTTTTTTGCCACTTTGAATAGGAGGTGGCATTAGGACTCTTGGAAGGCTTTTATATGTAAAAAACAAAACAAAATACCTCAAAGTAACTGTGTTGTGGGGCTGTTTCTAATTTCTCCTTTGAAAGGATGCCATTCTATATAGCTCTTTGGCTTTTGGACCGCCTGCACGCATTGTGTAGAATTGTAGATCTTGGAAACAGCTAGTCTATTGAAATTAAAGTCAGTGACATCTCACCTCACCCAGTAAAGCTCTTTCTCTTTCTTTCCTTCTTTCTTTCCTTCTTTCCTTTCTTTCTTTCTTTCTTTCTTTCTTTCTTTCTTTCTTTCTTTCTTTCTTTCTTTCTTTCTTTCTTTCTTTCTTTCTTTCTTTCTTTCTTTCTTTCTTTCTTTCTTTCTCTCTCTTTCTCTCTCTCCCTTCCTTCCTTTCTCTCTTTCTCTCCTTCCTTCCCTCCCTCCCTCCCTCCTTCCCTCCTTCCTTCCTTCCTTCCTTCCTTCCTTCCTTCCTTCCTTCCTTCCTTCCTTCCTTCCTTCCTTCCTTCCTTCCTTCCTTCTCTCCTTTCTTGTTTTTAAAATTGGGGATCACAGGTTCTTGGGCATGGTGCTGTAGTTCTTACTTTGGTGGTGTGGAAAATCTGATTGGCTCACACCATGTGAAAATTAAACCAGTCTGTAGACTTGTCACATAGACAGTGTGTACAGAGTGTCACAAGCTAGTAAGTGTGTGTGTATGTGTGTGTGTGTAAAGCCCTTTCTGCACAGTAGTTGATTAAGACTGTAAAATTTTACAGATCACTCCCCTCATAGCAGGAAAAAAAAAATCTTTTAATTCCCACTGTTTTAAGTGTTGCTCACAGTATTTGGGATGTCCCTTTTGTAATTTTCTTTCACTTTCAAAATGTCATTGAGTATCTATCATTATAATTGGCAAATTAGCCTTTTATTAACAGTGAGGAGTGCCTTAAGTGAACTTGTATTGAGGTTGATTTAAAAAGAAATCCCTAACAGGAAACTGGTGTTTAATTTTGAACACTTGGCTTATTTGTGTTCAAAGGTAAAGAGTTCATTTTGTGTGTATATATAGCCGTATCCTTATTTAGTGTACACTCATTTTTTTCCCCCAACTTCGAGTACTTTGTAACTCGGTGACACAGGTTGCTACCCTCTGCTCTGGGTGGTTTTACTTACTGTGTTTCAAACCTTAATCCCAGTTTAAAACCCTACATTGCACATACCTTTATCTACTCCTTTTTATTCTTATGAACCTCCTCTTCATTCACCTGCTTTTATCTTAAAACTCAACTTTATTTGAGCCTGGTTTCACTGAGAAAAGTATAAATGCCAGATTCAAAGCTCTTTTGTTCTGTGAAGTCTTATTAGATGAGTTTTAACACTAACTTTATGTGGATTCTAAGCCAGCTCTTTTTCATTGTATTAAACACATTTGGTAGTTATGTCTCAGTGCAAAACAACCTAAGTATAGCTTATAAACTTTTAGACATCTGCAGGGGTATCAGAGAGGAAGGGACGGAACTTCAGCCAAAGTGCTCTGGCTATACAGTACATCCCTGCTGGGAATTGCTGCACCAAATTGTTTGCAGCTGTGAGGAACTGAAAATATTTTTCTTAAGAAACACTGTAGCAGAGTCCTTGCAAACAATGTGAACCGAGTATTTACAAGAAAGTAGGGGGTTCTTCGGGTCTGCCCTGAAGAGTCCTCGTACTTTCTCAGACACGTTCCTAAATGGGATTTTAAAATAGACCCTAGGGGCTGGGGAGATGGCTAGATGGGTAAAATGCTTGCCAACCTAGGATGAGTTCAGATCCTGAGCACCCACATAAAAAGCTGGGCATGCCCCCACAGTCCCAGTGCTGCAGGGGTGGAGGAGGCAGAAAGTGGATACGAGGGACTTGCTAACCTGCCAGTCTGCCTCAAACAGCAAACTCTAGGGTAAGGTGAACACACTCATGCACAGGCGCGTGCGAGCACACACACACACATAAAATAAAAATAAGTGAATACTGGTAGTTAGATGGCAGTGGTACAGGGATTGTAATAGCTTCTCCTCTTAGTTTCTTATACTGTATTGGAGTAACCAGTGGGTTGTTATTGTGTGTTATTAGCTGTAGCTCATACTTTGTTTATATGGTTTTTCCCTTTGTTTTTGGTGACTGAACCCAAGGCCTCATGCACATAGTTCCCCAGTGAGCCACAGTCTAGCCCCTTCCTAGTTTTTATTAACTTGCTTTCTTTCTCAGGACCTCACTAGTCAGAATTCTGGTCATATTTGATCGTCACAGCTAACTCTGATCTTTTCACAGATTATCTTTGTTTGTTTGTTTGTTTGTTTTTGACAACTTGGACCATTTTGAGGAATTCTGGCCATATTAGTGTACAGCATGCCTTTCCCTTTGAATTTGTCTTTTCTTTGTCCCAGGATTAGGCTATAATTATGCACACCTTCAATCCCAGCACTAGGAAATCACAGGCAGAAAGACGGATAGGTTCCGGATCAATCTGGTTACTTCGTGAGTCCCTATCTTACAGGCTTACTATTACTGCACGGAAACTCCATGGCCAAAAGCAAGCTGGAGAGGAAAGGGTTTATTTGGCTTCTGCTTCCGCATCACTGTTCATCGCTGAAGGAAGTCAGGAACTCAAACAGGCCAAGATCCTGGAGGCAGGAGCTGATGCAGAGGCCATGGAGAGGTGCTGCTTACTGGCTTATTCCCCATGGCTTGCTCAGCCTGCTTTCTTACAGAAGCCAGAACCACTGCCCAGAGGTGTCCCCACCCACAATGGGCTGGGACATCCCACATCAATCACTAATTAAGAAAGTGCCTCACAGGCTTGCCTA
Source organism: Phyllotis vaccarum (assembly GCA_033318265.1). Taxonomy (NCBI): domain Eukaryota; kingdom Metazoa; phylum Chordata; class Mammalia; order Rodentia; family Cricetidae; genus Phyllotis; species Phyllotis vaccarum. Next base: position 79,744,864 of record JARWLC010000011.1, read on the forward strand.
CAGCATGGAGGCATTTTCTCAACCTAGGCTCCCTTCTCTCTGTTGTCAAGTTGAATATAAACTAGCCAAGAGAGATACTGTCACAAAGCAGGGAAACACAGCACTGTAGGCTTTGGATTGGAAGGTGACCGGGGCAAAGTGCCTTCTTCATCACAGGTCACAGCAGGCACCATCCCCAGGGATATCAGACTCATCTTGATGACTGGCTGAGATAGCATTTGACTGTTTTTTCTGCTGCTAAATTCCCGGTCTCTGCTTTTCATTCCCTCCTCCTAGGAAGGAGTCTCTTAGCACAGCCTGTATTTAAGTAGTGGAGACTTACGACCCAGCCCCATCCCTGAGGGTGGGGTATCTATCTACAGCTATGTGTTTTTATAATTTGAGTATAAAACTAGCCAGGACAGACACTGTCAAAAAACAAAGAAACAAAGCCACTGTGGGCTTTGGATTGGAAGGCAAAGTGCCTTCTCCATCCCAGGTCGGAATACACAGGGATATCAGAGCCGTGAGAGATTCTCTTTTCCTTCACTTAGTTACTTGTTGTTTACTTAGAAATCTAAATTTCTGAATACTTACCATACTCTTTGGGCTACAATCCCACCCTTTCAAAGCTCAAATCCCTACAGCATGGTTCTTGTGTCTCTTTGTGTTCCTATCAAGGTGGTTTGTTTATTTTCTCTTTCCTTCTTTCTTTCTTTCTTTCTTTCTTTCTTTCTTTCTTTCTTTCTTTCTTTCTTTCTTTCTTTCTTTCTTTCTTTCTTTCTTTCTTTCTTTCTCTCTCTCTCTTTCTTCTTCTTCCTTCCTTCCTTCCTTCCTTTCTCTCTCTCTTTCTTTTTCTTTTTCTTTCTTTCTTTTTTTTTTAAAAGTATGTCTTTAGAATATGTTCTTGTATAGTTCCTATCAAGAATCAGCCATTTCATCAAGGAATTGGTTTCCTAATGTTTGGAAATTTTATTGGAAAGCCAGGTCTGAGCCCGAGTGATGGCATATGCCTGTAATCACAACACTCTGGTGGCAAATGTGGAAGAGTTGGGAGTTCAAGGTTGACTCGAGCCGTACTTTGAAAGAAGCCAAGGTCTGGTCACTAGGTGAACTTGTTAATGGAATGTTAATTCTAGGCTCTCATGTGGGAGAAAAGTTTGTGTATAGAGATTTAGATATACATGTGTCCTTCTATGTGTGTGTGTATGTGTGTTATTTACATATTTACATTTCTGCATACTTGTGTGTATCTATATTAAAATAAATATGAATTCATACTGGTATAATACTGATTATGATATATGTCATTCTGGTTTCTCCCCTGTTTATCTGAAAACTCTCTGTAGCAATGAAGAGAAACCAGGCTCCATTCCTCTGTTTACTTAATTGTTCATTTCCATGTTGGAATTGGTAACCCTTGATAGCATGAACAACCACTTTACCAGTTGGAGTCCAGTGCCTATATGTAGGTCCTTTTGCTTTTAAGCTTAATCACCCATATTCACAGTAAGCTAGCTAAGCATCTCTGCCTTTCAGCTCCTTTCATGAGAAGGGTTTACACACTTCTAGTTACATCCTTCCACCACAGTCTGTTTTCTATCTAGGGATGCTTTTGCTTCATGATTAAATTTCTTATAAATATTAAGATTTAACCCTTTGTCTCATAAAGTTCTGTAGGCTTGACATGCCTATTATGACAGTATTATATCGAGTAATTTTGACATATTAAAGTTCCCTGTGCTTTTTACCCATCACCCCCTTTGTATCCTCCCTGTGAAAGTCAGCGACCTTTTATTATCCATATAGTTTAACTTTTTCTAGATGTCATATGTGACTTTTCTGTACTGGTGTCTTAGCAATGTGTATTTAAGGGTTTTCCATGTCCTCTGTAGTGGGCAGCTTATTTGTTTCATTATTTATTTATTTATTTTTTTTTAGTGTCAGAGTATTCTACCTACATTTATGTTTGTGTGCCATGTTTTTGCCTGATGCCTGCACAAGCCAGAAGAGGGTGATCTCCCCGGAAGTGGAGTTATATGTTGTGAAACTGGGAATCAAACCTGTGTCCTCTGGAGGAGCAGCCGGTGCTCTTAACCACTGACCCATCTCTCCATCCCCAGCTCATTTATTTTTAGTGCTTAACGTCATTAATTGAGATGACACATTGTAGCCTTAATTCATCTGTGGAAGGACAGACATCTTGGCTGTTTCCAGTTTCTTGCAACTATGAATAAAGCTGTTTTAGAGTAGACAGGAGTATTGAAACACTGAGGTGCATGCCTGTGAGTGTGATGGTAGATCGTAGGCTAGGATTGTGGTCGTCTCTTCAGACTGTGTTCCAAAGTGACTGGCTGCTACTCTTGCATCCATAGCAGTAAAGTCTCAGTTCCTATCATTTCATCTCCTTGACAGTACTTCATTTTTGGAGATTATTAATTCCAATAGCTGAATAGTAATATCTTGTTGGTATTTTAATTTACCATCCGCTAATAATATTGATGTGTTAACATTTGTTCACATATTTTCTGTTTATGCGTTTATGATGATACAATGCCTACTTTGCCTACTTTTTTTGTTTAAAAAATTCTTTTATTTATTTTACATACCAACTACAGGTCCCCCCAGCCTTCCCTGACCAACGCCTTCCCCATCTCCTCCGCAGAAAGAGTAAAGCCTCCCATGGGGAGTGAGCAAAGCCTGGTACCCCTTCCCCCTGCTTCAAGGCTGAGCAAGACATCCCAGCATGGATAACAAGGTCCAAAAAGCCAGCTCATTTTGCCTACTTTTCAGAAGCTTTATTTCTTACCTTTTAAATCAGGCATCTGTTTATGTGTCCGAGTGTCTGGCTGTGGATATGTGCCCGAGAGCAAGAGCCTGTGGAAGCCAGAGACATCGATCCTTTAAAGCTGCAGTTACCTGTGGCTCAATGTGGGTGCTGAGAATTGAACTCAGACACTCTGCAGAAGCAGTATTCATTTTTAATTGCGTAGCCCACCTTTTGCCTACTTCTTAATGAGTTTAAAAACATTGTTTACAGTTTTAAGAGGTTTAAAATTGAAGAATTCTTTTTTTTTTCAGCGCTAGAGAGTGAACCCAGAGCCTTAAACATTTGTTGACTTATTCCCTAGCCCCCAAGAGTTTTGTAAAACTGTATTTTGTATATGAAAAACCCTTTTTCAAATGTGTTTTCTAAATATTTTCTTCTAGATTGTCTAATGTTCTTACTCTCTTTCCAGAGGACTTGCATGATTTTTGTCTCCCTATGCCATTCAGGCTGGTCAGAACTTGCTATATAGTACTGCCTGGATTAAAACATATGGTGATCCCCTCATTGCAGCCACATGCGTGCTGATGTTGCAGGGATTAACTGCCATACTCAGCTAGATGCTTAAGATGTTTTAAATCATTTGTGTGTTCATGCATGTGGATGCACATGTAGTCAGATGGACATATGCGTGCTTGTGTGCAGGGGCCTGAGCATGTGTAAGCTCTTACACTCAGGAGCCTGTCCATCTCCTTTGAGACGGTCTCTCACTGGCCTGGAGCTCACGAGTCAGGCTGGACCGGCTAGCTGTGGGTCTCAAAGGACCAGATTTCTCTGTCTCCCCAGTGCAGAGAGTCCAGGTGCACACTGACAGGCTGGGCTTTCTTCTTTCTTTATATTCTTTGCTCTGGAGACTAAACTTGGGTCCTCACACTTGAACTACAAGTGCTTCTCTGGCAAAGTATCCTCAAAGCACTGAGTTTTAAATCTTGATAAAGGAAATTTATCAATCTCATGGTTTACGTCATATTTGAAAACTCAAGACTATCTCTTTTTATGTTTTTAAAACCCTTTCTTATGTTTTTAAAACCCTTTCTTCCCTATATTTAATGCATTTCTTTGTGTATGTGGGAGATGGAAAGCATGCACGTGCTATGGTGGACACGTGGATGTCAGGGCCAGCTCTCTCCTTTCATCATGTGATTCCTGGGATTGAACTAAAGGTCATCAGGCCTGCCAGGAAGTGCCTGTATGTCCTAAATGCAGATGACTTAGTAGATGGTTGTATTTGAGATCCATGAGAGTATTTCCAGTGTTCTAATCTACATCCTAATGGCAGAGAGGTGTGCAGAATTGGAATGTGTTAATAAAATGTAGAAAGGTTGTCTTAAAGATGAAACTGGGGGAGTTTAGGAAAAGATGAAACATAGAAGGGCAGAACTAGCTAGTTATCCATTTCTTTCTGTTCTTTGAATTTTGGATTTTTTTGATGTCAAGGATCCGAGTCTCAACTCTGTCCCCACAGTATCTAGTTAGGCACAGCACATTGTGTTGGACACACACCTAGTGTGGAACAACAGTAACACTTAATCCGTATAATTGTTATGGAGGATGGTAAGTGAAAAAGAAAGTGTACGTGCATGCATGTGTATTTATGTATACGTGCCCATGTGTGTATTCTTTCCAGTATTTACTAAGAAAGGAGAGGCTCCCTGTGGCCAAGAACATCACAAATGGCCCATTGGGTGACTTGGAGTCCAAGAGTAAGTGTCTTGGGTAGGACTTGTGGGCTTTCTAGGTAGACAGGTAGATAGATGCTTGTTCAGTGTTGAGTGGGTCAGAGTGATAGGTGTGGTGGGAACTGGGCATTCTCATATCCAGAGCTGGCTGAAGAATAGACAGGCAGTTATATTCCGTCTTTACATGTAACAGCCTGAGACTATTCATACAGCGCAGCAGGGAAGCCTGGGGCATCAGAGCTGTTAAAAGAATGGTCTGTGTCTCCTCTTTTAATCACAGGGCTTTCTGTAGAAATGTGTGTTCTTCAGTCCTGCCATCATCAGGGACTATATACTATTTAAGAGCATTACGTTGGTGATTTCATGTCAAGCCATTCTTATAATTAGTAGCCGATCAATGTAAGGATGTAATTGGTGACAAAGGAGTCTTCAGTTCTTTCCAGCTGGTCCAGAGTTTTGAGCAATGAACACTTTCTCACAGAGTCTGACCATCATATCTAAGAATATACAGGGTTATTTGTTAAATGCCCTATGGATTTGAGCATTTGCTAAGATGACTGTTATACTTAAAAGGGAAATAACGGCATTCTAAAGTCTCTTACGGAAGGCTGTTTAAATTTAGTTTTATTTAGACAATGCTATGTTCATAGCATTAGAATATGGCTTAGGCTAATCTTTATTCTCAAAATATGTTCATATTATTGGCTGCTTGTGGTTCTATAGAACAACAAAGTGTTTCTGATGTCGGAAATCACTTGCAGTTATTAGACACTGTAGTTTTTTTCTGGATTGCTCTGGTATTTATATTTTATAACATTGTAATTATTTACAGTATCTTCATTAGAGAGATTAAGATGTTGAAAACAGTTTAGGTAAAAGAATAAGGCTGTGAGGGAAAATATGTGTCTCTTTTGAATATGTGTATATATTACATAATAATATATATATGTTTGTTTTTGTTTTCGAGACAGGATTTCTCTGTGTAACCCTGGCCGTTCTGTAACTTGATATGTAGACCAGGCTGGCCTTTAACTCAGACATCTGTCTTCCCCCGCATCCTGAGTGCTGGGATTAAAGGTGTGCACCACCACCACCCAGCTACTTTAATATATTTTATTCTAGTGTTTTATGATAGTTCTGTCATTCAGTGGTGATGGTGAATTTAGGTAAATATACAATATGATGGTTTTATATGCCTCCCTTAAAATTTTTAATTACATGTATTTACTTATGTATAGGGGTTTGTGTGTGTGTGTGTGTGTGTGTGTACACAACTGTGTATTTTGAGATCACAGGACAACTTTCTGGAGTTGTCTCTTCTGTGGATTCCGGGGACTGACCTCAAGTCATCACCTTTAACCATGGCACCATTTCACCAACCTTATTTTTTGTTTTGTTTTATTTTATTTTACAAGACAGTTTTTCTGTATAGCCCTGGCTGTCCTGGGACACACTCTATAGACCAGGATGACCTTGAATTCAGAGTGCTACCTGCCCCTGCCTCTCCTAATGTTGGGATTAAAGGCGTGGGCCACCGCCACCACCAAGCCTGACATAAGATAGAGAAAACACACTTATCTGTCTGTGAACAAAGGTCTGAAACATTTAAAAATCTTCTCTGCTTTCCCGAGGCTGGAGGAGGGACTTAGACACCTTGAAATTCAGTCAGTTATCTTCTGCCAACCCACGCTAACTCATTTGACTGTTCATTCACATGTGGAAGATGCGTTTGTTACTGTATCAAGGTGAGCTGTTCTGTTCACCCCAGTAACAGTGTGCTCAGTTTTGTGTGGCTGTATACATGAGCAATCTCCTCTTTTCAGTGTGTGTTAAAAACTTTATTATGGCAAAACACACACACACACACACACACACACACACACACACACACACACACACACACTTAAACATTTTATCCACTGAGATCCTTTTAATCCAGAGGGGATATTGTGTTAGTTATTCCTTCAATTAGGTTTTCTTTGGGACTTTGCTAGATCTTGAATAATTGAAAAACAACACAGGATTCTTTCTGTGATAAAAAGCTGGCCATTGAGCCAGTTCTTGCCATGCTGTTCACAAGATACTTGCTCATGCGAAGCTGTGAGGCTGATGCGCATGCCCAAAGAACAGGCATTGGATTGCTTCTACCTGTTAAGCAAAATGACTCTCGGCAGGTTTTCATATTAACATAAATTCATATAATTTCAAATCCATATTTGCCCAAATTATTGTCACTTCTGCTCTTGATGGAACAGCAGCGTCTAAAGACTGATAGGTGAGAGGCTGGTGAGGTGACTCTGCAGGTAGACGTGCCAAGGCTCACATCTGGCACCTTTATGGTAGGAGAGGACGGGCTCTCCCAAGTTGTCCTCTGACCTCCACCTGTGGTTGTGTCACATACATGTGCATAGACACACAAGCACACACACTAAATAAACAACAACAACATAAAACTTCACTGAAGTTTAGGAATCATTGGGTTCATTTTTTGGCACATTAATGTATTTACTGTCTTTGTAAAATTACTGGGTATTTACCTTACTTTAAATTTTACATTTTTTTCTTAACCAGATAAAGTTTAAACTTATACCACTGCTTTTTCCAACATTTTTGCACTTAGCAAGATTTCACATTTCATCTTAAGCCTGGCAAAAAGATGGTCCTGTAAAAACTAGAGGCTGATGGTGTGGACTCCACTCAACCCTTCAGCCTTTAGCCCCACCTCCACAGTCTTCTTCATCCCTCAGGTAACTGCAGATAAAAGTGTAATTTTCTTAACTTTGATAGCTTTTTCTGTTATGGATCACCTCTTTCTTGTGCCTGGTGAGACACTGGTCCTGAAGTGGGCCATCTGAATAAAGGAGACATTCATGGTGGTTGTGACAGACAGGGAGGGTCATGTTTAGGAAGCTAAGGCTTGAAAAAAAAGGAGTGATTGAAGCCCTTGTCACCTTAAATCTTCTTGGGTGGTTAAGAGATTATTTTGAAAATAGCAAAATCTCATTATGACAAGTTAAATCCCGTCTAGCCTAAATGTGTGAATGGTGATTTAACCAAAATGGATTTTGTATGTTCAAGATAAGGTCTCACTACAGAACTCTGGCTGGCCTGAAACTTGCTATGCATACCAGGCTGGCCTTCTAGTCACAGAGATCTGCTTACTTCTGCCTTTCTAGTACTGAGATTAAAGGCTTATACTATAAGTTGGTTTCCTGAATGAATCTCAATGCCACTCAGTTTTTATGCTAACTAGAAAGATCCACTGTGTGTGCGCGTGTGTATTTGTGTATATGTATGTGTCTGTGCACGTGCACAGCATTTATAGGAGTTACCACTGTAAAGAATTATAGAATTTAAATTGAGATATATTTCAAGTGGGCTTATATAATATAAGAGGATGCCCCATGATAGTAGAAAGGGTTTTCAATAAACATGAGTGACTTATTGTACCTCCAGGACTTGCTTCCTGCCCCTGTATCTCTTATCTGTGGGTAGTTCTATTTTTTCTCTAGTCCAGACAGCTAATGGAACAGTTGAAGCATGATTTTGTCAGCTCTTGCTGTCCCAAAGTGGAGAAAAGCTGACAATATGGAGTGAATTAATTCAATATACATCAATTATATTTTGTGTTATTTTATGGTTTTCAGAGCCATTGATATGATCAAGTTGTTGCTCTCTTGAAATATAAAAGGTTAAATAAGATTCAGTCCCCGTGAACAAGTGATAATGATGGGTAAAAACTGACAGTAGAGTCTGATAGACAGGGCCATAAAAACTGAAAGCTAGTTTTAGCCTTATTGTGCTGTCTGGGCTATGTGGTATATACATATTATATGTTTAATATAGTCATTTGATATACGAAAACTGAAAGCTAGTTTTAGCCTTATTGTGCTGTCTGGGCTATGTGGTATATACATATTATATGTTTAATATAGTCATTTGATATACGACTATATAAAATATTTATATTAATTTTTATATATTTTATATTATATTTATTTTATATAAATATATTTATATTAAATATTTATTTGGTAAATAAAGACAAATAAAAGTGCTTTGAGTTCCAAGCATGGACTTAGTTGTCCTTGGAAAACTTAACATCTTGTTATTTCTGAATAAAAACTTGACTTGATGAGGCCAGTGTGGACACTGATTATGTTTGGGGTGTTGAGAGTAAATGGTGCTCGCTCGTTTCTAGAAGCCAGTCTTGTTTTCCATGAGTTTCCGAGAGTGTGGATGGGAATCTAGGATGGTTTTTCAGGTTGGCTAATCCTGCATCTTCGTTTCCTCTTCCAATGCACGGGACAGGGTAGGTTTCTACAGAGGACTGAGAACACAGCTTAACTTTTAAGACCAGCAGAAAGAGTTCAGCTGGGAAAAGAATTATAAAGGCTTTTACCTGTGATTCTTCCAGCATTATCTGGCTTTCTAAATACTCTTGCTATGTTCTTTAATATCAATTTTTCCTTAATCTTGAGACTTTCATATATGTATGCAAAGAAACATGGCCTTACTTACACATTTCTCCCTTCCAAACTTCTCTTAAGACCCTCCCAAAGTGGCCCCTCCAGACTTCACTGCCCCCTCCACCCCCGTAAATGACCTAGGTGAAGTCTGGTTAGTTCTCTCTATGTGTGTTGGTGCGGGGCCATCCTCTCATCCACTGTAGCATGGGAAACCTACACAGTGCAATGATTCCCTCTTCCAGCAGCCTGCAGCTGTCAGTATCTTCTTAAGTCATGAGGCCTAGAGGGCAGCTCCCATCTGTGCTGGGAGTTGGCTTGGATGGATCTCGTGCAAGTTTTGTGCAGTTGCTTTGAGTTTATGGCTGTGATATCTAGTCATGTCCAGAAGACAGCATTTCATTGCGAAGCCTGGTTTGTTTTTTTTTTTTTTGTTTGTTTTGTTTTGTTTGTCTTTTTTGTTGTTGTTTTTGTTTTATTGAAGCAGTGTCTTACTATGTAGCCCTGCCTGGCCTGGAACTCACAGAGGCCCAGAGATCCACCTACTTGTGTTATGAAGGGCTGGTGATAATGGTGTGCTGCACCACACTTGGCCTGTGGTAGTTTTTGTTTATTTGTTTTAACTTCTGTCCACTATAGAATAACTCTGTGCCACAGGTGATTTTTTTTTTACATGAACTTATTTTCATCTATTTATTTTGTATGTGCATGCATGCGTGCATGCCATTGCTCCTGTGTACAACTTGTGTGTGCATCCATGCATGGCATTGCCTCTGAGGACAACTTGTAGGAATCAGCTTTCTCCTTCCATGGTGTGGCCTCTAGGCTGGAAGTGCAGCAAGTACCTTTTTGCTCAGGGAGCCATCTCACTGCCCAAGCAATATTTAAAAAAAAAAAAAAAAAAACAACCCCAAAACAAACAAACAAACAAAAAAACCCAACAAAACCAGAATTGTAGAAGAAAACCAGGAATGTGTGTGTGTGTGTGTGTGTGTGTGTGTGTGTGTGTGCATGTGTGTGCATGTGTGTGTGTGTGTGTGCATATTTTCAATAGAAGATTTTACTTAGTACCCTACAAAGTGCAGCAGCAGGCCAGATAGTTGCAAGAGCACTCTAGTACTCACGTGCACATTGAATTGAATAAACTGCTTGTGGAATATTCCCTTTTACGTGGGGTGTTTCTGTCTGTTGTAGCAGTCTTGGGATCTCCAGCAGTCTTTTCTGAGATGCGCTTACACGAGATAGGTTAGGTGAGAGGTTGGCCCAGTCATTGGTAGATGCATTGGTTGAATGTAGCCAATGTAATTTCTTGATCTTACAGTTCACAAATATAACTTTATTTAATAGATGATAGTTTCGTTCTGTTTCATGAGATTTATCTGTCAGTAGGAAATATTAAGTAATTGCATTCTCAGTACACTAAATGATTAGGCTGTCTGACTAACAAGGCCAGCCGGATTCTTGTCCAGTGTTAGTGTGTAGTGGCAGATCCTTATTTTTTTTTTTTTCAGGTGAGGTCTTATGTAGCTAGTTTTAAATTGGTGACGAAGCTGAGGATGACTTTCAACTCTTCATCCTCCTCTTCCCACCTCTCAAGTGTTTAGATTATGAGCATGGACCATCATGGCTGCCTAGAGTCTTGAAGGAAGTGTGGAAACCATGAAAGGAGGTGTGGGAATATGGTACACACTTTTAATCCCAGTATTTGGGAAGCTGAGAAAGAAGGATGCTTGTGGGTTTGGTGTGAGCCTGGTGTATATAATGAGCTTTTGACCAGAAAAAAAACAAAAAAACAAAAAAACAAAAAAAGCATTATCTGGGTAAATGGTCAAAATTATGGAAAGTAAATTATTTCTCTGGCTTCTCCCTTTTTCTCCTTAATTTGCATCCACATTTTTTTTCTTGTCAAATATCTGAATACTGGTATTTGGTTTTCTATATATATTGATACCGTAAATTATAACCACCTTTTCAAGCAAGTGTGCTTTTACTATGATCTCATGAGGCGTATTTGTTATCTAGAGTCTTTGGGGAAAATGTCTGCATATCGTTATTCTTGTAAGAACTATCTTGTAACATCTTCACCTGCTAAGGTCAGGTTAGCATCAGTGCAGACAAGTGGAGTTACTGTCCATTTTCTATACACTGTTCACATTTCTCCTGGAAGACTCTGGGACAAAGAAGCCTTTATCCTTAAGGTGAAGTCATGCCAGAGATTTCAGGCTGGTTGGAACAGTGTAAAACTTTTAGGGATGGGGAAAAGTAGATTATCTTGAAATTTGAATGGGAGGAACTTTAACATGGACACACGAATTGCAAAATTGTAAAATCCCTTTAGCAAGAAAGAAGAAAGAGTTGGCTGCTTCCTCCTCCTTTGGAGTCAAGCCTTTCAGACATACCTCTTAAGTTACAGATGGTTGAAATGATCCCTACAACCGCCTTTTGCTGTGTGTTTCTATTTAGCTGCTATAAAGGAAAGGTTCATAACTTTCCCTTTCAAAAACATTTTTATTTGCATTGCAAGAGCTTAATTAATTGTTTGGGAGCAGGATCGGCAATTCTTTTTATCTCTTGTCTGTAAGTATGGATTGGATCATATTTTCCAAGGAACTTTTAAAAAAACATTTCTGTGTACAGAGAAAATTCTAAGCGAGCATGTATTGACTTATTGACTGGTATGTTGGCTGTGGGAGGGTGGAGGTGCCTGAGTTTTTTCAGGCATTTTGTCCCTATGACAGAAAACTCAGCTAACCTTTCTTTTATCTTGCCTACTGGGCATTGAACCACGGTATCACAGGGAGGCGGAAGTCATACAGAGTTGCCAGACAGATGGTCCGACTCCCCATGGCAACCCCGTGACCTAATTTCCCAAGCATTGTGCACCTAGCTGGAGAGTTCCAGCCCTTACTGTTTGCTTGTTTGCCAGTTGATGATGAAAGGGGAGAGGAGGGTGAAGTGGCATCTCTGCAGGTGCCAACCCCACCATATAGGCATCTCCGTGGTAAGGGACAGAGGGATTCACTGTTCCTCACTCTGCTTAGTCCTTACTTGTGTTTCTAATTGTCACTGTAGGATCTTTTTAAAAATGTAACTGTTGGATTGATGGTGAATTAAAATGATTATTTTTGAAGACTTATTGTTTTATTTTTGTTTTTTAACTAAAAGTAGATTTTTTTTTTTTTTTTTTACATAATGTATTCTAATTATGCTTCCCTCTCTCTAACTCCTGCCTGATCATACCTACCAACCCCCACCCCATATCCACATGCTTTTTTGGTCTTCCTCATTAGGAAACAAGTAGGGATCTTAAAAAAAAAAAATAAAAAAGACAAATAAAGGGAAAATAACAATAAAATAAGACAAAATAAAAACAAGCCTAAATAGGACAAATAAATGGGCAGAAGGTTGTGTGTGAGTGTTCTGGGGGAAACAGTGTAGTCTTCCTTTGCTTTGCTTTTCATATATAGTAAATTCATTTGACAATTGCTAAGTTATCCAAATATGAAGAAGTGCTTTTTCTCAATCAAAATGTATTAATAAATCCATGTAATGGCTTTACAGTGGGGTTTTATAGTCTCTATGAAGAATTGGCATGGAAGTTAGGCACTGGTAGGAATTATAGCTTTTGTTTGGACACTGACTTCTTGTGGCCTCCCATTGTCTGTAGGCTGGTTAATGCACAGAAGTGCGTCTTTCTTCACACACCCTTGGCTCATGTCATGTGTTCCGTGTTGGAATAATGCTGCATTGAGATCATTTGCTGGTAGGAGAACTTAGTCTGGGCACAGAGTAAGGCAGTTAGATGGATTTGAATCATGACTCTTCCCGCCACTAAGACTTTCTCATCTCCTCTCAGTTTTCCTTGAAGGGGCTGCTGAGCCTCGTGTGAGTATTTAACTTGTCTTCCCTCCAGCAGAGACTTGTAACTATGCACATCTTTCCTACCAAACGTCAGAGCGCCCCTCCTCTTCCTCAGCCTTCTAGGATGACTCTGTAATTCTATGGTCTAAGAATTGCCTTCTGGTTTTCAGCTATACACATGCAAGTTCTTGATAGCTAATATGAACAACATTTGAATGCAATTTAAGAATCTTAAGTCTCTGCTGTGATCAGAGTTGGCTTAGCATGTTACTTCTCTTTCAGATGATTAAGTCTATGTGTATAGAAAGCTCCTGATGTCTCCTTGTGTGACACTTTGCTCTTCTGGAATAGTTCGTCTTTTCTTTCTGTTCGTGAGTTTTCAGATTGTGCTTCCCAAAGAGCCCAGACCTGTGTCCATATTCTTGCTTCTTCCAAATCAGTCAGCCCACAAGTCCTGGTGTCTCAGGCTCCATGGTACCTGCACCATTTTTAGCTGTCAGCCAAAGGTACACCATTGAGGTATCATCTGCTTAGGTTTACTGAAGTGTCTACCTTAAGCGTTTGCTCTCCACTGAATTTTCATCATCCAGAGTTTTCAGTACTTTCTAGATCTGTGTTGAATGAATGTATGATGTAACCATCTTTACCACTGTTGGAAGGCTGACTTCTTCTTTCTTTTGGACCTTCTGGTTGCTGGCTCTTTTGGACCTTCTGGTTGCTGGCTCCCATCAACCCTTCTGTTATCCATCCACATTTAGATGGTACTTCAGAAGCTCAGCTTCTTGCACAGCGTGGGCATTTAAAAGCTCTGCCCCTGTAGGTTCTAACACCACCTGTGGGTGCTGCTGTAGTGGGTGATGGGAGAAAGACTTTTTTTTCCCCCTCAGATAATGAATTCATGCATTATCTAAGCACACACAAGTTGAGAAGTTTCCGGAATTATTTACTCAGGCCTTGTATCATTTAATGTAGAGTTCTGTGTTTCATGACCCTTTAAGAAGACTTCAGACCCACATTGTTTCAATTACAACACTGACTTCGTTTCTTATCTTCAACTCAATGCCTTTTTCCTGAGAGCTGACCCTTCATTTCTCACAGGCCTCTAGGCATCACATTACCCCAAAGAAAGTTTTGGCCATTTTTACAGTTCCTTTTGCTCTGTCCCTCTGTATGAATCTACCTGGTTCCTTCCTTACCCATCACTTGCTTCTCCCTTGAGTAAGCCTTTACCAAATTCTGTTGATTCTTCCAATATGCCCCACAGACCAAGTGTCATTTCCCTATTTTCCTGCCAATCAACTCATGTTTCTACCTTTCTGAACATTCTGTCTTGCCCAGTCCCTGCTTCCTGTCCCTCTCCACCCATGCATCCCATAATAACTTCAACTTCCTGAATACACATAGCCTCGTTCTTCTGTGACTTTGCACATGCTGTTCTCTCCGCTTTGAGTTTCTTCTCTACTAACCCCACCATCTTGGGTGGATGAAAACTTTTCTTAGGCTCAGCTTCAGATCGTTTTCCCAGAAGACATTGCTCTTCCTCCTCTTTGTGCAATCGTACTTAAATTGTTACTGAATTACAACTCATTGTTTATTTCCTTATCTACCCCTATTCCCGCAACCAGTCTCGAACTCTTGTGAGTGGAGAATGTATCTGAATAAGCTTTTGTCTCCTTTGTACCTTGGCACAATGCTGGGTGCACAGCCTCTGTTTGGGTGTGCCTTCAGTGAATGGATGCTGGCAATTCTGATGCTCTGTCTTCCTGTGAACAAAGCATGGTAGGAACAAGAGTTCCCTTGGTTCCTTTCCGAGAGTGCTTGGAAGGGAACTTGCAGGAACACTGCAGCCTGTCTAGCGGCTGTCTTTCTGGAACATTCATTCTTCTACACTTTGAATCTCATGCTTGAGTGTAGCTTACTCTTGTACTCAGTGGCTTCATGCCTGGAGGCGAAAAGGAGAGTTAGCATTAGGTCAGGTGACACCTGCGTTTTGTGTTTCCATAGCCTCTTGGATGACTTCCAGACCTGTTTTCATCTCTGAAGCCTGAAAGAAAAGAGTACAGAGAATGTAACTGTTTTCATTGGTGTCTGTTCATTGTGAATGGTACTGCATTCCATAGGCCTATTTTCATACATGTATATAATGTTCTTGGACCCTGTTCTCCCTCCACACTGCCTACCCTCCTGTCCCCCCACATTCCTCTTAGACTATTTGCTTCTACCTTCATGTCATATATACAACCAGGGATTCACAAATGAGAGAAACCATGGTATTTGCCTTCCTGAGGAGGAATTAATTTGTGTACTATGATAATTTCCAGTTGCATCTATTTCCCTACAGATGATGTGATTTCCTTTCTCTTTTAAAGTAAGTTTATTATTATTATTATTATTATTATTATTATTATTATTATTATTATTGTGTGTGTGTATGTGGGGTGTGTGTGTATGTGTATGCATGTGTGTGTATGTGTGTGTGTGTGTGGCCCTCACATGGAAGTCAGTGGACAACTTGTGGAAGTTTTCTTCTATCGTGTGAATCTTGGGAATCAAACTCAGGTCATCAGACTTGGTGACAGACACCTTTGCCTAGAGATCCATCTCACGGCTGCAATTTCGTCTTTACTTCTGAACTGTCTTTTGTGTTTATTGTTAGATGGTATAGAGGATATTTCCCCCCCACACTTTGAAATTGGCTCTCAGTCTGGTCACAGATATCCTCTTACAATGTGTTCATTTCAGAAACAGTTAAGTTCTGGGGACAATGTCGTTCTCATTAGAAGGCCATGCTTTTGTCCCCATCTCGGTTGTTTGACATCCTTTTATTGCCAAATCTTGTTGTTTTCACCTTAAAATGTGACTTTCGTCATTGCCCTTTCTTTTAGTCTTTCCTCCACAGCATTTTATGGCTCTTGGGTAAATTTTTAAACTACTTTTTTTTTTTTTTTTAATATCTCTATCTTGGTCCTTTGTTTTATTTTAATGACTAGTTTCAAGCCACTCTTGCCGAAGCCGTGTGAGAAACGTCAGTCCTAGCTGACAGATGTCATTGGCTTCACTTTTTGTAGTTTCTCTGTTTGCAGGGTGCCTTTCCACGCTTTATTAACATCTATGAACTCAGATGAGCATTAAGAGTCCAGCCCATCACTGTATCCCCTCCCTCCTCTTTCGACATCTCTTTCCTCCCAGTGGAATCCCCAGGATTCCAGAGCATTTACTCCTGTCATGTACTGCAAATTAAATACTTTCTTTTAAGTTTAGTGTTTTGAGATGAGTGCAGTGGATTTATTGTAATTTACAATTGTAAGTTACATTGTAAATAATTGTCCTGCCTATGAGTTTAATAAAAAGTGCTGATTGGCCAAAGGCAGACAGGAAGTGTGGGTGGGGCTATCAGACTAAAAAAACTCTAGGAACAAGAAGAACAGAGCAGAATGCCAGAGAGAAGCCAGAAGAAGCAGAGGACAACTATGCAGCACTAAGAAAGGGCACCGAGCCCCATGGCTGAACAGGATTAGAATCATTGGTTAGTTTAAGGGCAAATTATATGCCTGGGCCTTAGGCTGATCAGCCTAAAATTAATGTAAGCATCTGTGTGTCTCTGTGGGACTGTGGGACCGCGGGTCCAAACCTTGAGGCTAGGCCCGAAAGTCTGGGCCAGAAACCTCTTACTACAGATGAGGCATGCATGGCTAAGTAACCCTGATTGGTCCAGAAGTCACTGTTCTAGCTCAGGCTGCCCTCAGAATCACCATTCTTATTCCGGTCCTACGTGCTGGGATTACAGGCCTGTATCACCATGTCCAGTGAACTGAAGTCTCTAATGCCGATATCAACCCTTTCTGTCTGTTGTTTTTCTTTAAATTTTGAGCAAGAGGCAAGCATAGGGTATTGCTTTTGGTCCACACGTGTTTGATAAAGGTCAAGTGAAAACATCTTTATCTTGCGTATTCCATCCGGAGATTGGTGCAATTTAACTTCTCCAGTTCAGTCTAAAAAAGGAATATGGTCCACAGGTTCTGACTGAGCCTGAAGAGAAACACCAGGAAGTTTTACCAAGATGACAGTGAGCATGCCCGTCATGAGGACACACCCTCAGGCAATCATGCCTGGTTTTTCAAGTTCTCTTTCTTTTAAGTGGGAACTGTGATCATTCTCTTTGACATTTTACAGGTTTTGTAAGTAACTCATTGTTTTAAAATGCTTGGTAACTTCTTCCCTGCAGAAACCAAACTCTTGATAAGAAGTTATTGAAGAGCCTTTCACCTCCCACCTCCTTTTCTGTGCATCCCTGTAGGAGAGAACAGGCATTGTTCAAGTTCCTATAGAAACCAGTTTAGGACTAAAACATTGAGATCTTTATGAGGACGGGCTGGGCCAGCCTGAGAAGAAAAGCCTCAGAAGCATGCTTTAGCCACTTGCTTCTTATTATAGTCCATTGCAATTATCAATATTTGAAGTATGAATTGTGCTATCTGTTTCCCCCTCAACTTTTAATGATGATTAAATAATGTTTTTGCATTATTTTGTTTGGAACATGAACTAGATGCACTGTCTTTCACTAGGGCATTCATAGATGAATCCTAATCTAGGTTTTTATGATGAATAAAACTCAATTAAAATGTGAAAATTTCACATAACAATAGCATCGAAACTATCTTGGATGTTATTTAGCTGCTAAGAATAAAACTTGCCTACATGCCAAAAATAATAAAACGTGGCTTTGATCAGAAATCTTAGGCAAGTTTTGAGCTTATTCAGAGTATTTTGCTCTGTAATCAGCTTCTCTGATGTAAACATGAGACCAGGCATTGGAAATGTGGTTGCTATTTAGGGCGCTATTGTTTCGGAGCAATTCAGTGGATCTTGGTGCTCTCAGGACATGTGAAGTCATTCCAGAGTGATTATTAGCAACACCAATGCAGCTGATAGTTATGTCTTAAACTCAGTTTTGCTTTTTCAGATGTAATACTTAATATATTTTAAATAAATATTCATTTTGATAGTTGGCAGTATTAGTGTCATTCCACTTTTGTGTAAACTTTCCAAAGTTGATTAATAACTTTCATACTAGTTTGCTTATTTTTACATAAGATTCAGAATAATCCCAAGTATGTCCCTGAAAATGCAAATTACTTATCTGTTCTTTTCACTCATATATATTTTTATGTGTGCAATATGTGGCATTTACTTAAAGATTTATTATTTTTAAATTTGTCCTTATGTGTATTTGTGTCTCTGTGTATGTGTATGTATTGTGTGCCCACAGAGGCCAGAAGAGGGAGCTGGAGTTACAGGAAGTCATGAGCCATGTGACAAGGGTTCAGGGAACTGAAGACCTTTGGAAGAGTGGCCAGTGCCCTTATTACCCATCTCTTTCTGCCCTGTGTTTGGCTTAATGAGAGTCTGTTGATGCCATTTATGGGGTAGAATTGCTATTTTGTGTAATGATGCCAGAGGGACCTGTAACATCTGCCTGTTGCTGTTGTTAATCTTATATCAATCTATACTGCTGAAGATATTCAGTAGAAGGACAACTCCCATTGTTCTTGGGGTAATTTTATGCCGTGTTGGCTAATAGAACTTAGAATGGGATTTCGTGTACCACAAGGAGAGAGGTTAGGCTTGACTTGGAATATGTGGAAAAGGATAGGGGATATTTCTTTAAATATAGTATGTCTAAAATGTTTTTAAATATCAAAGAGTTTTAAACATTTCATAAGAGAACTTTTTGTGACTATAACTATGACTGGTTCTTATGGTACATTTCGCATGCCCATGGGCCTTTAGCTTTGCTTACAGTAGTATGCTGATGGAAGGGTGGTCTGATCAAAATGGCCTGGAAGTGGTCAGGTCCTTTGATGTTTCTTTTTAGCTTTTCTTTTCCCCACTGGATCAAAAGGTATTTGAACACAGGTCCCTCTTCATGTCCTTTCTCGCTGTAGTGCCAAGGCTTCCTGATGCCACCGTTAAGGGGATTTCTGGGGGCAGGTGTTCATGGTGTTTAGAAAAAGACTTTCTGAAAGTCTTTTAGCATACCAATCCTTACAGCCCACTTTTCTGTAGATGTGACTCCAGTGCAGGGTAGGCGTTTCTTATGCCTCTTCGCCCACTTCCAGCAATACCAATGTCTCATACTCGGAGTAGTGTGAGTGCAGGCATGAGTACACCATGACACACTTTGGTGCAGGTCAGAGGGCATTCTTGGGTGAAGTCCTTGCTTCCCACCTTTTTAGAGGCAGGGCCTCTCTTACTCACCACTCAGTGTGTCAGGCTAGCTGTCCTGGGGGCTTTCTATTATTCTGTCTCAGTCGGTCCTTCATCTTCCTGTGGAGGCATCCTGGAATTACTGATGGATCTGGCACTTATGTGGCTTCTAGGGATCTGAACTCAGGTTGTCAGGAATGCTCAATGGCACTTTACCCTCTGAGCCATCCCAACACACTTCTCTCTTCCCGGGTTTCCCCCTTTCTCCTTCATGTCCCCTCAGCAAGAGACTGCTTTCCCAACCCTTCCAAGCATCTAACCTTTGGCAGCCCTGCTTGAGCAACACGTCAGAGGTGGAGCTGACATGGGTGCCAGTGTGATATGGGTTTGTACATTAGTGCACATGGGTTTTATATGCAGCCACAATTGGTATTACGATCTCTTCTGAAGTGAAACAGCACATTATAAGGTGTCAGTTACTATTTGGGAGATGTCTGTTGCATTTCATGGAAGTAATTCTTTTGAGGTTCCCTAGATACAGGAAGTTTGGCTAATAAACACCTCGATTTTCAAATTGGAAAGGCTTTAAAATGCTCAATTGAGCTGTATCTTCCTCCTCAATTCCTTGTTATCTTAATACTCCAACATAAGCAATTAGAAGGAGCAAGGGTTTATTTGGCTTATAATTCCAGTTACTATCCATCATCAGGGAAAAGTCAAGGCTGCAGGATCTGTAACAATGAATTTACATGCTAGCTCTCAGCTGGCTCTGTCCTTTTACTTGGTTCAGAGCCCAGGACTGGAAATGGATGGTATCAGCCACATTCACCATGAGTCTTTGCTATTCCAGTTAACCCAGTTAAGGGAATCCCTCACAGACATGCCCATTGCTCTAGACAGTTCCTCATTGAGACTCCCTTCCCAGGTGGTTCTGTGCTGTGCTTAGTAAGAACTAACCATCATACTTGTGAACTTTAGGTTGTTGGTGAACCCAGACTCAAAAGGTTCCTCAAGTTAGTTCTAACCTACAATTATTATAAATATTGCTTAATCTCACTTTGTAGAAAGAGATGCTGCTTTCTCTCTCTCTCTCACTCTCTCTGAGTTTCAGTTTTATGCGTTTGTGTTTTGTGGGTATGCCTGTGTATATGTCTGCCTATGTGTGTGTGGGTACCTGATGAGGCTACCAGAAAGCTGGGAGATCCCCCTAGAGCTGGAGTTTCAGGGGTCTCTGAGACACCCAAGGTGGAGATGAGTTCTGGTCTTCTGCAAAAGCAGCACATACTATTAACTGCTGCATCATCTCTACAGCTCCTCAGTACAACCTAACTGAATTGTTGGGTCTGTACCAGCTTTCCCAGGATCTAGCTTCTTAGAATTATTGTCACCAAATGTGGACACTGACTGAGAAGTATTGGTTTAACAGGACACAGTTTCTTCTGTGGCTCAGATATTGATTCACATAGAAGTTAAAAAAATCCTCTGCATGCATGTGTGTTGTGTTTGTGTGCTTGTGGTATGTGTGTGTGTTTGCGTGGTATGCCTGTATGTGGTATGTGTGTGTATGTGTGGTGTGTTTACACACGCACGTGCATATGTGCACACATAGGGTGTGTGTGTGGGTGTGGGGACAGTTGTGTCATTTGGCTCTTGGATGGCCAGGCTTGGCTGTGAGTACCATTGCCCACTGAATCATCTTGCTAACCTAGAGGCCAGTCAAGAAAATACTCTGTGGAGTCATAGTCTTAGACTCATGGAGAGGCAAGGTATTCAAACTTCATACTTGACGTTAAATCCTTCTTTGGTCCTGATAGCTTTTACCAGTGTGTGTCTTTCTCCTCTGGTCGTTCGTTGGTTTAATTTTCTTTTGCCTGGGACTTTGGGGGACTTGAATAGATTTATCTCTTGTTCTTTTTCACCAACTACTTCTACCTTTCCCAGTGTGCCGTTGTTTATTTTTTATTGCCAATTCAAGCAGATACAGAACATGTTATCAACAACAAAGTCAGTTCTATTTTCACAGCAGTAAGAGAGCTACTTCGAGAGACAACTCTTGTGTGTTTTGATAAAGTTACAGGAACAGAAATGAATGGAGGATACATGGAATGGTCCTTAGGGATTCTTTCCTTCTACCTCTGTGTCAGATACTATTCTGGAAGAGCTGCATTGAAATTTCATGCTGCTCTGAAAGAGGCTAGATGCATGCAGCTTCCCGAGAGCTTTTTGTTGTAATTTTTTACCCACTTTATAAATGCCAGTGAAGCTTAAGGATCTCTAGGCTTTTCTCTGGGAGCAGGTGTCCCCTAGGAAGCCAGCACAGCTTGGAGCAGGGTGGCACACTGCCTTGTCACCTCTGCTTGTCTCTGCTTCTCTAGCCCAAAACTATATTAGGCAACTAAGGCAGAAGTCAATGTCTGTCTTCTCTAATCAGGCTGGTCTCTATGTTTAGCTTGGAGACAATCCAGATGTAGCCTCCTATTGTATTGTATTCTTTGGCCTTGGGAAATCAACTCAGAAGGTTAGTGTTTGAACCCTGGTAGCTCCTGTTTTCTATCCAAATATGATCATGACCTGTCGTTTTAGGGAAACTAAATCCAAAATCAAAATAAATCTTCTATTTTAAAACACAGCTAAGCTGATAACATAAATATCTAGCAGTACTTCTTAAAGTGCCTCCCCCCCTTCCTTGTGGCATTGGTCATCCAGCCCAGTCCCGGCTCACACAGGCATGTCTCCTAACACTGAGCTAAACCTGCAACCCTGACCATCATTTTACAATGCAAATGCAGTGAGGTTTCAAAGAGCCCTCTTTTTCATATACATCATTTAAATTATGATGATGATGTTTTCTGAATAGGCGAATATTAAGGGCAGTAAGTGGTTATTCTGATACACACACACACACACACACACACACACACACACACACACACACACACACACACACACACACACACAAACACACGCGCGCGCGCGCGCCCTAAAGCCAAAATCAGACTGTATTGACTCAGGTCAGAATTATGTAAATGTAGATGACTGCTGCCTCCCAGGCCTGGTATAACTTCAGTCAGCAGGAGTAATAACACTTACACATGAACTTGCATAGCAGATTTTCCTTTAAATATCAACCAGTTAGAATACATTTATTGGGGGATTTTTTAGTGTGTGCTAGTTCTATGTTGGTTCTTTAAAAAAATCGGAGAGAAAACCCAGGGGATATGTAATATTGAACTGTAAAGCATTAAGAAATAAGCTAATCCTGATAGTTTCTTAGTTTCTTTAATGTCTGAAAAAGCTGAACAGTAAGTACCGTTTCATACAGATTCCACGTATTTGGCCATTTGTGGCTTTTGCCTGTATTTAGAAGGCTGAGCCAGGAGAATTGCCCTGAGTTTGAGGCCAGTCTTGGCCATGTAGTGAGTTCTAGGTTTCAGCTAGGGCTACATAGCAAAACCCAGGCTCAAAAACCAAAACCAAAACCAAGCCAAACCAAACAAAAAAGAAAAGGGGGAAAAAAATCCCCAAAGAAATACAGTAATTCCCCACCTTCTATTTTTTCCCCACGGCGTATGCATGTCTTAATATATGCACTTTTCCTTGCACTTTTGACATTTGGTAGTAAGCTGCAGACTCAGGCATGTCTTCACTGTACACTTCCTATGGACAGCTTGCTTGTTATAACCACTATACAACTCTCTATGTCCAAAATGTTTAGTATATAGATTCAATGCAGACATTAACTATGTAAGCCATTTTGAAATTTACTTCTTCAGTCATGTAAAGATTGCCCTTTTTGTTTATGCTAGCATCTCTCCAAGGCAAAGGCATTGGCATTTATTTATGATCGCTTCGAGGGAGGCCTCATTTGGTCTTGCGTCAGTGATGTCCAATTGGGTATCTACTAGCCTAGCCCCTTGAGACTGTTTAAATAGAAATCGGTTGACAGTTAGTGAAATCGAAAATCGTGTTCATCAGTCACAGCAGCCACATTTTGAACGCTCATTGTCCGTGTGTGGCAAGCGGCTAAGCAGTAGGCTTGTACAAATATAGTCTGTTTCCATTATCACAGAAAGTTCTGTTGGACAGATCTAGAACATTCTCCACTCTTTCTGTCTTCCATGAAGTCAGTGTTTTGAAGAGGTCAGGCCAGTTGTCTTGCTGAATGTTCTGCACTTAGATTAGTCGTGTTTCATCATGAATTCAATTTAGAGTGTGGCAGATTTTTTTCTTTCCGAAGGTAACCACACGAATACTTAGCCCGGCCACATTCATTCTAAAAAGTATGACTGACACCTGCCGCTGAGATAGAAGAACTTGTCACCCGCCCTGGACTCAGGCAAGGACTTGTGACAGCTGACAGTGAGGGTGAAGTCATTTGCTGGGATTTAGGACAGGTCCTCTCTTACCCAGAGCAGCACTGTAAGGATGCCCAGGCTGTGAGAAGGTAGATGAAGTGGCCAAGCTGGGAGTCAGGAGGGCGACTTCATCTCCCAGCATTCACTTCTTGCAACTGAGGTCTTACCTACGATGGAACAGACAAGTTTTGCCAGCTGAGGGCTGTCAGAATCCCGATGAGCAGAGAGCTAATAAATAACCATTTTTCCAAACTTGTAAGAACTGGAGATTTTTGATTCAATGGTAAGTAAATAACACACAATAAACCATTTTGCCAAAAGTATAAGTCAGTAAACATCAGGGTGACTGTTATTAGTGTTTATGGCTTAGTTGCTTAAGGTAATGGCAACTAGGTCTCCCTGTCATCAGTAAAAAATATTCTTTTTTTTTTGCCAATAAGAAGTAAAATAAAGAGAATTTTATTTTGAACGGAACTATCCTCTGCAAATATTTGTCAACATTTAATTCTATACCACATAAAATTATCCATCCTATGTGTATGTACTTGTGCATGTGTTTATACACTCTGGCGCGTGTGCATGTCGAAGCTAAGCATTGACATTGGATATCTTCCTTATTACTTTTAATTTTATTTTTAAAATCTATTTTTATATTTTAAATAATGTTTTTATTTTTTTCAGAATGTCATACGAGGTACTTTTTTTCAGCCAAATTATTTTTTGGCAATATTAAAAATTAAAATATAGTTATATACCTTTCCTCTCCCTTAAGGCCCTCCCATATCTACTCTTTCAAATTTCTAAATTCTTTTGTAATTATTACTGTTATATATGCACATAGATGTATAAATACAACCTACTGAGGCTGTTTTATGTTCCTTGATTATACATGGTTTCAGGACTTTTAGGATTGGTTAGCCAATTTATTTTTATTTTTATGTGTGTGTCTATGCTTCTGAATGTATGCCGTGTGTGTGTGTGTGTGTGTGTGTGTGTGTGTGTGTGTGTGTGTGTGTGTGTGACCCTTAATGTGGGTTTTACAAGAACAGGAAATGCTCCTGTCCTCTGAGCCACCTCTCCAGCCCTATACCTTAGTTTTTAACTTGCAATCTTCTCTCAACCATAACCCACAGAGCCATCTATCTCTCTAGCCCAACACACACTCTGCTCTACAATTCCTGCTATTTGATTGAATAAACGGGATTCATCATTAAGAAGTACTTTCAATTTTGTTCTGCTGATAAGAACCACAGGTCTTTATTTCTCTGATAAAGGGATAAGGTACCACTTTGTCTGATTTAGATTTCATAATGGCAAATTCACTTAGATTTTTTTTAAATCTCAAATTCTCTATAAAGTTGATGGTGTAATGTATAATTTAAGACAAATAAGGAGGAAAATTCCTATGTATATTTTTTGTTTCTCTTAGGCGGAACCCTTTGCTAATGTTTCCAGGCTCAGGATTTTTAGTTCTCTTATGAGGTATATGGTTTCTCTGATAGCTGCTCTTCATTGGATATTTAGAAAGACTTCTTCCAAGTGATTTTCATCACAGGGAAAATCTCAAACGAGAGTGGACAGACCAGTTAACAATTTCATAGAGCAAATCAGCTAACCGCTCCCGTTAAAAAAAGTGGTGCTGTCTTGTTATCCAGAGAAGTGTGGTCAGAGAGATGGCAGATTATAGGAACGCCTGAAAGTTATGCTCTTTAGTGCGGAAAGGGCAATCCTGGTATAAACATGTCCTGGGAAGAGGAAAATGTGAAGAGAGACACGGAAGGATGACGATTTGCTGCTCAACTCTGGGAAGGTGAAGTAATGACCTTGGTCACGCTTGGTCTGAATGCATTTCTCGATATCCATTGAAACTGGTTCAGTCCCATGCTGTCCTGTCATGTTTGGAACAATCTTCTTTTCAATGTTTGAATCTGTGGGGGCAGAAGCCATTGGTTAAGAGGGATGGCAGTATTTGAGAAATGGAGAGACAGGATGGAGTAAAGCATGAGAGGAGGCTGGAGAGGCATCATGAGAGAAGTCTTGACTGCTAGCCAATGGGGAAGGACAGGAATGGAGACCAATGGTATTACCTTTTAGAAAGAACTGTGACTTTGGATACACAGGAGAGACTCATCTAAGCACTTCCTGAGCTCTCTAATTCAATACAAGATGCCACTGCTGTGCAGGCAGCTTCAAGATAACTAGTTTTAAATGTCAAGGAGGAAGGCTTGATTTCCTAAAAACTTGATAACAATTTATGGGTTCAAAGTCTTAGAGTACCCTCTGACCGTCTCATGCAAAGGGGCTCTCTTGCACCTACTCCTGAGAGCTGTAATCTGTGGGCCTGTGAGCATCAGGAAGATGTGGTGTCTTATAGAGAGCCCGTGGTGATGGAAGGGAGCTGCAGCCCCAAGAGCTTGCAGTGTCAGAGGGAGGCAGCATTTCCTTAGTGCCAACAGGGCTTGGCTAGCTTGAGGCCCGATTCTAACCCTTGAAAATGAAAAGAGCTAATACTGGTGCAGTTTGTTTGATATATCCTCCCTCCCTCCCTCCCTCCCTCCCTCCCTCCCTCCCTCCCTCCCTCCCTCCCTCCCTCCCTCCCTCCCTCCCCTCTTTCCTTTCTTCTTTTTTATTTATTATAAAATAAGTTCTTATGTAGCATAGGCTGGTCTCAAATTTGCTATATATCTGAGGATGGCCTTGACTTCCCAATCCTCCCATCTCCCCCTCCCATGTGTTGAAATATAGGCATATACAATGGTTATACCATGCCTGGACAACTTGTTTCATTTAAGAATATATGTATCTTTATGTATGTGAGTTTTTGCCTGCATTTATGTATGTGCAATGTATGTACGTAATACCTGTGGAGGCCAGAAGAGAGCATAGGACCCCTTGAAACTGAAGTTAGAAATAATTGTGGGTTGTCATGTGGCTGCTTGGAACTGAACCTGGGTCCTCTGAAAAGCAGACAGTGCTTTTAATGGCTGAGTCATTTCTTCAGCACTCCATATAGTGTGTATGTGTATACATATATATCATGATGTGCATTTAGAGGTCAGATGACAAATTTATCAAGCTGGTTCTCTTCTTCCACGTTTATATGGCTCCTGGGGACTGAACTCGGGTCATCAGGCTTATATAGCAAGCACTTTTGCCTACCGAGCTATTTCACCTATTCCTTCCATTCTTTCTATCTTGTGGTAGTCTGCATGAAATTGCCCCCCCCCCATCCCATAATCTCATAATCTCATAGGGGGTGGCACTTATTAGGAGGTATGGCTTTTTGGAATGGGTATGGCCTTGTTGGCAGAAATGAGTCACTGTAGGGGCGGACTTTGAGGTTTCATATACTCAAGATACCAACCAGTGAGTTAGTCGACTTCCTGTTACCTCTGAGTCAAGATGTGGGGCTCTCAGGTCTACCACCACATCTACCTGCATGCCACTGTGATGGACTGAACCTCTGAGCTGTAAGTGAGCTGTCACAATTAAATGTTTTCTTTATAAGAGTTGCTGTGGTCATGGTCTCTCTTCACAGCAATAGTAATCTTAAGACACATCTAAATCTTGTAGTTTGTTTGCTTTGGATACATAGAGTCAGGTGTTCAGTGAAAGAAGTAATTACTGGTTGTGGAAAGTAATTTGATTGTCTTTATTAGTGGTAAAAGTGTGATCACTTTTTCCTGGTGTGTAAAGGTGAGTGCTGGCTTCTAACTCCTCATTGACTACTAAGCCCATCTATATCACCCTCAGATTAGCTACTAAGTAGAGCAGGAGTGTTATGTGGCTTGTCCTCCTTAAGCCATTTCAGGTTTAAGATGGTGTGGGGAGGGCAGATTCAAGATTTCTGTTCTTCACTCTGCTGCAGAGTTCTGTCAACTCCAGCTTGCCCTTCATCTGCCTACTGTTTGGGTTTGGGAATCTACAGAACATGACTATTGAAACTGCTTTTCCCCAACTGGGATAAGTGTCTTAATTGGGGTCAGGCCAACACCTAGTGCGACAGAATCTCCACCCCCCAATACTCCCTTAGCACACAGAGAGAATTCACACAGCCTAAGAATGGTGTGAAACTGTGTCCCCAACTGTGTCTACTAGGATACGGCAGATGCCCAATACACAGCTCCCTTGCCAAGTTACATTGTTCTGCTTGGTCCCAGGCCAGATGGCAACCTAGTGGGTGGACCATCAGCCCTGGCCTTTCTTCAGCCTCCTTGGGTCTAGGATAAAATGTCCAGCTGTCTCTTCCCTGGTAGTAGGAGTGAGCTTATGGATACAGTAATTGCCCTTGCTCTTAATATTTGCATAGCTTCGTTTACATTTGTAACTGTAGTACCACTGATATAGGTTTATTTTGATTATAAAAGCTTTGAGTTGCTTGGTAAAATTAAATGAAACCCATTTACCAGCTGTTCGGCAAGATGAAAGAGCTTCCTCCTGAGCAAGCATTGGAGGAGGTGGACAGATGTGAGTTAGACTGAACCAGTATTGTGCTTTGAATAGTGTGTGCAGGTACTGTGCTCGTTAGGCACACCTTTATTTAGCCTGCATGAATTAAATGTCTCAGGACCTGTTATCTTTCAGCTATTTCCCATCAGCCATGAGACAGGAACACACAAGGTAAACATATCCCTCAAATCTCATGATTCTTGGACTTTTGGACTTGGATTATATCATTATCGCACCTAGACTGTCTGTGCTTTATCTGAGTTGCACTACGGTATCTATACCTGCTATAATTTTATTTCTAATCTCATTGTAGTCAGACACACATGAGAAACCCCAAAGTGAACCAAGATCATTCCACCGGGTTCCTTTGGGTAGCCTTGCATCCTGTCAGTAGCTTGGATTTCTGTGGTTATGATATGAGTATCGTTCTTACAACTCCAATTTTATATATACTTTTTGTTATTTTTTTTTCCTTGTAAAATTACAAAGTAATATGAGGAAAAAGCCCAGTAGTCTCCCTGGAAGAATTTTCAGGCACATTACTGTTTTTTTTAAATAAAGCTAAATGTGTAGGCAGATTGGAGCTGACCCATAGCTTCTGGTGGTGGCCTGGGCTGGGGTCCTGGTCTGGTTTTCCCCAGACGCTGCTTCCTGCTTGAGCAGGAGTTCTCTGTGGCTCAGTTCTATCTATAAATGATGGTGTGTCATCTAAATGCCCCTTCTTCCAGAGTGCAGCCCAAATGACACAGCTACTGTTGCCGATATCCTAGAGATGTGTTGACTCTGGCTGTACTTTCCTGTAGGGTCCTTTCAAGAAGAAAGGAGATCCAGATTCTGGGGTATTTTAAGTCAGTTAGCGCCAAAGAAAACAAAAATAAACAAACAAACAAAAAAGCCAAAAATGGGAAAGAGGGACAAACATCGTGATTTTGATGAATGGTTATAATTAACTTTTTTTTCTGATGTTGCTGTCGTTATTAACATCACTACTGTTAAGACCAGCTACTGGAGTCATCATACTTCTCATACCTGTGTTCTTTAGCTCCTGAAAGAGGGGGAGGGTCACACCCAACAGCTGTCATGTGGGACTTTCTTTTACTTTCCTTAGATAATCTGAAATGTCAAAAATGGTCCTGACACCAGACCCTTCAGTTCTTTTTCTTACACTTTGGGGAATATTTAGCTCTTATTAAAGGTTCAGGTATGGGGCTTACTCTGCCTGTGAGGGGATTTTATGACCCCAGTTAGAAGCTTCTATTTATTTATTTTTTTTAATGTATAAGTGTTTTGTCTCTATGTTTCTTTGTGTATCACTTACATGCAGTGTCCTGTGAGGCTGGAAGAGCATGCATAACCTCTTTGGTCTGGAGTTAAAGACAGTTGTGAGCTGCCGTGTGGATGCTGAAACTCAAGCTCTGGTCTTCTGCAAGAGCAGCCAGTGCTCTTAACTACTGAGTCATCTCTGGCCCCGGGAGCTACTGTTTTGATATTTACTCTGACTGGTGCAGGATGGTTATTAACCGCGTATCTTGATGTGGTAACTGGGTTTCTGTCTTGTTAATTTGATGGGATCTTGGAAGTGCAATGTAGACCCAGGCAGTTACTCATTTTCCTATTTTGACTCCTGATCTTGGCTTTGGAAACCTGCCTAGTCTCCCTCGGTGCCTTTGGCTTTTCTAAACTTTGCTACTCCCTACCTCCTTCCCCACCTGGCTGTTCATATGGAAGCCCCGCTTGAGTCTCAGTTTCTCTAACAGCCATCTAGTTAACATCTCCATATTGTCTGAACTACCATTTAAGTAGAATTTTATAGCTAAGCTAATCCTGAGGAGGGGAGAGAGAAAGAACATGGGCAAAGGAAAAAAGAGATTGGTTTGCAAGAGGTTCATCTTTATTTTCAATTGACGGGATTTAAAAATCACCATGGAAACAGGGCTGGCTGAGTCTGTCTGTAGAGGTGTTTTTAGAAAGTTTAACTAAGTAGGGATGACCTCTCAGAATGTAAAACTGGGGGTCCCAGTCTGAATAACAGGGAGATAATTAAGTTGAGCATTTTTCTCTCTTTTCTTTGGGACTGTGGGTGCAAGATAACCAGCCAGCACCTGCTCCTGCTGCCTGACTCAGGCGGAGATGGACTGTGTCACCTTGAACTGTGAGCTGAAAGAAAAATTTCCATTTTAACTTGCTTCTTGTGAGGTATTTGCTCATAGCAATAAAAAAGTTTGTTTGTTTGTTTGTTTGTTTGTGTTTGTTTCATGAGAAATGCCACTCCACTGTGGACTGTGGTTCTGTGGCTAGTGTCTGAAGTTGTATCTGCATTTAACCAATCCTGGCAAACATTTGCTGCATGAGAATGAGGGGACATCCTGCATGACCGGAGGGACTTGACTGTGAGCTCTTCTGGACTAGAATGCTTGTCAACACGTCCACTGATTGCTGCAGCTCACATGTTTGCTGAATGAAGGGCTAAATATTGGGGATGCTGAGATTGGCATGTGGAATTGAGGTCAGGCTATTTCTGTGCCGTTCCAGGTCTGACTACGACCTCTGGATCTTTTCCCCTCTTCTGTCTGGAGTAACCAGAGTTCTGTTCGTGGAGTGAGCAACCATTAAGCTGAAAGATTCAGAAAAAAATAAATCGCTTTGATATTTAAAAAAGGTTTTCTCATATATATATATGGCACTATTTTTAAAATAAAGTCCAGGATATAAATTGGTGGATATGACTCTGAAATATGTCTTTAAAAATTGTTTAAGTGGATAGCTGGTGAGTTGACACACAGCAATCCTGGAAGTTTGCCTCCGCTCAATACTACTTGAATAGAAGCTGTGGTTATAAGTACCCTGCTCTCTGAAGTACAAGTAACAAAATATATCCATGGTTTTCATTTTTGCTCTTAAGGGGTTAATTGCTGCTGAATTTTCTTGAATGTAGAACTGAGTAAAGTTTTCTAGGTACAAATTCACCTCTGTGTGTACTTGAACCTCTGCATGGTAGCCTGGTCCATTTGATTTATTTTTACTTATTTATTACTAATTATTATAAGATAGGATCTTAGGCCTCACGTTGGCTGTATAATCAAGGCTGGCCTTGAACTTCTGATCTGGCTGCCCCTATCTCCCAGATACTGGGATTACAGGCTTAGACCATTATGTCCAGTCAAGTGGTTCTATTTTAGATCTTAAGAATGTTTATTTTCTATATATTGATATTCCAGGGAAGTGAAATGCATAACCCATTATTAAATCAAAGGGGAGAATTTGTCTTGATGCAGTAATTTCATTTTTAAGTTTATCTTCATCAACTATTTAGACTTACGGAGTCACACCCTTCCAGACAGTAATGAGAAGTTTCATATGAAAATTTAAATTGTTTTGGGGTATGTGTGCGTGTGTGTGTGTGTGTGTGTGTGTGTGTGTGTGTGTGTGTGTGTGTGTGTGATATTTGCCATCAGGACAGAGTTTAAAGCCAGGTTTGTTCATTAAGAAGAAGGTTTATGCCAGCTATGAGCTAAAACCGGAGTTGAAATCAGGGCAAGGCCATGACGAGCACACACTAGACACCAGCAAGTGGCAGGTGGATACTCTACAGGGTGAAAGATCATTGTTGGTCATGGCTCATTGCCCTCTTCCCATCTTTATCCAAGCACCCAGCTGGTTGAAGGCAGGTGTCCTCAGCAGGAAGAATCAGGAGATTATTATCTCAAATCTTGGACCCAAGGGGCAAAAATCAGTAGGCTTGAAGTTTCTGAAATATGAATGCCCAATGGTTGGAGATTTCGGTTTCCTAGAGGGACAGCATAATCTGCTAGACTTTGCATAAGTACAGCTGACCCCTATGCAGTGCTGGAAAGCAAAGAATAGGGGAGACTGATGCTTCTATCTCCAGACATAAAGATGGTCACCTAATTTTGTCTTTATTTTGATGTATGCTGTCTTGGC
The DNA here is from genome assembly GCA_033318265.1 of Phyllotis vaccarum. Classification (NCBI taxonomy): domain Eukaryota; kingdom Metazoa; phylum Chordata; class Mammalia; order Rodentia; family Cricetidae; genus Phyllotis; species Phyllotis vaccarum. The sequence goes on from JARWLC010000011.1 coordinate 79,776,629, forward strand.
CAGGTTCATTTTGACTTCGTTATTGTCATCATCAACATTTCATGAGTCCCTGCTGTGAACACAATTCAGCTCCAGAAAACAAAGGGAAGATAAAAGTGAAAGATGCGGTTTCTTCTTTTAGGGAGGTTGTTTTCTGTTTAGAACACGAGATAAGTTATGTGATTTATTTATTCTACAAATATGTAACTGCATATTGCTGGGTATGAGGGCCAGGTGGTGGGCTCAGCATTTCTGAGGTAAAGTCTGGAGGTGTACTTTCTGCTTCTCATCACTATTAGGAGGAGTGATGGCAAGCTGATTATTAATTTTTTTTTATTGCTTTAACCAAAATACACAAGGAATATGCAAAGGTTTATGCTTTTCAGATGATTCAAAGAATGTAGTCCTTATGGAAGTTGGGGTGGGGTGGCAGGAAGGTGTGGGGATATCTGGTCACGTTGCATATATAACCAGGAAGCAGAGATCAGGCAGGAAATAGATAAGACCTCATGACCCAACCCTGGCACCTACTTCCTCCAGGAAGGCTCCACCTCCTAAAGGTTCCATAACTCTCCGAAACTGCCACCAGCTAGAGGCTAAGTGTTTAAACATGTGAGATCACTGGGGACATTTCACAGTCAAAACAATAATAAGCTAGTGAGAATTTTTATGTGTGACCTGTCAAGGGTATATCACAGGAAAAAAAAATGACAATAGTACTTTATTAAAATAACAGGTCATTGTCAGAACCTTAAAAAGATATAGTTTTTAAAAAATTCTCATTTGTAAGGACAACCCCATGCAGATCACATATATGTGTGTATGGGGGGGTGTTGTTGTATGGGTGTACACCTGTGTGTATATGTGCGTAGGCTAGAAGTCAATGTAGGATTTTGTCTATGACTCTCCACGTTATCCTTTGAGATGAAAACTCTCACTGAACCTGATGGCTGCCACTTGGACAGACTGGCTGGCTGTGAGTCCCTGAGATTCTCCTGTTTCTGCTTTTCCACCTTGAGATTTCAGGAGCTACCGTCACACCAGAGTATTAATGGGGGTAGAGGGTTGGGGAGTTGGGGTTGGGAAGTTGAAGGGTGGGGAGTTGGGGGTGGGGGAGGGCTGGAGATCAGGACTCAGGTCCTCATTTTGTCATAGCAAACACCGTGCTGCTGGAGCCATCTATGTGGCTCCAGTGATGCACTCTTATTTCTTCTGTTTCTTTTCAGCGACAGAATTGGGTATAATCACAGACACGCAATCCATGTGTTCCATAAATAATGGGGGTATTTGTAATTTATCTCTGGCGTGGAGCTCGAGAATAGTTATGTGAACTTTCCATTCTCTTTCTGGTGTAGGGTAGAATTCCCTCAACACTTGCTTTCATCAGGCACTTAACAGAATATTAACGAGTATATGCAGCATGATGATCTGTGTTATAGAAGAAAGCATGTGATATTTCCAGTTAGCAGGTATTGATGTTAGCATTCCATCACAAAAACTGGAAAGTCAGATTTTCTTTTCCCCTTCCAGGCATTGTGTATTTATATCTTCTCAAGGAAAGATAGGAAAGAGAAACAAATGAAATTTGTTGTATGTCATGTCTTTACTGGCCATAAATCATGCTGCAGAATAGAATCATATACCTAATGTTTTAAACCAACTGGTGATAGTTAAATTTTTTTTTTTATCAAATAGAAATAATATTAAGAACTTTGCTTCTGCCTTGCCTAGGACGTTCAGTTCCATGATCAAAATTACCAAGGGAGCTGTGGAAGGTTTCTCCCTGGAGAGCTCTGTAAAAAGATGTTCAGATACTTAACTGCCTGAAATAATTGTGGAGAATGTTCTGTGTCTTACTTAACAAAACAAAGCAAGATGTATGGAAACTCAGACTTAGAAAATGGGTATGATGGGAAATAATTCTTCCCTTTCTACTCCAAGCTTCTCTGATTTCCCCACTGGGTAGGTTAGTTAGATAATAGAAAAATTTCTCAGAATTGGTGAACATTAGACTGTGACTATAGCTTATATAATATCTAAATTTTTATTTGTGTGGCATTTTGAAGTTTTCAAAACATTTTGCATTATTGTTCCACACTGGGCTTATTACAGTGACCATCGTGTGATTGATAAGGACTCCTTGGCTGAGAGGCAATGAGTCTTGACATTAACTATGGGTTATTAAGTGGTGGAATTTGGACTAGGCCTCCAAGTTCAGTGCCTTCCTGAGCATGCATGAGGTGCTACAGTCTTTCTTTAAATATGATCATTTGTCTTGCCCAATATGAAAATCAGATCCCCAAAGGTTCTGGATTGCTAGATGACACCTGTGTTCCATCAATTGCTTTTTACTGTAAATCTACTGCCTCCTGGGGAAGAGAAGATTGTGTGTGTGTTTGTGTGTGTGTGATGATCTCCCCAGGTTATTATTTCATCACTTGTACTTTTTAAAAATTAATTTAGTTCTTTGACAATTTCATTCATGTGCTCTACTGTAGGCAGACTTTTCTGTTTTGTCAGCCAGTTTCCAAATAACCACATATTATTAATTATAAATGCTCAGCCAATAGCTTAGGCTTGTTTCTTTAGCTCTTCTAATGTAAATTAACCCATTTCTATTAATTTCTGTGCTGCCCCAAGCTTGTTTATTTCATTGGCATACTTTCCATTCTTCTTGCTCTGCATCTTATGGCATCTCCTTGTTTCTATTCTTCTTCCCAGCATTCTCTCTGTCCTGAAAATCCATTGACCAGTCAGCTTTTTATTAACAATGAGAATAGTACATATTTACAGTGTACAAAGATTACTCCACAGCCCTCTACATTCTGATCCCCTCATTCCCCTCCCCCATTGTTCTTTCCTACTCATGTTTATTTATTTATTATTTTGTTTTATGACTATTTAGTTTAATTGGGGACATCTGTGTGACTATTGAATTGAGGTCTATTCATTGGAACCTGGTAGGATCACCAGTGAGTACTACCAAAATCAGTGACTCCCTGAATCAATCAATAGGAAATAGCTCAGTAGAGAGGTGAAGCCCCCTGAGGTTGCCTCTCTGCTGATAGGCCATTCTTATGCAGAAGGTAAGCTTCTGCAGTTGCAGGGGGTTTGTGATTGCAAGGGCTTGCCCAGCTCATAGCATTTTGCAACCCTTCTCCATACTTTTTGGCCCTTTCATACTTTCTAACCCCTCTTTTATATGGCTTTCTGAGCCTGAGTAGGGGTGGGATACATGGCTTTGTCTTAGTTTATTTTTCTATTGCTGTGATAAAACACCATAATCAAGGCAACTTATAATACAAAGCATTTTAAAACAAAACAAGTTTAAGCTCCTGAAACTGTAAGTGTAACTATAAGTAAGTAACATGTATAACTGTAAGGAGCTTAAACTTCATAATCATTGTGGCTGGGAACATGGCAGTGAGCAAGTAGGCATGTTGCTCCAGTAGGAGCTGAGAGCTCTTTTTTTGAGACATAACCATGAGGCACAAGAGACAATGGGAAAAGTGCTAATCTTTGGAATCTTTAACGTCTGCCTTCAGTGACATATCTCCTCTAACAAGCCCATACCTCCTCCAGTAAGGCCACACCTCCTCCAACAAGGCTACACCTCCAAATTTTTCTACCAACTGAGGACCAAGCATTCAAATATACAGCCTGTGGGAGCCCATTTTCATTCAAACCACAGTTTCATTTCTGTTGCTGGGATGAAACATCTCAACAAAAATCAACTTGAGGGAGAATGGGGTGATTTGACTTATAATTTATCCATCACTTTTGGGAAAGTCCAGCCTCAGGAATGTAAATGCAAGCAGCTAGTGACATCACATCCCCAGGGAAGAGCAGAGAAAATCAAATGCATGCTTAATACTCAGTTAGGGGTAATTTACTAGTCTACAGTTTGGGACTCAAACCTAGGGAATGGTACCACCCACAGTAGGCTTGTTCTCAGCTCAGTTCAATTAAGAAAGACTCTGAGACCAACCTATCTAAGCAGTCCTTGTTGAGATTCTCTGTCCTGATATTTCTAGGTTGGTTCAAGTTGACATTTAAAACTAACCAGCACACGATGGGGGATACTTGTTTTGCCTTAGGATAGAGCTCTGCAGAAAGTTTGTTGCTAATTACGCAACATTGCTAATCTTGAAGTTTATTTTTTATCATTATTGTTTTGAGACAAAGTCTTTCTCTGTGTCCCAGACTATCCCAGAAATGCCTGTGTATGAGGGAGCTTTTCTGACTTTGTGGATCACAAGTACTGCCCAGTATGACAGCATGCTGTGCACTAAAAAAAATCTCTACTGAGAGTCACCAGGATAGTTTAATTCTACAAAGCCTCAGTGTGAGTGCTGCTGAAAGGAAAAGATAGGGAGGGAGGGAGGGAGGGAGGGAGGGAGAGAGAGAGAGAACGAACACTAGTACCAACAAAATGTTATTAGCTGTGTCACCAAATGAGATACGTGGGTAAGGAACTAGTATTGACTGGTTCACCTCCGAAAGACCTTTGCTGGCCCTACTGTATAATTGTATGATGTATATTTTTTCCCAATAAAACTATCAGTGAGATCTGCAGTTACGTCAGCCACCGCCACCATGGCTTTGTGGGGTTGTATAACATGAGCACACTGGTTGTCGTGACTGTCTAACAGCGTTAGCCAGCTTCATTTGGGCATACCTTTGTCATAGGCACCCGTCATTTGTTGTTTTGAACTTGTACTTCTCCCTCCCTCTCTTCTCCCCCTCCTCCCTCACTGCTGACCCCTCCTCCTGTTCCTTCCTTCTCCCTCCTCCCCCTTTCTTGTCTTCCTTCCTTCCTTTTTTGTCTTGTTGAGTTCTGGTTTACTTTGTTATTCTCTTGTACCCATGGCTGACTTTGAACTCCCTGTGTAGTCCAGACTGACCTCAAAGTCACAGCAGTCCAAGCCTCAGCCTATTGAGAACTGGGATTATAGGCTGGCAGGTGAACTTGAGTCCAGCAGCAGCTGATGCTTCTCAGGCTGGATAACTGAGCTGTCTTCTGTGTGGTCCATGGAAAACTTAAAACTGGAATAATGACACTGTTTCCTTCTTGGGCGTGTGCAAGAGTATGGAAGTCGGTAACTGGAGCCAAGTTAGTAGTGATTGCTAAACAACTGTGTTTTGGAGGGTGTTAAATGATCTTCTTTTAAGGGTACCTAGTCACAAAGTTCTGAGTGACTTACACTGAGAGTGTGTGCAATCTGGTCCTTTGTACTCTTTGTAAGTTGTTTTTTGCCATTTGCAGTGAAGATAGGGATTTCCAGGCTTGAAGTTTCTCACTGGAGTGAGATGGGCTGTATAGATGTCTTTTATGGCCGTGTGTTGTAGAGTATCTACACAGATGCGTGGACGAGCTCCCCTCTTCTAGTCTGTTCATAGACAATGATGGCATATGTTGCGTGATTGATTAACTCAGCCTACAGTGAGCACTTAGATGTTGTAAAAGTGCGTATCTAAAATTAATTCTTTGAGGAAGGTAACATTTTCCTCTGTACTATTTAAAATAGTGAATGACTTAGCTTTTAATTTAGTTCACAAAACATCTCTCTCTCTCTTTCTGTGTGTGTGTGCATGCGTGTGTGTGTACTGCTCATCCATCAGTGCACACAAGCCAGGGGTCAGCATTGTGTGATTTCCTCTATTACTCTATAATTAATTTCTTTTTGGACAGGGTCTCTCACTGAACTGGAGTTGGCCGTTGTTCTGCTAGACTGACTGGCCAGAGAACACTGAGGGTCCTCTTGTCTCTGCCTACCTAGTGCTGCAGATCCGGGCCAGTGCCATGTCAGTGTTGGGGATCTAGACAAGATCTAGACGTGTGAGGTTTGGGGGCTTGTTTAGCATGTACTTTCCTCCAGCTTTCACAAATGCAGGAAACAGTATTTACTAACACTATCCATTTTTACCCAGTTTGTGTGATCTTCCCACACCCTGGCTTCCATCCTCCCCTCCCCCCATTCTTGTAATTATTTGTCAAAGTTTGAAGACGCCACTGTATAGATTTGTAAAATTGCAAGATGCATTATTTTAGGGCTTTTTTCCTATCTAAAATAGAATAGTAGCACTATTTATAACCATGCATTTGTGAGGAATTGAATTGTTAAATATGCAAAGTAGTGTAAAATGAGCCCAGCATCTAAGACCCCCTACTCTGAAGAAGAGGAGGAAGGGAATCCTGGATTTTGTTGTGAACTGTACTGGAGTCAGCAAGTATTCAACACTAGCCCTTGTTTCTCAGGTTCAGCTTCTTGCACTATCCAGTTGATGGTGTATATCTTCAGTTAACTACTTCAAGGGCAGTTGGAATGAGGAAGAGGTAGAAGGTGTCAAGGTTACTTCCTCGAGGAAACAAGCAGAAACCAGGCCTTCTTGTACTTGATCAGCTCCATGTACAATGACACCTTCCTTTTTCTTTGTGATTGACTTAATGTTGATGATCCCCATAATTGGTTTACTCTAGAGCAGCTAATAGTTTCCCATGGCCTTTGCCTTGAAAGTTGATAGATGCTAAGCAAACACCTCTCTCCTGCTGTACCCTCAGAGGAAAGAATACAGTGCTTTAAGAACTAGCAGGGCTGAAACAGAATGAAAATGTGTAGGGATGTCATTTTCTTCTGTAGACTGACCCCCCAACTTGCTGGTGGTCAGCCTTCAAACAACAGTGTCAGAATTTCTTGGGTGTCTGAAGTAGGAATGTCAGAGAGTCACCTACTGTGATGTTTCATTTTATTGTTAACCTAGCTGGATCTTAGATAATATATCTTTAGAGATCTTTAGAGATCTCTGGGTGTGTCTGTGAGGGGTGTGTCTGTGAGGGGTGTGTCTAGAAAGGATGTGTCCTTGAGGGTGTTCCATTGATTTAACTCTATAGGAAGGGAGACTCATTTTCAGAGTGTGTGTGTGTGTGTGTGTGTGTGTGTGTGTGTGTGTGTGTGTGTGTGTGGACTCATACTGTGAATCGGAGTCTTAGACAGTAGAAAGGGAAAATGAGAAAGTGAGCTGAGCACCAGCATTTATCCCGCCTCCTCATGTCCCATGAAGCATGGCCAGCCACTTCATCCCCCACCACTATGCTTTCCCTACCATGACAACATTCTCAAACCTTGAGCCAAAATAAACCTTTCTTAAGCCGCTTTTTTGTCGGATGAATTAGAAAAGTAACGAACACACCAGGCTAGAGGACTGTGATACCACTGCCCCGCCTCTTCTCCCTGCTCCCCAATCATGGAGCCTGATGCCAAGGAGACCAGAGGCAGAGGCTGCACGTGAGCTCTGGCTCTAGTCCTGTGACAACACAGGAAGCAAAGGTAGTTATTAAAAATGTCAAGGTAAATGCTGACACCATGAAGCTGCTGCCCTTATAAAAGCAGATCCTGTGTCCCTGAGTACAAGCTGGGCCTTGTGCCTTCCTGTACAGGTTACACTGATGCAGGACAGTTTCCTCAACTGTTCCTCCCTGGGAAAGGTCCTCCGTGGAAGAGAGGCTGAACTTGAGAGTCCTCTCCATGGTAACTTTCTTGGCTGGAGTTCCTTTGAAATATGGAAGCTTTTGCATACATTTTTTTCTGGTTCCTCTTGCCTCAATTGGTTGTAGACAGTCTGATGTGTTGCTGTACTTTTCTAGTCTTCTGTCAGGAGGGCAACTCCCCTTATTTTGTGCACATGGGAACCGAGGCTCGGAGTGTTAATAAGTGGGTTTCCTAAGGTAAGGCAGTATGGACAGAGGTGAGGTAGAATCTGAGAAAGATGACTTCCCGCCTCAAACAGCTTTGTAGCTCAGAACCTTCTTTCTGTTTACCTAATTGAGTATGTGTGTGCTTGTGTGTAATCTACAGGGGTTTTTTCAAGATTTATTTTTAGTTATGTGTCTCTGTGCAAGTACATGCATATGAGTGCAGATACTTACAAAGGCCGGAAGAGAGTGGCTGATCCCATGGAGTTCCAGGCTGTTCTAAGACACCTGATATATGTGTTGTGAGCCAAACTTGGGTCCTCTAGAAGAATAACAAATGCTCTTAACTTCCAAGCCATTTCCCCAGCCCCATGTTCTACAGTTTTTGAGCCTTACATAAATTTTAATCCAGATTGGGCCTTTATGCAATGAGATGGCACATCTACTAATTTGAATATTTCTGGTCTTTAGTCACAGGGTTTTTTCCTTTGAACATGATTTCTATTATTTACTTAGCTGCCACCTGAGAATAACTTCTGCTGACTAGTACTCTCTGTGTGTCAAAGAAGAAAGTGTTAGCTCCCACAAGGAAACTAACATTGCTTTTTAAAAGCTCATTAAAACACTTCAAGTGACCTCAAGAGACCTTTAGAGGCTTTTGTGACAAGCTTTGTTTACTGGTATACTGGTGCATTAGTCAGGAATCTCCAGAGAGAAGGAAGTAATTGAGCTATGGAGCTACAGACAGATGAGAGGGAGTTTGTCTCACACGGCTGGGCTGTGGCAGCTCACTGAGGGTTGTCTTCATGTTAGAGAAACAAGCAAATCAGTAGCCATGACAGACTGTTCAAGTCCAGAGCCTCAGCACCAGGGAAGGATTTAATGTCATTCTCATACTAAGGCCAACTCCTGAGAGCCTGGTAAGGAAGACCCAAGTCTCAGACTAAAGGCCAGAGAACATGGAGCTCTGACATCTAAAGGCAAGAAAAGATGAGCATTGTGAATCTGGAAGAGAGAAGGATTTCAGACTTCTGCCACCTCAGCATTCCATTTACACTTCCAGTTGATTGGATAGTCAGGGTAGATGGGCCCCTTTCAAAGACCACCAGAAACATGCTCACTGGCACTCCCAGAAATGATGCTCCACCAGCTACCTAGGTATTCTTTAATGCAATAAAGTTGATACCCAAAACTAACAATGTCCTGGAGACAGTTATGGAGAATGTGAACTCCACTTTCATGCAAATCCTGTTCAGTGACTTTGGGACAGACTTTGTGTAGGTTTTATAACCTCCTTAGATCTTAGCTCTTTAACAGCAGAGTACCGAATACCCCCAGGTGACTTGGTAACTGGGAAAAAGACATGGTGCAAAACATCTAATATTTACTTGATGTAGCTAGTGTGCAAAATACTGTGAAGAAGAATTAGCAGTTCAGCTATAATTGTCCATGTAGGACCTTTATACGATAAAGCCAGACAATATTACATAGTAGAATGGGAGGGTCACATGAGCCTCCACTCCAGCTGAGGAATTAATGACAGTTGATGGCCTCTCTGGGAAAGAGAGCCAGTTTTCTTTAAGGGTTTGGACCCTGGTAAATGTATTATGTTTTAATGCATGACTCCATACTCATGTGCATATATTGAACTTGGTGGGTTATTAGAAAAACAGTATGTGAAGTTGGGAGGACATAGGAGTTGGTCAAAGAGGAGTTGGGGTAAAGAACTAAGAATGGAAATGATCAAAATACATATATTGTATGCATGTATGAATTAATTAAAAATATTTTAAAGGGAAAAAGTAAGTATAAGCCGCTGTATATTGAGGCCTTTAGGATTAGGAAAATTTGACTTCAGAGGCAAAGGCTGTTCTTATAGGAATGAGCTGAAGAAAATGTGGCCTCTGTGGACTGATGGATTCAAATGAAACCCAAGTGAAATATCCTGAGATTCTAGTCCCAGACTGGTGGGCTTCCACATGCAATATTTATGTACTGCCTCATGATTTTATATTATGACTCTATTTTCTGATGCTATAATAAAGCACCTGGAGCTGGATACTTTATAAAGAAATAGGCTTATCTAGTTCATAGAGGCTGAAAGTCCAAGGTGAGGCAGCCTCTTGATTCTGCCACCCATGTGGGATTTATGACAGGCCATGTTATTTATAGGCCATAATGGGAGCACTGATGACAGCAATCACATGACAGGACAGGGAACCAGAGAGATTCACAGTCAGGCTTGCTCATTTTGTGAGAGGAGCTAGCTCCCTTGTGAGACCAATATTAATCTCTCCTGAGGGTGACAGTCGTCCTCGTCCACCCCCCCCCTTGCCTCCTCCACATTGACCCAATTACCTTCTACAAAACTCTTAAAGGGGAACCACCAAGCCTCTCGTCTGTGAGTATTTGAGAGACACAATCAGATCATATCCAACCCATTGCAGATTTGACCCACAAGTCCTGGGAGTGGGGTGTACTCCTATGTGCATTCCCTCAAGTATTTTATTAAACACCTCCTGCATCCAGGCATTCTGCAGGAAATGCCATCACAAGAAACATGACTGTGTATTGCTCTCTCTCTCTGGCTCTTGTATCTGACTATGAGACAGATCTGCAAACAAATATTTACTACTTTGTGATAGAAATGCCAACAACTCACATCAGATGGCTCATAGAAAGCTGCTCTTGGTTAATTCTTTATCCCTTGAAGGTGGGGCTTTCTAATACTAGGAGACAGATCACTAAGTACAGTTCATTATTTGGGTATGTTTGATCAGATGTTCTGAAATTGTAACTTGGAGTATCTGCTGGAAGAAACTGCCCTGGTTTGCTTCTCTGTTGCTATGATATAGGACACTGACCAGAGGAAACTCAGGAGGAAAAGCTTTATTTGTCTTGGACGTCTTTTTCCAGCCCATCCTTGAAAGAAATCAGGGTAAAGATATGGAGGAAAGCTGCTTGCTGACAAGTTCTCTCTCCTGTCTGCCTGGACCTTCCCCTTCTCCCCTTCCTTCCCCCCTTTTTTTTGCTCAAATAGCTTACTTAATCCATACAATAAATTAGCAGTGAAGGAAAAGCCCCAAAAGCTGATCTGATGGAGACAGTTCCTCAGCTGAAGATTCCTCTTCCCAGGTCTGTGATCATGACAGTGAAATCAGCCATCCTAGAAGAAGTCTGTCTTTTAATTTTTCTAGTGACATTTATCCATAGACTACTAATTAGATCAGTAAAAATTACAAACACATCCTTGTTGGCTACAATAAAGTCTCATCCAGGCTGCAGTATGCCAAAGGGCTTCATGTTCATTTACAGTCATTGGGGGATATTACTGGCATTTTTAGAAGTGAGTCTAGTGTTAGTTACCATAAGGATAAAGTTAAATATCAGAATAATGAGTAGATGCTGATAATTAGAAAATTTTCTATTAAACATTCAATACTGTTAACTGAGAATAATGTAGCTTATATAAAATATTAAAACATGTGAGATCTATCATGTATATACAACATAATGATAATTCTACTATTGGTACCTGAATGCTTACTCACCACATGGAATGGAAGAAAATTTTTTCCTTATTTGTAGATGAAAAATCTACAGCTTGCTTGAGATAGTAAAAAGTTCATAAGGGATTAAACCAAAATTCGACTTCAAAATCTTTATTCTTTTCACCTTTTTATGCCCAATTCCATCTCATCATCTAAGAGGATTTATAATAATTTAAATGACAAATACATCATACAGTCTTGAAGGATGTAAATCATTACTTACTGTTTAGTTCATCTTGCATTCTAAAGTAATGTATGGTGTTCCAGTAAAAGGTGACTAAAACCTTTGGAAGTAAATGGTACCCACAGGGACATGGGGGATGGCTGGGTGGTTAGGAGTACCTGCTGAATTTGCAGATGATCTAAGTTTGGTTTCAAGCACCCATGTTGTGTAGCTCACAACCACCTGTAACTCCAACTTCAGGGGATCTAGCACCCTCTTCTGACTTTCTCAGGTACCTGTACTCACATGTACACATACTTCAGCACAGATACACATGCATACATATGAAGAAATAATAAAAAAATCCTTAAAAAAAATCAGCCACCAACAAAGTCAACCCCCTGGAGCCTGGCAGTTTTCTGATAATTTCTAACAATTATTACTTTGCCGTAAAATTGCTGTTTTTGATGTTCTGGTGTTTATTGTGAAATATTCACTTACAATATATCATATAAAGGATTAATATTTACTAAGGGGTTATATAAACACTCACCGATACAAATTGAACCTTAAGACAATTCTTGGAGAGTGGAAATGTCCCACATGAATGGTTCAATCCGCTCCCTGATAATGCAGGAACAAACAGGAGAAGGAAGGTCAGTGTCCCAGCATCTCAGTGGGGTCTGGCCACACCCCATTCAGGGTCCTGGTACTCCAGAGATATGCCTCTAAGCTTCCCCAAACAACATCTGAATCCCACTACATCTATTTCTAATAAAGACATCAGCAGTTACTGCAAAGGAAATGCAATATGTCAAGTGAGATATTTCGAGAAATGCCTTCTAGCTGGAGTATTGGTTACTCTTATAATTCAGTAAAAACAAGTATTTTACCTTCTTGGGTCACATGGTTAAATTTTAAATAATTTTTAATGTTTATATTCTAATATGTGAGGTACCAATTTTTGATGTATATTTCCTTGTTTTCTAAAAGTCTATATTATACAACAACTCTATATACAAAGTAAATATGATAGAATAATAGAATTCTATTGTGTGATCATAGCTCCAAGTAGTTGCTAATCCTTGGCACTTTTTGCTTTGTTCCTGTTCTGTTGCTGTCACGGTTTGAGTCAAGGTCTGACCGTGTAGCCCAGGTTGGCCCTGACCTCACCATCCCCCCTCAGTTTTCAGGTGCTGAAATTACACCTGAAAATGCTATTATTTCACTTATGCAACGCCCTTATGAAGTCAAGCCAGTTTCAACAATATTATGGTTTTGTAAATACTTTGTTATTCCCCCTCAGATATTAATGCTTTTAGGAGATTTAACTATAATTTCCTTCTCTTAGCTCAAATATTACTGGGTATTCAGATAGTGAACAGCGTGTTGGTAGATTCATGGAGGTCATGGATATGAACTGTAAACATCTCTCTGTTTTCCGTCTCCTCCATTATTGTCCCAGGCCACTGCTGAAGCAGCTTCATTGTCCTGTGGGATTCCTAACAGTAGGTAACTGAGTAGTTTAACATGTTCCTCTGTCTTGGTAATCTCTCTCTCTCTCTCTGTATGTGTGAATGAGAGAGAGAGAGTGGTAGTAGAAAGATCTAGAACTGAAACCAAAAAAATTTCCCCCTCTTTCTCCTTGCTTCTGTTCATCTCTTTTTTTTTCTCTTCCTCTGGCTTCTTTCCCTCCATGTCTTACAATGTACTGTAAGTATACAGATAGACTGTACAGTGAATGCCTCTTTCCCAGTGAGAAACATCTAATGTGGTTGTTTTCCTTCAGATAGGGTCTTCTCCTCTGCCTAAATACTCAGACATTGGGGGCTGCCAATTTTGATAGAGCTTTTTAAATCTGGAATACTTTTATATACAATCGTATTTTTATTTATCACTCGTTTCAGTAATGTAGTGCTTATAAAAAGGAAGATTTGATGCATGCTGGATTCTTCATTTCTGAGTTTTTAATGGTAGGAGATATTTAGAAAATGATGCATTTATGAGAAGCAGTAATGGAGTGTAGTCATAGAGTGAAATTCTGTGTAAGTGTGTATTGATAAATGATAAAGCAATGGAAAAGCATTGGTTTTGATGCAACATGAAATCATGTTGATAGTAGCTTGCAAGTCAACTTGATGTGTGCTTAGGAGTACAGTTTCTTTAAATACAGTGACACTGTCACCTACTTCTTCAGCCCTGGGACCAAGCATGGAAGAATGAGTTCTAAAGACAGACCTTTCTGCCTTCAAAGTTTAGTTCTACAGTGACCATGGCCACTTTAGACGAGTGACTTATGTTTGTTTGCATGCCTCATTTTCTCTTCTGTCACGTCAGGCCAGTTGAGAGCCTCCTGCCCCGGGTTGTTGTGGGGACAACTGAAATCATGCATAGTAAGCATGTGGGCTGGGTCCACACAGTGCCATGCTCAGTGCCAAGTGCTTTGTAGAATAAAGAGATTCATATGTTCCAGCCTGCTTAATGGCACAGCCTGCAACCCTGGAATTGAAATGTGTAGATGCTGTGTGTCAATAGCTGTTAATATAATTGAGAGACAAACCTCATGTAGCCTCTTGCTCATACTCTAGCATAGTACCAAGAAGTATTCATATTTATTCCTATGTTAGTTTGCTAGTATTTCTTACTGAACTGTGAGCTATTTGGTAGGAGAGCCTTTGTTATAAAATTGTTTATAATATATTGCTGATTCTAGTCATTGGGCTGAGTCCATAATAACTATAGTAATGTCTCATTTTTCAGGTGTATCTAGTAATTTGATTTTTAGATTCACAAACAGGTAGACTTTTTTGCTATCAAGCCACACAAATTAAAGTAGGGTTTTTGAAATATAAGAATTTCAAGATGGTAAATATTTTTGAATCACGTGTCTTTCTTGGACACTCTTCATCTTGTGTTTTGACACAGTTCCTGAACCTGAAACTCATTGAGTTGGAGAGATTGTCTGGCCAGCAAAACCCGAGGATCTTTCTCTCTATCTCTATCACTGAGGCCACTGGTATATGCCACTGTGCCCAGCTTTTATATGGGTACTGGGGATCAAACTCAGCTCTTCATGCTTCTATGGCTATTTCTCCGGCTTCTTAAAATACATTTTATAATATAAATTCAACAAAGGTCATTTTTTAAAACTTACTTTTTATTTATTCTTTGTGTCTTTTACATCATGTATCTCTATCCCATTAATTTTCCTCCTGTTCCTTTGTATCTGCCCTCTACCTTTGCAACCTCTACCCCCCAGTAAAATAAAATTTACGAGAGAAAAAAGAGAAGGAAAAATCAGTCTCATCACGGAAAGTTGCACTGTGATGCAGTGAGTCACACAGTGAGCCCTTTATCCATATATCTTTACAAGTGTTCATTGCAGAGAGTCCTTGGTCTGGTTCTAGGTATCTGGCTTCTGCTATACTATCAATATTGGGCCCTCACTGGGATTCCTCTTGATTATCCTGCTGTTGTCCCTTGTCATAGAGATCTCACATGCTCCAGCAGGATGGGCTAACACATAACCCTGGTTCTGGGCCTGGGTAGTTGCAGGGTTGGTCAGCCAGTCAGCTCTCCCCTGTCCTCATCACCAGTGTGATTTCCCTTGCATTGCCCAGCCTAGTTCACCACTTGCAGAAGTGAGTAAGGAGCTGTGCCAGTTTTCCTGCTTTCATGTCCTCGGGGTCGGTTTTCCCACACTTAGACCATCAGGGTCAGCTCTACTGGGTTGCCTAGCTCTGGAGTAGAGGCCCCTCTCCTGAATGCTGCAGCTGATGAAGGACAGGGAAAACAGATCATTTTAATAACCTGAAAATTTAAAAACATGATCTGTAATTTAAATAATGTTGTGGCTATATTTGTCTAAAGGCCTTAATTGAACATACCTGTGTAACGTTGTACATGGGAAATACGTCATTAGATCTCTTTTACTTATAGTTGATAGAATGCAGGAAATATTAAAATATGCAAACTATCTGTTGAATTTAGGGTTAGACATGCATTTAAAAACCCATTTTAAATCCAAGTTTGTATGGAACCTTTCAGATTCTGTAAGGATCAAGCTAACCCCGGTGCATCTCCCTTCATGCTCTCTTTCCTCATGACCTTTTCCATACACAATATTTTAAATTTAAATAAAAAGAGAAACAGCAGGTACAAGAGAATCAAGCATTTGTCATGCAAAAGCAAGTATTTTTCACATACTGTCTTTGAAAATGAATTTTACCTTTGCCATCTATTTTTACCTGCAGGCCACTCGTATGTAATACGGCACTCAGTGGATTGAAGTGGAAGCACCAGATTTGGAAATCTTTTTCATCTTTGAAGTGAGTCTGCCTCTGGAATAATTGGTAAATTTTCTGGAGACGTAGTTTAGTTGGTGGCGTGTTTGCTAAGCATACACAAAGGCCTGAATTCCATCTCCATCACTGAGGAAACCAGGTGTGGGGAGCATGACTGCTGTCCTTCCTCTGGAGGTGGAAGCCAGAGGATCACAACTTGAAGATTATCTTCAGCTACCCAGAAAGTTGGGCACACACGAGACCCTGCCTCAAACCGTAAAAGCCGCTTGCTCCTTCTTTGCATTTACTTTAAAATCGCTGATGGCTTCATGCATGTATTAATGACTTTTAGTTATTTTCATTCATTACCCTCTCTCACTGAAGCCCTTCTTCACACCAGTCCCCTCCCACTTTCATGTATTTTGTGTGTCACTGAGTTTAATTAGCATCGTTTCCATGAGCATTATGGGGGTGGTATTTACTGGAGCTTGGGGAACTTACCAGTGGCTACACCACTGAGGAAAGTGACACCTCTTTAGGAGCCATTACCTGTTAATAGTCCCTCCAGGAGCCCCGAGACCCTGTTAATGTTGATGGGCCCAACTTTTTTTTTTTTAATCTTTGAAAATTTCAAACACGTATACAGTGTATCTGATCATATCCACCCCCCACTTTTCCCTAGCCCTCCCCAACATACCTCCCTCTCAACGTCATGTCCTTTCATTCTTTATTTAAAAAAAATGTCGCGCATTGAGTCCAGTTAGTACTGCTTGTAGAGGTAGGGGTGTGAGGTCCGCCCGTGGACATAGACAGCTTATCAGTGGCCACAGCCCCAAAGAAAAGTGAGTCTACCTCCACCAGTAGGAACAAACTCCCAACAGCTTTTCAGTTGGAGTGGGGCCTTGTGTGCTCCTGCTTCCTCTACGCCGGACCCTGGAGTGGCTTGATCTTCTACGGGTCTTATGCAGGTAACCATAGTTGCTCTGAGTTCATGAGAGCAGCAACCTTACCATGTCCAGAAGGCTTCTCTTTGTGGGATATACCCTACCATCTGATTCTCCTATTCTCCCACCCTGTCCTTTTCTGTGTCACAGACTAGTCCTTAGACTAAGCAGCACATTCCAGATATCTGTGGGATGCTATTATGTAGACAGCAGGCTGAGAGTCCATAAGTCCTCATTAGTAACTGCCTGGCTGCCTCAGAAGCCCCTTGCCATTGTTACTGTGGGGTGTTGACATCTTTGTTTTGGTGTGACCATGGGAGAGATATGGTAATTTTCCCCCATTTACCTTGATAATATTGTGAGATTAAACTGATATTATGCATCTGAAGAATTGAGAGGTAGACATGTTAACATTGTTAATTGCCACAGCACCTCAAAAGAGAACATTTTTTTCTGACTCTTTTTCAGCATGAAAAATTTCAGTGTTGTTTTAGTCTGATACCCCTGGGCTAGTAGTAAGATGGAGTGCCTAATGCCTGCTGCTGAGTGAATGTGTAGAAGGAAAGACGAGGGCAAGTGTGAGCAGTGTGAGGACAGGAGGGCAAGTTTGAGCAGTGTGAGGACAGGAGGGCAAGTGTGAGCAGTGTGAGGAGGACAGGAGGGTAAGTGTGAGCAGTGTGAGGAGGACAGGAGGGCAAGTGTGAGCAGTGTGAGGAGGACAGGAGGGCAAGTGTGAGCAGTGTGAGGACAGGAGGGTAAGTGTGAGCAGTGTGAGGAGGACAGGAGGGCAAGTGTGAGCAGTGTGAGGAGGACAGGAGGGCAAGTGTGAGCAATGTGAGGAGGACAGGAGGGTAAGTGTGAGCAGTGTGAGGAGGACAGGAGGGCAAGTGTGAGCAGTGTGAGGATAGGAGGGCAAGTGTGAGCAGTGTGAGGAGGACAGGAGGGCAAGTGTGAGCAGTGTGAGGAGGACAGGAGGGCAAGTGTGAGCAGTGTGAGGAGGACAGGAGGGTAAGTGTGAGCAGTGTGAGGAGGACAGGAGGGCAAGTGTGAGCAGTGTGAGGACAGGAGGGTAAGTGTGAGCAGTGTGAGGAGGACAGGAGGGCAAGTGTGAGCAGTGTGAGGAGGACAGGAGGGTAAGTGTGAGCAGTGTGAGGAGGACAGGAGGGTAAGTGTGAGCAGTGTGAGGAGGACAGGAGGGCAAGTGTGAGCAGTGTGAGGAGGACAGGAGGGTAAGTGTGAGCAGTGTGAGGAGGACAGGAGGGCAAGTGTGAGCAGTGTGAGGAGGACAGGAGGGCAAGTGTGAGCAGTGTGAGGACAGGAGGGTAAGTGTGAACAGTGTGAGGAGGACAGGAGGGCAAGTGTGAGCAGTGTGAGGAGGACAGGAGGGCAAGTGTGAGCAGTGTGAGAAGGACAGGAGGGCAAGTGTGAGCAGTGTGAGGAGGACAGGAGGGCAAGTGTGAGCAGTGTGAGGAGAGAAAACCGTTTGTGTGGTCCTGAACTCACGACAGTCTTAGAATTCTGTGACTAGTAAAGACTTAGGGAAATATCCACCTGTAGTTTGTGAAAAGTGAGTTTTAAAAACCTCACTCACGGCATTTTCTGTGGTTTTCATTCTCCTACTGTAGAAAACAGCATTTCTGGAATTTTCTTTCTCTCGTCTGAGCTATTCATCTGGATGCCTCACCCGAGTACTATGAGACTTAGGACCGGGTGGGCGTTTCTTATCCCCGTCAATGTTTGTGTTTGGCTCCCTCTTCCTTCCTTTACTCCTGTTGCTGTTCCTCAGCCCACTATGCACATGTGGTCTTCTGTCTGCGTGGGCTCAGGTTTTCACACGCACCCACGCTTCCTCATTCTCTTAGAAGGTATGCCTACGATTTCTAAATGTGCCAGCTTCTGTTTCATGAGCAGGGCTACTGTATTTCTTTCTAGTAGCTAGTTACATAGCTGCTGGTCTGATGACAGTAAAACCTTTCTGAGGTTTGGCATTCTTCTGCAGATAGTTGGTGAGGTTGTCTTTTGTCTAGTGGACTGTGTGACTATTTATGGGTCATAGGCTAGAACAAAATGTTACATTGTTTTTACACAATTTACCTGGTTCCTCCCTGAGAACTGAGGAATTGTGTTCAGGCTTTTAACAATGATTAACACCATGTCCTTAAGACCAGAGCAGGCTCAATGGTTTTCATTCTTTGTCCATTGACCTCCTAAGTTACTGCTTGGCTGAACCACCTGGTAAGTTTTTTTTTTTCTTGTCTTTATGTTGTTGCAAACTAGATTCTTTTGTATCTTTAATAAGTGTTGATTCTTGTCTTCATTCCCCGTACACCCCCACCCGAGAAAGAAATGGTTACTTGTAGGAAACAGTTGTAAAGGTCGTCCACCAATTGCTTTTTTATTTAGATAATGAGATAGAGGTGGGGGAGGCTTGGTTTCACAGTCTCCTTCATCAAATACTTATAAAGCTTCTGGTATGGGTCCTCTCTGAGCCTGCAGGGTCATAGCTATAAGCTAGGATCATGTGTGAGAGGATTTGGAGAGAGGACAGTTTGTAAGTGTCAGAAAAGGATGGCCACTTCTGTCCCTTCATAGTCATTTTTGCCGTGGTTCTGTGGGAAGCCCAAAGGCAGTTCTGTTCAGGTGGGCTCGCTCCAAATGAATGAAGTGTGATAAGGACCTCTTAGCACAGTAGGTCAGCTTGAGGGATTGTGTGTGGTATACCGTCCTATTTGTTAACACGAGTAAGTGCGGGCCTGGCCACGTGTCAGCTTGCCTGACGGACATTACTGCCACATCAGAATGGGTTAATTGGTCACTTATGAGCGTGTTTGTTGATCATGTTGGCATTATATGAGGTGTACAGCTTGACCTTATGTTTAAAATGGAATTACCAATTTAAAAGAAAGAAAATAACTTTTCAGTTCGTTTTTTGTTTTTATATATAAAATGAGCATTTCCACCTCAAAGTCAGGTTTTTAAAGAATAGACATAAGGCTCAGGTTGCAGCTAAGAGATATAATGCTTGCTTAGCTCATAAGACCCTGATCTCATCCCTACTTCTATAACCCGAAAAAATACATGAGCAAAAACAATTATACAAAATCCAGACACATGGTGATTAATCATGCAGCTTGCTTTGTCTGTACACAAATACGTACACACAGTTTTATCTCTGTCTTGCATTTCAGAACTGTACAGGCTGTGGAAGTAGATAACACAGTCCACTGTTGGGTTCAGGGATGGCAGGAATTACTGATTCTTGCTTAAAGACAAAATGAAATTATTTTAGCAAGAATATTAGAAAAAAAATCACTCTATTTTATTTAGAAAATAATTTACTGCTTTGAGTTTTAGCATGAAGTTTACATAAGCCCCAAAACTCTGAGGCTCAGTAAACAGTTTTAATGGTAGAAAACTGACTTTAGGTGCCATATTTTGAGTTTAATTCTAAATTTGTTTAATATTTTGTTTTGGGTTTTATACTATGTAAAATCATCAAAACAAAACTGTCACAATTGCCTAGAATGTTTCAACTATTTTATCCAAAAGATTAATTTCCTTGTTATGTAAAGACACGCCTTTAGGGTCCTGCGGTGTATATTGTTGACAGAACTTCTTACCTGAGATTCATTTCTGAAATCAATAAATGGAATATACGAGCTGTCCTGTCCAGGCATCTCATTCCTGGATTAATTTTTAGAAATGATAGCATTTTGGGCAAGCGAAGATTTTTTTATTTATTTATTTATAGATATTTTTGGCCCCGTGAAAGTAGGACCTGTTTCCTGAGGGGTGAAGTAGATGGGTGCTGTGTCATAACCTGAGAACGTCATCATTGTGGAGAATTTGTTGCAGGAACAATAGGAAGTGAAGTATTGCTGACTAGCAGAGGCCGGGCCTACACTGGCATTAATTAGCAGCAGGTCAGATCGGAAGGTCTGTAATTTTCCTTAGTAACCAAGGCAGCAAAGGAGAAACGAAGGTTCCACCTTTGAAGAGTTCATAGTTTCACACAAAATCGGGACTATTTGTATCAAAGCTTTGGTTTTGAAGCTGCTTTCAGGTTCCATGATCTGGAGCCAGCAGATCTTGTTAGAGTTTTATTTTTCAAATTGTCTTGGAGGATGTGGTATGATGCTTAGTACTCTCAACTGGCAGTATGGAATCAAATGCTAAGAGGCAAAGCGGTACTTAATGTATTCTCATTGTGGTTGACAGCAGACATCTTAGAGTTAGGAACATCTGAATTTGAAACCTGCCCCTGGCAGCTGTGTGCCCTCAGGCAGGGACTTAGAATTCCAAGCAGTTAACTTTCTTAGTTGTAAAAAGTCAAGGTGAGCATACCCATACATTTGTTGAACGGATATCTGATCAAGTTTCTGAGCATGTATAGTCTCAGATATTAATTAAATGATGGTTCTAATTATCAATGTGATTTTCAATAGCCTAAGTTGAAAACCCTAAAAAATCCAGTTATGAGCATATCATTTTAACATAGATTAGCTCTTTAGAAACCAAACTTACCTAATTACTGTATTTTATGAAGTTTTCATAAAAGCAAAAAATGGAAAGTTATCTTAAATGAGCTATTAGTCAATAATGAATAGGACCTGGCATATAGATTTTAGAAATTTAAATTCCTTCAGAATATAGTGTGAAGGTTCAATCTAGATGCTCATTATATGTTGAAAGGATGTATGTGTATGTCTGGTATGATAAGGCTCAAATATCAGGGAAGAGTTCTCTGGGTCCAACAGTGTCCTTGGGATTTTAACAGAAAAAAAAGTGGACTAGGCCTGACAAGAGAGGATGGGAAGGAAGACCTGGAAGGAGAGAGGTAGGAGGGAGGGCAAGGGGCAGAGAGGGGAAGGAGAGAACTGAATCTCACTGGCCAAGAACTCACTGTGGAGATTGTGCTGGTCTTGAACTTACAATAGTCTTCCACCTCTGTCTTGAATTTGCTGAAGATACAGGCATGTTCCATTGCTTCTGACCAAGGAGGAATTTGGGAACAATATACAGGAAGTGTGTGTGTGTGGGGGGGGGGGGTGACTGCAAACTGGGGTTAGTCGTATGAAGTGGAGCTTTAACTGAATACTTCCATACATCATATGGGTTGGGATCACAAGGAATGTACTCATTGAATACTAAGAAATTTACTATAAATCAGGAGCAGAAAAGTGACAAGCAAGTCTCCAAAGTGCTAGAAATAAGCAACACTTGCCTAAATAATTCCAACTTAAGGAGAAAGTCTCAGTAAATAAATAAAAGTGTGAGCTAGGAGATGGCCTATGTTTTATGAACACGAGCCCTGAGTTTAGATTCCCTTGTTTTCATGTAAAACTGAATATGGCAGTGTATGTGTATAGTCCCAGGGTAACAGTGTATGTGTACAATCTCAGGTTATCAGTGTATATGTTCTGTCCCAGGTCAGTAGTGTATGTGTCCCGGGGCAGCAGTGTGAGTGTACAGTGCAGGGTAGCAGTGCGTGTGTACAGTCCTGGGGCAGTAGTGTGTGTGTAGAGTACCGGCACTGAGAAATGGAGATAGAGGCTCACTGAATAGCTTAGCCAGCTAGCCAATCTGAGAAGATGAGCTCCAGGGTCAGTGAGAAACCCTGTGTCAAACAGTAATGGTGAATGATTTAAGAAGATGCCTGATGCTGATCCTTGATCTTCCCACACAACACACACCCATGAACACACTCATGAACATATACTCCCCTAGTACAGCCCCCCCCCCCACATACCCATGAACATACATTTTCCTCCTACACACACATACTCACACCCACCTGTTCACGAACATTTCTACACAGCACACCACACCACACACATACATACATACCCATGAGCATACACTGTCCTACAACCCATGTATACACCACACACACTCACATACCTGTGAACATACACTCCCCTTCTACAGACACACACACATATACACATAAACACACATGAACATACATTTCCCTTCTGCTAACACATACACACACACACACACACACACACACACACACACACACACACGCTCTAAAAATACATTAACCAAATTCAAATAAAAGCAGGATATACCAAAATTATCCCAATCTGTAGGATATAATTAATGCTCTTAGAAATAACAAAAACTGCTGTATCAGAAAGGCCTTGTGCCTTCGATTCCTGTGCTTCCAGAAATAATGTGCTATGAGCTGAAGAAAGAATCCTTGGACTTGAAGAAGGAAATGGAAACTTTCCAAATTGAGACACAAGGAGAGAAATGGGAAAAAAAAAATGAGCAGAATATCTAAAACCTTTCGACAACCAGAGAGGCACAGCTGTGTTTAAAATGGAAAGATAAGAAAAAGAGTCAGCATTTGAAGAAGAAATAGCTGAATATTTCCCCAAATTGTGGACAGTCAGCAAAGCATAGGTAGACGCCCTAGCATCCACAGGTAGCATGTATTCTTCACGCTACAGAAATCCTCCAGACAGAGACAATCTTGAAAGGACCCAGAGGGGCTAGGACACAGTGGACGTTTTAGAAGGTCAGAGTGAGAATTTTATACTTCATCTTTTCAGAAGCCCCAAAGAACAGGGTTTTACAGTGTTAGAAAACCAAACCCAAACTGATATCATAGAATTGGATGTCCAGCGAAAGTATACCTCAGAAATGATAGAGAAATAAGAACTCGTTCAAGGGGCCAGCAAGTTGTCAGTTGGCGTCCACATATATGCCTTACTTGTGCATCTACAAATGTGCACACATACAACATAAGTTAAGTTGATTATCTTCAACAAAGCCTCTCACAAACAGAATACTAAAAGTACAACTAGGAATTTGTCACCTTCCACCGTGGAGGAAATGAGATCTGCGCGTATTGTCTTCCTTTCTGAGCCTTGCCTGTTGTTTTAACTGCTAGTTTTCAGCACATTTTTATTAACTTGAAATTTACTTCCAAAGCCCGGTATCAAAATATGCCGTACATTGAACATTTCTGCAAGCACCATCTCTGCAGCAGAAGTGATTGACTCACTGGAACCTCAGATATTAAACATTATATTTACATTCAGAACAAACTCACTGGACCCAAATGCAAATAGCAGAACCAATGTCCTTGGGCTTCGTGTGTTTGTAAGAAATTATGTGTTTTCTTTGGAAGGATTCTGCCTGGTACTGGGAGAGATGCTGAGGCTTCACTCTCTTCAAGTAACTCAATGGATATGGGTAGCAGCACCAAGCAGGGCGTTCCCAAGGATCACCGTGTTTGTATGACATCCTCCAAGAGACTTTCTAGTTAGGGAACCAGTTACCTGTGATTGCACCAGGGCCTGGGTCCATAGAGGGGCACTGCTATGCCTTCTTCAGCTTCACTCACTGTGTTTTAGTAGTTTAGCTTAGGGCGTTAGATGAATTATACACACACACACACACACACACACACACACACACACACACACACACACACAGAGAGAGAGAGAGAGAGAGAGAGAGAAAGAAACAGAGACAAAGAGACAGGCAGAGAGAGAGAGAATTCACTCCCTGGTTTCAAAATGGTGCCTATGAGCTGACTTCGTGTCTGTTTCTAAGTTTGTTACCCTGGTGATGACTTTTCTGCCTAGTTTGTAGTGGGCCTGATTTTCCTGGCTGGTCACCTGTGTTTTCTTATTATTAGTTGGTCACTCATTGGGCAACAGTTAAATTTCTCTCACCAAGGAGAAGGTAGTCAGAGGGCAAAACCAGTGACTTAGAAGAAGTAGCTCTACCAGTGCTTTTAATTTCTTGGTTATCTCCTTTCTGTGGAAATTAGCAGGAGTTTCACCACTTCCCATGGTTCCTCTCAGAGCTCGTAGAGAATGGTTGTCCCCACCACTGAGACAGACTTGCAGTGCTTTGCTCTATGAGAGGAAGCACATAAAAGCTGACAATGACATTTGAGACAGGAAACTAGATTGCCTATTCTTTATTTTAATGAGTCAACACCGAAGTTTTTGCTTTACTGTATTTATATAAGCTGCAGTAAAATGAGTCAGTTGTCTTAAAATTCACATCCACACCACTAAAACAAATGTTAAAATAGGACCATTACATATGCCCAGAGTAAGAGCTACCTGGCCAGGTCATCACCCATGATACAAGCTTAGCCGTGGAGACTCCTGGATGTGTCTTCGGACTGATACTAAATGATCCAGGAGCCACGGGCAGCGTGGGGAACTTCAGCAGTACAGGTGTGGCCACTGAAGGGTGACTCAATGAACTGAGCAAGTTAAAAAGGTTTTCTGGGTGCAATGGTGATTTAAGGGAACTGGTGAACTTTGAACCCTGAAAATTGCCCCTCACCGAATTTACAGTCATTGTCATCCCATTATAAATAATTCTGTCACACGTAACAGCATTGCATTAGTTCATTGTGGATGTGACGCATCTCCTCCTGCTCACAGCTCAAAGCACAGAGTGGCTTTCCTGTTTCCTGTTCTGCATCATAGACAGTTTTCACCTTTCACCCTCATTTCTACATCATCCGTGGAATGCAGCAATTATTTCAACCTCTAGGATGACCAATGACTTCGATGCCGAAGGCAGCGTCAAGATATAGGACTATTCTCAGGACTCAGAAATCCAGGCTTTTGGCAAAACCTGGCCCTTCCCCCATTTTTAAAAAATACCTTTCGTTTTTTGACAGGGTCTTATCTAAATGAGGTTGGTCTCCAATTCACTGTGTTCCAAAGTTGATCTTGAACTCTTGATTTTCTTGCCTCCACCTCCCATGTATTGGGACTATAAGTGTGTGACATCACAGCTGGCTTCTGATCATTTTTATAAATCCTCTGGCTGGTGTTGTCACTGTGGGACTTACTCAGAGTGTGCCCTGGGACTTAGGCACCTGTCTGAGTTGTGTTGAGTCTGAGCTGCCTCATTCAGGGATCTGTTTGTGAGGCTTTCTGCTCTGACAACCACAGGGGCTGACTTTCCTATCCCCACAGGAGAGGAGGGAAACTCCAGGTCTCTCCCCTCCTGAGCCTGTCACTGGCAATTCCTGTTCTTGCCATTGTCTTTCCTGCTCATGCATTTTCCTTCTTCCCAAGCCTTCTCCCCTCTCTGTTCTTTAATTTCTACTGGGCCATAGCCAGACACCAGTTCCCTACAGTGCCTTCCTAACCTTACAAGAGAAGAGACGGTTTGCTTCCTCAGGCCACCTTGATTGTCCACTCGAGTTCATGATCAGTTCTCAAGAGTCATTGTGCTAAAACCACTTCTGCTGTCTCCTCTTCCTCCTGCTCCTCCTCTGCCTCACCTTCTCCTCCTTTGAGACAGAGTCTTACTAGGCAGCCACTTGGATGACCTCAAATTTCTGGGAATTTTTCTGCCTCAGCCTCCAAAGTGCTGTGACTAGAGGGATTCGTCACAATGCTAAGTGTCAATTTCTTCACCTTTTTTTATTTGAAAGATGTGTTTATGTCTTATTTGTAGATTGTGCACGCGTCTGTGTGTGTGTGTGTGTGTGTGTGTGTGTGTGTGTGTGTGTATGTATGGTGTATGTGTGGTGTGTGGTGTGTGTGTGTGTGTTTATGCACGCACGTGCTCCACATGTCCTTGGAGGTGAAAGAGGGAGCTGGAATCTAGTAGTTGTAAACAACTGGGTATGGGTGCTGAACTGAACTTGGATCTTCTGGAAGAGAAAAAATCCCCCTTTACTACTGGACCATCTCTCTAACTTTGCATCTAAATATATTTTTACTATACTTATGCTTCAGTTATTCTGCATGCTTTCAGAATGTGCCTGCTGTTTGTATGCGTCTGTGTGTGTCTCTTTATCTTTGTTTTTTGTCAGCCTGAAGGGCGGGTCCTATATCTTGTTACTTAATCAGTAATCCCACTATAGGAAAATCTCAGCAAATGCTCAACAGCCATATGTAATAAATATATACAATAAGTCTGCCTCAACTAAGGGAGTTGTGTGATTCCTCACCCGTCTCTTGTCTTTGGAAAGTGATGACTCAAGGCTGTTGTAATGAGATCTCATGAGCAAAGTCAGGGTCACATAGTACGGAAATTGCTATGTGACTAAGGCCATCACATAGCAGCCCTATTTTATAATCTTTTATAAGACTAAATATATGAGTATTAAGAATAATTGAAGTGTGTAGAGGGAGCTGTAGCTCAGTGGTGAAGAATAGTTAGCAATGAAGCGCTTCAACACACACACACACACACACACACACACACACACACACATGATGAAAATGAAAATGCTGTGTATAATCCAAGACGTGTCCCCACATATGCACATCTTTTTTTTGAGCCCTCTGAGATTTTACACAGTGCTTCAAGTTTCCCGAAAGTCTCCACAGATGAACAGAAATTGTCTTAAATACCCAGTAGAAAAGATCTGTCTCCTTATATTCATTTACTGGCATGGATCCGAGGGATGGAGAATAATATTTACCTCAAAGTAAATGAAGTAAATTTAGAAAGACTGTTTCCTAAGAGAATACTGAGTTATGAGTGGTCATCTGTGGATGACGAGCTCTATTTCATTGTTATGAATCAAAATGACTGAAAGTGAACTGGAGAGTGATTATTTTCATGCATTCATGCTAGTTTTAAACCTTTGGAGAAGAGAACTTAGAAGGTTAATACATATTTTAAGATACAGCAATCTGCATTCTTCCAAATACACCACCTTGAAAAGTGGAGTGCTATCAGGAGCATTGTGTGGATGTTGCATATGTACATATGGGACCAAAAAAAAAAAAACCTTAAAATCCACAGAGTAGCCATTTAATAAATGCTTACACAGTAGCAGTGGGCAACCACATTAAATATAGAATTATCACTGATTTGGATCAATGCCTATATTGCTATTTAAAGACACAGCAACTTTGACACAGCTTATTCATTTTTAAGAAACCAAGCTTGTTCTTACCTAATATTTAAATCTCCAAATCTTATATTTGACTAATGTGAGTATCAATGAAAAGATACATTTCGATGGCATTTAAAAATTATTATAAAATTGACTATTAGCATCAAATTCTCAAAGTTCATAAGCCTGAGGATTGACTGACTAATTCATGGTCAAGATTTTGATGTTAAGTTATAAAACATTTCTGTTAAGTCAGCAAAGAGTAGAACACTCAAAGGTAGTAAGAGATAAAAGACAGACCTGCTATCTTTTCTTTGTATCTAATCTACCGTCCGTCTGTCTGTCCATCCATCCATCAGTGCATCCATCCATCCATATGTGCACCTGTCTGTCCATCCATCAGTGCATCCATCCATCCATACATATGTGCATCTGTCTGTCCATTCGTCTGTCTATCTATCATCTGTCTGTCTGCCTGCCTGCCTGTCTGTTTATCATCTACCATCTATCTATCCATCCATCCATCCATCCATCCATCCATCCATCCATCCACCCATCTCTCTCTCTCTCTCTATCATCTTATCTATCATCAGCCTATCATCTGTCTGTCTATCAATCCATCATCTATCTGTCTATCTATCATCTATTTATCTGTCTGTCTATCTTACCCCATCTTTAAACACAATATAGAAGAAGGATCAAGAAGAACACTTGACATTGACCCATAGTCTCCTCAGACACGTACACACACAAGCACAAACACATACACAAACACCCAACATTCAAAAAAGAATGCTCCCCATAAGGCCTTGAGTGTGCAAGCTAACCAAGATTAGCAGTTGGGTAGAGGAGTCACCATTTTTATCTCCCAATGATAAGCTTGAAAGCAATGTTTAATATTTTGCTGATCTCAGCTAAGTCCTCACTGTATTAACTCCTAGCCAAAGGGTATAACTGCATTCTGCTGCCTGAGCAAATCTGGTGGGGTTGTATCCAGAGAAGTCCTGCTGCCTCACCACCCTCTTGCATCCTGCCTTTGGGCTGCCAACTTAGCTTTTCTGATTTAAGGCCTCTCTGACCCCAATTTATTAGTAACACACAAGCTTCAAGGACCATTTGATGTGCCAATTTAAGGACAGGCTTTGTTTTCAAGGGACCGCTTGAGTTATATTATCCCAGCAACTATTGACACAGCCTTGTCTAGACTGTTACTCTGAAAACGAGCGTTTTACTCTATCACAACACTACCTGCTTTAATTTCTCAAAACCATGTATGTGGTACTAGCTTGTTGAAAATAATATATCTATAAAATGGTATTTTACAGTGCAATTGATCTGGGGTTTGAAATTAAGCTTGGGCATTTTGCCCAATTCTTTTTTATTTTACTATTATTATTTTTAATGCTAAGATAACTTGACCAGCACCCACAGGCTTTTTGTGCTCACTAACTGACCTTCTTCTCCCCTCTTTTTCCTTCCAGGGTTATGTAGCACATGATTGTAGACAGATGAGGTTGAAGCTCACTGTGCAGCTAATGTAATACCTTTCTGACTAGATGAAAGTTGAGGCAAAAATATTCCAGTTTGATAAGCCTGTGTGAGATGGCTTTACTTCACAGAATATGGATAGGACCTCAGAGTCTTAGATTTTAATGAGCTAAAGGAGAAGCATCCATCATTGTTTAAAAGACTTTGACATTTTGCTGAAAGGATGCACTTAAAATGACCATGTTAAACATGTGATTTGGCATGGCGGGTTCTGTGGTTCTTTTGATGTGCCTTCCCTGAGCGGGCCGCAGGGACATGACTGTCCTCTGTGTCAGTGAACTGAAGAACATAAAAGAGAAAGTTAGCTGCTGGGGACACTGTGATACTGTGTCCCCAAAGCTTTCATTTTTCCCCTCAGAAGTCCATGTATGTGGCCTGTCCAATCAGTTTGTTTAGATGGAAATTCTCAGCTGAAATGGGAGATTCTCGGCTGAAATGGGGGAGTCTGTGAAAGGGTTATTTGACCATTTCTGGGGTGAATTTATACACGTCCTCCTTAATGTGTTTTCTTCCTTCAGCATTGGGTCTTCTGAGTATTTGATTATTTTATTTATCCCTTGAAAAATTAGTTCATTTGCTGAAAAGAATAAAATTGCTAATTACTGCATTTTATCACAACATCTAATGTAGTAAATTTTCTCTTTTCAAATTTGAATTGGGAAAATGTCCTGGAGTGTTAGATCTCAATAAGGCTTACCAACCAGTCTCATATTGCACGTGAGGAATGGGAGCTGGTAGGGGGCACCCTCATATTCCCAAGGCTGCAGATGGCTGGTGCAAATGTCGCCCTGCCCTGTGCTCAGGTCTCTGCTTTCTGACCTGTTGTAGTCATGGCACACAGTTGGGAGCAAGCCATTGCTTTCCCCCTTTATTTTCAGGCTTCTGGTTAAAATGGCCCAATGAAATCCTGTATGTTGTTGGAGTTGTTCTGTGATTTCAAGGTTGAAAGTGACTTTAAAAATCCTCAATAACTTTACACTGTATTTCCCTATGTATTTTTAAACTTGGCCAGTTTAAGGCAAAATTACCACTATGTTCACTTACATACTGTCATGCAATTGTTCAGTTCAACTTCTGTACACAAAGATTTAATTATTATTTCATTCACCTAAATAATGTGTGGTTGCTTGTGGTGATATGTTATATATTTAATAAAACCCAGTCTGGAATATCAGAGAACAGATCCACCCACAGTCAATCCAGGAAAGTCAGAGAGTGGTAACTCACACCTTTAATCCCAGCATGGGGACGGGGACGGGGGGAGGGGAGGAGGGATGGGGACGAGGGGGGGCACATGATGGGACAGATGAAGACAGAGATCTTTCTGTATTTCTGTGAGTTCAACACTAACTACCAAATAGTAGTAGCTCACACCTTTAATCTTAACCTGGATGTGAAACAACTGGGTGAAGAAAGTATTTAAGGCAGGTGTAGGAAGACAGATTCATTCTGTAGCAGTGATGAGGAGCAAGGCTGAGGAAGCTGGAAGATAGCTGGGGAAGACAGCTGGGTGAGATTTGACTGTGGTCTGTTTGCTATCTGATATTCCAGCTTTGCCCCTATAACTGGCTCTGAATTGTATCTAATACAACCAGAATTTGTGCTACAGTTGCTGAATTACTGTTTTCTTCCGGGGGGGGGGGAGGGGAAGAGAGAGAGAGAGAGAGAGAGAGAGAGAGAGAGAGAGAGAGAGAGAGAGAGAGAGAGAGAGAGAGAGAATATCTCCCCATAAGCCTTTAATCCAGGCTCTAGAACCAAACACTAGCTCCCAAGCCATTGTGTATTGTCTAGTTTTACATGAGCATATTGATTCTTTTTATTTATATTCCATGCATGTTTGTCGTTTTTCGTGTCTGTAGTATATTCACAGTTAGAGACGATTCTCTCCTATTGTAAATTGCATTGGATATCCATTTATCTTCAGATTAATGGCATTTGATTGACCATTCAACTGTCTTAGGTGAATTAGGTAGTTCATACATCATTGAAAGTTGACAAATACATGATGAGACTTTCGTCTAGAAACTAATTTCATATTCATGCTCTCATTTTATTAGTGCATTAGTTTTTTATTCCTATAGAAAGGATTTAACGTGGGAAGAGAATTAGAAGTTTGTTTTTAGCTATTCTTTATTTTCTGTGTGCTCATACATGCATGTGTGTGGGTGGGTGCTTGTGAGTCACACATGTATGCTGTGGGGTGCTTGTGGATTTTTCTCTTTCTACCGTGTAAGTTCTGGGGATCCAAACTGTGGTGGTTAGACTTGGCAGCAAGCACGTTTACCCACTGAGACATCTTACACCAAAGGTTGGTTTTGAGAAGGCGAAGTGGGCAGTGAAGGTAAGGGGAAGAAGTAGTGAGGGACTAGTGATTAACTAGGACTGAATCCCTAGGAATGGAAAGGGAGGCTTCAGAAGGGCAGTGTGGTGGCATGGTCCATCTCTTCTGCTTGGATGTCCTCATATCACTTGTCATTGGCTGCTGGGTCTGATGGTCTCAGCCGTCAGGTCATACTGTAGCCTGTCTTGTGTGTATTCAGCTTCCAGTAACCGAATCTGTGTCATTCCAAGTTAAGTAATATTGCATATGATGACTTCCAGTAAACAGAAAGGTAAGGGAGTCAAAAACCATCCACGAGCCTTGCTTAGATTTGCCTACATTAGGCATCTGAGCACAGAGGTGTGGTTACTGATGGTCTCTGCCTCTGCGTTTTTTATTATGTTCAGGAAAATGATAACCATATACTACTCACATACGCCTTTACTCAAACATCACTCACTGCTTCCGGCTGACTCAGATACAGGAGAGTACCAGCATTTTTTTTTCCCACTTTAACAGCAGTGGGTTGATCATAAGTTATTCGAAATCTGTCCATTTATAGTTGGAAACAATTCTTTAAATATTATCGTTTTTATGTGTATGCTTCTGTATCTTTGTGTGTAGGGTTCTATGAAGACCAGAAGAAGATGTTAGGTCCCTAGGAGCAGGAGTTCCAGGCAGCTATGAGCTACCTGCTGTGGATTCTGGGAAATGAACTCAGACCCTCTGTGAGAGCAACAAACACTTTCAGCCACTGAGCTACTTAACTTACCGGTCCATTTCCTTTTGGCATTTGACTAAGTGAAGGGCCTGTGAGGCATCTTGGAAAAATGATGCCTTAGAATTGGGGTAACATCTCAAGTCTCCTTCAGATGCTTTGAGATGTTGGGTTGGATTGTCGGTTCTGTTGACCATCTCGAGTGCATTGTTAATTTCAGAGGCTGTCTGTTACACTGCATTTGACATTGTTCTCACCAGAGAGACAAGATTAGTGCTTTCTGTTATTCTCCACATTTCTTTCAAGGCTTCAATGCTCTTTTCTCTCTGAATTTGAGTTATTTGTTCTTGCAAGTCTTCTGGTGTGGTTTGTGTTCCCCGGGACGGACTTTGAAATGGATATGAATGTGTGGGAAGTTCATCCTGAAGGGCCCTTAGGATCAATCCTGTTGAAAGGAAGGAAGGAAATGGTACAGGGCAGAGGGGCAATTGGACTACTGTGTTGTGACAGTCATACCTGATCCTGCTGGACCTACAGAGCTAGGATGCCATTGTCCTCATTCAGGAGAAGGGACCATGTCTCCATATTCCATACGTCAATTCTTCTCAATGGCTGACAAGCCATCCCCAGGAAGGGGAAGAAGACAAGATGTTGGGTGAAGCTGCTGGAAGCCGAGGCTATTAGCTGGACTACAAGCTATGTGTGGCCTGTGGGCTGTGCACAGGCAGCATGCGGCTTCTGGGGAATAGGTCATTTCCGAAATAAGAAACTTAGAGGCTTGTCAGTTTTCACTCCATTTTTTTTTCTTTTGCAAGAATGGTGCAAAACAAAACAGCATTGGGCCAAATCACAACTTCTAGGAATGAGGCCACAAAGGGCAAAGTGGACAGGGCCTCGGAGATGGTGGAAGAAAAGCATGGGGCGCAGGAGACAGCTCAATTGCTGCTTTGATGGTTGTTTTGAAAGTTCTATCTGCAGAAATACAATTTTATATCACATGAACCTGATAAAATTTGGTGCTTTATGTGCAAAATGTTCTGTTCTTTATGCAAGCAGATCCTGCTGTAAATAAACCCTACTTTTTACATTTTTTTATTCTTTATATTTTTCTTCTTCCATATCTTTAGTAATTTATTCTTTTGTTGAAAACAGGTGAATATTAGTTTGTTGGGCATATCTGTCAGTGCTAAAGCACAGTGTATTATTTTCTTTCATTTAAAAGTATTTATTTATTTATTTTTTTACTAATTTTAAGCATATCTCAGGGACTTTTGCTTTTTGACTCTGTTTAGGTTTAGATTTTTTGCTTATGCCTCTATGGTCATTTACGGTTTCTGCATGGTCATTGAGATGGTTTTACATTTACTTTCTTGGCCACAGCTCAGGGATTCATTTGTTACTGACTCTATTTCTTAACATGGGGAATTTTAACTTACAAGCTTTGTCACTCATATGGATAAGGTTTATAGAGGTTTGTCTACCCTTTAAAACACTTGTAGCATAGGTCGAAGGTAGCATTTCTCTGCCTTCCCCCATCTTCTTAAGGGCAGGCACCCAGGAAATGTTACAAAGACAGTGGAGGATTTCTTCTGTCTTCTCACGATGTTATAACTGTGAACACAGCACTTCAAGATGACTCGCGTTCTATGGACTTAGTCCCAGCTTTACATCTCACATGCTTTTTTATTTACTATTTTCTTTCTGTGCATTTTGTATATGTGTAGGGGTGTGTGTGTGTGTGTGTGTGTGTGTGTGTGTGTGTGTGTGTCTGTGTATGTGTGTGTGTGTGTGTGTCTGTGTGTGTGTGTGTGTATGTGTATGTGTGTGTGTGTGTGTCTGTGTATGTGTGTGTGTGTGTGTGTCTGTGTATGTGTGTGTGTGTGTATGTGTATGTGTGTGTGTGTGTATGTCTGTGTGTGTGTATGTGTATGTGTGTGTGTGTATGTGTGTGTGTGTGTGTGTGTGTGTGTGTGTGTGTGTGTGACATAAGTCAACCTTGGGTGTTGTCCCTCGGTTGCTATTCACCACACCTTCTGACATGGACTCCCTCACAGGTTTGGACTTAGCTAATTTGGCAAGGATGGCTGTTGGGACCCCCAAAGATGCACCTGTTTCTATTGTTTCATGCTGAAGTTAAAGGTGTATACTGTCATAGTTGGCTTTAAAAATAAATGAAAAAGGTTTATTTATTCATTTTTTGTATGAGGGTTTGGTCCGCATGAATGCATGTATGTGCACCACATGCATCCCTTGTGCCCTCAGAGGCCAAAAGTGGCCATTAGACCCCATGGAACTAGAATTAGAAATGTCTGAGAGATATCATGTAGTTGCTGGCAACCAAACTTTGATCCTCTGCAAGGGCAATCCGTGCTCTTAACTTCTGAGTTCCAGCCATCAAATTCCTTTCCAACTTTTAAAATGTGGCTTTGGGAGGTCAACGTCCTCATGTTTGTCCAGCAAAGACTTTATTGGCTTAGCCATCTCTGGAGTCTGTGGGGCACCAGCAGTGCAGGCTGTGTCCTATTTTGGAGTGAAAGTAAGGCCAGAAGTCATGTATGTATCTTTGAGTAAGTGTTTCAGGAGACATGTTTCGAGTCTGAATGTAGACTTGAGTGTTCCTATATGGCCCAACTGTGTTCCCCACTTCCACAGCTGACCATGTTTTGCTCCGTGTGCACCACTGTGGCCACTAGATCTAGCTTTCATATGGCCCTAGACTTTCTTAATCTTAAGTAAAGCCACATGCTTTTAAG
The DNA here is from genome assembly GCA_033318265.1 of Phyllotis vaccarum. NCBI lineage: Eukaryota > Metazoa > Chordata > Mammalia > Rodentia > Cricetidae > Phyllotis > Phyllotis vaccarum. The sequence goes on from JARWLC010000011.1 coordinate 79,811,427, forward strand.
GAAAGCTTTTATTTTTAGTTATGTATATATGAGTGTGAGTTTGTACATGTTAGTGATCCCAGAAGAGGCAGTCATATGCTCTGGAGGCAGAGTTGCAAGTGGCTGTGATGGACAAGATTTTGATGCTGGGATTCTATCCAGGCCCTCTATAAGAGCAGCAAGTACTCTTAACCATGAGTCAAATCTCCAGCTGCTTCCCTGAACATATTTTTGTTACACTTGTATATATTTTTCCACAATTCTGGTGGTGCAAAACCCATTTCATGAGTTCATCAGACTGCCATATTGCTGCGCCTGCCCTTGGGTTACTCATTAACACTCAGTTTCTTAGACTCTGTCTCTTCAATAGAAAGGTGTCCATAGTAACCATGTCTGATATGAATTTAGCATACACAGTGAGTTCTTGGTCAATGCTTCCCATTGTTTTTGGCTGTTTTGTTAGTCTCCCCACCTTGGGCTTGGGCAAGGGCTTTATGTTCTTCATGGAAGCTGTTTCCTTATTAAGAGGAGGAGGAAGTCTTAGTTAAGGCCTGGGAGAGTCCAAAGGAGAAACTTGGTTGAGGATAGTGGGACATCGAAACTGAACAGAGTCCCACCCTCTGTGTGCATGATCCAAAGGTCACTTGACACATGAGTGAACCGAGCGATGCTCTCACTATTCCCTTGAAGATCACTTGGAGGAGTTTTGCCTAGACAGTGTTTGAGGGTAAGTTGGGGTTTTAGAATATTTTCTTTGCTAAGGAGGGGTTTCAAAGGCACAATTATTACAGAAAGATAGTATTATTTTTAGGTTAAGTAGGCCGTCTTAAACCTCTTAAAGGTTTTTCTTTCTTTCTTTTTTTTTCTTTGTTTTTTTAAGTCCCTGTTGGCACTCCTGTTGGCTTCTAAACGTGGCAAAGTCTTGGGGGTACCTTAGTGTCCACATCATCCTGCCTTTCCTTCACTAGTTCATTGCTTGCAGATGTGTGGATTTAAGAGCCTTTTCTCCTGTAAGTCGTAGAGCTCAGGAGGGAAATCTCTCTGTTCACCTACCTCGCCCCTAAGAAGCGATCAGTGACTATTAATAGTTGGGAACTTACAGACATAAAATGAATCTTACATGCAAAACTCCTTGATTATCCTGTAAATATTAACTGCTTTGAATTGTTTGTACAGTGTTGGTTGTACTGTGAAAATTTGCTTATTACTCAGATATAACCTTCAGAGGTTGTTGTTGGCTCTGAGCCCACACACGGACACAGCCAAATTTCTATACAAACATTTTACTTGGGACTGAAACTGAAGTTGGATATGTGTATTTACAATTTTTGTTTTTTAAATCCGTCTATATTAATGGAGCTTGTAAATGTTTAAATAGTCAGTGGAAACTTTAAAAGAACAACTATTTTTAAACTATCAAAATTTATAATTTTTGTTTTTAGTATGTGTTTGAGTTTCGTGTCAGGCAGGATTGTCAATGTGTAGAGGTCTCTGTTTGCCTTTTATTTTTGAGGTTCTTAATGGATTGCCACACTTAATCTGATTGGAAAGGAAACGTTTTCTTCTTGCTTTATTGCCATAAGTTAAATACAAAGCTAGGATTGATACTATGTAAAAACTATATCTACAGGATAATCAAAGTGTTTTGCATATAAGATTCATTTTATGTTACTGTAGGTTCCCAACTGTTAATAGTCACTGATCCCTTCTTAGCTGTGAAGTAGGTGAACAGAGAGATTCCCCTCCTGAGTGCCCAACAGTGTAACTGAATGTTCCCAACAGAGGGCAAAAGTCAGTATCTGCCTGAATAACTCTTGGGGAGTGGGACTCTGCATTGTGTGTTTGTGCGCATGTGCGCGCTGTGTGTACATAGCTTTTGTATGTGCAGGTGTGAATGTACACATGTAGGTACAAATAGAGGCCAGAGATTCCTATTGATGTCCTATTTCATTGAAGTGCACTGACTCTGCTAGGATGGCTGACCAGTCTGCTCCAGAGATCTTAAGATCAGGCTTGCATGCACACTGCTGCCTCTGGCTTTTTACAGGGATGTTTGTTACTCATGGAACCCGGGTCTTCATGCTTGCTTGGGCAAGCATTTTATTCATCGAGGAATCATGCCTCCACTCCCTAAGTGATACTTCTTTGAAAGGCATTCTCATATGTGTTGATTATCCTATAAATGTCTGTCATTTGTATGCCTTAAAGAGGGTTGACAATCTAGTCTTTGCTCATATGACCTTCCAGCAACACATACTGTTTTTAGGAGCAGAAAGCGGGTGAATGAGGTTCCTGGACATGTTTATGGTCTGACTATTTTTATCTTGGTTATAAACCTGTGTTCAAATTCCAAGGCAGATGTCAGTGTGGACTTTAAGCTCCATGTATTCTCTGAGAAAGGAATGTAAGACATTTTGTTCTTTGACCCAGCCATTCTCTCTGTAGGAGGATACTTCTGTATAGGTTGTTCCTGAAATTGTTTAAAAGGAGTTTCTGTTTTCAGCAGCTCAGTATGGAAATGTTTTTTTTTTCAATTTTAATTTTAGTAAATTTTGTATTAGAAGAAACAGAGACATGGATAATCTTTTTAGCTTCATTTCTAGTTAAGCCATTTCAAAATAAAGTGTATAGGGAAGTCTCTGCTAAGCAACACCCCCCACCCCAAACACACAAATTACTTTGTTACTCATTCATTGGAATCAGTATGAAGTTTAATAAAAGGCATTTGCCTGCTTTGGAGTGCAGTGTCAAAAGACTATATAATTGTTAGCTGAGTTGAATAAAAAGATTGTGTAAGGACTATAATAAAGGCTGGTGTGTGTGCATGTGCGTGCGCGCGTGTGTGTAGGTCAGGTAGTTTAGGAATTATTTCCTCTCGGGTGCCATCCATCTTAGTGTTTTGAGAGAGAATCTCTCACTGGCCTGGAACTCACAGATTTGGCTAGACTGACTGCCCAGTGATCTCCAGGGATCAGCCTGGCTCAGCTTTCTTGGTGCTGATGTCATAGGTACATATCTTGTACATACACCTGGGAGTTGAACCCAGGTCATGCTTTGATGACCAGCACTTGACTCACTGAGCCTCTGTTGTAAGATCTGTGATCACTTATTCTAAAGAAATTTCTAACTTATTAAATGACTAAAACTTTTAAAATCTTCTTTTTCATGATTTGTTTTGTTTTTTCAAGACAGGGTTTCTCTGTGTAACAGCCCTCAGTGTCCCAGAGCACACTCTGTAGACCAGGCTGGCCTCAAACTCACAGAGACCTGCCTGCCTTTGACTCCCAAGTATTAGAATTGAAGGCATGCACCACCACTTCTCGGCTTACACTCTTTTTTTAAAGGTTTAATTTTGCTATGTTTAATCTTGTATATGTGTCTGTGTGGGGTTTGTCATATGGTTGCAGAGGACAGAAGAAATCAGGATAAACAGACTATCTATGTAGCTGGCTATTCTGTTACACAGAGGCCACCTGGTCCCCCAGAACTAGACTTACAAGGAGTTGGGAGTGTTAATTGTGGGTACTGGCGACCTAGCTTTGATCCTTTGCAGGAGCAGTTGTGATCTTGATTGCTGAGCCATCTTTCCAGATCTCCTCCCCCCCCCCCTTCAGAGATTTGCCCCCTTTTAGAGTTTAGCTTTATGTGTGTGTATGTGGTGATATACTGTATCTTTAATAAAATCAGCTTGGAATACCAGAGAACAGAGTCACCCACAGTCAAGCCATGAGGGTTAGAAAGTGGGAGGCAGATGGTATGGTATTCTGTAGTAGCAACAAATCGTTCTGAGGATTCTTGAAGATAGCTTTTATCCTGAGAAGTTGGCTGAGTGAGAATCGACGATGGGTGATTCTGTTCAATGATATCCTAGGCTGATTTTCTTAAATATAAAATATATCACCACATTAACCAAATTTAGAAATTTGATTATACTTAACTCAGATAGCCTTAGTTATTCTATCATTCAGTATCCAATTATTCAATATTTAATTATTAGAATATTAATATCTATTAATATCCTACTAACCATCAATAAGCCAATGTTATTATGTAATTAGTGATATTAGATTTAACAGAATGGCATGTGAGTTTCTTACATTTGCTTTCTATCACATGTCAGCATTGGTCTAAGAAGGCTCTAGTTTATGAACATGGCTATACATTTTCTTATTTATTTGAAGTACATTATGGGGAGCTGGTAAGATGGCTGAGTTGGTAAAGCATTTGCCTAATAAGCATGAGAGTATGAGTTTGGTTTTCCAGAAACCACATACAAAAGTGACCTTGGAAACACAGGCCCATAGTCCTGGCAGTACAAGATGGGAGACATACACAGGAAGACTTTGGCAGCTAGCTTGGCCTACCTAGTGACATTATAGGACAGTTGGGGAATCATCTTGAACAAGAGGTGGAGGGCATGGAGGACCACTGGAGATTGTTCTCTGGCTTCCATGTGTGTGCTATGTATACGCACATGTGCATAGCACAGGAACATAGACGACACAAATACATTGTGTCAGATATTTAGATGTAATTCAAAATAGCACTAACTTTGCTAATGTTGTACATAAATCTACAGTTTTGAAGTCACTATTTACTACTATCTGTCATATTCACTACCTTCTGCCATTTTTTAAGCTTTTCACAATATGTAGATAATTCCCCTCTAGATCACAATCTTATATAATAGGCCAAATGGACTAGTGGTCATCAGTATTGAACAGGAAGCCCAGGCCTGGGGTTGGAAAGCTCTCCCACAGCTCTGGCCTGGCATTCCCAAGACTCAGAAGGAATCGTCTTAACTAAGTCCAGCCCTGCTTCCTCCTCTCCATTCTCCGTTCACGCCACAGCTTAGGCTGAAAGCTGCTTGTGGCTTTCCTATGTCCTACTGTGTGGAGATCAGCTGCTTGTGGCCTTCCCGTGTCCTACTGTGTGGAGATCAGCTGCTTGTGGCCTTCCTGTGTCCTACTGTGTGAAGATCATGACTGCTTGTGGCTTTCCCATGTCCTACTCTGTGGATATCATGACTGCTTGTGGCTTTCCCATGTCCTACTGTGTGGAGATCAGCTGCTTGTGGCTTTCCCGTGTCCTACTGTGTGAAGATCATGACTGCTTGGCTCTCTGTCTTTTGTGGTCATCTCCTTTTATTTGCTTGGTCTTCATCATATCTCTTCCAACTCTTGCTTCATTTTCCTTACTCAGAGTCTCTCATTCATAACCAGAGTTCAGCTCTTCTCAATGTCCGCTGACCGCCATTGTTGGATTTCTCCTGGTCCTATCTCCCTTGTTGAGTATAATGTTCTGCATTGTCTTCTTTTCATGTGTTCTCTGATGTTTTGCTCCCTCTGTGTTAACTGACTTTAACAGCTACGTTTTCCCACTCTCTCTTACTATGATGGGCTTAGATGGTTTGATCTGGTTTCTCCTGTGTCGCCTTGCGTAACTACTAGAAGGAACCCTACGCAGACTAACTGGCCTGTGAGTCGCTGAGTAGCACCATTTTGCTACTCTGCGGGAGTGGATCTGTGAGGACCTATCTAAAGAAATGCCAAGTGGCTTCCTGAGTCAGGCTGAGGCAGCCTAAGCTGAAGTTGAGGATTGCTTCAGATCTTGCTGTGTGGGCCTCAGGTTTCTTTCTAGATAAAGGCCAAGGGAAGAGGAATTGAGAAGTTCCTTGGGCTCTGTAGGCACCAACCGCAACTCTGACAGAACATTTCCATGAACTCATAGTGGGCATAAATATAGTAAGTTAGTTCCGAGTGCTGATTTGGGTGAAAGAAGTTTGTCCCCACATGATTGGCATCACTGATGTGGTACCTGTCTTGTTGCTCTGGCAACATACCTGAGAGACACAAGTTAAGGAAGAAAGGGAAGCTCTGTCATGGCTCATGGTTTGAGGGCACAATCCATCTCAACTAGATAAACACTCTGACAGAGAGGCCCTGGCTGTGGCAGCAGAGGTAACTCGCTTGCCCAAGGTCTGGCCCTGAATCAGGTGTTGCCTGAGATCTCAGTGGGCCCTGGGAGGGCCCTGTGGGTTATACATTAATAATAACTGCTACAAGATCATATCTTGTGCCCTCAGTGACATCGCTGACCTCATCAGGCAGGGGAAGAACTGAGACTGTTCCTGATACCCAATCTTGAGTTTTACCAGGGGCTTATATGTAAAAGGTCGAGAACAATGACAGAATTGGGAAGTAGCAGTGAAGGAACCTGTAGACAAGAAGAATTGATGGTCTTGGAATATGGAAATGGGAGAAGGTGGATGACTACCTTTAGTGTGAGTGGCGAGAGGCTGCTGGAGAAGAGCCTCTTGTTAAGAAGCCTGCCAAGGGTAGGAATAGCTGCTGTCAATGTGAGACTGTGGACAGTGGACCAGAGGCCACCAATATAAACTGTGGTGTAGGTCTGGATTAGTATTAGACTAAGAAAATCAGAGGGGCGAGCAAGAGGTATGGATGTCATCATGGACAGAGCCATCCAAGAGCTTTATGCGTCCAGTCATGTGTCACATGTACAATTATGGTCGCAGAAGATTATGATGGGGCTGGAAGTTGCTCTCACCTAGTCCCAGTGTGGCACTGTGCTCCGATGCTGCGATGACAGTAGTGTGAACAAGTCTGTTACACTGCCAACCATAAACGGACAAGATGTGGTAGTGTTCCATAGTGTAACTCTAGCATTGGTGAGGCTAATGTAGGGGGATTACCGAAGATTTGAATCCAGCCTGGGCTAAATAGCAAGACCGCACCTCAAAAAAGAAAAAAATCAACCCCCAAATAAACAGTACAGTGTAGATGATCGTGCACAAAGCTGCTTAATATCAAACTAAACTACTTTCCTGTATCTCTACATTGTATCTTTCACATCACTGTGGAGGCCACACCTTCTCTTTCTATATGGATAAAGAGTGTTAACGGTAAGGCAGCCTTAGGAGCGTCCTTGTGAGACAGTCCCATGCCTGTTGCTGGCCGTCAACATACTTAAGGGGACAAGGCATGAAAGACAAAGAGAAGGATGTTGGTACTTGGGCCTCTCCTACAGCCAGCATTTTTTAATAAAAGGTTCCCCCCCCCCAAAAAAAAACCCAAGAGCATAGGCGAGGCTTACAGGATAAGGACATAAAGGAATATTTCTATAAAACCCTATCCTGTGTTTTAGGGTAAATGTTATCACAAAAGAATCAGAAAGTGAAAAAAAAAGGCTTATAAAATAAAAAGTTATTTTATATTTTAAATAAGCTTAATTTATTTTTAAAGAAAGAATTTTTTCTTAGGTTTTTTTTTCTTTTTTTTTTCTTTTTTTTTTTTTTAAAGAAAAAAGATGGAGAGATGGCTCAATGATTAAGAGTTTTTACTGCTCTTACATAGGACCCTGCTTTGCTTCCAATCCCAGATGACTGACCATCCTCTGTAGCTCCAGTTGGGGGACCTGATGCCCCCTTCTGTCCTCCATGGGCACCGTGCCCATGTGATTCATATACACATGCAGGCAAATGCTCATCTATACAATGAATGCAGCCTAGTGTGGTATATGAAGTCCATGGCAGGGCTCAGCGATAACCTCTTCCCAGCCTCACCCCCCCCCCCAAACAAACATTCCTCACCCTGCTCATTAGCATGACTCCTAAACAGATATATCCTTTACGATTCATGTATACAGTATTTCTAGTGTAACTTTTTCTAAGTTTAGGTGTATTTTGATACAAACACTCGCCAGTTTAGTGTGGGGTACGTTGTGTCACCCAAAGTGTGTGAGTGCACTCAGGGAAGTTCCCGAAGTGAGAGGGTCCACTAACCTGTCTCTAGACAAGCTTTATATAACTGCACTTAAAAAGCTTGTCTTTATTTTAATTCTGTGTCTGTGTATCAATATGTGAATGTGAGTGCAAATAGCCACGGAGGCCATAAGGCACTGAATCGTCTAGAACTGGAGTTACAGGGAGTTGTGAGCCACCTGATACAGGTGCTGAGAATTGAACTCGATCCTCTGCAAAAGCAGCGAGTGCTCTACTCTGAGCCATCTCTCCAGCTTTATATATATTCTAAAAATCTACCTCCTTCTCCCACCCCGTGTGTGTGTGTGTGTGTGTGTGTGTGTGTGTGTGTGTGTGTGTGTGTGTGTGTGTGTGTGTGGTGTGTGTATGGTGTGTATGTGTGGTTGTGTGTGTGGTGTGTGTATGGTGTGTATGTGTGGTATGTGTGGGTGTATGGTATGTATGTGTGATGTGTGTGTGGTACATGTGTGTGGTTTGTATATGTGTGTGTGTGGTATGTGTGTGGTGTGTGTGTAGTATATGTGTGTGGGGGAGTGTGGTGTGTGTATGTGTGGTATGTGTGTGTGTATGGTATGTATGTGTGGTGTGTGTGGTGTGTGTGTGGGTGTAGTATATGTGTGTGGGGGAGTGTGGTGTGCATGTGGGGTGTGTGTGTGTGGTGAGTGTAGGGGTGTGTGGTGTGTTTGTGGTGTGGTCACAGGGCAGCTTGCTGGAGTCTGTCTCCTTTCACTCTGCAGGTCCTGTTGACAGCCTGAGTCTGAGGCTGGGAGGTTAGTAAGCACTCTGACCTCCCGAGCCATCTCTTGCATGACTGTATTCTGCAGTGTGGAAGGTATTTTAGCTAGTGAGCTGTCTCGCAGGGCTTCACATATGGACACGTCTAGTTGGTGTTTCTTATAGCACCAGTTAGGTGATGGCTGAAGCAATGACCGAATAGAGATCATGAATATTTGTGAGCTTAAAGCAAAGAGTAGCAAACAGCAGCCTGTGTCTGCTTTCTTTCTACAAGCCAGGAATGTCTTTTGCTTTGGGGGGGGGGGAGGGAAAGGTAGGGGGGTAAATGGTCAAGATTCAGGCTGGCTTCAAACGTAATATGTAGCTGAGGATGACCCTGAACTCCTGCCTCTACTTCCCAAAGGCTGAGATTATAAGCATGTCCCACCACTACTGCGTGCATTTTTCTTTTAAGTTTTTGTTTTGTCTTACATTTTAAGTAGGTTATTAAATGCCAAAGCAAAACTGAAAAATGTTGGTAGAGATGACACAAACAGACAAAACTTGTAATATTTACAGCCTGATTTTTTAATAGAATGATCATCACCTCCAGACGAAGCGGAGCAGCTGAGGTGTATTCCCTTTCAGGAGAGTGTGGATAAGAAGCACAGAAGGCCACTTTCTCAAACGTGTAATTTCCCCACATACAGAGAGGGGTTAATACTTCCCATATGAGATTCTCTGTGGGGCTGGCATCTTTCTCATTTCTCCAGAAAGATGTGTTTCAGCCACTGTGCAAATGAAGGAACAAGGCTCGTCAGAAGTCCACGCAAATGTAAAATAACACATTTAACAGGAGTGTGTACATGACTTAAGACTGCAGTGAATAAAGTTCGTTAAAATGAACTTGGACTTTAAAATTCTGGGTTGAAAATGCAAATATTAGTGATTTTTACCTTGGGCTTCTGATAGCAAGAACAAGACAAGGTATACAGTCAGAATGTTGCTAGAGAATTGTATAATTTTATTAAAATTTGCACGTCTTTGGTATGACATGTGAAGAGTTGTAAAGAAAATATGGGATATAAAATTCACAGCTCATCTATGGAAAGATGAGACTTGAAATACTCAGTATAAAGAATAAAATAGAACAGGGCCTTGAGAGGTGGCTCAGTGGCTAAAGAGTACCCGTTGCTCTTGCAGAGACCTGAGTCTGATTTCTGCCACCGACATGGCAGCTCACAACACCTGTAGCTCTAGTTCCAAGACCCGACAACCTCTTCTGACCTCTGTTCATTCCAGACACACATGTGATAGACAGATATGCATGTAGCAAACACTCATACATGTAAAATAAAATAAATTTACAAGAATAAAATAAAAAAATTGTTCCAGTTCAATCAGAAGTAAGTGAGGTACATGTTTATTTTTGAAAATCAGCTATTAAAAATATATTATCCCCTGTGTCTAACTGCAAAGTGTAAGAAGACAATTTTATGTCGCTAAGAAATGTGTCATCTGGAAGGGACCTGAGTCCAGGAAGTGCCTTTTAAGCTTGGAGCCAGGTATTAGGGAGGTGGCGACAAAGAGTGTGACTGTTCTAGACAGGGTTCTCAAGGAGACAAGGTGTGGCGTGGTGGAGGAAATGTCAAAGAAAGCATCATGGTGTGTCTCACATCCAAGGACGGGAGTTCTACTTCTTCTTTATCACTGTATGTTCATTGTAGATCCTACAGCCCCTGCTATAATGAAGTAAGCTTTCAGCAAGACCTATGGAAAGAAGAATGAATGGTGTTTTCTGGAAATTCCAGGTGTAACCCTGAGTACAGGGATTGCTCAGAGTATACTGCTTCCCTTCCCTGAAGCCAGGCTTGTTCTTTACCTGGTGTGATGCTAGTTGCAGGAGGCTGCTCAGGGCACTTGGGGCAGCTTTCTAAGCCTCTGTTGCTTGTTGAAGTGTCTTGAGTGGAGTTTGACCCTGAGTAATGGAACTTAGAAACGGCAGGAAAACAAATATAGAGTGACCTGGATCTGCTCTGAGATGACTGGAGTCAGCCTTCTTACTCTATCCAGGGACAAATCTGAGACAGGGTGAGTGTGGCCACCCTGTACTTCACCAGCTGAGGAAGGGTTGATACTAGACCCCATCCATCATCCTGGGCACGCTGGGAGCTCCCTGACAGCCAGACAGCGAGGGCGAGCAGGTTTAGAGCCCAGTAAAGTTAAAATGCATTTATCAGGTGTGTTTGTGTTTTCATGAGCAAGTGTGCACTGAGTTGGAAGGTTCCCTCCGTAGGCTTAGGCTCATGAGGATTTTGTCAAGAAGGGCAAGATGGTTGATTGTTCCCCAGATCTGTGCAATAAGATTGCAGCAGCCATGAGAGGGACCAGTTTTAAAGATATTTGCCATAAAATAGGGGTTATATGTGGATTTGCAAAATTAGAGAAGGGTGGTTAGAAGAATGGGCCAAGCAATTTGAGACAAAAGAAGAAAAAAAGTATATTTACAGTTTTTCTTTTATTCAGCTGCTTTAGTTATTTTCCTAACAGAGTTAAGCTACATACATCAAGCTGGACTTGAATTCACTATATGTCGCATGCTGGCCTCAGACTGGAACAATCCTTCTGCTTCAGCTTTCTGAGTTCTGGGACTGCAGGTATATGCTACCATATGTGGTGTCATGGTTATTCTTGTGTGTATGATGTGTGTGTGCACGTGTGCACATGCGTGTGTATGTGAACCACAAATGGCATTTACACTCGGTATTTTTTTTTTTTTTTTTTTTTTTTTTTTTTTTGAGGTAGGGTCTCACTGAACTCAGAGGTCAGGCTGTCTGGCCAGTGAACTTGTAAACCTGCCTGTCTTTATTTGCCCAGCACTGGGGGTCTGGATGCGCATAGTCATATCCAACTTTTATGTGGGTGCTGGTATCCAAATGTAGGTCCTCATGCTTGTACAGCAAGTAATAACTGGCTGGAGCCATCTCCCTAGTCTCTGTCACCAGATTATTAGGGGTAGTTAAGATCTCTGTCATAGCTGCACTAAATAAAGTATCTCTCACTTCTCTGGAACTCACATCCTTGGTTTCTGATGTTTAGGACATGCCTGGGATGTTCCAGGCCTGCCCTTATCCATGCCAGTGGGTAAGTGAGTACGCTCCCATGCCTTCCAACACTGGCTCTTCTCTCGATTCCTGTAGGATATTAATCTTAGAGCCATCCCTGGGTAGACAATTTTATAAGATGTCTCTGGCATCACAATGACATTTACTAACACATGTTGCCCTTATCTGTTTGCATGTGTACTTTGCTAACCTAAGTGTTCCTGCAGGCAGTGAATCCTGTTTGTTCTGTATGCCCTCATACAGGGCACATCTTGTGGGCCATATATTTCTTCCGAACAAGGTGGTTTGGGATACCATTTAGTATGTTTCCCTTCAATAAGTAATCATTCCGTGTATAAGCTACTGTTCCTTTCACATTTCCAGTAGGAGTTAGCTGCTGGCTGTGGTTGAGAATACTAAACAGGCGTCTATTTCTCTTTCTCAGTGGCTCACTACTGCATATATTGGAAGCATATTTCTTCTGTTTCTAGGGACACTGGCTCCATAGGCATTCAGCTCTCTAGAGTCCTCCCATTTTGGCAAAATTATCTGATAATTCTTACTTACATGTTTATTATTTCTCTCAGGAGCATTTATGGTTTAATAGCAGTTCCTGGGGATAAAAATGTTTAACTTGAAAGAATGAATTTATTTCCATGAGTAGATTTGCATTTACTGTGCAGCTTGGGTAATTGATATGTTTTAAGGAAACAGGGTGGCACTCTGTTGGCCCTAAAATCACACCAGGCATGCTGGCTGACGAGTATACATTTACATATTTAGTATTTTCCACTGGAAATAGGCTTTCCGTTAGGTTATAGCTCTGAAGATGCTGCCACCTTGGATAAACTTGTGCCTATTACACTACTTACTCCTATTAATCTGAAGGTCACAGGGCCCTGGTGCTTTAGAGCACTTTGCCTCACCTTATTGGGAGTTCTTTCAGCTGTTCAGTACTGTAAATACATAATCATATAATATTTAAGCCAGTTCCTATGAACTTGTTACAGCTTCAAATGACTTCTCAGCTGCTAACTTGATGTGTAAAAAGATAGTTTTCTTGCTGAAAGTGAAATTCTAGAGGGCTCAGATGTTTGAACTCTTTCCAGGGTGGATTACTCAAGAGGAAGCAAACAGCACGATCCTGTATAATTGCTTGTTATTTTGAAGACGGAAATGTTATGTGTTTTTTTCTTCCCCAAGGGCTGTGTTGAGGACAGGATCATGTTAGTGTTTTTAATAGGTCTGTGGGATATTGCCAATATACGGAACTCACAAACAAGTGAGGCTGATATCCGTTTGGCTGGATGATGAAACATTCCAGAAGGAGTAGATTCCTACTGACAGAAAAATCACACAGGATTTTTTTAGATGTAAGAAAAAAACCCAAATGATATAGGCTTGTTTTATGTAAATATGAAACCCAACTACTTCTTTGTGCATGTCCACACAAATGTGTGGGGGGCATACTCTTAACATCTTACCTGTCTTAAAAGTCGAGGCTCAGAGGCCAAGAAAAAATATGGAGACCGAGAACTTGAACTTTTGCATTGATCTGTCTGTGTTGAAGTTTTAAATGTTCGCACTTTGTGTGTGGGACCAAGTAGTCCATAGTCATGTGCCTCAGTTTCCTATAAATAGACATAATGATGCATATCTCTTAGAGGATTTGTGATTATCAGCCACATTGACCCATGGCAATGTTTGCCATATTTGTGGATTTAATATATACTATTTGTTGTTTTTGTATACTGTTGAATGAATTTTATTGGTATATAGTAAAAACTTGGAGCTAGATATTGGGGAAAAGCTAGAATATCAGATTAATAGAGCAACAAACCACAGTGATTTCTCACCTGCCAGCTTCACAGCCCTGTCTCCACAAAAGCCTCCAATTCTAAGCCTCTCTCTTTATCCCACCAAGGAAGTCTCTTGGAAAGCTGAAAAACTTCTTTTCCCTGCCAAGCTATCATAACTTTTTTTTTTTTTTTTAACATTTTAAAAATTAGGATTAAAGGTTCGGGTCACCACTCTTGGCTTGGCTCTGTGCTTGACTCTTCTGATATTTTAGACTAATTTTATTAAATATATATCAGCACAGTAAACTGTTCTTAAGTAGTAGCATTACTTAATTCAGAGAGAAGGAAACAGTTACTAAAAAAAAAGGCAAAAGTTTTGGGGTCTGAGGAGATAGCTCATTTGGCAAAGAACTTGTTTTGGTGTCAAGAACCCATGATAAAAAGCTGGGAGTAGTGCATGCTTGTAATCCCTGTTGGGAAGGTGAACATAGGTGGGTCCCTAAAGCTTGCTGGTTGGTCATCTGGGACTACTTGATGAACTTCAGACCTGTCGGAAACCTGTTTTCTCTTTACACAGACACACACAGACACACACACACACACACACAGACACACACACACACACACACAGAGTCCCTAACATATACATATGTCTTCCCCCACAAAAGAGTAAATCTTTTGGACCCCAAAGCAGTATTTAATGTTGATGGCAAACATGGTATGGGTTTTTCTCTATTCGTGAGAAATTATGTTGTAAAGAGGGAAGCATGTGAGGACTCGGTGGTGTGGTTTCTATGGTATCCCTTGGTTTAGTGTTTGAAAGTCTTAACCCTCAGGACCAGGTAATACCTGTTAATGGAATGCTCTGTGCTTTGAAAGCTGGCTAGCTTTGGAGAGTTTTATCTCTTGTCTATTTTATGTGAGGGTTCCATATTGTCTAATCTGAGTTGGGTAGGACAGGCACTGTTGTGCCAATCCCCTTCCAAGAAAAACACTGGGTGTTTCAGGAAGTGGGCGGGTGAGTCAGAGGAGGGCACTTTTCCTCTTAGTCAGTCTTGAACTTGCTGGAAACAGGCTGACTTTCACCGGAGTTCTGCTTTTCAGATCGGATGTTCAATCAGTGGACACAGCACCAAGCTGACAGCAGGGCTTTGTTAGAAGCTGCTGTCAGCCCACACAGGGAGTCTTAGTGAGCGTGGCTGGTGAGTTCTTTAAAAATAACATCTCAGTTCAGTTCCATACGCGTTAACTAGTTTCTATTCTATGACAGTTTTGCCTCAAGCAAGAGTGACATGAAGTGGTTACTGGCATACATATAGAAGGAAATTGGTAGTAACACTTATTTCGGTCACAAAACATCCTGTAGGTATCAACACACATAATCTTTCTCTCTATAATGTTTCAGTAGGACGAGGATTGTTTTTCAAAAGACTAAACTAGTCTTCTATACTCTAGTGTTGTGTAGAAGATAAGAGAGTTTCTCAGAGTGGTTCTTCACAGTAACATTTAAAAATTCTAATTCATGCTATATGGTTACTCAATGAAAACTATCAACCTCTCCTAGGTATGGTCAATAAGATCTTATTATAGTTATGAGGGAGAATAATTGCCAAATGAATAAGTGTCCATAATATTGAATGGGTAGGGAAGAAACCTTTAAAAGGGAGATGGAGGCAGGTGGAGAGATGGCTTGGATTAGCTGGAGTTCTTGATCCTTCTCTCTGACCATCAGGTTTTATCCTGTTTCCTCCCAGGCAGGGAACATGCTGGCTCAGCCCTAGACTTCCCTGAGATCTCAACAGTTGCTTCTGAGATTAAGCACCGGTTCTTGTGGTTCTTGTAAACAATGCCGCTCCTATCTCATAAAATCCAAATACTTGCTTCCTAGAAAAATGTCTATTTTATCATCCTGGAATGGAATGCTCAGCCTTTGGCCCAGCAGGGAGTTCTCAGCTAATAACTTTGAGCCTGGTACTGTGTAATTCTTAGGTCTGCTTAGGAGAGAAGGTTTTTACAAAAGCAAAGACAGAATTCCCAGTAGCCACATGCTGTGTGGTATAGGCAAGCTTTGTGGAGATCCAGGAGAAGAACACATCTGTCTGTTTATGTTACCCCCCTCATTCCGGAGATAAGATCGTCTTCTTAATGTTTTTTTCTCCAGCTCTCTCTTGACAGGTGGTCTGTGCAGGTGAACTCATGTGCAACAGGCAGATCACTGATCTAACAGTGTGGCTTTGTGTGGATTAATGAAGTGCATTTGAAGGCTGCAAAACACCTTTGCAGAGACCCTTGTGTCCCATTTGATTAGTACTAACTGGAAGCCCATGAGTATACATGACACATCTAAGAGCAGAGATGTGGGCATCCTGAAAAATCAGGGGTAGTGTTACCTTCTGCATTCCATGTTCTTTTTAACCTCGGTGCAAACCCCTATCACACTGATGTCTGAAATGTCCCTGATGAAGGACCAGTAGCTGCACTTCCTCATATGATGGGCTCTGCTGAGATGATGCTGTCTTCACACAGTGAAGAGAACTGGAGAGGGAGAGGATACAATTGCAGGTGTATGTCAGTTACTCCTGAGCCACTGTGACCAGAGTATCCCACTGAAACTACTTAAGGAGTGAAAGGTTTACTTTGGCTCAAAGTTTTAAAGCATTTCTGTCCACACAGGGAAGGCATGCAGAAACATCTCAGTGTGGGAGTCTGGGGCAGAGAGTGTTCACATCAAGGAGAGCCAGGAAACAGAGAAAAAGGCTAGATCCAGGACTTATATAACTTTCAAATGCACACCCCTTGTTACCTACCCCTACCATCTAGGCTCCATCTTGTAACAGTTCCACAGCGCACACACACACACACACACACACACACACACACACACACACACACACACACACACACACACACACACGCAGGCACGCACACACCATCAACTTGGGAAAAAGTGTTAAAAACATGTGCCTGCAAAGGATGTTTCAGTTTCAAGCCATATTCATGAGTTTCTTTTAATAAGGAAGGTGGCTGGCAACAGGAACAATCTGGGTAGAGAGGCCGGAGGAGGACCAAGCCTATGCTGTGTGGAGTAGAGTTGACAATGCTCATGGAGTTCTTGATTGGTCTTGTTAAGCTGGATTTTAAATGTATTCTCTTCATAACTCAGCTAAACATTTTTTAATTCTCTCTCTCTCTCCCTCTCTCTCTCTCTTAGAATAGTTCTACATTCTGTCTCAGAAGGTTGGAATAAGCATCTTTACTTGGCCAAGTAATTTGGTTAGGTAATTCATGGAAACAATTATTATTTTTTTAAAAAAAAAATTTTGATTTTTCTCTCATACAGTACATTCTGACTTCACTTTCCTCCCTCCAGACCCCTCACACCGCCCTTTTCCCCAGATACCTCTCAATCCCATCTCCCTCCAGAAAAGTTGCGGCTTCCCAGGGACATCAAGTGAGTACAGCACAAGATGGAATAAGACTGCACACAAAGCCTCACATCAAGGCTGGATGGGACAACTCAGTATGAGGAAAAGGGTCCCAAATGCAGGCAAAAGAGCCAGAGACACCGCCTCTCCCAAAATTATTTTCAAAAAGGCTTTTTTGGTAACTAATTAGATGTGTGCTCTTTTACTTTATTTAAC
Organism: Phyllotis vaccarum; assembly: GCA_033318265.1. NCBI lineage: Eukaryota > Metazoa > Chordata > Mammalia > Rodentia > Cricetidae > Phyllotis > Phyllotis vaccarum. The sequence continues at coordinate 79,828,444 of JARWLC010000011.1, forward strand.
TAGTGTCATAAAAGTTTTAAATAGTATATTGTTCATAATCATTCAACTTGCCCATGTTTTGTCAGGTGGAGCTGGGGTAAGAGCCAAGGCTAGGTCAGGATAGCACATGCCCATTCAGAACTCTTTTTCTTGCGAAACTCTGGGGTCCATGGTCCTCATCCTGTACCACCCCTGCTGTTACTTCCGAGTGGTCCCACGCGTCCCTTCCCTCTGCCTCATAAGCTTACACAGTCTGGATCTCTGCTCTACTGACGACTGTCAGACCTTTCCACGCAGTATGTGTAATTTCATGGGTAGTAAACATCATACACACAGACACACAGACACACAGACACACACAGACACACACACACACACATACACACAGAGAGAGGTGGGGGAGGGAGAGAAAGAGAAAGAGAGAGAGAGAGAGAGAGAGAGAGAGAGAGAGAGAGAGAGAGAGAGAGAGATGGGGGAGGGAGAGAAAGAGAGAGAGGTTTCTTACTGATCTCTTCCCCTAAGTGAGCACCGGGCTGGGGAAAAACCACTTCTGTTATATTTGTCTGTGGCAGTCTGGCTGAGTTTATCCCACCTTCCACCTCTAGTATTTATTAGTAACTCCAGGCACGGTACTTGTTACAAAGTGCACAATTTGCCTGCTGGGTGTGGGCAGTGATCTCTCTCCTTCATGAGGTTATGACATGATATGACAGATGATATGAAGTATTCTGACTGACCACTGTTTGGACATTTCCTCTTCCTCCCCAGTGATCAGTCTTGTTGGTAATACTGGCAAAGATTTAGCGCATTGATTTTATAAACTTATTTGGCTAGCAGTTGGGACCGTTTTCTTACTAAACTATCCCCAGTTCATCTAGTGGAAGTTTGAAATTAATTTAGAGGTGTTTCTATTTAGAAAAGTTAAAGCCAACTTACTATTCTTTAAAAAATGATTATTACTTTTAAAATATCTATTTAATTTTTAATTATGTGTGTAAATGTATGTGTCTGTGTTGGTACAAGTGCATTCAGACATCAAAAGAAGGCAACAGATCTCCTGGAGCTGGAGTCACAGATGGTTATGAGCTGTCATGTGGGTGCTGAGAATTGAACCTAGGTCCTCTGAAAGAGCAGTCAGTGCTCTGAACTGCTGAGTCACCTCTCAGCCTGATCGCTTATTCTTATACAGCTCACATTTACTAAATTTCTTCCCGGGATCTGTGTCTACAGCCTTTTTCTCAGTAACTTAGAGATGGAATTATGGGAATGGAAAAAAAAAACAAGGACTTGTCAGTCCTATGTCCCTGACCCTGGAAATATTTTCCATGTTTCCTTCTTCTGGTGACCTAACATAGCATGCTAACCCCAACAAGATCACCCTCACACCCTGGACAGAATCCACACACTATAACCCAGGAGCACGCCATGTCTTTGTACTTTAGTCTTTTGCTGACCCAAACAACTTTTTTTTTTTTTTAATTTTTTTTTTTATTTTTGCATCTTTTAAAGAGCTACAGAATGTTGTGGGTTTGCTCTGGTAATTCCAGGTGCTCAAGTTCAGGAACGGAATTCCTGGCAAATATTTCTTGAGGGATTATGAATTGACACTGTCTGCAGAGTGGACATGCTGCCATGAAAAACAGTGCCATTTCTGCCCGAGGGGAACAGGAGTTTGATTGTCTCCAGTTTCCTGGTTCATCAGACTTAGGCGCTTAAAGCTGATGTACTCACAGTTAGTATTTCACATTTTACACTAGCTTTTTGGGTATGATTTTTCATCTCTGTTCGCTTTCGTTTTGTTGTTTACCTTCAGACAAACATCGGAATCAGACAAAGAGCAGTGCTCTTGGTCTTAATTTTGTGCATATTTCCTTGTCATCCAAGTTTCATGAAACATCAAAAACATAATAAATACATACATTCTCTTATGTCAAAGATTTGCTACTTATTCTGAATTTAAAACAAGGAAATTCTGAGGTAACATTTTTTAAATAATTACTTTTTCAGTTTTATATGCTTTTAAAGTTTGTAGTCAGGTGTGAATCAGTACACACACACACACACACACACACACACACACACACACACACACTCTCTTATCCAGATTAACTTTTATACTTCTTTCAGTTCTTAGAAAATGAGTCTGTGTTGGTTTATGTAGTGTATGCTGTTCTCTGGCTAGGTTTTAAGTTCAGTGAAGAGGAACTTATTTGTGAATTTTCCATTGTTATGACAAAGTACCCGAGATAATCAACTTATAAACCATAAAGGTTGCCCTTTCGGGCTCATAATTCCAGTCCGTGGTAACTTTTATTTAGACCTGTGGTGCTTGCAATAGCTAGGTTTGTCACTGCTCTGACGAAAAACGACTGAAGCGTGGAGAGATTTTGTTTGGTTCTCAGCTTGAATGTGAACCTGGTGAGGAAGGCACCTCGGGGTACGAGTGTGAGGAGGTGGCTGGTCACATTGCCTCTGCTGTCAGGAAGAGAGAGAAGAGGTGAATGTTGGTGCTCAGCTCATTTTCTCCCATTTATTCAGCTAGGAATGTATTTAGGATGTGTCTTTCACCCTCGGATAAGCCTCTCTAGAAATACCCTCACAGACACGGTGAGAGGCAAGTCTCCTAGGCGATTCTAGGATCCACCACCAATGTGATGTAGTCCTCCTGTGCAGGAGATGACCAGCCCCATGCTGACTGGAAGTGGAGGGAGGGAGCAGCAGGGAGGGAATAGGTCTCACAATGTTAAAAAATTAATTCAAAAATATGACCCTTGTGGCCCAATTTCCTTCTATCACATTCTTCCTAAGGTTCCTACCATCTCCTAATAGCACCAAAGGCCAGTGGTGGTGCCTACACACGGCTCTCTAGGGAACATTTGTCCAAACCACAGCAGGAACCATGTTTGTTTTCCCTTCTGAAGAAAAAAATATATAGAACTTCCTGATTTTTGTGGTAGGCATTAGTCATATTAGCAATTTATATTTAACCTTAAGCTAATCTGATAAAATCTAGGTCCTTGTGAACTGTGTTGAGTTGGTGCTGATCTAATTAATACATCAGTTAAGAACCTGTCATTATAGCTAACACCTATAATCCGAGCACTCAAGGCCGAGGACAGAGAATCTCTGAGAGTGAGTTTCAGGATAGCCTGAGCTACCGAGGGAGACCCTGTTTTATAAAACAGCCACAAAACCCATAATCTCTACCACATCAACAAAACCGACTGGCGATGTGGCTCAGTGGTTATGAGCATGTGTTGTTCCTGTGATAGATCAAAGTTGAGTTCCCAGAAGCAACATCAGGTGACTCACAACGGACTGTAACTCCAACTCCAGGCTATCCAATGCCTTTTGGGGGCTTCTGAGGGCGCTGAGCCCATGTGGTACACATATATATGTAGACAAATGCTTACCTGTAAAATAATAATAAATAAATCTTTAAAAAAAAAACAACATAGCACACACAAAATTCATCTACTAAGAAAATTGTGTTAGGCAGTGTTTGCCTAGAGCTCAGATGGGCACTTTCGATGAACGAGTTAGAACTCTGGCTGGCACTGATCAGTCCTGTGTGGATCTTGTTTGGGTACTGGTTTACAAAGGTCGTTTTTTACTAACTTTCCTGGTGTTGCCCTTGCTCTAGTCAGTGTCACAGTACATTGTCATTAATGAAATACAGTTTCTAGTAGTACTTAAAAGCATGACCTGGGGTAAGGTGTTGAATCTTAACCCTCTTCTAGGGTAGCTATTGACATCATGGCCAAGTTATTTTTAACTTTTATAAATAACTTTGTAAACCCTATATTCTTTACTAAAATGAGAGTAAGAAGTTTTTATGATCTCTTTAAGTTGGTAAGAGTTAGATAAAATAACACAATTTAAGTACTTGGCCCAATGGCTGACATACTTAAATCCTTAAAAAAAAAAAAAAAAAAGAGCATTAATGGGTTTACTTTACTTTAATGAAGTGATCTGGGTCTGTGTTCACCTCAGGTCATGTATGTGAAAGTTTCTGCTGATGTGGTAAGTTAGAATTCTGTAGAGACGTCCATCTTCCTGCAATAATACTAATATTTATTAATAGATAGAAAATGTTCAGTAATTAAAAGACTATTTTCTTTTTTCTTTCTTTTTTTTGTGTGTGTATGTGTTTGTGTGTGTGTGTATGTGAGTCTTCACCTGTAGCTGGAGTTAAAGGTAATCATGAGTCACCTCATATGAGTGCTAGACCCCAAACTCTGGTCTTCTGCAGAAATACCAAGCAGTCTTGACAACTGAACCAGATCTCTAGGCCTCCCCCACTTTAAAAGGCAGTTTCATATATAAACACAAACATATGTGAATACATGCTTACATGTATGTGTGCACACACACAGAGAATGTATCATATTATACAGGCTGTTTAAATACTGTATGGTATCCCCTACCTTTCCTTCAGAACCTTTTCTTCTCAATGAGTGCCCCAGTGGCACCCTTCCCCTCAGCAACCATTAACAGCCATTAACTCTTCTGGAAGGGATGGGGTCTCACAGGCACTTTCTGCATCCATGATGGAAAGTTGGATAGCTCAGCCTTGTGTGGGTACTATAGCTGTGTGGGCTCATGGTTACAACAGTCCTGCTGTCATATCTAGATGGAAGCATTTCATGACACTCATCTCCATTCTTCAGCTCTGAAGTGCTTTCCACTTTGTCTTTCCTGTGCTTTGGAGTAGGGTGAGTAAAGTGTGATGTATCCCATTTGAGGCCAAGTACTCATCAGTCACCCATGTCATCACTTTGACCAAATGAATCTCAGCGTGAACCATCACCTTCTACAGAGCTCTCTTTCCCTGGCTAAGAGTCACATTAGTCTGTGGCCATGTTCATAGATATTTAGAAGGTACTTTTGACAACATGTTCAATAAATATTAACTTAATGGCCTTAATACTTTCTTACATTGTTGTGACTATATAAAGACATAAATGCCTCCGGAAGATTTTTATATGACTTTAGTTGGCCATGTGAATTTAAGGTGTGCTTACAGATACCTCTGGGCTTATTTGGGGTTAACTCACAAAGAATGTGTTCCAGGTTTTATTGACTCTCGTGTGCTTTTCCTAACATAAGCATGCAAACCAACATCAAACCTGATCATCAGATGTATAAATTAGCAATTTTCTACCGGAGGGTGAATTTTAGGCTTCATTTATGCTCCCATCTCTGAGGCAGATTTGAAACTTAACTTCTTGAATCATGACAGAACCCGAAGCTTCTCCACTCAGCTGGGGCAGTGATTTGCTTGTGCACTTTAGATTTTTCCTGAGATCTGAAAGCCTTGTCTGTTGGCATAATAACAGAGACAGAGGGAAGTTCAACATATACTAACATACCAGCTGACTCTGACGAATGAATGTGTGCTCCTTCCTCTGGTTACTGTGGCACCTTTATTTTTAGTATAAACTTGGACTCATATTTCATAGTCTACCTGAACTGCTCAGGCTCATAATAGAGGTGACTTTTCTCTTGAACTTTCCATGAACTACTAGTTAATGTTTAGACTACCAAAATTTGCTACAGAAAATGGCAGACTAGGGCCATAAGGCAGAAAATCCAGGAGTCAGAGGAGACTAAGAAACCTCTGGTGTAATGAGTCTGAACAACCTGGAATATCTTTTTGATGATAAATTGAACAAGTGGCCCAGAAAGTTGAATGAAGATATTAGGAAATTAAAAACAAAAAGAGAAAATGTAAAATTAGTAGATGCTATTTCAAGAGGCTTTATTCTGAAAGAGTAGAAATGTTTAGAAAAAATTGTAATGAGGAAGTAAAGAAATAACATAAAGAATAGAAAAACCAAGAGATGAGGAGCAGATAATATTAAAATAAAAGACAAAACATATGTGAAAGTGTGGCCTTAGAATATGAATGAAATTCCCACAGGAAAGCAGACACTGAATTTTATTTGACTAACAAAAATGTCTTTCTAATACATTTTTGGAATGTTTCTAATTTTTTTTTTTAGTTTAGTCAAATGCAATTTTGTTCTGACTGGCATTTCATCCTATTGTGCCCTCCAGCCTAATCTGGAGCTAAAGTCAGACCTCAGGGATTACAGCGTGGTACACCAGGCCACCTCTTGTCTTCTGATCCTCCAAGGCTGACTCTTCACAAGACTCCTGGTCTGTGAAAGCAGGCTCTTCAGACCCAGTGTCTGGCCCTTCCCAGCTTTAGGGTCCACTCTGTGTTGTCTGCCTGTTCTGGATATGACCAACAGTTCTTGGATGTCTGTGTGTGTGTGTGTGTGTGTGTGTGTGTGTGTGTGTGAGAGAGAGAGAGAGAGAGAGAGAGAGAGAGAGAGAGAGAGAGAGAGAGAGAGAGAGAGAGAGAGAGAAATCTTTATCTTGCCTTCCTTTGATTTAGTTGGTTTTGGAGGCTGTTTTGCTTCTAGATCCAGTTCTTCCTTAGTTCTCCTTGAATTTTGTACCCTGCCCTCGTTGCATTAGCTATAATCTTAAAATATTTGTGTGTGTGCACATGTGAGTGGGTGTGTGACACAAAAGGGCACTGGGTCTCCAGGAGCTGGAGTTAAAGACAGTTAAATACATCCTGCTATGAGTGCAGGATGTGGTCATGTCAAAGAATGGCAAGTATGCCTAAAAATGTTATTATTTTAAATTTTATGTGGAGGGTTATGTTTATATGTATATGTGGTTACAGTTGCCTATAGAGTTTAGAGGCCAGAGGCGCTGGGCAACCAGCCTATTACCCGAGGCTGGAATAACAGATAGCTGTGAACCCCTTGACTGTGCTGGGAACCAAACTCAGGTCCTCTGGAAGAGCAGGAAACCCAATTACGAAAGCATCTCTCTGGCCTGCAGCAAATACTCAGAGCTGCTGAGCCATCTCTCCAGTCCTAAAGTCCTTCCTCTTACCCTCCCCCAGCATTCCTTCAGAAGATAAGAACACTTTAGAGGAGCCTGTTTGCAAATCTTAGCCTACAGGGAAGTGAAGGACCTGCCTTGGATTTGATTTGCATTTTTTAGCAGGAGGAACTTTTGCCCCCTCCTTTTAACCAAGCCAGAGTTAAAGTGATTTTTTTTCCTTTTTTCCCCCTCTTTGTTTAGTTTTTACCATACTAGTTCCTTTCTTTCTCTTCCCTCCCTTGCCCGCCCTCCCTCTCCGTCTTTTAAGCATCAGTTTCCTAACCACCGAACTTTGGAGCCCTCCCTTGGTTTCTTTTTAAAAATGTAAGGAGCATCATTTGGTGGACTTGTGTGCATTATGGTGTGCATGTGTGCGCGGAGGGAACATGTGTGCTGTGGTATGTGTGTGACAGCCTGACAACTTTTGGTTCTTACCTATCAGGTCTGTTTTCACCATGGGATTTAAGGATCAAAAGGAGGTCATCAGGCTTGGGGGACAAGCATACATACCTGCCCAGACATCTCACTGGTCCCATGTGATTTCTAATAGCCTATCAAGGCTCCTTACTTATTGGAGATAAAGAAAAAAAAATACGCTTTAAAAAGGAGTCTTTGTGAATACAGTATTGAGGCACAGAACAATCTGGAAAAGGAGTTATCAATATGATTTTAAAGTTTCATCTTTTCTGGCCCTCATGGATGTCCATGGACTTTGAACATTAGATGCGCTGAACTCAGCACAGTCTGCTCACAGAGCAAGTGCTTCCCAGCATAGCCATGATGCTGGCGGCTGCACCCACAAAGCCACTCACTGCTGAGGAGGGCAGAGTAGCAGTTACTACCTATTCTTTCATCAGAACATGGTTTGAGCAGGATGCCAGGCAGGAAGGGTTGAAACTGAACCATGAGCAGCTCTTTTCATTTGGTTTTATAGTGCTGGGCCTTGAATCCATGCTGTGTTCTACTACTGAACTACACTCCCTCTCTGGACACAGCATCTTTTTATAGAATATATGAGAAGTAATTTGGGGTGATGTACACATCTGCATTAGGATACTATATAAATTTCATTGCTTTGGCAAAAGAAGTCTGTGGTCTAGTAATTGAGTTTTAAAGTGAAATAACCATAGGGGAATATACTTAGGACTTAGAAAAAATGGAAAGGCTTCAGAATACAAGCAACTTAAAGGTGTCAGGAGCCTTTCTGTAGGCTGGTGGTCCTTTGTAAGAATATGTTGTGCACTCCAGGTGATATGGCTCATACTTCAATCCTGGCTGTTGGAGGATTTCTATAGCAGGGTCAGCATGAGTTCAGGGTTAGCCTGGGCTACATACTGAGTTCCATGCTAACATGGGCTATATAGAGAGAAAAATGTCGCCTGTTTTGTGAAACATTGATCATTACAATGAATTGAACTAAAAATACAGATGAATTACCTGAAGAAACATGTTCACAATGACCTTTGGTTCTTGGTCTGTGGGTCATGACCATTCTTGGGGCCAGGGTCACATATTAGATATCCTGTTTATCCGATGTTTTTGCTAAGATTCATGAAATAATTTTGTGGTTGGGGTTCACCACAACATGAGAAGCTATACTAAAGGGTCGCAACATTAGGAAAGTTGAGAACCCCTACTGTGGTCATTTAGAAGAGGCAGTCATGCAGAAAGAGACAGTGCCTCTATGGCTTGCTCCATTAGAATCCATTCAGCTCATGGGGTGGGATATGAACTCAGGGTTGTCAGCCTCACTGAAGAATGTCTTAGAACATTCTTACCTGCCTTCCCACCCTCCCTGTGTCCACTGGTCCTGATTGTTCTGTTTGCCTTTGTTGAGAGAGAATGTTGAACTGTTACAAATGTAGTCTGTGTCACTGCCAGGGAGAAGGTGACACCTAATAATAAAAATATGCTTTAGGAGATCCCTAGTGACTTTTGCAGTACACTTAAATGACGTGAAGGTCAGTGGTTGGGGTCTCTTCAGTAGACCTCAGCAGTGAGCTAATGAGTACTATCCCACAAGGCTGGCCATCGAGAGCAGAGGTTGAAAGTAAAGTGTTGGGGGATGAGTTGGGGTCCAAGGGGTGATTCCCTACTCCTCAGTCACAAGTTCTAGTCCCCAATATGTACGATGGGATAATGAATTGGAGTAATTTCTCCTTCATCTTCTCCTGGGAGAATGCCCACTGTGAATCTCCTGCCTCCTTGGGAATCTAAACAGAAGAACCGTTCACAATTGGGGGAGTTGAGCTTCTTGGATGAGACTTCCTTGTTAAAATTCTGCTCGTCTCGTGGTGGTGCTAACCCAGGTCTTTTGTTCAGGGTTGGGTCTTGCCCATGCCCTCGTTCTCCTCACTGCCTTTTGAAAATTGGTATTCTATGCCTAGTGCAAAACGAAGTATAGCTCCGTTCCTTTCTGAATCACTTAAAGTAGATCTTTCACGGAAGAGAAATAATTGGGTTTCCAGCCAATAAATACAAGCTTTTTTTGCATTTTCATTATTTCACCTTAATTTATAAAGACACAGAATAAAGAAAGAAATGGGTGAGAATAGAACAGTATCCAATTGAAGAATTCTAAGTAACTGGTGAAGACATGCCCTCAATGAGTAGTGGAATCTTCCTGCAAAGCAAGATTCCACAGAGTGACTCCTTTCCCAGAGTCATGCAGTAGAAAGGAAGGAAGCCACTGAACAGTGGGTAACAGTGACAGATAGGACCATGGAAAGCTACCTCAGGTTAGTGTAGGCAGCATTGGTGTGGTGAGGTGACATTGCATATCTCTATGTTTCTCCCGTGTGGAGCCCTATAGGCCGTTAGAATACAGTATTTCTTATAAGACAGTCAAGGTCATTGGTAAGGGTTGATATGTTCACAACGATCCTCTCTATGTATATCACTATTTGGATAGGCACCTTGCAGATGTAATTCAGAGGAAGTCAAACTGGGTCAGTATGAACCTCAGTCTAGAGGCTGCTATCCCTAAGAGAAGGGGCAAAATTCGATAAAGATAATTTAGGAGAAGGCCCTGTAGGGATGAAGGAAGGCATATATCTACCAGCCATAGAGTGTCCTTGGGTAGGGAAAGCCCTCAGACATGTCAGAGGAAGCTCAGCCTACAGAATCTTCCATTTCAGATTTTCTGAGAAGTGAGTGAAGGGCTTTATGTTATCTGAGCAATTTGTAATAAGCTGTGTCTGGCAGACTCAGGAGTCTAATAGAGTCTCCAAAAGCAAAGAGAACAGGAGAGATACCCATCTACAGGAGCTGGAGGAAATGTAAGAATTAAGCATAACACAGAATAACAGAAAGAGACGTTGGGTCAGTCACAGAATGAAGTTTTGGCTTCTGTGAACAATTGACATTAGTTCACTGGTGTTTTCCAAGCAGCATGCTAATGTAACATTAACAATAAGGTCATGGCATATAACAGAGCTCTATGGACTAATATCTTTTATCACTCTCTGGTAAAGCAAAAGTTATTTTAAATATCTAATGTTTATTTAATAACAACAATTTATCTACAGCTTGAGTAGACTTTAAGTTCAGTTGCTTTTGTATATTTTGTTTTATTATTCTGAGGACCAAACCTAGAGCCTTGTGTGGGCTATGCAAGCGCTCAACCACTGAGTTATACTCCCAGCCCTTTACAAAACTTTTTCTATTTGTTTTAAGATAGTTGTGCTATGTTACCCAAGCTGTTCTTGAACTTACCCTAACCCAGGCAAACCTCGAACTCTCAGTTTCTCTATTTGGCCAGTCCAGACTTCATCTTTTAAGTTTAAAGTAAAACTATTGGTAGACACGGATGTGGGACATCTTTTTGTATGTTATGAATATGCTTTATTATCATTTATTAATAAAAATTTGTTCTGGCCCATGGCAAGACAGCTTCTTTATTAACAAATGATAATCAAGCATATTCACAGTGCACAGAAAGACATCCTACGTCAAGACACTGTCATAAGCTTCTCAAGGAAATTGGCAGGGTGTAGTTAGCACCTGCTTTTTTTAATCTCGGGAGGTAGAGACAGGAGGATGTCTGTGGTCTACGTGGTGAGTGTCAAGCCAGCAGATCTACTTTCTACTGTGAATTTAACTTGTTGCTTTGGTCTGACTGTTATCCCATTCATTTTCACTGACTGGAAATTGTAGCTGTGGGCTCCTTTAGTGCGCTGTGCTTACATTTGTTATTTGTATCTTTGTCATCACCAAAGGATGTTACTTCGCTCAGAAAACAAGAAAAGTTCTAATAACTATCACTTGAGAAAAGTATTTCATAGGGAGAATGGAGTGACTTTAAACCCAACCCTTGGCAGCTATGGCGGTGGGTTTCCAGTACTCCTAGGTAGAAGGAAATTGGTATAATTAACTGCATTTGCAAGTCCATAAAGTGTTAAAGATTGTTCTTTTTTAACTTCTGTTGAGGCGCAATCTAGGCGTTAAATTGAACAACAACAAAAACTGACAAGTCATTGTCCCCCTTTGGGAAGGGTGTTCTATGATGGCTATGTTTAGACATCTGAAGCCTCCATGTGGAGTACCACCTGACCACAGTGACAAGTGAAAGTACAGTGGCCCAGTGGGATGACTTTCTATATTTGAAATTCAGTTTAGCAAATTGACATTTTTCTATTCCCTTTTCTAATGCTCTCCGATTCTGACAGATCACTCTTTTTAAACAGAATACAAGCCGCGCATTTATTAGGCCCCTAGGAAGAAGCAAACATAGGAGAGGGGATGCCCAGGCTTCTACTTTTCATTAAAACCAGCTGCTGTGGTTTTGAAATGCAAACCAGATCAAAATCAGCACAAGGCCTAGGGGGTTAATTTATATTCTGAATGTAGCAGGCTGCTGTGAAAGGCCATTTCTTCTTCCTTTCTAGCTCTTCTCTCTCTTTTAAAGAAAACTTTTGAATAAACTTGTGTCTGCCTCATTTGATGTTTATACCAGCCACATGAACCAGGAAAGGAAGAATCGCCTCTGTTTATGACAGAGCTGAGACCAGCTTAATTGACTTGCCTGAGCGAGCCACACAGTAGGGGAAGAGTGTGCTAGGATCCCGGTCCTCAATGGCAAATGCCTGCACCCTAACTCCTCTCCTCTGGATCCGAAGGCTATTCCCAACATGGAACGCAACAGCCAAGTGTTCTAGTTGTATTCTGAAAACTTTTGAGAGCAAATTGGGAAATGTTGAGCACTTTTGTAAACTGCCAAATCACTGATAGTTTGGGTGAGGATATCCCTACTGTGAAAATCAGTAAGCTCCTGCCTGATTAGCTTACAATGGTACCAAGGAGTATTTCTAAGGCAAAAACTAAGAAGTGGGAGACAACCAATAGAAACAGAAACAGCCACATAATATAAGTCTAATTTTATAAGAGCCATCTCACCTAATGTGGATGTGACTATTATGTCTGTGTGTGTACATGTGTGTTCGGGTAGATTTGTGTGTGATTTCGGCATTTCTATTTGTGCATGTGAAGGCCAAAGGTCAACCTCAAATGTCATTCCCCAAGTTCTGTGTACCTTGTTTTTCTGAAACAGAGTCTAGCCAAAAAGACCCAGTTATTTTCCCACCCTGGCACTGGGATTGATTATAGACATGTGTGCCCCTTGCCCTGCTGTTTCACATGGGTTCACGCAGGTTCTCATGCTTGCTGTGCAAGAACTATATGGCATAAACTACCTCTGTGGCATAAACTCCCCTCTGCTCTTTAGTTGTTGGGGAACCAAATAAGATATAAGCTGAAGAAAAAACTAATGTCATCTAAGACCATATGTTCTTTGGAAAGAGGGGCTCATGCTTCTGACTTCCTCCTTGATTTGAACAACTGTTTAATGGACACCTATTGAATGCCTAGTGCCCTCTGAGTGTTTGAACAATAGCAGCCTCAAACAAAAGCCCTTGTCCTTTGAGAGCCAATATTCTGATGAAGTCAGGAATTAACTACAAATGAAAAGCTACAGCTGTTGTGGGAACTTTGAAGGCTTGTTTGTCATGTGGGGAGTATCCGATAATGTGAGTCTGTTTATTCAGGGTAGTCAATAAAAGCTCCCCAAGGACACTGGGATTGATTAAACCGAGATGAGAGAATGAAGAGGAATTAACTGGAAATTACCAGGCCTAGAGGATGAGTTCTTTAATATTGTTTTGATCTGAATTGTTCCTTTTTAATATACTCTCACGCTAACCCTGGCTTTTTCTTCACAATAGCAACTCCATTTTATAATTCTATATTTATTCTGCAAGAGTCTGCCTTTATCAACAGACTTGTGGCAGTATGGCTGAGGCCACGTCTAATTTGTTCACCACAGGAGTCCTTGTCTGTGTCTTAGTACCTTGTACCAACTTGGCACTCAATGGCTGCCTGCATCTCCCACCTGGGACCTTGTCTTTTAGTAAAGCTATATGATATGTGTACTCTCCCTGAAGGTTGACTGGAAATAGCAGTATCATTAAAAGGATACAGCAGACAAACAAAACAGGGCTCAGGGTGGTTAGTGACAGGGAAGCCAGGGAGGATTGTGAATCCAGGAGTGAGCAGATACCCATTAGCATAACAGCATTTTCGTCTTTCTAGAAAAAAAAGAAATGGCCATTCTACTGATAATAAAAAGGATTCTACATATTTTATTTTTTTTACCCATTTGTCTTGTTTGAAGGCAATTAAAATTATATTATTATTTATTATTGTGTGCATGTGGCATGTGTGTGTGTTTGTGTATGTTCACAAATGCATATGAGTGTGTAACAGCATTTTGCGGAGGTCAGAAGTCAACTTTCTGGAGTCAGCTCTCTCTTCCACCATGGGTTATGGGACAGAACTCTGATTCTCAGATGTGTGACAGTGTTTTTACCTGCTGAGCCTTCTCTCCTGGTCATTTGAGGGAAATTTGTTCCATTATAAAACACACTTAAGATGGTTTCTGAAATTTAATACTAGGTATTGATTTTGATAATTATTTTCTCATGAGAAGTAATAGGAAGGTATAAGAAAGTACTGGCTTCACAAAGATGAATCAAAGTGTGTAAGTATAATAAATAAGGTGTTGTTAAATGTACAGTGTGAAGGAAGGGAGAGAAAGCTAGATGTGTGTTAACAGGCAGACAGGTGACTGACAGACAAGGCTATTGAATGGTTATGTTGATTGAATCCGATGTCATTTTGGAGCCAGGAATTGAACCCAGGACCTCACACATGGTAAGCAGGAGCTCTTTGTGGCTGTCTTTAATGAGTCTGGTTTTCCTCTGGAACTTTTCTGTGTTTTATACATTTTTTCATTAAACCGTGTTTACTTTTATAATGAAGTATTAGAATGACATCTTACAGAGTTGCTAGGTGGTGTGGGCAGAATATAGAATTGTGCTGCTCAGATGACTAAGAAGGTGAGTTTTGTTTTAACTTATTCAATTAGCGTCGAGATTGTATATTAATCTTAAGAACCAACTGGGTCCTCACTGTGTCATGTAGTCCTCTATGCCTGAGTGCTTGGAGGTGGATACCTCAGTGCTTGCCTTCCACTGACCTTTGTGCTTTTCTATTTTTAGAACAGAGGTGTGAGAGCCGGCATGAATGGTCATATGTCTAACCCTCCCAGTGGTTACGGAGTCTATCCTTCTCAGATGAAGTAAGTTGAAGGGTTATGTATAATTTGGGCAGGAGTTTAACCTGATGTTTGTTTATCTTAGTGAAATCTTCTTACTCAGAAACACAGACTAACCTGGAACAGTCTGTCTAGCCTTGATCTTACAAGCCTTGGCCTCCCAAGGGATAGTGTTTTAGTCATGTGTCACAATGCCTAACTAGTTTTAAATGTATTTTAAATGAAATTATTATTTATATTTTTATGCAATCCATTCCTATTTCATTCAGAAATAGTCTCCTTTTATTATCCATCCATGTTCTTATTAAAAGCTATTATTTTTAAAAGGCTAAGTAAATACCAACCCCAGGGATACTGTCATGTAGTTGAAAGATATTTGAGGCTGAAGGTTTATGTCTTACCGCCTTTTGTCATCAAATGTGTATCATACTTCAGAGCTTCTGTTGTCATTTGTAAAACAGCCAAGGAATGTTCTTTACCATTTAGTCTATATTGTATAGCTATTTGCCATTGTATACAACAACATAAAGCAAAACCAGACAGAACCATCCCCAAGCCTTCTGGTATCAACTGAATTGAGAGGCCATTAACTTCTGTGGTGTGCACAATATGACTTTCTCATATCTGCCACCCTGGCATATGTTCCACTCAACATGTTTTAGGACAGGTTGTATTTACTGTATGTAGAGAAACACATTTAATTATTAAATAGGATGTAAGAGATTTTCATCTCTGTTACTTATCCAGTTTTTCTCTGTCCTCTGTGGTTGAATAGCAAAAGTTTGTATTCTTATAAGGCTGTTTCCATCCTTAGTGGGTTCTCTTTGCTGTAGCTCGGACTTGGCATTGAGAATGAACCGAGATGGGCACCATGATCCCCACTGGTTATACCTGATTTATATTTCTATTTATTCATGACTTATATGAGCAGGAACTTGCTCCTATTGGCTAACTCAATGTAAACTCAGTATGTTTTTAAGAAAGCAGTTGGTGTTTATGATACATTGACATTTTAAACTCTTGGTTCTGAAATTTTATTCCCCACTGTGGACTTTAACCCAAGACAATGAACAGTTTTTATTTATTATTATTACAGTGGCTACGGATCCTCACCACCCTTTTCCCAGATGGACAGAGAACATAGTTCAAAACAAAGTGCAAAGGCCCTTTATGGTATGTATATCTTTTGAATGGCTGCTTCTGTATCTATGTGCTCACAGGTCTGTGTTGTCAAGGTCATTGTCTAAGTTTGTAACCTGTTCGTAGCGTTTGAAGTGACAGAGCAGGCCAGATAATGGCTACTTTGGAATCTTCAAAACCAAAGCGATGAACTCTCTCTTCTTCTCTCCCACAACTTGAAACGGTGGCTGCAAAGTAGGGAATGATTTAAGAAGTCTACTGCTTGGTGCTGAGGCCTCAGGTGGGGTTTCCTCTTGTGTTATTTGGAATAAGTGTGCTGACCTTTGTGGCCAATCCAGCTGATGACTGTGGACCCACAGATGATGCATCTTTCCCCTTGTAGCTATGGAATATTTGGGGTGGTGTGTCCATATGATTAGTTCTCTTGAAAGATTTTTTTCCCCCTGAATTACAGACTATTTAGGCGTTCTCTCTAGTCCTTCTGAGGCTTTCAGTAACCTCTCTAATTTATCTTACATATGCATAATTTTAGTTTTGAGACAGAATCTCATGTATCCCAGGTGGCTATGACCTCACTATGTGGCCAAGAATAACCTTGAACTATTGATATTCTGGCCTCCACTTGCGGAGTTCTACCATTTGCAGTCACCTGGCACCATGTCCAGCTTATACAGTGCTCAGGGCTGAAGCCAGGGCTTTGTACAATCGAGGCAAGCGCTCCACCAACTGGGCTACAGCCCCAGCCCCTCTACTGTTTTTTTTTTTTTTAATAGCTAAAATACACTACAAGTTACTAAAAAGAAATGGAGAACTCTTGAAGTATATCACACAGGCACGGGACGGTTATGGTATATTGAAGATTTGTGTGGCCTTTTATTATTATTATTATATAGCAAATAATATAGGCATGTGATTAATAGCAAAGATAGTGGCAAGAGTTCCCATGTTCAAATACAGTTCTTCCACATAGTAGCTGAATGACCTTGAGCAAGTGACTCCATCTGCTTGCTCCTCATTTTCACTTGTTTCAGATTCTTATCTGGTGACACTGTAATAAAGACTAAATGATATGTAGTAAGCAATGTCCAAGTGGTGTAGGAGCAGAAAGCACTGTAAATATTTCCCTTTTGTGCTTATTGACGTGACTACTAAGTGTTATTGAAACACATAGCATTTTCTAAGTTTGGGGATTATCATGTATTATCTAGATTTATGACTTTGTTGGTAAGGCTTAATAGTTTGTAAAGTTTTGTGATTTGTTTTGACCTATATTCTTAGTGAGTTGATTTTTACAACTCAAATCATACATTCATAAATGAGTTTAATACCATATATAAATGTGTTTCTCAATGGCTATGATGAATTTCAATTTTGTTTGTATCATATTGAGACATTCTTCTTTCTTTGTGGTTTGACAGTTTCATACATTCACACACACACACACATAAATAATGTATTCTTACTACTCTCTCACACCTTTTTTTTTTTTTAAATCTCCTTCCCATCCCTATTAAGACCCCCATGCTTTCTATATGTCTGTTCCCAGGTTCATATCTTTGATTGTTTTGTGACCCATTTACTTTAACCATGGCCATTGGTGTGACCATTGAGTTGAAACTATGCACTGAAGCCTGCTGGGGTCACCAGTAGCTATGCAGTGGAAGGCAGTGACTCCATATTGCCTCAGTTTTATCCGTAACTAACAGTTCAGCAGTGAGTCCCGATTGCCAGCAGTCCCATTCTTGTCCCAACTCAGTACAGACATTAGCAGTTGCTCTGAGCTTGTGATTGCAGTGGTTTCGCCTCTCACAGAAGACGGCACTCCCCAGCTATTTCCCTATTGCCTAGACTTCACATTTGTTCCTCTCTCTTACATATGCTTTCTAAGGATGTGGTATAAGGGTTGAGCTCTTTTTCTCACTGTTGTACCCATCTTTGTTCTCAGCACTTTGAGCAACTGCGAGTCTGTTTACTGGAAAGAGAGGTTTCTCTGATTAGTTGAAAATAGCATTTGTCTATAGGTTAGAACCACATTGAGGCATTCTTACCACGGCTTACTTGTGGTTGTATTCAGTACATCCTTATTTTGTGATTAGTATGTTCTCAAAGCAGGACCAGTGATGTCTGATCCCCAGCTGTAAGGACTTTGTAGTGTGGAAATTGACTTAAGAAACTGAATAAGTGAAATAGATTTTGTAAGGTTAAAACAATCTCTTTAACCTGTTATTTCTAGATTGATGTTTATTAAGTCCAGTAGTACGCTGGACAATCGTCATTCTCATCTCTATTTCCATGCCTTTTGAGTTATTTCAAAATAATTGGCAGATCATCATCACCAATGTGAATTTTGATGAGACAGACTAGCAGAGACTATTGCCAAACACATATGACCACATATCCAGATAGAAACAAGAGGACATGAAAAATTGAATGACTTAAACAGAGAGAGAGAGAGAGAGAGAGAGAGAGAGAGAGAGAGAGAGAGAGAGAGAGAGAGAATGAGCTAGAAGCAGGTTTCAAGTCTTCAAGCAGAGAAGAGCACCCAGGAGCATATGGTTTCATTTCTGAATTCTCTAAGACCTTACAAGAAGAATTACAACCAAGGTTCCCCATACTGCCCCCTAAAGCAGAGAGGGAAGGAACACTATCAAATTCTTTTTATGAAGCCAGTGTCATTCTGATAATAAAATTGGAGAAGGAATAACAAAAATGAAAACTATAAATCAATTTCCATGATTAGCATAGGTGCAAAAACTCAATAAAATACATACAAAGTAGAATTTACCCAGTGAAAGGATCATAAACCATGACAATGTTAGCCTCATCTCAAGAATGCAAAAAAGGTTTCAGCATATGTACATCAGTAGACACAAAACAGTGTAGTGGAATTATGTGTTGTTACATTGTAAATACTTGCCCCGCCCACTAATTTAATAAAAACAGATTGGTTGAGGGCAGACAGGATGTGTGGGCGGGGCTGCCAGTCTAAGAAAACTCTGGGAACAGAAAGAATAGAGCAGAAATGCCAGGAGATGCCACAGATATATAGGACAACTATGCTGCTCTGAGAAAAGGTACTAAGCCACATGTCTGAATAGAACGAGAATCATGGGTTAGTTTAAGGGTAAAAAGTTAGCAAGTTAAATGCCTTGGCCCCAGTTCAATCAGCGTACAATTAATATAAGCATCTATGGCTTCTGCATGTCTACAGATCTGTGGGTCTGAACCTCGAGGCTAGGCCAGAAATCCCGGGCCAGAAACCTCATACTACAAAATAGCACATATATAGATTCAGAGGGAGAAATCATAAAATTGTCTCAGTAGATGCAGAATAAGCCATTAGCAAAATCCACTATCACCATTCATAGCAAGATAAGGTAGGAGAAGAGTGAGTGGATACCTGTGCCAGAGGAAGAAGGTGAGGTGATCACGTGTGAGAGAGAAGGCAGTGTGTTCTCTGTGCTGAAAAGACCCTAAAGCTTCTAACAGAAAACAGAGCAGTAGAAGGCAAAACCAGTGGCTTTTGTATACATCAATAATGAGTATGCTGAGATATAAATTGGGAGACCGTAATCCCATTTATTTGTCCTCACAAATAAAAATTAACATCCAAGATCACTGAAGTAGGCAAAAGACTTCTACAATGAAAACTTTAAAATACAGGAGAAGACATTAGAATGAGGAGATATTCTAAGATCCTGGATTGGCAGAACTACTCTTGGGGACATAGATCATGATGCTCTCTAGAGCATCCTTGAATTCATCCCAGTGCTCATCAAGATTGCAATGTTATTCTTCAGAGATTTGGAAAAGCTAATCCTACGATTTATATGGAAGCACCAGAGACTCCCAAGTAGCCAGAGCAGGCCTGAGAAAAAAGAAGAAGCTAGAAATAATGGAATTCTTGAATTCGAATTATACTACAGAGCCAGCCATCGTAACAAAAACAGACATGTGACCCAATGGGATAGAAGAACGGAACCATAAATTAATCCCACAGAGTGTCAACAGAGATGCCCAAAATATGTACATTATAGTTAAAACAGACCGTCTACCAAATATTCCTAGGAAAACTGTATACACATTGCAATAGAAGCTAATGAAATACTAATTAAATATATGCTACAAATATATTCACAAATAAGATGCCATAAAATATAGATCAGTATATAAGGTTATTAATTAAAGGTAAATAAAATATTCATGGAAATATATTTCAAGTTTCCTTGGATGCCAGAAAGTAGATGCAGTAAGACAGCACTTTCGCTTGATGGGGTATGGTCAGCGTGGGTCTCCCAGAGGACCTGAGCTTTGAAATGGTCTCTGAAAAAACGAGCTCTGTTTTCTGGTAGGGGTGAGTGTATGGATATTGTACAAAGCCGTGTGAGTCTGGTGGCCTTCATTTGTCTTGTTCACTAGAGGATTCCCTGTGCTTATTGATTACGACAGTGGCTAATGTATAATTTATGCTCAATAACTACTTGTAGAATGAATATAAAGAATTAATGAGCTGCTGGGAGCTTGGTGTTAACTTAAGAGTATAAAGTAATGCGTTCAGAAACAAGATGGGAATAAAAATGAGGCATACTAAGTAATTTCAGGGACAGGGAGCTGCTGGCTTATCGGTACAAGCTGCCACCTCCAAGAGTCAGGATCCTGCAGACCACATAGTGACCGGAGGCAATGGATTCCTACATATTGTCCTCTGGCACTCTTCTCTTGCCACTCCTTCCCTTTTATGCACATGAAATGTTTTTAAGTGGTACAAATGATATAGACTTTATTTCAAAATAACAAGCAGCCTTTGACATCTTTCAATTAGAAAAGAAAGGTGAAATTTGTCTTGCATTATGCTGTGACAGAGCCAGGTGAATCAAAAGTTTATGCAATATGAAGAAAGTAGATATTCTGGGGCTAGAAAGACAGTTCAGTGGTTAAGAGCACTTGCTGTTCTTGCAGAGGACCTGGGTTCAATTCTCAGGACCCACGTAGTAGCTCACAACCATTTGTAATTCCTGTTCCAAGAGATCCAATACCCCATTCTAGCTTCTGCAGTCAACAGGCATACATGAGGAGATGCAGCACACATATTGTCTACTCACACCAAAAAAGGAACCCTTGACAGACCAAGGTCCAGATATTATCACCAAAGTCCAGTTTGGTGAACCAAGAGTTCATTTGGGATTACTTACAGGAATGTGGGTGAGGGGTATCCCAGGAGCAGAAATGACTCAAAGACGGTTGCATCACCAAAAGCTCACCCCAGCATAGGAGACCACTCACAAAGCTGGGGATCTGGAGCACACTGTACATCATGTAGACAGCTCAACAGGTTGAAGAACGTCTTTCCAGGTGCCTCATTGGTCTAAGCCTCTTCCAGGAAGCTCAGCTGGTGTCTGCTGCTACCAGTCAGGTCTGGTCTCAGTATGTTCCTTTGTTTGTTTGAGAGCCTATTTTACAGTCCTGAGAGGGATTCTCAGCTTTTCTTGCTGACTTTGACAGGGAGGTTCCTAGTGAATTTGGTTGGTTTTAGGGACTTCCTGAAGATACTGTTATTGGTCGAAATTCTTCTTCTTGTTGTTGTTAAGACTATGGCAATATGAATCATAGCCCCTTGTTTTATTTAGATCAATGCATTCTCTGAAACTGTTCTTTGTTATGTTTCTGTTCAATTGCCTAGGCATTACTTTCTGAGCAGTGTCTGTTTAGAGAAAGAAAAAGTAAATGTTTTCAATCTTAGCTGTGTGTCTGAATACTAGCTCTTTTAAATGCTGCCATATAGAGCAAAGTAGATAAAAAACAGGCTTTACCAACATTGTCCACTTACCTGAGTAGGTGCAGTTGTACAGACCAAACAGTCAAATGAACCTGCGGTGTAATATTTCTGGCCTCAAGATGGCTATCAGTTCGTAAATGAGCATATCAGCTCAGCCCTAAAATGATCTCCGAAAAATTTTCTCATTGGTTATTGATAATCTGTCTGAAGATTTGTGTGTTCTGTTCCACAGGATTAAAGCTAACAGTAAAAAAAGTAGTGAAACCCAATTATTGTTACTCAAAGAAAATAAAGTTGTTTTTAGGTATTAAAGAGACTAAAGTGGGCACAAGCACAACAAGACCGAGTTCTCAGCACACAGGAGATGTATTTGACCCAAAGGGACAAAGGGCAGGGACAAGAGACAAAGACGGAGACAGAAGACAAGGGGAGAAGGAAGCAGAGGGAGAAGGGACATTTGTTGGTTGGGGATGATGGTGGGGGAGCTCAACATATTGCCTCTGTATAGAGACAGAATTGGCCCGTAGGCCAATGGCAGTTTATTAAGGAAAAGGGGACCAGTACATGGGAGTCTTTAAGGTGGGTCTCACGAGGAGTTTTTTAAAGCCCTTGGTCATAGGTAGGCAAGGATGAGAACCACTAAGAAAATGGTGATTTTCTGTGGCTTCCCCTTGATGGCTTCATTGAAAGCCTTCAATCATGCTTCTTATGCTGTTCTGGGGCTTGTGTAGTTTTCAGCCCAGCACCAAGAATGCTATCTACCATTGAATGTGTAAGTGTGCCGGATTCTCATCAAAAGAGACATCACAATAGATTTTCAGGTTCATCCTCTCAGAATGCCTATTAAAGTGTTAATAATGAGCTTTGTCTCTTGACTTCATATCACCAGAATTTTTTTCTTTCTAAATCGTTTTTTATGACATTAATATGTTTTTAGGGTTCTTCTAAGGTACTTTTCTGTGACATGTGTCTTATTTATTGTGAAATGTGACAAAGAAAGCAAGTTAGGAATCTTAGGAATGACAGCTCGCCTTCTGGCATTGCCGTCACCACTAACCATTTTCTGCTCCTATGAATTATATTTTCTTGGGTTAAAATTATTGTGTTCTGAAATCTGAAAGGTGAACTTTTATGTCTTCATAAAAATAAAACCAGGGATAGTTTTGGACTTTTACCTGTGTTTGCCAATCATTTTATCTGGAAGACCCAGTCAAGTATTGGAATATGCTGGAGCCACCTTATCATCTTCTCATCAGGTGTCATGGCAACCAGTGCCTTTCCTCTGCTATCCACAGGTGAAATCTCAGGAAGATAACCACTCTTGGGTTCTGAGATCAGGCTGGAGAGCTGAGTGAGACCCTGATGAACCCGGGATTTTGAAGTAGTGCTTCCTTCTAGAGGGTTCTTGTCAAATGTCTTCATGAGTTATGCGTTGTGTGTCATGTGTCACAGAGGGTTTTCTGAAGGGTAACTGTCCATGTACTAATATCACACATTAATTCTCAGCTAATAGAAAAAGACATGGATCTCTTTGCTTCATATGTGAGGTACAGTCATAGGGGAAGAGGTGTGCTTGAAATGCTGGAAAAAATTGTAGGTGAAACCAAATCTTTCTTGTGACCACATTATCTTGGTAGGAACAGACGGAGCGTATTTCTTCAGATCATCATCCAAACAAAAAAAGAAAGGTAGCCCTGGTTGAATTTTGTGTTGTGTGTGTGTTCACTGAGTCACTTCAATGCTGCAAAAGCAAAACCAGAATAGACTGGAGCAACATGGATGGTAATAAGAAGGACATGGAGATTTTCCTGGGTCAATATAGATGAAAAGGTCACTGCTTTCAGATGTTTGCAAATCAATCATTTACCACGTTTATAAAAACAATGGATCTTAATGTTTTGGGTCTACATATGCACTTTATATATCTTTAAAGATTTATTTATTTATTATATATACAGTGTTCTGGCACGTGGGTGTCAAGTCTCATTATTGATATTTGTGAGCCACCATGTGGTTGCTGGGAATTGAACTCAGGATCTCTTAACCTCTGAGCCATCTCTCTAGCCCTTGTATCTTATGTTTTTCTACTTTGTCTTACTTCAATTTTTACAGAGACATCTAAGAGTTAAAAGAAGCATGTTCATAGTTAGAAAATACTGCCTGGTAGGAAAACTAATACATATCTAGTGTCTATCTATATTTATATATTTTTATGTGTGACAATATATATGATATACACACGTATACAACCTGGGACAAGCATTTAAGTATGCCAAAGGTTTTTAGGATCTAAGGGACTTTAATCTTTAACTTGTAACTTTTAATTTTACTATAAACTTTCTAAGACCTGGGCCATTAAGAATCTTGCCCTCATCTAGTTTCTTACTTGGGGACAAACTCAAAGCTAGATTTAGAATCATGGAGTCCCCTGATCACCGTCTGGGTTACTTTCCATCCAGGCATTCTGCCTCAGAAGAAATAAAACAATCCTGAATTTCCAAGTAAATTACTTCATTGGAAATGTACAAATAGCAAATATTGATAGTTCTTGGATTTTATTTATTTTTGGTTTTGCAGCATCTTCAAAAGGAAAGGTTTCTCTGCCTGCTGAGTAGCTTGATGCAGCAGCTGTCTACCTAGCTGCCTCATTGTTCCCTACCAGCTTCTCTTTGTAGTTCGATCTCATTTGTGTGTCCTATTGATGTGTGACAATTGGTAGTTTATAGCAGTTTTGGGGATCGAATCAGTTTGGGTGTTGTGAGAGGAGATGTCTTTGCCGTGTCTTTTTCTTCAATGTCATCTCCCTCATATAACCCGGTACATATGATAGTATTAGCAGCTGGATTTTGACCTCGGTGCATCGACAGATGTAATTTGAACCTATTTTTTAAAAATATTTTTCACAAATAGTAGGTAACTGATTAATAAAACTCATACATTAAATGGCTTTTTTTTTTTTTTTTTTTTTTTTTTAAAGAACACTTATCATGTGGGGGCTGGAAGGATGACTTTGCTGCTAAGAGTGTCTATTGTTCTTGTGGAGGGCCAGATCAGCATCCACATTGGACAGCTCAGAACTGCGTGTAACTCCAGCTCCAGAGGATCCAATACCTTCCTCTTGCCCTCTTTGGGCTCCTGCGTTTATATGCGTATAGTCTTGCAAACATACCTGCGTATACATACTTTTAAAAAACAATCTTTAAAACCCAGGACATTTATAATCTTAACATTTGGGACACTGAAGATTTAAATTGGGTCCAAGGACTTTTACATATTGTTAGTCTTTCTCGTGACCGTGGGATTGCCTGTGTTTTCAGACACTACTATATTCATCTGTGAGACAAACTAGCTTTAGAGATGCCATGTGACTCTAGTATATGAACTCGAGACTATTAGTAGCTAAATAATGGCTTTTCAAAACTTCTCTTTCAGAGCAAAGGAAGAACTATGCCCGAGACAGTGTCAGCAGTGTGTCAGATGTGTCGCAGTACCGAGTGGAGGTGAGAAACTTTGCTCTTGTTAATACATAGGATGACTCTCAAAGGGCAGAAATAAGGGGAGAAAAATCAGAATTGTGTTTCAGTTCGTTTGAATAAGATGTATTTTAAGTTGTATGATTTTTTTTTAATTTTAAAAACACTTTGATGATTCATGTAAAACTATTGTGAAAGTTTATATTCTACTTTGATAATAAATACATTACAGTTACAACTGGTATTCATTGGCCAGTGCCAGCCCAGGCAAAACAAGAGAAAGGCTTCCATTTCACATTGAAATTAAGCTTTGATACACTGAATAGCTTGGGTATTTTTTTTTAATTTAGTTTTATCTAATGTCATTATTAGCTCTTATTAAATGCTAGTTTCTTTTTTAATTTTGAAGATATTTGCTCTAAATTGGAATCAAACAATCGCAGTTTATAGCTGAAAATATGTGAGCTGGGGCATCCTTTTAAATAGCTGTTTTCTGCTTATCTCAAACATGCTTAATTAAATCTAAACCGCTTGCTTCAGTAAAGTGGTTGCAAGAGAGGCTGAACTTGGAAGCTTTGTAAATAAAGCAGGGGCATCACTGCTGCTCAGGGGTAGGTGTCTAGGGTGTAGCCACTATGGATGTTGCTTTTGCACAAAATTGAAACAAACATCTGAGGAAGGTGGGAGATCATTTGTTTAAGGAGAATGCTGTTTATGTGTTCTCACTGCTAAGAATTTGTTCTTATACCATGCTATTGTAGCTCCATGTGACTCAGTATGAAAGAGGTTTAGAGATCTTACAAGTCAAGACATATTTTGTGTTCATCAAGTCCCACTCAACTCCGTCTTCCCAGGAGAGTAAGGGAAGCTGTAGTGTGCTGCGTTCAGCTTTTGATTCACTGTGAACTGAGTTCTGTTAGGAGAATTCTTCTTCCTTTTGGAAAATATGTACAGAGAAGTGTTTATCTGTGTGTTGGAAGTTTTTCTTTTGTTTCTTCTCTTGCCGACCATAAGCACCTGACCACTTTTGTGCTGGACCGGAAAGATGCTATGATTACTGTCGATGACGGCATAAGGAAGTTGAAGTTGCTTGATGCCAAGGGCAAAGTATGGACTCAAGATATGATTCTCCAAGTAGATGATCGAGCTGTGAGTCTCATTGACTTAGAATCCAAGGCAAGTATATGATGACGCTTATGTTATTTTATTCTTTAGGAATGTAAATCAGGACAGATTCTTGGAGCATGAGTAGAAGTTTGCCATCAGCAAGTATTTACCTTTTTTTTTTTTTTTAATAGAATGAATTGGAGAATTTTCCTTTAAACACAATCCAGCATTGCCAAGCTGTGGTCCATTCATGCAGCTATGATTCCATTCTTGCGTTGGTGTGCAAAGAACCAACCCAGAACAAGCCAGATCTTCATCTCTTCCAGTGTGATGAGGTTAAGGTAAAGGAATGATTCAACTGCCCCACTGTGTGTGTGTGTGTGTGTGTGTGTGTGAGAGAGAGAGAGAGAGAGAGAGAGAGAGAGAGAGAGAGAGAGAGAGAGAGAGAGAGAGAGCTCGTAAATTATTTTAATGATTTTGAGGATTTAGATATGTTAAAGCAAAACATTGAAGTGAGTAGTTTGCTCCAAGAAAAGCAAAGTTTAATCAATAGATTTTATTTCTTAATTAATTAATTTATTTATTGTGGAGAGGTATCACATATGGAGGTCAAAAGACAAATTATCATGTTAGTTCCAGGGATTGAATTCAGGTTGTCAGGCTTGGCAACAAGTGCTCTTACCCACTGAGCCATTTTGCTGGCCTAATTCAGAAGAGATGGATATTTATATATCTATAGCTATCCTTCCTTCCTTCCTATCTATCTATCTATCTATCTATCTATCTATCTATCTATCTATCTATCTATCATTTATCTATCTACCATCTATTTTTCCTATTTATCTGTCTGTCTATATATCTATTTATATTTAAAGAGAGAGTGCTGAGTCAAAAGATATTTAAATTTTATATTTGTCTCCATGCTTTTAAGTACCTTTTGAGAGCTGTTAGTTCCTATGCTGGATAAAGTTCAGCTTCTAGGATAAAAGGCTTTCATGGAATTGTGGTAGTGATAGCTCATACTGGAAGTGTGGTATAATTAGTTTGTGAGGAACATCTTGTAATAACATTGTTTGAGTTTAAAATTTTATGATGGGCTGCTACATGGTACATCTGCCTCCTTTAGGATGGTAGCATTTTTCATAGAAGTTCAAGGTTCTAGACACTTCCAGTTTCAATCCTTCATACAGTAGAGCCTTTGGCCTTACATTGGGCATCTCGTTGGAACCAAAATGTTCTAAGGAAATGTCATTGGATTGGGATCCATCTCAGTGTAAACTCACTGTCAACATGATTCAGACCAGGGCATTTCACGTAGTTTTCCTCAGAGTATTAAGTATAAAGGAGAATAAACAGATCTGGGGAGAAGGTTCAGTAGATGCATGAGTCAAAGAACTACAAAGTTTGAACTCCAAGAATCTTTGTAAAGCCACCTGTGGCAGTGTGCATCTCTAGGGAGATGGGAGACAGAGACAGACTTTCTCCAAGCTTGAGGCCAGCTGGCCCAGCTTTTGTAGTGGTGATCAACAAAGGGCCTTGCCTCAAGCAAGGTATAACAAGGTGAGGAATATCACCTGAGGTTGTCCTCTGACTTCCACATGTGTACCACTCTGCAAATGTGCAAGTGCACACACATATTAGCCCCCCCCATATAGACTTGATAACCTTGAAGATTCCCATCAGTTCTAAATTTTTATACTCATCAGCGCTGTTCAAGAATATATGACTCATAGATCTGAGAAAAATATACATAATTTCACAGAGGAAGCAAGCATAAAAATAGAAGATGAATGCATGAGCAACAACATTATATACTGTGATAATTGCCAGCTACAAATAAATTTTGTAACCAAGCAAAATTAACACCTTAGCTACAAACCTAATATCGGTTCCCAAGAAAATCTAATCATTGGTCTTGTTGGAAGAATGTTGGAAATGCTTGTGGTGACAGATAGTTAATTTTTACCTTAAATGGAAAAATAAAGTGGATATCAAAATGAATATAATCTAGAGTTGAGACTCAACCCATGAATGGAGAGCTGTGTGAGCTTTCCGTCACCGTGGCAAAATACTTGAGTTGAATATCTTACAAAGAGGAAAGGTCTGCTTTTCTTAGGGTTTCCATGGTTATTTAGTACATTGCCTTTCGGACTGTGATGGAAAAGTCCGCAGTAACAGAAAGTGTATTGTAGAGTTGCTGTTCACTTCATGGAGAACAGGAAGTGAAAAAAGAGAGACAGGAAGTATCCCACAATCCCAGTGGCCTCTAAGGGCTTATCACAATGACTTCTCTCCCATCCACCACTTCCCAAATGAAGGCTGGTAACCAAATCTTCAACATGTGGCTCTCCAGGGACACTGCAGACCCAAACCATATGAGTAGGTTTGCCTTAAGCTCGGAGTGTCTGTGTTGGGCCTCGTGATTGTTTTGGTGAGTTATCAGCTGCTCTTGGAGAGGAAGAAGAAAGGAAGGACCCACAAGGCATACCTCTCTTTACCTGCCTCCTTGCCTTCTAACAGAGGAGAGATACTTACCTGTGTTCTTTGCACATCTGTCTTTTGATTTTGGACTCTTGGGCAGAAATCTTTTAAGTGGAATCCAGACTTAGATTAACCTTAAAAATCAGTATTTGATTCAGTCATTGTAAAATTCACTACTGAAAACCAGAGACATATTTTTAAGACACCTGTTAGAAAAAAAAATTATACAAAGATATCTACAGATGAAAACAGTAAATATAAATCCTTTTTCCCCCTGGTCCAATCATCCTATGAAAACTCAGACAAGCCTATGGCCTTCCATTATAGCTCATCTCTCCTTGCAGGCAAATCTAATTAGTGAGGACATTGAAAGTGCAATCAGTGACAGCAAAGGCGGGAAACAGAAGAGGCGGCCGGAGGCCCTGAGGTAAGAGCATTAGTTATTATTTAATTAATAAAGAAATTGGTTGTGGGGACCACTGGCAGTGGGATCCGAATTTATTTCTAGTACATGAATTGGCTTCTTGGAGCCCATTCCCTACAGAGGAACCCCTTGCTCAGCCTTGATACTGGGGGCACAGGGGCTTGGTCCTTCCTCAACTGTATATGCCAGGCTGCATTGACTCACCCTGAAAGTCCTTCCTCACTCTGAGGAATGGGTGGACGGATGGGATGAGGGGAATGACTAGAGGGTGACAAAGAAAGGGGAGGGAGGGGGAACAGTAGTAGGTACATTAAAAACAAAAAAGCAATTAGTGAATGGGAATTGGATTCTATGTCTGCTTCTTTTCTCCTGAAGGTTTGCAGAAATTATTTTCAGTAGAGGTGAATTATTATGTTTTCTAAATTACAACCTAGAGTCTCAACTCATTTGCTCTGACTGGCTTGTTAGTCCATGTGTGTCCCTTGTTTATCTGTGTCAGCTCTGTCTCCCACACAGCTTCTCATACATGTGTAGATGTCCGGGACAGTTATAAAACATGTATGGTGTTTTAAGGGATGACCCAGGGTCAACCCATGTGTCAGTCATGTGCCCACAGGCTTTTCAGATCTCATCTGACCTAGAGGAGAAATTCATTGTGGTTTCCCATGGGATTTTAATTTCTGTGTCACAGGAAGCTATAAGCAGACATAGTGGAGTTGGTTGGGAATCCTTATTTCCTTAACAGCCACTCCTGAAGTTGAAGGGCAAATTCCACCAATGAGTGTTACAGAAATGGAGATTGTGAAAGTCCAACTTGTTTTTGATTTTTAGGATGATTGCCAAAGCAGAGCCTGGCATCCCCCCTCCTCCCAGGGCTCCTGCTCCTGCCCCACCAGGGACTGTCACACAGGTGGATGTTAGAAGCCGAGTTGCAGCTTGGTCTGCCTGGGCAGCTGACCAGGGTGACTGTAAGTATTCAGAACTAACCCCACTGAGGACCCACTTTGCGTTGTGATGTCATTTATTCCTTTAAGTCCTCGTATTAATTTGTTGGTTAATGTTAGTTTTAAGGAATTAAATCTTAGATATTAGAGAGTTAAGTCTTGACTGCTGTTAAGGTTATTATCCCTGAGAGTTCATGCTGGCCATTTAACAGACACTGTGTTAGGATTAGTTCATCTTTAATACCAAGTGAGGATGTTTCACTTGACTCACAATGACAAATGTGGCAGTAGAATATATACCAAAGAGAAGCCCACTGGGGTTTTTCTTTTTTGAAATATCTTACTGAAGAATCTTTCTGTTCATTGGACAACTCTTATGTGTTGATAGATAGGGTGTCAGTGTGGACAGCAGCAGGGAAAGGGATCTGTTTTTGGCTAACCTTGTCATACGGACCCAATGGCTTTGCCATTTTATTATTTTGACAATGCTTGTAAAACTTGAAAAACATATTTATTTGTCTCATATAAATGTATGCGAGTGCAAGCATGCCAACCTGTGATACTTCTTAAATTATTTATCCTTTATCCAATCAAGTGCTAAATTGAATAATTGTTGGCCAGCAACGTAAGTCATTTGCCAAGATGAGTTATGAAGACCATGAATACTCATACTATTATTTGTTTGGAAGATTCTTTTTACATTTATAGGAAATTTTAGTCATTTACCTCTAGACCTCCTACTCATATCCTTGCACGCTGACTGAAACCCTCCTTCCCAACAGTTTCTTCCTACTTCCATGTCTGTTTTGTGTGTGTGACCACTGAGTTTAACTAGAGTTTCTTGCTTGAACGTGGGTGAGAACTCTCTAAAGAAGCAGTGGAAACTCACCAGTGGCCACACCACTGGAGAAAATGACACCCCCTCCCCCCAAAGCAGCAGAGGAAATGTCATCCCCTTTCTTAAAATAGTCACTCAAGGGGGTGGACCTCCTGAGGGCCCTCACAGACATGATGACAACTGTTGTGAGTTCAGGAGTATGTCAGCTTTGTACTGTCCAGAAGACATCTTTTTGCTGCCCATATTTCCATCCCCTGGCTCACAAATTCTTTCTACCCCTCTTGTAATGTTTCCTGAGACTTTGAAAAATCAATACAGCTAATTCCATTTAGAGCTAAGCATTTTCACCATCACTTATTCTTGGTACTTTGGCCAGTTTTTCATTTTTACATGAGTTACCTCATGCAGCAGGTGAAGCTTCTTTAATGAAGGCTTGGTACACCACTAATCTATGAGTATAAAAATGGGTGTTGACAAAGCAGCTTGATAATACAACCATTTAGCAAAACAATAGTAGTATACTATATACATCAGGGTCTATGACCTCTCCAACCATGGACTCTTGATCAGTTTTATAGAACCAGGCATGAATTCCCATCTGTAGAATGGCCTCATATCCAAGCAGAAAGTGGTGGGTGACCCCTGTAATGTCCATGCCACTATTGCACTAGATGACACATTGTACCTGGATGGTCACTGTAGTTCATAGATTCACAGCTGGGCAAGACTGTTGCAACTTTTCTCTCCTAACAGCCTGAATGGCACTTTCTGGAATTATATATAAGTAGGGAAGAAGCCTTCAGCTTGATTTCTTCATGTCTTATGATTGAAGTATGCAGTAACTTTAATAATAGGTAGACTTTTAAAGTTGTGGGTCAAAATTGAGATCCTAAACAAGACCTGGATCTCTCTATTCATACAATCGTGGAAAATGATCTTTTTACACTTTAGCCTCACCTATAAAGTGGGCATAAGGACTCATAGGCTTCTGTGACTTCAAAAGCAACTGATACTGTAATCGTATCCAGCCTAGGAACATAAGCACCATTGTCAAAGAATGTTAACAACTTCTGCTCTAGAAATTGCATAGGTTTCTACTAGTTCTCTCTGTATTTTGAAAGACTAGGGTTTATATGCTTCTTGTGGACTTAAGGCAGATTTTGGTGGGAGGGGTCTGGATAGTTGGGTTTTTTTTTTTCGTTGTTTTGTGTATGCATGTGTATGTGTGAGAAAGAGAGAGTTGTCAAAATTGTCTAGACAGGAAGAGAAGACATCTTAAGTTAAAGACAACTTGAATAGAGTTGTAGTAGTGTGTATGAAACCTAAGATAATTTTACAATAAAAGAATTTGTACCCAGACATTTTTGAGCTCTCATTAAGTTTTGTGTAAAATATTTCTGGCATTGCCATCTGTTAAAACTACAAAGAAATGAGGTTCAAATTCTAGCTTATTGTTTGTCCAAACAGAACTCAAAACATGGCATACAAAGTTCTGTGTGAGTGACAGAGAGTCTTATTGGGAATCTCCTGAAGGAAAGTTCTCTCTGCTCCCTCTCAGAGTTTGCTCAGCTCTGACTGCTGCCCCTTAGGACTCAGAAGTACAATAATCCTGTCTTCCATAAGTGAGTTCATCAAAATGGTGGCAGTGATGTCTGAGATCCCAAAATATTTTGGAAATAAGTGCCTTCTTCTCACTTTGTCCCCAGGTGACATTGTGGTATCTCTCAGAGATCCTTCTTTAATTGATACATAGTCTTCCTGTATAGCCCTGGATGCTGCAATGGGGGATAGGAGGTATCACTATGCACCTCAGGCTATCCTCAAACTCATTGCATCCCTGTCTCAGCTTCCAGAATAATGGGATTTTAGGCAACAGCCTCTACACTTGTCTCTTGTTGAACTTCCTAATGATTATATTTCAAGTTCAGTTTCTACCTTCCATAGTAACTGTACCAAGCAAGCAGCCTTGGGTAAAATAGCAGCTAACTGGCAAGCTTTGATACATAGAGATTAAGGAGCTTGGCTATCTAATAATGTGGTTTCATACAGCCTGAGGATTCCTTTTTCTTATTGTACATGCTCCATGTCTTGGCAATGCTAGTAAAGAGGAGGCATTGAGATTCCAAGTTTTCAGTATGTTTTGCTGGTTCTCTGCATTAAATCTCATCAGTCATGATGTATCATGAGTGCTTGCTCCACTCCTGTGATCTATTGCTTCTGGCTCACATATGCCTTTGAATTTAGTGTACTCTGAAATACTTGTGCCAGCTGTCGACGTTACCATAGCGCTTAACTGACTCACCTCAGGGAGGAGTCTGTGATGGGGATCTCATAGGAAACATGTACCTCTGAGCTGCCTTAACATTCTGAATGCTTTTGAAAAATATATTCTTGACTTTGCAAATGCCTGGAGGTATTTATTTCAAAAGATATGATTTAAGATCAATGAACCAAATGTTACAAGAATTGAGAAACTCTCACAACTACAAAGTGTTACAAAAAAGGTTTCTTGCCCAGTCCGGCCAGAGGTCCAGACCCACAGACCTGCAGTCCTAGAGCACCTAGCTGCCCACCGCTGCTTTTACGCCCCCTAAAATGATTCAGACACTTAAATTAACTTCATGCTGTTTGGCCAATGCCTTAGGCACAGTGCTAGCTGGCTCCTTCATCTTAACTCAACCCATTTTCATTAATCTGTCTGCCACATGGCCCGTGGCTCACCTCTGTTTCTTACATGTTTCTTCTTTGGGTGTCCGGCTCGAACTGTCTTTGACTCTGCCCTCCTTCTACCTACTTTTTCTACGGTGCCTGCCATTGCCAAAACAGTCCTTATTTAAAGCATACAGAAAGGCATTCCCATATCAGCAAAGCTTTTTCTGTAGTCACAAGGTTGGGATGTGGTGGGACCAGCTGCCTAAGCTGTGAAGATGGCTTAATTTGGATAATGCTTGACACATTAGCCTGAAGAACTGGATTCCATCCCCAGTGTTCAGGTGAAAAGTCAGGTATAACGGTGCGTATCTGGAATCCCATCTCAGGCACAAGAAAGGCAAGAGATCCCTAAGGCTTGCTAGACAGCCAAGCCACTACTCTAAGAAATAGCCACTTCCAGGTTCTGTGAGAGACTGCTCAAAAAATAGGTAGATTGGTATTCAAGCTTGACCTCTGGCATTTATATGCATGTCCACATATGTGCACAGGCACACCCCTCTAAGCATCTGCACCGGAGTGTACGTGTACACACACACACACACACACACACACACACACACACACACACACACACACACACACACATACACACACACACGAGGCTAGCAGCCCTGTTGCATCAGAACTTACTACTATTTCACAAGAGACACTTAAATGCTGGTCTGTTTCTTTTATAGAAATCAGAGCGCTGAGTCAGGGTTGGCTTTATTGAGAACTGAAATAAGGAAGGGGGAAGAGGGGCATATCAGGTAGAGGACTTTTAGATGGGTGGGCAGGCCAGTCCCTAGCTTTTTCCAGTTCTCCTGGTAACTTGGGCAAGGATGTAGCACATGGTCACTAGTATCATTTTGGCTCATTTGCTCCAGAGAGACCCCTAGTACCTGGAATTCCTTTCTCATTATTTTTACATTTTCATCGCTATATCGGTGTTGTTTTATCAAACCTGGGAAGTATTGCAATTCTCCTTCCTCTTTGGTAGTTGAGAAGCCCCGGCAGTATCATGAGCAAGAAGAGACTCCTGAAATGGTGGCAGCCCGGATTGACAGGGATGTGGTGAGTACAGCCCCCGTGTTTAGTTCATCCGCCCTTCTGTTCTGTAAAAAGGGGAAGCAACGATGAGAGGCATCTAACAAAATCTGTTTGCAGAGATTATATTCTCTCTTCTTGGCGATAGTTATGTTCCTTGAATTTTTCCCTAACCACGTTTCCTTCCCTCCTGACATTTAGCTAGCCTTGATCTTCGGAGAACACCAGCAATTTAACTGGTTTACAGAGGAAATAAACCCGAGTCAGCAAATTTGGGGGATAGTGTGGTTTTCCTTTTTTTCAAAGTTGTGATTTATAAATGAGGTATCCTTTTAATATTCGTTCTGTTTGTTATGATATTTAAGGCTGGGGACATGGGTCCGTGGCTAAAGTGCTTGCAGTGTAAGCATGAAGATTGGGGTTCAGGTTTCTACAATTGACATAGACATCTGATAGGTGTGGAGGCCCGTGCCTAGCTACAAAGAGTAGCCACTGTAGGTGCAAGTTCTGGGTATCATTGAGCAACTTTACCACTGTTGAAGGCAGGAGAGGATTAGGGGATAATCGAGGACAGCAGTACTGGGTCTCCACATGTGCGCTCGTGTGCAGGCACACCTATGTTCACATGTATCCATTCACATATGTGTGAACACATGCAAGTGTGAACACACACTCACACTCTCACACCACATACACACATGAAAATGGAAAATGACAGAAAACATTTTAAAATACGTTAAAAAGAAAAGCTAAGTGGTAATTTTAAAGTATAAACATAAATATTAATGTTTTATAAAGACTAATACTGTATTATTTTCATTTTTTTAGAGCAATTAACTTGCAGTTTATCTATGTCCATTATATTATAGATATGTTATTTGTTTACCTTTTAAACATTTTTCCAGATTCTTTTGAAAAAATCACTGAAAGAAATCTGACATTCAGATTTAGTTTAATTTTTGAAAGATTTTCATTCTTAACCATAAGTGTGTGTTTGCATGTGTATTCAGGTGCCTGCAGAGGTCAGGTGTGTGTGATTGCATGTGTATGCAGGTGCCTGGTGAGCAGTTGTCTTGACACATCAAGTTATTATGGGCTTATAACATGAGGTTCCTGGCCTGTCCAGTCAGAAGTCCAGAGGTTCTCTTAGCCCCAAATAATCACACAAAGGCTCATATTCATTTTATGCTGTTTGGCCTATGGCTCAAGCATATTGCTAGCTAGCTCCTGCATCTTAACCCATTTCCATTAATCTGTCTTGCCAAGTGGCCTGTGGTTCACCTGCGTTACTTTACGTATTGCTTCTTGGGTGGCTGGACAGTGTCTCTCCTGACTCCGCCCTCCTTCCTCATCTATGCTCGAATTTCCCTCCTTCTAAGATGTCTGCCATAGGCCAAACAGTCTCTTTATTAGAGAATGATATTCAGAGCATACAGAAAGACACCCCACACCATGGGCTATGTGCTTTTAGGTTCTCTCTGCATTCTGTAATGGGTTTAAAGTAACTTCATCAGGGCCTTTTTGGGGCATCTATTTGCAAAACAAAAATGCCCAGTATTCTAACAGAAAGTGTCTTTGGATCCTGCCCCCAGCTTTGTGTGTGGAACATGGCTAGAAAAATCAGAGCAATTTAAAGGAATTAATTAGCTGATTGCATGCTATGAATGATTCCTTGATAGCATTGAAAAATGCAGAAAAATGATGCTAAAGATAGGCATAGAGGTGAGAGCTGAGGTATATGTCTGTTTTCTTAGAATTAATGATTGACTCAATGGGAGATGGTCGTTTTCTTTCCTTTGCTAGCTGACATCATGCAGCTAGAGCAAACTTAGTTTTCTCTTTGTTTTACATCTTGTTTTATGATTTCTAATTCCAGCAAATCTTAAATCATATTTTGGATGACATTGAGTTTTTTATCACGAAACTCCAAAAAGCAGCTGAAGCGTTTTCTGAGCTTTCTAAAAGGAAGAAAAGCAAGAAAAGTAAAAAGAAAGGGCCTGGAGGTGAGTGGGACTTTCTTGCTCTAAGGCTGTCAGGGATCTTGGGTCCTAGGAAAGAGCTGCTACATCGTGCCGCTCTAGGACTAAGGCCCTGTAGCTTTGGGCACCTCCAGAGGTTCATGTTGGTTTCATTCTGACTGGGCCAGAAAGTCACGGTGACTCTGAGATCAGGTGGTAGCCACCCGTCTGTGGTTTTCACGAGTGGCTATAAAGTTGGTTTCTGCTCATAACATTGCCCTTTTATGTAGGGTTCTTTCCTTGTAATTACAGAATTTTTTTAACATTAAAATTGATTTTTTTAATCATCAAAGTATTTTATAATACCAATGGATTTGAACCCTGTTATCACAAACCACCAGCTGTTTGTTCACATACAAAGTTGCATAGAAATTGTTGAAAAGCCAGTGTTTGAAATGTCTTGTTTAAAAAGCCAAAAACCAAAAAACAAACTGAGTCTGGAATCCTAGCATTCAGGAAGCTGTTACAGGAGGATTATTCGTAGTTCCAGGACAACCTGGATATAGAGTAAGACATTGTCTCCAAAAATTATATTACTTAATGAAAACAAACTGGCTTGAAATGTACAAAGGTAGAGCTATAAGGGCACTGTCTCTACTTCCTCTGGCAAATGGCACATATCGAATACACAATAGAACATAACTTTACTGCTGACTTCACGTCTTCCTGGAGTGCCTATCTGTATCATAAGAATGTGTGGTGGCCCTCAGTGTGGTCCTAGATGTAAATACTTAGATATTTCTCTGCACATATTTTATAATGAAGCATTCTGCATGACGTCTCAAGCCCCCTCTTCTGATTTCTTAATAGAGTAGCTGCCCTCCAGGTCACCACATTCAGAATGAAGACTCCATGTCTTCTTTCTCTAGCAGATTACTACTTTGATTTATTTTCTGTAGACAAACTTTCTTGCCGGGACTGCCTGCTCACAAATAATGACACAGAGACTTCCTATTAATTAATTAGGCTTGTACCTAACTAGTTCTTTTAACTTAACCAACCTGCATTTTCAATCTGTGTTCTGACATGTCTTTTGTTACCTTATCTCTCTGTACTGCTCATTTTTCTTCCTCCATGTCTGACTGGTGACTCCGCCATTTTTCTCTGTGGAGCTCTCTGTCCACAAGTCCCACCTATACCTCCTGCCCAGCTACTGGCCGTTCACAGCAATTCATTTGACACAGTATATAAGAATATTGTGGAGCAATTTTCCCAATTTCATCTGTATCCATTTTTTTTTAATTTTCATAATAGCATCCGGTTGAAACTGTCATCCTTTGTGGTCCAGCTTGAAGCAGTTTTCAACCCTGTAGTGTTTAAAGAGAATCAATCAAGCAGTTGATTGAGACTATAAAATTAAGGATGGCCTTGAACTCTTGGTCCTTCTCGTTCCACTTCTCAAGTAGTAGGTGTGCCATAGCCAGTAGGTTACCCTTTTTAGAATTCTCAGTGGGAGCATCACACTTCCGTTCCAAAGCATACACGGTTCTATGGGCAGTTGACTATAGTGTCACTACTTCCCGTGGCCCTCAAGGTCACCCACCTTCTAAGCTGAGGCTGCTTCTCCATCCTCATGTTTCTCTGGGTTCTCCTTGCTTGTTATGAACATGCCGCCTCCCCTTTATCCATTTATTGTTTCACTCCTATCGTGGTCTTTCCACAGACTACCCTGGGGGAGGGGTAGGGGGAGGGGTGGGGGTGGGCAGAGCTTTTCAAATACCATCTTCAAAGTTACTTGAATGAACGTTCTAGTGTTTCCTATTGTCCAAACAGGACAGACTCCTGCCCTAGGACTCAGTTAGGACTCCTGTTACCCCTCTGATTCATTTCCTCTGCTTTTTTTCAGGGCCATTAAGAGCAGGGCTTGTCACTTACTCAGTTTTATAGTCTTTCTAATGATGACATGGGTTCCTGGAACATAGCAAGGCTTCACACCCTATTTATAAAATTGAGTCACTGGAAGTGCCTAAGGGTACAGGAATCCATTCAAATTAAAGATCTTCTTATTTTATTGGAATAAGAGATGTAGAGTGAAGCTTCACATCTGGGATAATCTTTCAGCTGTGGACACAAACGTGGATTTTTAAAATTTAATTATTGTAGGATTTATCCACTGGCAACTGATTGTATAAAAGGGTTAATATTTATTAAAGGGTTATATAAACACTCACTAATACAAGATTGAATCTTGGGGGAATTCCTGGAGGGTTGAAATGTCCCACCCTATAGGGGCCTTTATAACCTCATTTAATAAACTTCTTTGTCAATCTGTTCTCATCTTCCCTTTGCTGGCTTTTATTTCCACAGAGGGTGTTTTAACACTGAGGGCAAAGCCCCCACCTCCTGAAGAATTTGTTGACTGTTTCCAGAAGTTTAAACATGGATTCAACCTTCTGGTAGGTGGGCTTTATTTATATATAATTAGAAGAAACAGATGGAAGAGATCAAAGACTAGTCAAAATGTTCCTGAAAATTAAATTAAGAGATACAGTTGTCCCTGTAGATCTGTGGGTGTATGCTTTGATTGGCCTTTAATTATAACATCTGATTGCAAGGCATGCGTGTAGAAGAGATACGCTTAGCTGAGAAGCAATGCCTGTGTTTCTTCTCATTCTCTTGGCTGCTGGAGCCCCTCTAGACAGAAGTGGTAGGGAGGGAATATCCTTCTGGGTCTGCCTTGGACTTCATGGGATTGTCCATCCTTGGAGTGATTGCATTATGGTAATGCAGTTTGTTTACTTATATCATAGGCCAAACTGAAGTCTCATATCCAGAACCCGAGTGCTTCAGATCTGGTTCATTTCTTGTTCACACCACTAAATATGGTGAGTATTTATTAATTAAACAAAGCAACTGTTCTTAGTATGTCAACTGTCCAAGGGTCTGAATTACTTGGGAGTGTTTCTTTGATTACCTTACATGGGTCCTGTTTTCCTTACCATGTATGTAAACTCTAGAATGTGAAGTTTGAGAATTGAAAAGGACACACACTTCACTTAGGATTGGAGACATGGCACACACATGTGCACATTGTATTAGCAATTTATTGCAACCTAGCTTTGTTACAAACACCTCATTTTCCTGAACAACTGGGAAAATTTGATGGACTCATGCTTAGGAATTCAAATCCAAAAGAACTAGATGTTACAAGACAAGGAAGGAACATGTAGAGGGGCTATAAATGTGTAAATGGCACATTCTAACCAAAGAATAAATGATTTAAAAGTATTTGTGTGTTGCAGGGGCGAGGGGTGTCCTAAAGAGATTGTCAGATCCCCAGAGCTGTAGTTAGAAGCAGCAATGAGCCCCTCACTCAGGTCCTTTGGAGGTGTCACACTTCCTGTTTACTATTCAGTCACTTCTCTGGCCTGGCTTTAAACACAAAAACGAAACTGGAATGACAAGGCAGCATGAAAATTGTTTCCAATATGTGGAAATGTATGTGATTTCTTTTTCCCTAAAGAACAAAGATAGAGCCATATACAACACAGACATTTCCCCCAATTTCTATTTAGAACAGAGGAAAAATTGGTACCATTGAATTCTTTAATGTCTGTCAGTC
Source organism: Phyllotis vaccarum (assembly GCA_033318265.1). Classification (NCBI taxonomy): domain Eukaryota; kingdom Metazoa; phylum Chordata; class Mammalia; order Rodentia; family Cricetidae; genus Phyllotis; species Phyllotis vaccarum. The sequence continues at coordinate 79,868,439 of JARWLC010000011.1, forward strand.
AAAACCAGAGAAAATTTAATATTTCTCACACATTTTATTAAAGCTTTTAAAAAAGAGAAAAATTAAGAAAACAAAGGCATAGACATCATACTGCCTTCCCAGAGCTGCCTAGGGAGAGTTTGAGTCCAGCTTTGCTTTCTAGACAAGACGTAAGTCAGCATGAATGTAGGAATGGCTGCCGACAGATGTTGGGGGCAGGGTTAGATGTCTCTTGTTATTGTCCAGATGACCTTCATTGTTGCTGGATGTGTCCGTATATTGTCCTATATTGAATTTCTGACAACCTAGTTATTGTTGAATTAGTCTTATTGAACAACTCTTTTAAAAATTAGACCAAATTTAATTGGTTCTGGCAGTCAATTCCAAAATCCAGAGGCTGAGGGTATGAAATGAGGAATTCGGGGCAGCTTAAGCTACACAGTGAGGTGAGAGTCATCCCAGCCTAAACAGTAAGACCTTCTCTCAAAAAATAAAAGCAACAGAAACAATAAAACAATGAGATCCATCGGGTCCCAATGGGAAGAAGTCAACACTAGCTCAGTAACAAAATAGGTTCTATAACACCTTTGATGCTGTCTTAGAATTATCACTGTTTATAAAGCAGCTTTTGTCATGGCTTTGTATTTTCACAGGTCTGAAATAGGTATCTAATAGGCACCTCGAGCCATGTCCCCAGCTCACAGTTAACCACTGTGATCAGCCTGCCTGTCTCAAAACATCTACCAATTTTATCTTTGCCGATCTCCAGAAAGACAACTTATCAATGTCCCCTCCTTCATCCTTCATGCAGGACCATAGACATTTTACTTGGTCAGGGAGCTGGGGAAGAGCTTTCACTGAGCTTCCTATAAGCCAGACAACGTTGAGTGTTGAGTGTTTTGCTTATAACTGTCTCCTTTCCATGTCCCTGTGCCACACAGACATGACCAAAATGCACAGGGGGGGGGGGGTGCGTGTCTGATGAATTTTTGGATATGAAATTATGGCCTATAGTACTTAACCCTTTTCCAATCCCCCCCCCCACCCTGCTAACCCAGAAGGCACAAGATTCTACTCCTTCAGTCCTTTAGTCAGCCCTGCATGTTTTCTGCAAATGCTTATAGGGTTGAAACTTTCAAGGCTGGGGTAGAATATAGTTCCTTTCAGCCTAGCCTGAGTTTGGAAAACTTAAAACAAGAGCCCCAAACAACTGAATCTGCCTGGTTGGCTCACACCTGTACTCCCAGCACTTGGGAGCCTGAGGCAAGAGGATTGCTGTGAGTTTGAGGACTGAGTGGGAGCCCTAGAAAGTGCAAGAGCAGTGTAGCCTGCAAAGTGAGACCTTGTCTAAAAAATCCAAAGACACAAACAAAACAGAAACCATAGTGTTGGCTAGGAAGGATTGGTGTGCTCACAGAAGATGTGCCTCCTCGGAGCTGGCCCACCTTGGGACTTCTTGCTTTTTTGGGGAAGGGGATAGATGGATGGGGAGAGGCGAGGCTGAAGGCTGACTGGGAGGGATTGGGAGGACGGAAGGGAGGGGGAGCAGGGGGATACATGGATGACGATACCATTTTTCAATAAAATAAATAAATAGGAAGAAAAGAGTCAGCCCGAGGCTTTCACCCAGTCTTTAATATTTGCATTGATTTCCCGCAGTGTTGTGTCTTCTGCAGTTTAAAGTCAATTACACCAAGAGAAAGTGAAAAATGAGCTTTATGTTATAATGTAGCGTGCCACTACTGTGCAGAAATTGCTTGAAGACAGTGGGTACCGGGTGAGCCCTGTTTCTGAATCACGCTGGCATTAAGGATTCCCAAAAGACATGGCACCTGAATTGGATTGAGGGCAATGGAAGAAGGGTGTGCAGGGTTACTAGAAAATCCTGTGTTCACAGAGGCACAAAACAGCAGAGCCTACCAGAGAGAGCTCCTGATTCTGAGGCATTGTCTCAGTCTAGAGTCGTTCAAAAGGGGGGGGGGGATAGAAAGAGAGAGAGAACACAATAAAGTTTTTCTTCCTGAAGCACATCTCTGAGAAGGCCAGATTCTAACAAAGTCTATCCAGTCTGTCTGCTACTAGATAACGGCCCTCCCTCAGCCAGGACATCACTCCTGTGAGGCAAATGTGGAGCTGTTTTCAGACACACACTTGTCATTGTTTGCTTATCAAAGTGTGCACCTGTTTCCCGCTGACCATTAAAGTGTCCCTCTCTCAAATCAGGGAAACTTACTAGAATTGGATTCTGTTGTCGTGGGGTTAGCTCCAATCCTCTCCTCTCTCCCCGTTCTGCTCCATCCCCTCTCCTTCCCCCTCCCTCTCTCTGGGTCCTCTTCAGTTTTATCCTTCCCCATAGGCCTAGCGTGAACTGCTAACTGAAGGCTCCTTTCTTTCCCCCTCCACAGCATTCATCCTGGATCCATAGTTTCTAAAGTTGGCATCACAGGTTTGCCATTTGCAGCTGGTATCATAAAATAGCAGAAAGGCACAGAAGTTATAGATGCCTAGCTAAGTCAGCGGATAAAAGCTCTCCACACTGCCATTGTATTTTATAGGAACCGTAATAGATGAGTATAGCCAGTACATAGGTCCTTAAACTATTTAAATTTGAACACTAATGCATCCTCATACTGGATAGGTCATTCTGAAAAGGTCTTTTCACTCTCTAATAAGTTATACAACATCAGCTTTAAAGTCGAACATGGAGAAATTGTGCTTAGTTTGGATTTGATTTTTGTGCATAAATGTCAGCGTATACAAATAATCATTTTCTTGCTAAAAAGATTTGTTCTCTATCTAGGTGGTCCAGGCAACAGGCGGTCCTGAACTGGCTAGTTCGGTACTCAGCCCACTGTTGACTAAGGATACAGTTGATTTTCTAAACTATACAGTCACTGTGGATGAACGGCAGCTGTGGATGTCACTGGGCGATACCTGGCTGAAAGTCAGGTAGGCACATGAGGGCTCAGCCTCTGGGACCTGTGATGGCGAGCACTCTCTGTTGGTTGCACTAATCCAGGGAGACACTCGTGTAAGATAAAGAACTACATGTTGTGAGATGAAGACGCTGATGCCATTGAAAAGCTTGTTGCTGCCAGGCAGAGATGGCACGTGTCTTTAAACCCAGCGGAGGCAGAGGTAGGCTGATCTCTGTGAGTTCAGGACCAGCCTGGTCTACAAAGCAAAGGCCAGGATTGTTACACAGAGAAACACTTGAAAAACCACACACACACATGCACGCACGCACGCACGCACGGAAAAAGAAAAGCATGTTGTAAAGTTGGGCCAGGCTTTTCAGGTAAAGGTGCTTGCTGCCAAGCCTGACAGCCTGAGTTCCATCCCTGAGATCCACATAGTAGAAGGAAAGAATTGACCTGACACTGTTGTGACCTCCAGATATGTGCCATGGCATGTGCACACCCCCTCCAACATGCATGTGCGTGCATGCGCGTGCGCACACACACACACATACACACTAATTTGAAAAATTAAAAAATAGTAAAATTAAAACCCTGTTGTCAAGTAAAGGAAGTATAATGTTTGCAGAAGGGGAGGAGTGTGACGTCAACAGATGGTGACCCATTGGCCTGGTGACGTGGCAGAAAAAGAAAGAATGAGGCATCTATTTCTCAGGAAGACTTGGCTTTTCGAGCCAGCATCTAACAGTCCAAATGGGGATAGGTATATACACATATACAAGCAAGCACACACACAGACACACACAGAGAGATATACACACACACACCCCTACAAGCACACAGCGTATGCTCTGTGTTCCTCCATGTGTTTTCTAGAGATATGTTTGTTGTTTCTGTTTCACAGAGGAGGAAAGAGGCTCAGAAAGGTTGACTCATTTCCTTAACTCATATAACATCCTAAGTGGCCAAGCTCCAGAGTCGGGGTTCAGTAGGATGTGTAGGATTGCTATGACTTTAGAGCGGTTGACAGAGACACAGAAGACAGGGCAGTGAGAGTTCAGAGATGAGGGAAGAGGGACTTCAGGGTAGTCTCGGGGAAGTCCACAGTTGGGGAGAAAGGTTAGGAGGAGTGGCATAAATGGAGGCATCCAGAGGTGACTGGGGCTTGTTAGAACGCCCTCCCAGCTGTGCTAAGGAGCAGATGCTGGAGGCTGTGGAGAATGACCAGCCTTGTGAACAAGAGTATGACATAGTCATGCCTACATTCTCCTCCACACTTTTCCTTCTTTCTCTCTCTAACTTTGTTGATAGATGTTTGCTGAGTTAACTGCCAAGGCTAGTCGTTTGCTGAGTAAACTGCCAAGGCTAGTCGTTTGCTAAGTTAACTGCCAAGGCTAGTCGTTTGCTAAGTTAACTGCCGAGGCTAGTCTTTTGCTGAGTAAACTGCCGAGGCTAGTCTTTTGCTGAGATAACTGCCAAGGCTAGTCCTTATCGTGTTATCCTCCTGCCTCAGCCTCTGAAGGTTCTGGGATTACAGGAACGCACAACCAGTTGCATTTCCACGCACCTGTTTTCAAAGATCAGTTTTCTAGCCGGGGCCACCAGGGACAAAGGTTACCTTATTCAGAGGGCTGGGGGAAGGGTAACAGTGTAGCACTGGCTCCTTAGTAATCACTTTCTCTGGTTAGAACCGTCACCCCTTGGAAAAGAGGTGCGGGGGCTACCTTTAGAATCATCATCACTTGTCAGTAAAGAGATTGAGACAAACTGTTAGCGAAAGCTCACGTGTGTCAAGCGGGGCGGGTCATACAGCATTTCCAGCTTCATGGGATGCCCCTTAGTATGTTTGTTTGACCAACCCTTTTTCTTTTCCTGTGTAGAGCAATTAGCTCAGGGTAGTGACCACCTAGCCACTAGTCTCTTGTCTCCCTGTAGAGCTAGTCTAAAAGATGCGCACCAATTCACTGTTTTTTTATTTTATTGAAACACACAAGACAGTCCCGCTTACCTGGTCACTTGCTGGACTTTGGCCACTGTGTAGATGGGGATATAATATATACTCTGTTTTACCAAACTGGAATTCCTTGAAGTGCTGTGCACTGCTTTCCATGTTGTAAATACGGTTTGTCTTTGTGTGCTTATTTATAATTTCTGTCTATCAGTAGATCATATTCTATAGTTCCCATGTTATTTGTATCTTCATTAGAAGATTTAGTAGCTTTTATTTTATGTCTATATCTAAGTCCTACATGTATATATATGCATTACATGCATGCCTGGATGAAGGTGTTGGATCCTTGGAACTGAAGTTACATGTGGGTGCTGGAAACTAAATCTGAATCCTCTGGTAGAGCAACCAGTGCTCTTAACTGCTGAGCCATCTCTCCAGCCCTTTATTGTCTTTGTTTTGTTTTGTTTGTTTTATGAAATAGGGTTTCTCAGAGAGTAGCCCTGGCTGTCCTGGAATTCACTCTACAGACAAGGCTGGGCTTGAACTCATAGCCCTGGCTGTCCTGGAATTCACTCTACAGACAAGGCTGGGCTTGAACTCACAGAGAACCACCTGCCTCTGCCTCCCCAGTGCTGGAATTAAAGGCTTAAACTACCACTGCCAGTCTCCAGCCTTTATTTGGAATCTTATACTGTGTAAAATCAGCTTAAATATATTTGTAAAATGTTAAATTTATGCCAGTTGTGACGCTATGACGAGCCTAGGCCAGGTTTTAATTTTTTTTTTTCCATCAAGGCTTATTAAACCTGTCACATCCTGTAGAATACAAAAATAACTTGAGGTCCTTAGTGACTTTGTTTTGAGCCCTACCACAAAATCAGAAAATGTAATGATGGTTTAAATAGCTATATCAAGAGGAAGGATATAATTAGCCTTTAACGTGGGGAAACAAACCGGTCACTTCAGGTCCTCATTAAGGATATTAGGCAATAAGTGTGGGTTGGAAAACACGCAAAAAGGGGAAGGATCAAGAAGGCACAGAATAATTAGAATAAAAGGGCTCATTTTGTCATACTAGACCTGTCACATAAGAGCATATCACCTGTGAAAGTCAGGCGGAGGGCACAGTGGCAGAAGCAAAGCTTTAGTCTCCGCATTAGCGAGTCTGTGATGTGAGATGGATGGTGATGGCTGATGAGTGGGTGTTGATGGTGACCTCAGACTAGTTGACTTTCCTAATTAAGATGAAACTGGTACTTTTAATTTATAAAGTTGGTCATCTGCTTCCTTTTAGGAAATTTTGCAGTTAAAAAAGAATCATGAACCTTCATAAGAGTCTTAGAGGTTTCTATTTTCAAAGATACCCCACCGTTTTTAAAGGGAGAGACAAGAACTGGAAAGAACTTTAGATACCGCTGAGTCCCGAGCTTTAAATACTTACTGTGTTGCGGTTCTCGTCCACACGTATTAAGAAACCAGCAACCATGCTGAGCACCAGGCTTCAGGAAAAGTTAAGACAAAGTTGGGAAACAGACCATACAGCAGAATTGAATCACTTTTATTTTAGTTGTTTGAAATATTGGCATAAATAGGTTTTCCCCTTCTGAGAAATAGAGTTGTTTTTATGTTTGGCTGTCCGCATAAATGGAAATTGTGCCTGAGAACACGTTATTTAACATATAAACTCGATGTCATCCTACAGAGCAGAGTGGCCGAAAGAACAGTTCATCCCGCCTTATGTTCCGAGGTTCCGCAATGGCTGGGAGCCCCCGATGCTGAACTTCATGGGCGTTCCCATGGAGCAAGACATGTACCAGCTGGCCGAGTCTGTGGCTAATGCAGCAGAGAACCAGCGCAAACAGGACAGCAAGAGACTGTCCACAGAGGTCAGGATCCATTGAGTTTGATTTCCATGATTGGTGTGACAGTTACTGAGCGTTATCCCTTACTGAGGGCTGTTCTAGAACCAGTGACTAAGTGTTACCCTCTCCTGCTGCTGCGGTCTCTAGCTGCTTCTCTTCCCCTGCCCCAGATGAGTCACTCTCTGTTCCTCTGTCCTCTTTGTCTCTTTTCTCTGGCAGGGGCTTGCCCTCAGGCACTGTTTCTTCTGTTTTCCTTTCCTGGTGTTAGACCCTCCAGGCAGTTCCTAGATCTTGATTCTAAGCAACTCTTTCAGGAATCCCACAGTTCCGCCCTTCTCCCCCACCCCCACCCCTCTCTTTTCTTCTATCCTGCCTTCCTCTCTCCCTGATACTGTGGCTATCCTCCGGCTTCTCCTCCTGTTCTCATATTCAGAAGTGTGGAGAAGCAAGGTGTATGTGGACTTTAGTCCTCTGACAAATGACCACAGCAGTGTTGCGTCTACAGAAGACTATGTGTTTAATCTTTCAGTTATGAATTAAGCTTTGGAATATAGTCCTGTTTGGGGAGCAAATGACAGGTATGAAATTAAAAAATTCTATTGGAAAGGGAAAATTGAACAATATTTAAACCCATTCCAATGGGATGTATAAATGGGATACTCACAACCTACGTAACGGTGTGGGTAAGGACTAACATGAAAAAGCAATAGTGAGTGGCAACTAGATGCTCCCAAGACATTCTTTTAAAACTCTTTTGATGAGTAGGTTTATAATTTGGCAAACACAGTATGCAGAACGGCATTAGCAAATCACTGTATCTCTGACCATTTTTAAGAAGAAACATTCATGTAAGTTAAACTGCTTAAAATTTTTCCTTTGGACAAGGTTTTCTTTGGACAATGATGTTATATAGGAAATTTGTTGTGCTCTGTGGGCTGGAGAGACCGTTCAACAGGTACAGAGCTTATGTGCAGACAGGAAGACCTGTCACCAGCTCCAGACACCCACCCCTCATGACCAAGTCAGGTTGGATGATGTGTACCTGGAACCCTAGAGGTGGGGATTGGAGACAGGAGGATCCCTGGGGCTCGTTGACTGGCTAGTCTTACTCCATCAGTGAGCTTCTGATTCAGTAGGTGACCTTGTCTCAAAAATATAAGGTGGGAGCAATGTAAGAAGCTATTGGTGTCAGACTTAGGGTCACATATGTGTGCAACACATGACACACACCCTCAATACAGACACAAATTTTTCTATAAAAGGCAATATGTTACTATCCAGAATTTTAAAATCTAAAGCTAACATACTTCTTCGAGGCCTTCTTTCTGTGCATGTGACTGTTTTCCCTCTGGCTACATGGAAAGGAAGACTGGACTTCGTGCTTGGCCTTTGGTTTAAACGCCTGATAATAGTGACCTTCTACTCCAGGCACTGACTGGGTAGCATATGTCCCTGCCCGAGTCTGATAGTTCAGACCTATGTCTATGAAGCTCTTTTCCATTTAGAAAGCAACTGCATATGTGTGTGTGGGGTGGGGGTGGAGGGATGCAAGCACACAGGAAATGGTAATTCATTTGATGTTGCCATAGTTACAGCTGTTTGTGAGTCACAGAAATGTCCAGCTTATGGTGTTTTTATCTTACACAAAAAAATATGCCACTTAATCATGTGTGCCTTGGAAAGTCACACCCTTGGAAAGTCACACCTTTGGAGTGCTTTTATAGTTTCTGTATTTAAAGAGGGAACAGTCCTAGGCTGTGAGTGTGTGTCTACACCTGTCTGCTCTCAACACATAGTTTTAAAAGAAGCGTTATTGAGGACCCTTCTTGTCATGTGCTGTTATTTTCTTGCTATAAAATATTTTTCGTTTTATGATTTATGTAGCCATGCAGAGGTTTAAGAAGATGAAATAAGAGATGCCTGCTAGGTTGGGATTTTGCAGGGGGAAAGTACGCAGGTGATGGTGACTTAAACAGAGACGTGAGATCTTGCTAGGAGAAACTTCATTACATTTTATTGCTACTATAATAAATGTACTTACAGCACGTCTTGAGCAATACAGGATCAGGTGATTTTGTTTGGAATTGAAGGCATAGGTGACATTGAGTGATGAGTGTGGGTGACAGACTTCCCTGCTTCCTCTGAAGAATCAGCCAGGCTGTGTAGTTGCCACTTAGTCACTTGTCCCCTCGACCTCCTCCTTGGCACACCCAGTCGCTCTCCGGACCTGTGACTTCATACTGTCCAGGAACTATTCTTTCTGAGAACTAGGCAAAAGTGGGAATGATTCTAGCAACTTCTGGCCCCAGTTGTTCAAGACTTTAATTTTATTCAAATTACCTAATTGAATTTCATATCTATGCTGGCCCTTGGGGAAATGATTAGTGGAATTGACTGATCCTAGGTGTTTACATGGCTGGAAAATAACCTATTTGTATTTGTTAGTGAGGATCTGATCCCCTATATATACCAGGTGGATATGTAATTGTGGTTTTTGACATCCACACCGGCCCAGAGAAGACATCACCTGTGGATGAAGGCAACCTTGTTCTTATGAGACTTATCATTAGAATTGGCTGTTGTGACCATCTAGCTTAGATACTCTCAAAGCTTTCCCAAGTTCGGATAGTTTGCCCCAGTAAATCCCAAGATAATGCAAACTCCAGGGAATTCATCTGCTTCAGCATCAAGTACACTTGCCCACATTTCTTTTTACGTATGGAAATCCTGTGAAATCTGGAGGTGACCTTTTGGGTTCTTTTTCATACAGTCTGAGCATATGACCCCCCTCCCCCGTGGCTTTAAAGCCATAGGCCACAGACATCTACTGTCCTTTGGTAGCAACCAGTGGTCTACATAGTGTTAACTACAGGAAAAAAAAATGATTACAGAATTATCTCCTCCTAGACTCTTTACTAACAAGGTCAAAGTTTTTGTGTGTGTGTATTTATAGTGACTGTTAGAGTGACTCTGATCAGCCATTGGCAACAGAATTTTAAAATGATGTCTGGGGGTACTTTTTAAAAATAAAAAAAAAGCAGTAGAGTGATGTAATTCCATTATAATATGGTACAAAAAATTTTCATGTGATATTTATTTCACTAGAGTATTAACTGTTCCTTACACAGGGAGCAAAGGTCAAAGGTCATCTTCCAGTTTTATTGTTTAGAGCATTAAAGTTTATCTACGATCAAAACCATATACTGCTGAAATTCCCCAGAAAAGAACTTTCTGCTTTTATATCTAATATTTTCAGAATTAAGATTTAACCTATACAGAATGACAGGAAAATGAGACACTCTGTGTCTTAGCCTAATAGCACACTGAGCAAATGCCGTGACAATGGAAAACAGTTGTTACAGTTTTGGGCAGGGTTTGGTTGACTGACAGGGGAGCTCATGCCATAAGTGCTTGGTGACACTCCAATATAATTCTTCTTCCAGCATTCAAGTGTGTCCAACTATTCTCCAGCTGATGGCTATGCAGCCAATAACAGTGTGTACAACAGAGGACCACATCTGGACCAAGGGGAGGCCGCCGTGGCTTTCAAGTCAACTCCGAATCGCCACATAGATAGGTAACACTCAGCAGGTGCCATGTGAAGCTCTATGGGTAGCTGTGGGTGACTTAGGCTAATAGTGTTGGAGGCAGGGCGTGGGGGTGGAAGGTTAGGGACAGGGTGGGGTAGGTGTAGGCTTTGCTTGTCAGTTCTCTAAATGATTTGGTGAGGTTTCCAGAACTGGCTTTGGTGAGCAGGAGAGGGGTTGTTTAATTGGTTCCTCCCAGATAGTCACCAAAGAGCCCTCCCAGGCAGAGAACCAGGCTCAGTGAATACAAGGTGTGCTGCACAAGCGTTAAGGCCCAAATTCTGACACCTAGAACTCAATAAAATGGACATATTAGCACATGTCTTTAAGCCCAGAGCTCCTTCTGTGAGACAGGAAGATTCCCTGAAGCCAGAAGGCCAGCTAGCCTTGTATGCAGCATAGGGCAATAGAGCCTGTCCCAAGCAGGTTAGAAGTGACAACTGACCTCCTTACCATGCCATGGCCAGCACTCACCGCCCTCACTCCCCCTACAGCAAGTTTACTCAAAGAGTTTCCAACTCAGTAACCTATGAAGGAAACAAGTTCTTCTTTTTCTATCTCTGCCAAAAACTAAAAACAAAATACAAAACCTAAAATTCCCCTCCCCTCCTGTAGGTAGACTATTAGACTCATTAGAATAAACGAGGTATGGCAGCAAATGCCTTCGTCCCAGCACTTCTGTTGAGTTCAAGGCCAGGCTGGCTACATATTGTGCTTTGAGCTAGCCTGGTCTATGGTATAAGCCTCTGCTTCTATCTCATTCCCTCTCTCTGCCTCTCTCTCTGCCCCCCCCCCCCGTATGTACTAGAGATGATTAACTGTTTAAAATAGAGACCATACCTTTTCATTTTCATTGTTTCCTTTTATTTTTATTTCAAGATTTAATTTAGCTAAACATGGAAAGTTGGAAATCTAGAATAAAAGAACTCCATAAAGTTTCCATTTTTACAAACGGTGTCATTTTCCATCAGTTAAGATTACTTAAACATGAGCCTAAACCAGAAGAGAAAGAAAGTATGAGATGTTGGTATCAGAGACACAGAGGGATGCACAGTTACTTTATTCATGGAGTGCCCCAGCATTTCACTCTCCAAAGGGAGTTGTTTTTCCAATTTATTATCTTCCTGTGGCATCTGAGATCTGGGGATGTTGCTCAGGTCCAAGTTGTTCATTGCTTGCCAGGCATGCGTAAGGTTCTGGGTTCAGTCCTCAGCACCACAGAAAACCATGACAGTGGCACACACCTATAATTCAAGCACTTGGAGATGAAGACAAGGGGGTCAGAAGTTCAAGGGCACCTCAGTAAGTGCCAGGCTAGCCTGAGATGCATGGTTCCCTGTCTCATAAAAAGGTCGAAGGAACTTTGTTAAGGATAATATGGAATAATCCATAGAAATTGTACAGGTGTTATCTAAGGGCACCAGTAGCATATTGAATTGAGTTCAAAGAAAAGTCAGCAATGAATAATGCATTTTGAAAATGTCAAAATATAAATATAAATTTTAATTATTTAAAAAAATGATTAGTGAGTGGGAAGATGGCTCAGTGGAGAAAGCATTTGCCTTGCATGTGTGGGAAGGGAGTTTGGATCCTCAAAACCATACAAAAGCTGGCCAGACTTGGTGGCCACTTCTAGATACAGCATCTGAGAGACAGAAACAGGGAATTCCCAGAGCAAGCTAGCTAGCAACACAAGCGAGAGTCGATGAGCTCTGGGTTCAGGGAGAGACCTCTCCTCAGCTGGAAAACGGAAGTATTAGGGAACAACACGGATATCAATTCTAGGTCTCCATGAGTATGTACACACATTTGTATGTAGCCTTACATATACGCATGCATTGTGTGGTCCATCAGTCACTAGGTAGGTACAAATTTGGTAGACGGAGTGACTAAATGGTTGTGTCCAACATTTCCGTCTTTCCCTGCCTGTCCCTGAATCTGTGAAGTACAGTATTGCCCATTACCCATGGCTTAGCCTCTACCCTGGGCTGTGGTATCTTCCAAGCCTTTAAATCTTACCTTGTTCTGTATGATCTTTATAGGACCCCAGGGAACTATGTCTTTGATTTATTCTTTGAACCATGTCTTTTAAAATTGACTTAGGAAGTTAAAGTAAAGCTATTACTGTAATGAAATAAAATGTAAATTTAGAAATCTGTAGCAGATAAGAATTTTATGAACTTTTAAGAATTGACATTATGATTGAGTTTCAGGTTTTCCTTAGAGAATGTCTGGAGTTCAAGGCTGGTCTGGGATACATCCTGAGTACCAGATCAGCCATAGCTACATAGCCAGTCCTGATCTCGAAAGCAAAACCAAAAATATAACAAAACTACAGAGCAGATGTAAAGGCAGCAGTAATCTCCGGGTTGTCTGTCTAACCAGCTGCATCAGCTAGCAGTAAATTTTGGTCTCTCAAAAGTAAAGTCAGCTACCTCAGAGCATGATGATTTGACCAAATAATAGGTATACTTTACACAGCACCTACTGTGCACGTGAAACCAATTGCATTTAATCATAATCACAAAAGTAAATTCAAAGCCCTTGGGTGGATCACATCAGATGAGGACTTTCTGGGAGCTTTTGCAATAATGACACATTTTCTTTACAACATAGAAAATAATCAGTTATCCTAGCCACTGCCAGCTGTCCCCGTTTAAAGTGATCGCAGCTAAGAAGAAGGTTGCTGATGCCTTGCTATAGATTAAAAACAGTTCCTTTATTTACCAGTGATATTCACAGCGTACAGAAAGATATCCCACATCAAATTATGTTTTTGAGGGAGCTCTCTCCTTGCTTTTGATAACTGAGCCAAGAATCCTCTAAAATGGTCCCTGTATAAAATTGTTAATGTGTTTAGTCGGTTATGAAATGTTGCTGAGTAAGTGAAGTTATGACTGTCTTCAGCCTCTTTTAAATTCACACTTATATTCTCCTTTCATGGTCCATATGCTGGTCATTGTCTCTCACAATTTCTTCTTTATCTCTGGGATGGAGTCTCACATAGTCTAGGATGCCCTCACACATCTGTAGTCCAATGCCTCAGCCTCTCGCATGCTGACATTCTACACATATAACACCATGGCTGACCATTATGTGTGTTTAGTAAATAGCTCACGGTTTTAGAGTCTGAATGTGGCTCAGTACCAACTAATCTTGGAATTCTGCATCATTTTCTTTTGTCTGGGCAATCGTTTGTTCTAAAACGACAACAACAAAAGTCACTTATTTATGTGTGCATGCCTATTCCACCACCACCTCTGTATGTGTGCCAGATGGAGGCCAGAAGAAGGTATGAGATCCCAGAAGTTGGAGTTACAGGTGATTATTAACCCCATTGCGGGCGCTGTGAACGGAACGCCAACAGAGCAGTGCCCTGTTGTAGCTGAGCCAATAGGAAGGACCCTGAGGTTCCTTTTAATTCTCATACTTTTGAAAGGGTTGGACTGGTCCTCATGTTTACGTTTGTTCTTGGGCTTTAGAAAACCTAGTAGAATGACAGTTATTCCTTCCTTTTTATAGAAGTTATGACTCAGTCAAAACACAAACCAAGAAATACGCCAAATCCAAATATGACTTCGTGGCGAGAAACAGCAGTGAGCTCTCGGTTCTAAAGGATGATGTCTTAGAGGTAACTGATTCCCATCTTCTTGTTCTCCTAAGAAAGTAAATTTGTTGTATTCTTCTAATATGTCTCTGAACATTCTGAAAGAGAAACCGAGACCAGGAAATTGACTCGTTGAACACAGTACATGCTGGGCATCTGTATTCTTTAGAAGTATTAGCTACTCAGTGTATCCGACCCCATAATAGTGTTTGTTACACATTCAAGTAAGAGAGACATAGAGCACCACGGAAGAGGGAATGGATTTCTTGGCTTGCCTTGTCTTTCCTTTCTTTGGGCTTATTCATTTTGGAACCAAGGAGCTGGTTCATTTTGGAACTGAATACATTCAGTGGAGAAGAATCATGACAGTTTAATAAAAGAAGACATTTCCTCTTTCTGGGAGAATTCACCAGTACTCCATTTGGAAATCACATTGAGGGCAGTGCTTCTTAGGCTTATACGTTAGAGTACATTTCTTGATACATACAAAGCATTTTGTTAAAAATAATTTTTATAATTTCCCTTTCTATTCCACAATGGAAACCATAGAACTTTCCAGAATGACCATCTAATTGCCCTTTGAGTACCTCAGATGATGCGCATACATTCTGAAGACAAAGTATGTATTTGGGATAGGTTTTGTCATAGTGTCTATTTCATGCAAATATTAATAATTGTGAATCTTTGTGTTATTTCTAAGAATTTCAGTCTCACATGTTCATACTCAGCTCATTATCAGACACAGAAGGAATTTTCTTGATTAAAATTGAGAAATAAATTTGAACTTTGCCTGTGAGTGGGTTTTCTTATCAGAGTTGCTCTTTGTTCCTTGCATAATGACAGATACTTGATGACAGGAAGCAATGGTGGAAAGTTCGGAATGCCAGTGGAGACTCTGGGTTTGTGCCAAACAACATTCTGGATATTGTGAGACCCCCAGAATCTGGAGTGGGGCGTGCTGACCCCCCATACACACATACCATACAGGTAACTTGGGTTCTGGCAGAGGTTAATATTTAAAGACTTCCAGGAACAGGAATTAAGTGCCTTTTCTGTATTAATCACTTTGAGATTGAATTGGTTATATTGTTGAGAGTAATATGGAGAGACAGTAGAGAATTAGCATGTTTTCTTATTCATTTTCTAAGGAATCTGTTAAGTGCCCAGCAATAAGTTGCTACTCTGAATGTTTTTTTATACCAATTTGTAATATTTCTACAAATATAATTTTTTATCTTGGCCCATTGATGTGGCCACAAGACCAGCTGGGGGATAGAACTCTATGCTTTACAGCCTTTACTTCAGCCTATTAAATGTTCAGTCTCTGGCCAGCCTTAAATTCACATTCAGCATGTGTCAGCACATGCATGAGTATTTGTCCTGCTGTTCCAGTGTTTTCCTTTATGTTAAAGTTAAATGTATCTGTGTTGTAGATGAGGTAGTACAGACTCTTCCCAATGACGCTGAAGACTTTGCAAAGCTCACACAAGCCACCATTGCAGGATTTGAGTTGTCTGGTCAGTTTTTTCCATTTTGGCAATTGTACTCCCTTGAGCTGGCTTTCTGGAGTGAGGTCCTGATGTGGGATGTCTTTCTGTATGCTGTGAATGTCATTCCTTATTAATAAAGGAACTGTCTTGGCCTATGGCAGGCATCTTAGACGTAGGTGGAGAAACTGAAGCATAGATAGGGGAAGGAGGGTGGAGTCAAAAGAGCCACCCTAGAATCAACATGTATAAGTAACACAGGTAAGCCATAAGCCACGTGACAAGACAGATTAATCAAAATGAGTTAAATTAAAATACAAGAGCTAACTAACAATATGCCTAAGCCATAGGCCAAACATAATATAATTAATATAAACGTCTTAGTCGTTTTTGAGGGCCTAAACAGCAGCAGATAGGTCCAAACCTTAAGTCTAGTTCGGGCCAAAAACTCATTCAGGCGATTCAGGCGTTACTTAAGGAAGCCCAGATGCATAGCTCCTGAGTTCAGGACCCGTACAGGGCATGGCCAGAACTGATAGAGACCCAGGGAACTCTGACCTGTGCCCTGTTTGTTCCTATGTTCTTGGAGAGCAGATCAGCAGCCCAGCATGGGATAGCTCCACTCTCCAAGAATTGTCTTAAGGTTCACTCTGTATCAGTGAGTGTTTATACAGCCCCTTAATAAATATTAATTCTTTATATGATATATTACAAATAGAAATGATGGACTCTGTCATGCATAACCTCTAAACTCGAGTGGTTTCTTTTCCATGCCTTAGGGAAGAAGTCTTTTAATTTTCAATCTTGAAAAATACACTGTTCCTAGCTCCATTTTTTTTTTTACTTTGATTTCAAACATCACTGATTTGTGTAGTAGCTTCATGGGATATGGTGTGAAGCAGTTCATTGTTGGTCAAGTCTAGGCTTGAAGAAGACAATGTGTCCAGGCCTTTAGGTGGAGTTCGTCAGCATGGCTGCCACACTCAGTGATCTGAGCACTTAGAACTCATTGTGATCCTCAAGTCTTCTGTAGATCCTTGCCCCTTCCCAGAAGCATTTGGTCTTACTAAAGGCCACAAGCCAAGCACACACCTGGTATAAAGAATTCTCATCTTTTGGTGTGGAGACACATATTCGTCTTCCCAGAACTTGGGGAACAGAGGTAGGATGATCAGGAATCCATTGTCATCTTGCACTAACATAGTAAGATTCTGCCTCAAAAAAAAGAAAACAAAGACAAATTTTGGTATTTTTCTCTATCTTGTCATGCTATAAAGTGGTGGCAGTAGCAGTCTGTTTCCTGTGCTTGGCATTTTGTTCCGTCTTGTTTTTTCCTGGCTTGACATGACATATTTACTTACTTATACAACCATTTGTCATTAGCTTCTGATGCCAAAGAAGGAATTTGAATTATTCAAGGTATGCTCTGCTGTGTTTCTCATGGATTTTTGCAGTGGATTTTCTAACTTAATTTTCCATACTGCTTTCTTTCTGTAAGTTCCTCCTCTTCTAAGTGTGAGATGTGGTCACCTGGCACAATGATGTGAGGCCTCTCTCAGAGGATGATGCCAACCCTCTGCTTTCTTTCCTGAAAGTTTTTTTTTTTTATCTTATTCTTAACAATGATGTCATATATGTTTGAAATGTGGATCTGAAACCCTGAGAGGGAATATTTGCTCTTTGAGAAGTAAAGAGTTTTAAACATTCTAACATGACAAAGTGTAGCATGCACTATTTACAAAGGATATCCTTCGGTTACATAGGCAAATAGATCCAGGACTTTCTAAGCTTATGTATTAAAAACAATTACTCAAATTGAATTTTGCTTGTGTGCATGATTCGTAGGAACAGATAAACTGAAAATAAGGTAACTTAATTAAGCTCGTAAATAATGTACATTCTGTGTATCTATCTCTACTTGGGACTCCCTAAGAAGGAATCTGGCTTTCATTCTTTACTGGCTTGCTATTTGGTCTTACCTTTTACTTCAGCTGTGACTCCTGGCCCACACTGTGTATTGACTTTCCTGTTTCAAGCTTGCATCGGGCTAAAATGAACCCAAATGATTAGTACTCACCACAGGCAAAAATAGCCCTTGGCGAGAACACAAAACCCATTCTCCCTGACCCTGTTCTTTCACAGAACCTCATCTTATATTTTTGTCAGCTTTGGCACCATCAAGAGTTTATTTTTTAAGTGTTCACAAGTTCCAGGCGTCTCTGCTGAAACCTTGTATAAATAGAGATTTGTGGTCACTAAGGGGGACTGCATGCTCTGGCTGTTCCACAGTCTCACTGTAGAGATGTGTGTGGAAGAGCACTTGTGGGTATGAACTCTCTCCTCTCCCCTCTGCCTCCCTCTCCTCTTTGCCCCTCCCCTACCTCTCTTTACATGTAGAGTTGAGGGTGATGGCCTGCCTTTGAAAAGTATTGCAAACTCTCCACCCCTTTAGTGTCTAGAAACTCTGGGCTGAATGCAATAAAGATCATGTAAGTCACTACATGCCACATTGCAAACTTGGGCACAGAAGAAATAAGAGGCTCAGAGTTCCACAGCAGCATGAAGCCAGGATGGGGACCCTGCCATGTGGATCCAGAGCTGGTGCTCTGATGTACTTTTGTACTCCAGAGAGGGCTCGGGAGACATCACCATCTCCCTTCATTTGAGCAGGGCTCTGTTGTATAAGTACTCTGAATACCTCTCCCATACATTGTATCTTGAGAACAGTCCACCTGATTGGTCATCATTCTTAGAATAGCCCCCCCCGAATTAATTTCTTACATTTTATATGTCCTTTCTTTTTTAAAAATAATTTCATAAAACTGTACATATGATATGATAGGCTGGCAAAGTGGGCATTCTGGGAAGACAGGAACTGGGTGTTAACTGCTTCTATGCACTCTCTGACTCATGAGGGTTTTTAAAAAATGGACACGGTTGTGTTTCTCTTTTTCATCCCCTTCCATTTCTCTGAGGGAGCAGTTCCTAGTGAGGACCCAAGGGCAGCCCTTGTCTCTTGTTGCACCTCTTTGTCTGGCTTTCTATCCTGACAACAGGGGTTCTCACACTTGCAGCAGCAAGGACTAAGTGCCAGGTTACTAGCCCACACGTTTGGAGAGATCTTTAACAGCTCTCTAAAGCAGACTCCTCCCCATGGCTTCAGCAGCATTTTAAAAATTTAGGAGGAAGAGATGTGATAGAGCACTTACCAAAGTGTATGTGTTTATGCATGTGTATTATGGTGTGTGTTTGTGTGTGTGTGTGATGCGGTGTGTTTGTATGTGTGTATGATAGTATGTGTGTGTGCACGTGTGTGTATGATGGGATGTGTTTGTGTGTGTGTATGATAGTATGTGTGCACATGTGTGTATGATGGGATGTGTTTGTGTGTGTGTATGATAGTATGTGTGTGTGCACGTGTGTGTATGATGATGTGTGTATATGATAGTATGTGTGTGTGCACATGTGTGTGTATGAGTGTGTGTATTTGTATGTGCGTATGATAGTATGTGTGTATGATGGTGTGTGTATGTGTATCATAGTATGTGTGTGCACCTGTGTGTGTATGATGGTGTGTGTGTGTGTGTTTCAGTGAAGCCACAGGAGAAGAGAATACATGCTTTTTAATGGACACAGAAAAGTGGCCTGGCTTTCCATTAAAAGTTAGCCCCTACTCCCCACCCAGGGCTTTGCAGTATTATCTGGGCCACAGATGGCCCCCAGGTGCTTTCTTTTCATCCTGAATCTACTACCACAGAAAGTTTTTTGATCATTTTTTTTACTTGATTCCCAGGCTAGCTAGCACTAGCCCTCTCCTGGGTAGACTGTTTCTCATGGATTCCCCTGCTGTGTGATGAGCAGAAATGACTTCCTCTCTAAGCCACCACAGCTGGCCTAAAGAATTCTTCTATAGGTTTTTCCTGCTCCACCAGGGAGGGAAATTAAATAATGACCAGTGTCCAACCATGTCAGGTCTTGTCCACCACTACCTGTCATGGCGTCATTTGGTGAGAATTCAGATCTTGGTTCTGTTGCTAGCTCTGTTCCCTTAGAGAAAGAATTTTAGTCTGTTCATTTCCCGCGTGCTTGGCTATGAACTAAAAATCTGGCTATGTGTCAGCAGATTTTCTTTTCATCTATGTACATGTTTAAAGAGCCCGGAACAGGAAGTGGGAATATTTTCCTGAGTGACGATTAAACCACCGATAGCACTGATTTTTGCCCATCTCATCCATGCCTTGCTTAAACTCAGTTCAGATATTGAAATACTGCTGGACAAAAAATGGCATCTTGCTAACACCACCTTCAGGCCAGCTTCCTTTTAATATGTAGTGCTTAAAAGTTGCTATAAGTTATTTACAGAGGGCCATCAGGGGGTCATTAGTTAGAGGCAGGGTTTTGAAGCAAGAATGGCATCATTTTTGTTGAATAAGCACATTTTTTGCATGTATACATACACATGCATATGTATATATACATATTCATGCACATAGGCATGCATGTACACATAAGTGATGTTAAAAGTATACACAATAAATAAAAGTATCACAAAAGTAATAAAATGAACATATTTATTTCTCACAGCTACTCATTCCCACCCTCAAGAGCATTCATAGCCAACATTTAGCAAACCTGATTCTAATGCGCTGTTATCAAGTATGAGTCTCACACTGCACATTCAGGTTTTTCTGTTCATGCTCCACATCTGCCACCTCCTGTCATAGGACCTGTACCCTCCATTTTCTGTGTCCACCACCCCAATCCTGTTAACCACATTTTCTCTATGTTTGACTCTAAGTGTATTCTTTATAGGCTGTGAATAAAATGAACCTGTATCATAATATTGCCACATAATGCTTTAATGCTCAAAGAGTTGTTAGTGAGATGCTCTGTCTCTGTGCTGTTTACTCTGTATGTTGAGCTGGAAGATGCGTAAAGAGGTGTGGAAATTAATTATGTGTTTACAAACTCCTTTGCTGGCTGACTGTGGGTAGGTAATTTTGCTGTCAAAAACCAGTTTTGTTCATGTTTTCTGTTATTTGGTGCAAATTATAATTGATACCCTTTTCAATTCCATTTCCTGTGTTAATTTTCTCATTTAATATGATTTGCTCCACCTCCTAATAGCAATTACTTGGCGAGCTGTCAGAGGTAACATATCCGTTCCCTCCTGGCAATTCTTCTTCCTATAATTTTTTTTTGGATTCAGTTTCTGGACTTAACACCCTCCAAATATTCCAACTGGACTGTTTTCATTGCAGAATTTCAGAGAGGCCAAATTTAAATGGAAAAAAGTACAATTCAGGGTAGGACAAAATTTTAAGAACAGTTCTCTGCCAGTGGCTTGGTTGGGTTTTACTTGCATAATTTCCTCTGTGAAGCAGGACTTTGCATGAATCAGGTACTTACCTCTAATCCCTTTAATGCTCAAGAATTTTACTCAGCTTTGATGACTTTAGAAAAGTGACTCACTCCAACTTAATTGTCAGTGGGAAGGAACATTTTTTTTTTTATGAGGCAGAGCCATTCTTGACTTCCTTCAGAGAAGCACACAAGGATGCTTTGTTTACAGCCGAGCTTGGCATTTGAAAGAGATGATGGATAGAAGTGACAGTGTTCTGCAGAAGTGGGTCCATACCAGGTGATGCAGCTGCTATAAACTGAGAGGTTTGTGGAGATGTGGGACTTCAACGGCTGGGAGCAAGGCTCCTCATAAATACTGGGGCCTCAGCCTCCCTGGGGCAGGAAAAGAAGGCTCCAAATTAACTATGCCATGAAAGTCTTCCATGACTTCAGGTGTGTTGGGAATCACAGGGTCTCTGCCTCCAACAGAAAGCCAAGGGCAGGAATATGATGGAAGAACAGGGGCTGGTCAGTCAGTAGATAGCAGAGGTGGTGAATGGGAAGAGGTCAGAACAGAGGTTCCGGGGATCAGTACTGGCTCAGTGACCTTCAGAGCCAGTCGCCGTGATTCAAAGGTCTGTACTTTAACCTTTTCTTGTCAGAGGTTGAAGGCGCGAGGCAGGCAGAAAAGACTGAATGGACAAGGAAATATGCAAGTAAATATAACGGCCAAAAGTCATGAACAAAATCTTTATATGGCTTTGGAAACTTCCATTTGGATTTAAGTTTCTTGAGCGATTCTTGAGTGACGTCGGTTGCTACTGATTTGTGCAGCCGAAGGGGATGAAAAAATTGAGACCCAAATAGTTGGTGAGCCCCTCTCTGGGCATGACAGTGACACCATCACAGTGTTTAGGGCTTCTCGTAGAATAATTCCACAGACAGAAAAAACACTAGCTGTTCCTGTTTATATGGAAGCAGGAAAAGAATCGTATTGTGACATCCAGAGCTTGTAGGGTTGTTGATTTTTTTTGACATAAGATTTAAAAACAATCATTTAAATTCAGACACTTGAAACATTGATATGATTTTATTAAACCACTAAAGGACACACTTGTCTAGGGAATAAATCATATATATTAAGTGGCTTTGGTGTGTGCTAAGTAATACTTTTGGTGATGTTTGCTATGTTTTGATTGCTTTCGATATTTTTTGGCCCAAATATAAGAGAAATACCGTTTGGGGCTTATAATAATACAGCAGTGCTTTCTGACCTTATTACCAAATGTAAAAAGTGTGTCTAGGACCGGGTTCTGGGAGGACCATGAATCTTCCTCTCATGCTGAACTTTGTGGCCACTGTTTATCCACCTTGGGCTCTTCCCCATCTCAGTATCTAGCAACACGATCTAGCCCTCTTTCAATTTTGTGCCCTTCCCTGCAAGTTAGCCCTCCGTCCTCCATCAGCTGGTGAGTGAGTCATTGCCCTCTGGAAGCAGCAGCAAAGGCCGAGGGTCCCTTCCCACATAGCTTCCCACGGGTATTAAGTTCTCTTCCTGTGAAGGCCCCTTGGTGGTCAGTGTGTTGTTTTGTGAGTGACAATTTAATTTTAATGTGTGCTGTGTGTTTTTACGGTTTTGATCTCTGGAAATCTGATAGGACTCACTTAAAAATCAGGGTTGCCTTATATTTGGGCCAATTTAGAAGTGAAAAGTAAATACTGTCTTAACTCAAGACCCAGATTTCCAGAAGGATTTCTTTTGGATTTTGTCTGCTAACCTTAAATTCTAATTGAAATAATGCTGGTGCGCAGTATTTAAACTTCACTTCATCATAGCTTTGCATCTTTGATTCTGCAAAGATGTGCCTTTTGAGAACTCAAGAGTCCTTACATGTGGCTATCTATTAGTTAGATTATTTTATCTCTATTTAAAGCTCTGGATGGTGTGTTTTTATAAGAAATCTACACGAATACTGTTTTATCTTAGCCCAATCGTATAGTTTACCACGTCTGCCTTTTAAAATATAAATCCCCACCCACATCCCTTCCCCTCTCCTTCCTACTCATTTTTCCTTCTTCTTTTCTGTCTTGTGGCCCAAGGGTGGAACCAGGGCCTTCTGCATGATGGTCAAATGCTCTACCATGGATTTATGTCCCTATCCTGAAAGACTGATTATACCTTTATCCTGAAAATCATCCACCCTATGTAGTCCCATTTTTAACAGAGACAATTTCTAATGTGAGTAAATTTGCAATAAGAAACTGGTAGAAAGGGCTGCACCATAAAAACGTTAATAACAACGGCCTAAACTTACTTATTCTAAAAGCACAGCCCCTTTATTCAATCACCAAATCAATGCATTGCTCATCTAAGATCTCCTTGTAAACAGCAGAATGAAAGTCCATTGACTGTAGCCTGCATTTAAAACAAGGAGTAAGTGATGCTTAATGTTACTGACTTTCAACTCCATTGAAATTAATATTCATTCAAATTGTAAAATAATGGGAGTTTATTTAACCTACCCTAGTATTGTAGCCCAAACGTAGTTTTCTATTTGCCTTTTGTTTGAGCTTGTCACTCCTCAAACTCACATGCTAACTCTGAACAAATATGTAGAATACCTAAGAAATGGTTTTAATAAATGTGGTACCATACTGGATTAAAAGTATACTACAGATGCCTACTTTCACTAAGGAGCGGCACAGGTAACTTTTCAAATAAATATCCAATGAGGTTCTGTCCATTTAAACCTCAGTTTTTGTCTAAGTTCTCTCTCTCTCTCTCTCTCTCTCTCTCTCTCTCTCTCTCTCTCTCTCTCTCTGTCTCTCTCCCTCTGTCACACACACACACAGAAAGAGAGAGGGGCATTCATATATATTCATCTATATATTCACAAATACATCTTTCAAGTTTATTATTGTCTTTTCCTAGAAACAAAGGATGGAGTATGGTCCTCGATCAGCTGACACTCCTTCTGCCCCATCCCCCCCTCCAACACCAGCACCAGTTCCAGTTCCCCTTCCACCTTCTGTACCAGCACCCGTTCCTGTGCCCAAGGTTCCAGCGAACGTCACCCGTCAGAACAGCAGCTCCAGTGACAGTGGGAGCAGCATCGTGCGTGACAGCCAGAGATACAAACAGCTCCCAGTGGACAGTAAGTCTCCTAGGGGCCAAACCCAGTTCCACCGAGCCTGCTCATATTAACTGTTGTTAGATGTAGACGGGCCACTGGTACGTGTATAGTTCCTTCCAATCTCTTCATCTCTGAGAAGCGGGTCATATCCTCAGGTCTCTGAGATGTGCATTTCTGCACATACTCCTGTGTTGCGGCTGTTGACCGCAGACTTACTCGAGAGCCGGACATACTGGGATTGACTCATGAGTGTCACTTTCTACCTACATATCTCAAGGCTCTAAGGAGCCTCTGTGTATTTTAGTGTCTGGGATGTGGAGGAAACCGAAACTATGTTTCCTACAACTAGTGTGAAGATTTGAGATAATACATGCAAAGTATTTAGTGGGTTAGGGCTGGGGTGTGTGGGATCACTCAGCCTCCCTCTCCTTGAGGTTTTTTTGTTGTTGTTGTTTTGGGGTGTTGTTGTTGTTGTTGGCTTTTTGGTTGTTACAAGCTCCTGACATCTAACCAGAAGTCAGGGAAGTTTGGCAATGTCCTGCGTTGTGCAGGCAGTTGGAAAAATCAGCAGTTGAGAGCTTGAAAACTCTGATTAACTTTGACCAGCGTAAGGAGTCCGTGTATGACAGTTGGCTACGGTCCTTGTCATCTGCGTCTCTTCTCCAACTTTCTCTTTGGCCTCTCCCTACTGTTTGCCATTCTCAGATACATACACAGTCACATCAACTTTACATAATCACCTGCCAGCATCAACACAGATTTTCTTCCAACACAGATTTCACGTAACTTGAACTTCATGTTTTCCCAAATTAAAATGGATTTTTATAAGAATGGTTTCTATGAGAACCACAGTAAAATAGACAAGATTAAAGGCATTGTGATAACTTTGGGATATCTATCTAGTTGCTTGGGCAGAGCTGTGTAGGTACTTGGAAAAGCTAAAGGTCATATGAGAGATTTTGCTGTACCTTATATACTATGCATATCTGCCTCGTGTCTAATTATGTCTGTAAAGCATTGCAAGTCAGTTTGCTTGACGATAACTCATTATAGAAAACTTGGAAAGCCAAAATCAATAAGACATTTCCTGTATCTGAGGCTTGATAAAGTCTATAAAGGGTAAGTGGACGTGTTGTGTGGAAAACATATCTACCATTTTGTCTTGTAGTCCCTCCCAAGGTTCTTTACTTTTCTCTCTTTACAAATTATTTTTACTATAAATGGTCAATTTTCCATTCACTTCAGTACCATCTGTGTTGCCAGAAAAGGAGTGAGTGACAACTGAGTCTCACTGAGGAACCGCATCTCTGATAGCCAGGTACCTACCTGTATTCAGCTATTAATCTCATAGCTGACATGACAGGCCTGAGGCTCAAATTTACTTCAAACTAAATTCCTAAATTTTCAGCATCATTTCCCCCCAGTGACTCATAACTACACGTTCCCGTTCATTACTATTCTCAATAAATTAAAAAGAATGAAGAGAAACACCATTGGATTACTCTTTAACTGCTACAAAAATAGTAGCTAGATGTAATAACCTGTTATATGCATGATTTTCTCTCCTGAAGTATCAGTTATTCAAATCACCTTTTTTTTTTGTCATGTTTGGCCTCCTTATAGTATTACAGAGGGCCAGCAAGATGCTACAGTAGGAAAAGGCACTTAACACTAAGCTTGACCTGAATTCAATTCCTGGGACCTATGTGGCAGAAAGAGAGACTCTCTTTTGTTGTCCTCCGATCTAACACGTATACACACACACACACACACACACACACACACACACACACACACACACCCATGCACATACATATGCATGCACGCACACACACAACCAACAAGTAAATAAATGGAAAATATAATAAAAAGAAAATGAAAATTTTGAAAGAAATTAATTTTTTATCAAGAATAACTATTGATGGGTGAAAATATATAACTCAAATTATATACTACTAATTTTTAAAAATATGTGTGAGTTTTTAAAAGAATCATTCTTTTTCAAAGATACCAGAGAAATAGTTTTCAGATGGGAAAGTTCCATGAATATATTTCATTTCCCTGGGGAACATTCCCTCTGAGAAACAACTGTTCTTTTCTTCTTCTTCCCACAAGTTCACACACATCTCTGTCTGACACGTCACCACAGTGATCTCTGGCATGGTGGCAGTCTGTTCCAGGCCTGGGGTCAGAGTTCAGAGGCATCCAGTCCTCCTCTTGAATAACACAGGGCCTGGAATGGCTTCTCTTTGTCCCACTTGAAGAAACCCAAGAACCTAGTGGGGAAGAGGCATAGTTTGAATTCTTTACTGGGAGCGAACTCTCCTGATAATTGAGACTTGTCATTTTTAAGTCTGCTTTTTGTACATGAAAAGGTCACAGGGTCTGTAAAATAGAAACTCTCACCAAATTGGCGCATGGGCTAGTTTCCTTAACATAATTTACTCTCATAATTGATTATGTAAAATGCCTTTTAAAAATATCTCAAGAGTATAGTTTGGCAGTAGAAATTTTTATTTTTTATATAATGAATATTTCCTGATAGCCATATTTTTGGAGCAATATTTTTCTGGACAAAGGTCAGGGCTGTCTCATGGTCATTTAGCAGATGGTATAACTAAGCGTATGTGTTTGAGGTACATGTTTCTCCCAAGATAATCTCCTTGCTACACATTCACTGTTCATTCCCCAAACCTCTGATAAAAATAAAATTAAAAGGATGAGAAAGCTGTAATTTATGCAAATATTATGACCATAAACAAGGCCAACATGTCAAATGTTTGTTTTAAAATTCAGCCAAGGGTGGGGAGATGTACTTGGGTAGAGTGTTTGCCACAGTGTGAGAGTCTGAGTTTGGCCTTCAGGCATGGCCATCAGCTTCATTCAGGGCAGAGACAGGCAGATCCTCATCTCACTGGCCATCCAGTCTTGACAGCAAACTTCAGGTCTAATGAGAGACCTTGTCTGAAAATGTAACTTGGAGAGTGATTGAAGAAGACACCTGACCCTTGCCCTACATAGGAGCATACACAGGTACACGCTTAAATACCATGACCAAGTTCACAGGCATCATAGACACAAATGTATCACACAGGCACACACACAACAGCAACAACTACCAGTGGCCAAGGAATGAAGCCACCTTTGCGAGTGGACCGTGTCTTGTGTTTAGAAGAGCTGCTTAGAGGTGGTTGGAGCTAGGTGTCATGTAAGCTATTCAGATGGGTTTGTCAAAGATCCAGAATGCATCACTTCTTGCCTCTTTTGAAGATGCCGACTCATTAGTTGGCCTTGCATTTTTTGTCTCGGTCCTTTGACATCTGAGCCCATTGACATGAGCTCAATCTTCTGTAATCAGAACTGTCGCTGTGGGAAGGGGTGTGATGTTCTGTCTGCTTTGTTGTTAGGAGAGAACATTGAAAGTAGAAACCAAAACCTTGGAGCATTCTAGAAAGAGGTTTCTTTGTAATGCTTCCAGGAAGGCTGCTGTGGACTTATGGTCCTCTTAAGTGGTATTTTCTCTTTCCCACTTTGAGACAGACTTGCTTCCTGCATGACAGTGGACTTGGGGCTTTACAACAGTTAGCTACCGAAGCATAGACACTGTATACTTATATCCGTCCATCTACAGTGTCCCTTCCCGTCTTTCTTCCTGCATTTCTTTCTCTTTTTCTTTTAATTTCTTCATCTTCCTCTAGGTGGGGAAGGGCTGTCACTCCAAGAGGCTGTGGTAGCCAGTGGCTGCTGGGGAAGATGAAATTGCTGTCTTTAGAGCTATAACCACTGCTGAGTTAACAATATTCCAGGGACTAGATTCAAGCCCATGTGAGTGTCCTAGGTAAACCCAGTGGGTCACAAAGCAAAGTAATACCTGGAGATAGGGTGGCTGCAGGGGTGGGGGATTGTGACAATTAGGATAAGACACTGTGCAGGGATTGAGTGAGCAGTACCTATTGTACACATATAGGAAATTGTCAAGGAGTAAACCAATTAAAGATAACAATTCTTGCATACTTGAGGCATTAAACTCTATTAACACTAATTGTTTCACAGTTCACTTTCCAGAGACACCAAACATGTTCTTTGAATGACATAAAAAGTTCCTTCAGCTATTAGGTCATTGCCACTTGCCAAATTACTTAGTTAATTGGATTATTACATCAGTTCTGAGTTCTTGAAAGCAATAACAGATAACAATTTATGCAAATGCACACATTTATTTTTGATATATATAGATATTATTGCCTCCCATTTTCACTTTTTTTGGCTATTTTTCTCATAACTCCATGCTCGTTCATGAACACATGTCTAGGAGTGAAGGATAGTGGTAAAGTTCATCAGAGGTAGTTTCAGGGATCTGAGAATAGTCAGACCTTGGCTGAAAGTCAGACCATCTGGTTCCAGCTCATTTCTCACTTAGATCATTTCTCTTCGTTCTCCATTCCCTGACCTGGTTGTAATGATGGTTATCAAAGTCTCAGAAAGACAATTAGAAGACACTCCCTCCTTCCATTCATGTCTATTGGCTCACTGTTCCAGGGTACAGGGACAGACATAGCAGAGTAGAACCATTTTTGTTATCAGGCTTACATTCTGATAGAAGGGCAGGTGAGTATTTGGAGGCTAACGTAGCTTTATGGATTAGAAATGCTCCAGGGATATAAATTACAATTTTTAAATAGGGCTGGAAAAATCTGAAGAAACTGATAAAGAGCCGCATGGGTATGGTGATGGTGGTATTTCAAGGCAAACAAGGCTGGAATGGACAATAAGTTTAGAGGCACCAAGGAAACAATACTTCTTCAGGTAGGGTAGGGATCTGGAGGAAAGAAAAATTCCTTCCTCTCAGAGGTAGATGTCAGGCAGCAGCATTACTAGCAATGGTTTGGAGGTCAGAGCTACAGTATATGAAAGGACTGTTTCGAATGGTCTGTTAGCTGAGAGTGAAGAAAGAAGGGTGGTGTGGATGATGGAAATAGAGCATGTTGACAGGCTGCTGCCTCAGACCAAGCTAGAGACAAATGACAGAATGAAGTAGAAGGATTTGGGATACGTTTTTGCTGTGGGATAATGTTCTTGCATGTTGTAAAGATTTGTCACTTGAATTGGTTTAATAAAACACTGATTGGCCAGTAGCCAGGCAGGAAGTATAGGTGGAGTGACCAGACTAGGAGAATTCTGGGAAGAGGAAAGGCAGAGTCAGAAGTCACCAGCCAGATACAGAGGAAGCAAGATGAGAATGCCTTACTGAGAAAAAGTACCAAGCCATGTGGTTAAACATAAATAAAAATGTGGGTTAGCTTAAAAGTGTAAGAGTTAGTTTTTAATCAGCCTGAGCTAATGGCTGAGCATTTATAAGTAAGATTAAGTCTTTGAGTCAAGTATTGGGGAAGCTGCTGTCGGTATCTGAGACTTGCTGGCTGGACAGAAACTTCTGCCTACACATTTTGAAGTGGGTAACTAAAGGGACTTGTTAGTAGTCTCTGTGTAATATAGGTCAAAGGGAAACAGGATGGTTCTGAGATGAAATTGCCATTAAAGAGTGAGGAAGTGTGAAAGAAAACCAGTAAATTCGATGAGCTCAGAACATTGAGGAGATCTAGAATCTGAGTTTGGATGTGTTACCTCTGAGGTACATTTTGGAGATTGTGAATATGGGCACCATATGAATGCATTTAAAAATCAAACAGTGGATTTAGACTTCTGAGTCATCCAAGGCTGGGGAGCTAATTCTGTATGAGTAGATTTCACATGACCCGAGATGAGGCACAATGATGGCTGATGAGGGAAGAGCAAGCCAAGAAGAGGTTCCCAGGTTTGGACTCTACGGCACTTCCATAATTCTGAATTCAACAAGTGGGAAGATTCAGATATTTATAAATACTGAGAGACGACAGAGGAAACCAGAGCATAGAGACACTCAAAGGCTTCTAGAAGGGAGGTCTTTGGGGTAGAACCACTTGGCATAGGCATTGGATGAAAGGAGGTAGCAGCGGGGAAGGAACTGGCACCTGGAGTTCAAGGGCAATGGAGAGATAGAGACAGAAGCAATGATCCAAAGAAGAAGGGATCAGGATTGGATGAAGCCACTCCAGGGCCTCACAAGGGAGCAGAGAAGTTGGGAGCAGCTGGGAGTGAAACATGATTTAAAAGAGAGAAAGAAATAGCTGAAAGAGTGCATCTGTATGTAAAGGGAATAAATTAGAAAAGAGGGAAATTGAAAAAATGCAAGGAAAGTAGAAGGGAAATGACATCAAAGGTTAGAATAGGCATTGTATTAAGAGTCTAGTGCACAGAGAAGGGCTGGCCTTAGTGTGGGCTGGAGTGAGGCATGGCTCACCTGTATGATAGGGAGGAAGCCTGCTTATGGGAGCAGGTATTGGCAGGAAGAACCATTGGAGAAACTTATGCAGATCATTTTTTACTTATTTTTGAGTCAGGGTCCCAGTGTGCAGAGCAGGCTGCTGTGAAATTCTCTGTGCAATTATGTAGGTTCTCTTTTTACATACGTTATTTTATTTCTAAGTTAGGAAGTGAGATCATTGGGGTGAGGATCGAAAATAGGTTGGAGGTCTTCAGAATAAGCCATGGATATTAAATAATATCTCGAAGAGAGATGATTATATATGGTCTCAGTCTGTTATGGGAGGCTTGTATGGGCACTGTGTGAGACTTCTTGTGTTACAAGTGTAGATACCTGTTGCATTACAACAGCAGTATTCTCCCTTGACCAACTCCCACCCCTATCTTTGAACACCAAAGTATATCTAGACAACCCCCAGATGAGATCTCACTGGTTTAAAGCAGTGCAGAATGATCATCAGGGTCATAGACAGCCTAGTGGGGATTCTGATCATTAATCAAATATGAGGTGTTCAACTGATGTCTCTCATGCAGCTGAGCAGGCACAGGTAGAGCCTAAAAGGACTATTGAGCAAAGAGAAAGGTCAGAGAGACATTTTAATAATTTATCATGCAATTTATACCAGGATGAGGTATAAGTGAGGGGGTAACAGGAACCCTGAATTGCAAATCTCTCAGGGTTCTGGGGCCGATTAGGGGTGAGGTTCTAGAGGGAACACCATGTTAGAGATCTTTGAATGTGTGTGATCCCTTTTGGTGTTCAGGAAGGAAGTCTCAGATGGAAGAGGTACAGGATGAACTCTTCCAGCGGCTCACCATTGGGCGCAGTGCTGCACAGAGGAAGTTCCACGTGCCACGGCAGAATGTTCCAGTTATCAATATCACTTATGACTCCACACCAGAGGAAGTGAAGACCTGGCTGCAGTCAAAAGGATTCAACCCTGTGTGAGTGTCCTGGAATGAAGCTCACTGGCCTTCTCAGCTGGGTCACTTCCATGTCACCCATATCTCTTAAAAGTTGTCAGAGCCCAGGTGACATTCTTAGTCCCATATTCAGGAAATGGTGGCTAACTTTTAAAATCAAAGAAGATGGTAGAATTGGGGAAGACAGAAGTGACAAATCCTAACCCATCTTTCACTGGTCATCTGTATTCTTTATCAGTTTCTTGAACAGCTGTTACCAGCTGTGGGGACTGTTGGCTTTTTATTCTTTCTCATCAGTTAGGCAGGGTAAGATGATGGTGTTAGCAGAATCATACCATGTAGGATGTAAAATATAAGACTTCTTGCTATAGGTCTCAAGGCTGTAAATCAGAGGTAAAGACTGCTTTATGTACCTCTAGTCTAAAAGTCTATAGATATTCTGTGTATATAATGAAATTTTGAGTGATACATGTCTGAGGAATCTTAATTTAGAAACTCACTTGGCATAATTGACAACAAAGTGCAGTTATTAGTTGCCATGTTATGAGAAATCTGTCTGTTGCTCTTTAGAGACAGGGAACAGAAACCTGAGGGAGTTGATAATTGGAAACCCCACTGCATCCTTTTAGATGCTTGGTCACTAGCAAGCATTGTCTCCCTTAGCAAAGTGAGGACTATGTGAGGTCACTATGTGGAAGGAACCTCCTGGTCATGGTCATGGACGCCTTCTTGGCATTCTTTTGTCTCAGCACTATAGTGCTGTTTAAGGATATGGAACACACAGCAATATCCCGTGCCTGTCATCCCAGCACTTGGGAGGTGGGGATGGAGGACCTGCAGTTCAGAGGTCAACCTGAGCACACTCAGAGTTCTAAACCAGCCTGGGCTACATGAGACCCTGTCTCAGAAGTGAAATAAAGTAAACATAAAAAAAGATAAATAAATGATAGATAGATGGATGGATGGATAGATATAGATAGATGATGGATAGATGGAAGGATGGACAGATAGGAGATAGATAAATGATAGCTAGCTAGATGGATAGATGGATAGATATATAAATAGATGATAGATAGGAGATAGATAGATAAATGATAGATAGGACGTAGATATAGATAGATAGATAGATAGATAGATAGATAGATAGATAGATAGATAGATAGATAGATAGATAGATAGAGCTGGAGAAATGGTTCAGTTGTTAAAGCGAGGCTCACAACCAAAAGCTTGACGAGGGAGAGAGAAGGAACAGCAGCTTTTCTCTGGCTAACATTCACAGCACTCTGATCATTTTCTCCTGCTTCCTATCTCAGGACCGTCAATAGCCTCGGGGTATTAAATGGAGCACAACTCTTCTCTCTCAATAAAGATGAACTGAGGTCTGTCTGCCCTGAAGGAGCCAGAGTGTTCAGCCAAATCACTGTTCAGAAAGCTGCTTTGGAGGTAAGACTTGTGGAACAGAGCTGGTGTTTGTTCACTTATAAGAGTGCGGACTGTCCCCTGGCAGTTCTGGAACCAATGTTCATGTATGTCTATTTTGGTCAATTTCCCTGCAATGAAGAGGTGAATTAAATTTGGCTATTTTTCCTTCTCTGCTACTAGATATTATCAGTAACTATATTTTCAAAAAGATTGTCTTTCTGCCCAACTAGATGTTTATTTCTGAGTATTTTAACGAAAGCACAATGTTCTTGTTCTATTTCATAAACTCTTATAAAAACTTGTTTTGTTAATAGAAAGTAAATTCATACCTGAGTGGAGTAACTGTCTGAGTTAACTAACTTATTTATTTTGGAAATTTCAGTATAATAAATAAATAAAACTTTAGATGTGGGTTGCTGGAGAGATGGCTCAGCTATTAAGAAAAAGCCCTGCTTTTATGGAGAACCTGAGTTCAGTTCTCAGCATCCACATAACATCTGGAACACACACTTCAGGAGTTGGACACTATATTTAAGAGCACCTATGTTCATGTGCCCAAATACATATAAATATAAGAAAAAATACAAATATATAAAACTCAGGGCTAGAGAGATAGCTGTTAAGAGCACTGGCTGCTTTTCTGAAGGTCCTAAGTTAAATCCCCAGCAACCACGCATGGCTCACAACCATCTGTAAAGAGATCTGGTACACTCTTCTGGCTTTCAGGAATACATGCAAGCTGACATTGAATAAATAAATAATAAATAAATAAATCTTAAAAACAAAACAAAACAAAATATTAAAAACCCAAGCTGTGGTTGGGCATGGTGGTGGTGTATCTATCAGCCAGCCTTCAGAAGGTAGAGGCAAAGCCTAGTTCAAGGTCAACCTCAGTGCTATATAGTGAGTTCAAGGACTGTCCGACCTTTTGAGATCCTTTCTCCAAGAAAAAGTCCTGGATGCATTTTTCAAGCATAGATATCTACCTGCAGAGTTATCAGGAATACTGAGGAAGGCCATCAAGAATGTGTAACTGTAGGATAGAGAGACAGTTTAGCAGCTAAAACTTAACAATTATGATGACCAGAGTCCTAATCATTTAACCAGCCCACAAATACTTCTGACTCCAGTTTTGACAATTCTGAGGAATCTGCTATCTCTTCTGAATTCTGAATGTACATGGACAAACCCATGTGTGAGCATTCCATATGCACATATAATACACACACACACACACACACACACACACACACACACACACAAAGTAAATCTAAAAGACAGGAAAATATACAGCTGCATGAAGTATTTGGTCATCATTGTCTGCATAGCAACTAGAGAGTAAATGCACATCTGGTCAGCTGGAGGTATTCAAGTTACCCCTTCAAACCTGGCTCTGTAAGAGTTAATTGCTTTGTGAAAATTATAGTCAACCTCAAATAAAAGAATATAGGATTCAGCGTGAGGCCGATGGCTAATTTCCCCTAGAAGGTATATTATGTAAATTGAACAGTTAAATAACTCAAGATAAAATAGTTTCATGTGTATAATCCTGTAACGATTCTCCATCAAGTGAAATTTCATTACCCTGAGAACTCTCTCCTACAACATTGCTCTGGAAGTTTTATATTTGAGTTTGATGATTGCTTTTCATATGTAGAATATGAATAAGAATTATGTCTTCCTTAAAGCAGTTTTTTTTTATTATTATACTTTCCAATCTTGTTAGCAGTGTATAAATTACTTCTCAAGGGTATGTTAGAAAATCCTGTATCCCTAAAGTTTCCAGATCTCTTCCTCCTGAGGTATTATCCTGTTACTGTCTTTGTCGTCCCCCCCCCAACCCCAGCCTACTTCCTGCTCCTAAATCTTCTGGGAGTTGACTGAGGCAAAAATGATGCCAGGTGTCCTTGTGCCTTTTGGCCACCTTCCTTCCTTATCACTTTCTTAGATCCAGTTCTTCACCTAGTTTCTCAACCCTTACTTGTTAGCAAGGCTTCCGTCCTCGGAGAGAAGAAGGAGATGCTATCCATGTAGAGAGAACTGGGAGGTGAAGCAAAGACAGCACTATCAGAGGGGCACAGTTGTCTGAAGGAACATTGTGTTCTGAAAACACCCTTTAAAATCTCTAAGTGGAAATGAGTGTGTTGCCTGACTGACAGTTCTTTGGAAAGTGTGAAAAGAAGTTGGTAAAGTGCTTATTGTAATCATGAAGACCCTAGTTCAGACCTGGGTGCCCAATTAAGAGTAGACATGGCTCCATAGCACTCGGGAGGCAGAGACAACAGGGTTCCTGGGGCTGACCAGGCCAAGCAACCAGTGAGCCTCTGGTGGAATCTACCCTGAAAAAACAAGGTGGAGTCAGGTGTGGTCACATACCCCTTTAATCTTGGGTGTTGACCTCTGACCTCTACTTACTCTTATACATGTGTACCTGAACACATGTGTGCACACATATGTAAACACATATATACATGAAGTGTTCTTTGGTAGCTGACTCCCTGTGCGTATAACCTCTTTCAGCTGGCAAGTCTAGAACATTCTGCATGCATCATTGATCTGTTTTTATGTTAAGCTGAAAGGCACAGTCAGTGGCGGTGAGTTGACTCATCTTAAGAGAGCTAGCTATTCATGTGATGTGCTGCTGAAGTCTAGAAACGTCACTGACAGGGAAAGCTCCTGCTTTCTTGAAAAGATAGTTGGGGGCCCACAGTGGACTTTGCCTCAGGGCCCTTTGATTTGATGGGTACAGCCACTGTACCCCAGCCAGTAACTGTGCTGTCTGCTCCATGTTTATTTTTCAGGACAGTAACGGGAGCTCTGAGTTACAAGAAATCATGCGGAGACGTCAGGAGAAGATCAGCGCTGCTGCTAGCGACTCGGGAGTGGAGTCTTTCGATGAAGGAAGCAGTCACTGATGTGTTGAACTCCATTATTCCGGACGTTGTCGAACATGCTTTGTTTTAAGAAGCCTTGAAGGGGATGATGTCAAATCCTTTGACCTGGTATATGTAAATTACCGCCATAAATGGAAGCAGTGTATACCTGAGTAAGCAGAGGACTTGCTGCTTCTTTGTGCATTGTTTTGATTAAAAATGAGAAGTGGGCAAGTGAAGTTGTTCAGCAAGTAAAGGTACTTGCTGCCAAACCGGATGACCTGAGTTCGAGTCCCTGGACCTGCATGGTTAAAGGAGAGAGCTAGCTTTTCCAAGTTGTCCTCTGACCACCACACATTAAAAAACAAAAAAAAAACAAAAAACAAAATACATGTAATTAAAAGAATTAAGATATTTTAAATTAAAGGATAGGACTGTTTGACCTTTAGAAACCCTTTTTCCACTCTCGGAAGGTACACTTCCCTTTCCTCTGTTAATTATCTCAGCCTTGTTTGGTAGTCTACGTAAGGTTATTTGGACAATGGAAATGTATTCATTGCAACAAGGAAAAGATGTGGTCATTGATGACTACGTCTACCCCTCAGCTTTCTGTGACTGAAATGCCTGTCATCCAGGGAGGAGGCTCAGTGAGACTGCCCTCTGCTTACTTCAGGTCTCTCCTCTGACACACCTAATAACAGTATATTTAGGTTTATTTAAAGTTCTTAATGCCAAAAGTTTTTTTTTAATCAGATTTGAATGAACTGTACAAGATAGCCAGACCTTGAACATGCAAACAGACTATTGTATGTTCTCAAGATGTTTTCTTCCTCAAAGCTCTGTCAGTTGCAAAATTTTGCATAGATTATACATTGATTTAGCTTATATTCTGCTTATTATGTATACTGTGTAATTAAATATGAGAAAGCACAAGTGGGAAGTAAGTTACATACATTCACAGTCAATGAGACAAAGTAGCCCACATTGGTGTTTATTACAGTATTTTGCTTATTGAAGAACTCAGTTATAAATATTGATATAAGTAGTAAGAGGATGTTGGCCATTTTATGTGTTTTATCTGTGTAACAAGGACACTTACATGTATTTTAATCCCATGAAAGAATCTAGAGAGAAGAAAAATAGCTAACCTCCAACAAATGTTATTTTTGGAAACACAATTTTTGTCATTAAATGTAATATTATCTCACATATATAAAAAAGATGGTATGTAAGGATGTTGTATATTTTAACATGAATCCATTTAGAGAGATTATCTAGACTCATTAATTTTTCATGGTGCCTTTTTCACTTGAGACAGCTGGAAAGAGTCTGCAACAAATGGTATTTGCTGTATATGAATAAATACTTCTATCTCATCAACATGAAGATGCTTGCTTTGTAGACGGGGTGTTTGCATTAACAGGATGAGAACAGAGGTCCACTTACACAGAATGAAAGCTTCAGAGTGTGTCTGTACAAAGTGCCCGGATGCGCTCACAATTCCTTGGCCTTACACCTCCTTCATTTTATCGTCTGTGCCCTCTGTCATCAAGTTATAGTTGTTAACAAAAGTGAAAACTCCTACACTCTGCCTGTTTTTGATCACTACTTTAAGCAAATTTGTATCTAGAAATCTACAGTAACAGCGAGCAACACTTAGGGGCCAATTCTGCAAAGGTGATGTAAGGACTAGCAGCCTCCATCTTCCATATCTGCCTCCTCCTCATCTGGAGCAGATATGCGACGACAAAGGAAAGTTAGTGTAGATCTCTGACAGCCCATAAACACTGCCTTTGTTGGGAAAAAAAAAAAATCTCTGGAAAGCAAAATAAAAGTCAGAATAGTAAGATAACCTGTTTGGAAAGTAACAGATCCAACAGAAGATGAATTGCTATGACTTATATCTGTATTTATGATACAAAGAGAATGTATCGGAGAAGCAGGGATAGCAGGATTCAGTGGACTTGCGAATAGAGGACATTGGAGAACAGTGGCACTTAGAAGGCTGAGACAGAGTCACATCAGAGCTTATGTCTAGATGGATGTCTGAAGAGTTTGGTCACTGAAAAATCTGAAGAAAGAGGTCACAGAGCTGGCAAATGAGCTTCTGAGAAACAGCATGGTCCTGGAATGATCTGGTTTCAGAAACAGATGAATTCATGAGTCAACAGAAAGAAGAGGGAAGGAGAAGGACCTAAAACTCCACAGAGGGGACAACAGGCAGATCCCACACTTTAGGGGGGATCCAAAGGGTAGCGCTGTATTCATCTGTACTCAGAGGTGTGGAAAGTGCATCCCATGGTTCTTGGATTTGAACCTCTGCAGAACAAGCATTGTAAAGTGTGAGTATACCTGTCTTGGAGGAAAGAATTTTGAGGAGGGGCTTCTGGCCTATTGATGCTAGATCTTGTGGGGCAGGGGAGAGTGAGGACTTTGGTTCTGGAAATGCAGAAGTGTTGTTACTGGCATCAACTGTTGGAGCAGCATTGAAGATGTGTTGACTGGTTTTCCGCTCCCTGATTTTAGTATACCTCATGTGGAAGCCTTGTGATTCACTGATGTGCTTGTCATTGTGGGAATATACTCATGTAGTTGGGGAAGTTTGGACAATTATCTTCTTTTCCGGTCCCTCCTTTTTCTTTTCTTTTCCTTGGGTGTTTGCAGCTTCATGCGTGGTGGGGCCATCTGAAGTTTCCCCATGCTCATTACTGCTCTGTTAAACCGTAATGCAATGTTTCCCCTGCACGTTTCATTCCAGGTAGTTTCTGTTGCTCCCTCTCAGCACTCTACCCCATTCTTCTCTGGCTTCTGTTCTGCTTTTATTTCATGTGTGAATATTATAGTCTTCGTTGCTAAACACCCAACTTCAATTTCTATCTTCTACATCTCTACTGAATTTGCTAAATATGTCTTGTACTCTTCCAACTTTATGGAATGCAGTTAAAATGTGTCTTTAAAGAAGATGAGGAGATGGTAGCATAGAAAGCAACAGTGATTTGCGTTCCACCAAGAGAACAGTTGACTGGTAGAGTTCATTCAGAACTTTGAAGTCTATTGGAGGCTTGCAGTGTCTCGAAATGCCTTGTATGGGAATATAAAATAAGGAATATCAGTGAAATCCAGAGGTTCTCTGAAAAAGATCAATAAAATGGGCAGAATCTGGGAAAGGAAGGGAAATCTATACAGATTTCTGCTAGGAGAATCATATTATGTTGTGGTCTGATGTCCAGTGGAATCAGGCATTAGTTCAAGAGGCCAGGTTCACCTTCAGGTGGTCAGAATGGATCATAGAGTTCCCTGATGGTCTTGAGAAAGAGAGGCCCCCGGAAGAGGAGTCAGGGCTAGAGGTTGCATGGGTCTTTTTAAGTCGGGAAGTGAACAGTGACTCTGTGTCTTGGTTGTTATGATTTTCTCAGATTTTTAACTTTGTATTTGTCAATGAGTTTTATTATATAATAAACAGTAGAAGAAATTACAATAGAATTCTGAAGATAAATAGCAAGAGGTTTGGATCGATAACTAAGAGCTTTGCCCCCAAATTACCTAGAAATTATGGCTCCATTGGCATATGTTATGGAATATTTGAAAAACAGACACAAATCCTAAAACTCTTCAAATACTCAAAGAAGGAACATTGTTTAATTCATCCATTGAGGCCACCATTCTCCTCATACCAGAGCCAGACAGAGAAACAAAAGGCAAAAACTCAGCGTCCCTTGTACCTGGAAGTTTCACTGTGTTCTGAAGCAACTTGGTCCCAAATAAACAGTCTCCAGAAGAGGCCTTTAGATTGCTCTGGGAGGAGATGAACCAGTGAGTCTGGCCTCCTGCCAGGCCCAGAAGGCCCCTCTCTAGGCTGATGTCAGGGTTCCTCATGCTTCCTATGTAGTTCTAAGCACTAAGACCAATTGCGCTGCTTCCTGAGCTGGTAGAGTAGCAAGGTCCAGAAGCCATATTTTCTCTTTACCTGGCTGTATACTAGTTACCCCAGTGTTTATTATTATCATCTCAGAAAGTGAACTAGAGGCTCTATAATCAATAAAACAAAAAAAAACCCAAACAAAACAAAACATATACTCTATGGGGTCCTCTCTCTCTCTTTCTCTCTCTCTCTCTCTCTCTCTCTCTCTCTCTCTCTCTCTCTCTCTCTCTCTCTCTCTGTGTGTGTGTGTGTATGTGTTTGTGTGTCTGTGTCTTTGACTGTTTCTGTCTGTCTCTGTATGTGTGTGTGTGTGTCTTTTTCTCTATCTCTCTGTCTTTGTGTGTGTGTGTGTGTGTGTGTGTGTGTGTGTGTGTGTCTGAACAAATGACCCTTTGGCTTCTGCTCCAGCCACCTGCTTGCTGCCTTGCCTCCTCTGTCATTATGGACTCGTCACTCAGCCATGGTACCTTATCAAGGCAACAGGAAAGTAACTAATATACAACTTACAGAAGGACAGGTTTCGTTTGGGCTCTCACTTTGAAGAGATATGACCCTTCCTGGTGGGGAGGGCAAGGGAGCTACAGGCAAATGGTCACATTGTGTCCCCAAGTGAGAAAACAGCAAGAAATGAATGTTGCTGTTCAGCTCACCTCCCCCACTTTTTTTTTTTTTCTTTTTATTCAGTTCAGGATTCTGGCTCATGAGATGACATCACTGACATTCACAGTGGCTCTTCCTACGATAAACACCCCCTAAGACCACCGAGAGGTGCGTCTCTTAGGCGATTATTTTAAGTTCGATCAGTTGGCAGTGACAACCAGTGATCACAGTAGGCCATAGTGAGGCCAGTAAACCCGATTCTGAAGTCAGTCAGCTGGCCAGGAACCCTGCTTTTGTTTAGAGAGAAAAATCGCCTTTTGGACTTGATCGATTCTCCTTCTTTAACGTATGCAAGATGTAGCATGCCAGTAATCCAGAGCAACATTAGCTGATCTGCTCGGTCTTCCTCACAACAGGACAGGTAAGCTGTTTATCCAGTAAAGGCAATATAAGGGTCCTTCTCAGTTCCATGGAGGCAGGTGGTGGAAGGGCTTATTAAACTTGTATAAGTGAGGTGAGCAGGGCTATCCGACTGCAGGCTCAGGCAATGTTGTGTCTGTTTCCTGGCTCATAAAGCACAGCCTGTGCAAAGTGAGAAGTTGGGGTTCATTAATAATCTAGTACCCTGTAGTCAATACACAAGAGTAGAGTTTGCATTAGGAAAACAGTGTGAGGAAGTTGACCGCCTCATCTCTGAAACTGGTCCACCATAGGGCAGGATCCAGATGTTTGAATAACTCGTTCATCTTGCAGCCATAGAAAAATAAAGTGCAGTGGAATGACTATTGTTGTTTCATACTTGGGTGATGGAACAGTGGATTTACAGAACACAAACTGAGACAGCTCTTTCCAATTGCCTGGTTGCTTCCAGCTTCTTGTAGCATCTGTTCAGCTGACTTTCTTCCCATATGTGTAGATGGCATTGTGCAGACAAGACCTTTGCCTTGTGGGGTTGCCTAGATCAAGTCCAGCAGGGGTCAGCAGGAAGAAGGG
The DNA here is from genome assembly GCA_033318265.1 of Phyllotis vaccarum. Taxonomy (NCBI): domain Eukaryota; kingdom Metazoa; phylum Chordata; class Mammalia; order Rodentia; family Cricetidae; genus Phyllotis; species Phyllotis vaccarum. The sequence continues at coordinate 79,909,404 of JARWLC010000011.1, forward strand.
AGGCTGCTCTGGGAAACAGACCTAATATATAGGTAGGATCTCAGTAAATGTGCCAGTGAGGAGCTGAATACAGCGGGCACTCTGATGGGTGCCTTCACCCTGTAGATGTCACGGCAGAAGTTGTAGGGTGGCTTTATGGTCTCAGTGTGCTGAGAGACAGAAACATTGATCTGGAGAATTATGTAGAACACACTTAGTTCTGTCAAGCTCTTGCCTACTGCTCTCTAAATCAATTCTACGTTTTACCACGGCTCCTGAAAGAGGATGTACTCTATTTGTGTGTGAGAGAAAACACTTAGGCTCTGAGATAGCAGGTGACTTCTGTGACTTCCAAAGGGCTCTGTGACTCTACAGACCGAGCTTTTCAGTTATAGAGTTCTGCACCCCCAAACCACCAGGCAGAATGCCAAGGGCTTTTCATTTAATCCTCTGCACAAGGCTGTAGAGGAAGCTTTTAGTATTCCTGTTACCAAACAAGGAAACTGGCTCATAGGAGGATTAAGTGACAGTCACAAATGGTGCCCCCTTACCCCAAGACTTTGCTCTTAATTTGACCCAGACATGTTTATAGAGTAGGGCCATACAAATTGGCTTCATCTTCATAGAAGCAGTGATCTTCATTAGCTAGTTAGGTTTTATTCATTTAATTTTTGGGGGGGGAGCTGAGACCTCATAGAGCTCAGGCTGACCTTGAACTTGCTGTGTAAAGGAGATGAACTTAAACTTCTGATCTTCCTGTTTCTACTTCCTGAGTGCTAGAATTACAGGCATATGTCCCCACATCTCAATTTTATAGTGTTGGGTATCAAAACCAGGGTTTCATACATGCTAGACTAGTAAGCTTTGAAAAAGAATTTTGGTGTTGGAGCAGTGAATCCACACCAGTTGCTTGCACAACTGCAATGTAAATCAGGTCCCAGCATTGCTTTGTGGGAAACCTCTCCCATATGTGCTGCTTGGACTGAACACACAGGATGTGTATGTTAGGCATTGTGTGCTATCAGAAAATTGAAGTTCAAAGTTCAAAGTTGGGAAATGCTTTGCCCCCCCATGTCTAAAATACATATTCTAAAGCCAATGATTATGAGAGATATTGCCCTGGAGAAGCAGAGATCAGCTAGTTCAGGTATTAAATGTTTTGTTTATTTGTTTATTTTTAGCCGTTCTATTAAAGAAGTTCTGGATGGCTCTTGGAGACTGCAGGAGGTTAAGCTGAAATCATGTGATTATCATAAATTAATCTAGGAATTATTTTTAGACTCCTACAATGTTTTTAAACTCTGTGTGGTGGGTTGAACATGTCATATCCTGTTTATACATTGAATTATACATTGAAACCACCCCAATTTATAGTATAGGATTTGGGGTTTTGGAAAGTTAGCTATGTTATGACTGTCCTTATTTTATTTTCTTCTTATTATTATTTGGTCTTTTGAGACAGAATTTCTCTGTGGTATAGTCCTGACTGTCATGGACCTCACTTTGTAGACCAGGCTGGCCTCAAACCCACAGACATCCACCTGCTTCTGCCTCCCCATGCTGGGATTAAAGCCCACATGAACCCTTAGTAATAGAGTTATTGCTACTATGAAATGACCTGGACACTCTCACTTTCTATGCCATGTAAAGATAAAGCACAAAGCCAGTAAATGGTGCTCACTAGAGCTGTGACTGTGTTTTCACTCCAGATGTCAGCCAGCAGTCTGTGAGCAGAGAATCCTGTAGTTCATTAGCTCCCCAGTCCACGTTCCCTTGTTACAGCATTCTGGGTTGACTGTGACATGATGCCATCACATACATTACACGGCAGAGTCACCCATAGTAACTGTTCTCTGTTACTGCCCCTCACATGTTGCTTCTCAGGATTTCTGGTTAAAGGCAATAGAATATAAAGTGTGACTGGGGACATCCAGAAGCCCTTCTAAGACCACTATTTTTTGTATTTGTTTCTTAAGATGTTGTACTTTTAAATTTTTTCATTTAGAATATTTTTGAGAATTTCATACATTGTATTTTAATCACAACTAATTCCTCTACAAATTCCTGACAGATTTCCCATCCAAGTCTGTAGTATGAGGTTTCTGTTCTGTACTTTTGGGCCTAGCCTCAAGGTTTAGGCCCACAGACCCACAGACCCGCAGTCCCACAGTCCCACAGAGACACACAGATGCTTTCAATAGTTTTTGGCTGATTGACCTAAGGCCCAGGCATATCACTTGCTAGCTCTCTACCCTTCATCTAACCCATGACTCATCCTGTTCAGCCATGAGGCTCGGTACCTTTTCTTAGAGCTGCATGGTATCCTGAGCTTCCTCTGGCTTCTCTCTGGCATTCTCTCTGGCGTTCTGTCTGGCGTTCTGCTCTGTCTTTCCTGTTCTCAGGGTTTTTAGTCTGGTAGCCCTGCCCACACTTCCTACCTGCCTTTGGCCAATCAGCGCTTTTTATTAAACCAGTGGGTAGGACAATTATTTACCATGAAATAACACAATACCCCTACACAAGTCCATATCCACCAACTTTGTGTTCTCTGTGTAAAATTTATTTTAATTTTGTATTTATGTGGGGTATGTACTCATGACTGCACTGCCTACTGAGACCAGAAGATGGCTTCAGATTCCCTGGAGCTAGAGTTATAAACAGTTGTGGGTCACCTGATACAGTTCCTTAGAAACCAAACTAAGGTCTTCAGGAAGAGCCCCAGATGCTCTTTCTGCTGAACCACCTCTTCACTTCATAGTTCCTTCTTGTAACAGAGGCAACAGGTACAATGTCTATTTTAGATACCACTAAAGACTTTGAGTGTTCTTCAGTGTTCTTTAGAACCAAAGAAAGATTTTGTGTCCTCTGGCTGTGAGCTCCTATCCCAGGCTGGAACTTTCTTACCAAGGAAGGTGCAACATAATGGATTGGGTTGCTGCACACTGCCTGACACATTAAAAGTTTATGGCTTCCTGTGTGTTGGGGTTTCTACTGATATGAAACCACTCTACAGAATAGTAACCCAGGAACCTGAACCAAAGCCAGCAGCAGCCTTATGTGCGTTCTCCTGGGTCTCCTGGGAGTTTGAGCTTTGTGAGAAGATATGGGAAGCAGTATAAAAATTAAGAAAGATTCAACCTGGAGGAAAGTGACTTCTAAAGTTTATCTATTAAGGATAATACTAAAGTTTATCCTCAAACTTTAGTATAAGATAAACTTTTAAAGATAAGCTTTTTATTGATAATCTTCCACTCCATCCTTGGTTTGAAGCATGGGTTAATTTGCATGACTGTTTCACTTGCCTTTTGAGAATTTCATCAGGTTACACACCATTATCCTGAAAATGCCCTATTATCTGATGTCATGCAAATGAAGGGCAGACAGAGTGCTGGGCATGACAATACTAGAATCTCAATGACCACGCGGCTGGAAGCATCTAATTGATGACATCTAGGCAAAAGTGTCCTTTGTCTGTGCTGTGACTCAGGGATCTAGGCATCTTCCCATTGGGCAGAAACCAGTCATGTGACCCCCATCTGAGCTGCAGAAGGGTCATTTTGTACCTATTTTTATAATAAATACATCAGATGCTACAGAGTGGCTCGTGATCCAGAGCCATCTGGGGAGACCTGAAGAGAAGAATTCACTTTAGGCTAAAGAGAAGGTTCAGAAGCAGGGCAGGCCTGGCTACCCACTTGGGTGCCTATGTCTAGTGTACAGTGAATATTACCCGGATGTCTGCTGAATACAGAGGTGACATGTATCATGTATATGGTTGGCCATGACTTCACACTCTTTTAAGACTTGAATGTGTGAGTGTAGTTTTTTTCCCCCCAACTTTTCCAGCAACTAGACAAGCCCACCTCCTCCCCAGGACCCACACTAGATACTGTCTGTTTCTATCCTGGCATCAGTAACACATTAGGGTCTGCTGTGGGATTATGCTCTTGTAAACTATAGATATTTGTCCCTCCTACTGGTTTAATAAAATGCTGATTGGCCAGAAGGCAGACAGGAAGTATTGGCGATCAGACTAAGAAAACTCGGGGAAGAGGGAAAACAGAGCAGAGATGCAGGCAGATGCAGAGGAAGGAAGATCAGAATGCTTCTTTGAGAAAAAGTACAAAGCCACTTGGCCAATCATAGGTTAGTTTTAGAGTTAAGAGTTAGCAAGTAATATGCCCAAGCCATAGGCCAAACAGCATGTAATTAGTATAAGACTTTCTGTGATTATTTGGGACCAAGCAGCTGAAGGCAGTCTATTTGGGACAGCTAATGTGAAATTTGGAATTAATCTGGGCCAGAAACTTCATGTCACAAGGGTCTTATTTTCTTCTCTGTTATTTCATGGTAGAATGTCAACTCCTTAAAGTAGGGACCTTGTAACATCTGCCTTCTGAACCATAGCCCTTTCCATAGTGCCTTGCATGAGATGGGCTGTGAACAAATGATGGTTTGTTTGAGGAATGTCTCCTATAGGCTCATGTATTTGAACAGTTGGTCCTCAGTTGGTGACATTCTTTGGGGAGGGTTACAGAACCTTTAGGAGGTGGAGCCTTGCTGCAGAAAGCACATCACTGAGTGGGCTTTGAGGTTTATAGCCTCTCTCACTTCCTGTCCTCACTTTCTGCTTTCTGTGTGGGGATGAGATGTGATCCCTTTGCTTCCTGACTGCCAAGCCACCCTTTCCTACCATGATGGCCTCTGTTCCTCTAGGAAAATAAGCTAAAGTGTACCATTTTCTCTTCCTTACTTCCAGACAGCCTGAACTACATGAGACCCTGTCTCAAAATACAGTAGGACAAGGGACAAGTAGGGGGGTCCAGAAGGACAAAAGACCTGGAGAAATGCAAAGGAATATGTGCAGAGCATGGACAGAGGCAAGGTCACAACCTCTCACATTGACTCAGGCCTTATCAATGAGTACCCATCATGCCACACACCGGACTAGAGCGGGGGACACATCACTGGGTTAGACAAAACAATTCCTTGTTCCCAGGAATCACAGTCTAGCAAGAGGATTCTGGTATTTTATCACAGCAACAGAGAAAGAAATCGGAACAAATGCCTAACTTTTTTCTTTCTCAAATTGAAATGTTGTCCTATATTATTGTCTGGTGGTGAAACTAGTAACTCTGTCTGATTAGAGTTTATAGGTGACAGATGTGAATGGGAAACAGTGGTGGAGAAAATGCCACTGAGGTTGGACAAAGCTGGGTCAGAGCCTTGGGTTTTTCTCTTCATAATTTAGCTGGCACTGGCTCTTGATCCAGTTGCTTGATCTCAATTTCAGCAGTTACTGTTCTGCCTCTATAATGTCACTTGGAAGTTAATAAAGTATGATATAAAGGGCTTAGCATTAGAGAAAGAAGCTGTCATTGTCCTGAGGGTCAGGTGTAAATGTTGTATCCATCCTTTTTGTACCCTGCAGTTGTCCAGCAGAAGGAAATATGGCAAGAAAATTGATAACTGTTTGCCTGGTCTTTCTAACAACAAGTTCCAAATTTCAAAGTAATTTTTAAGATCCAGTAATTGTTTCATTGTGCTAATGAAACAATTGTTTTACATAAGTAGTCACAAAATCTTTTATTGGTTGAGTTTCTTTCTCATGGACATGGGTCACTGGATCAAAGATGAGTGTAACACTTAGCTCTGAGGATAAGAGAGACATTGATAGACTGTCTTGCGATAAGCCCTTCATTACTCTCAAAACAAAGGCCCTCCTCTTCTTCACGGCCAGCAGTCAGAAATATTATGGGAATTTCTTTCCCAGGCATCCAAATGAAGCCGCTGAAAACCAGGGTGAGTGTCTGCAATTTGCATTTCTCTGTGTTATGTTTTGATGCTCCATAACCTATTTGGCCAAGGTGAGTATCATATTTGGGCCTGAGCACGGTTCCTGACTCTGTGCCCTGTGCCAAGCACCAGGCTGGAGATCTGTGGGCTGGGAAATGGGCCAACTGTTTGAAGCACATTGCATCAGACATCCCCTGGGGTGCAAAGGAAGGCCTCCTTGCTAGAGAGCAGGGGGAATTCTGCCCTCGGAGATTGGACTCAGTAATTTTAACTCCTTGGCGGAAGGCCAATCCTCCAGCCAGCAGATATCATGTGGCTTGTAGAAAATTTAGACACAAAGCCTCCAGCTCTTTCTTTTCATGTGGACAGTACAGCCTATTCTGAGAAACATGTTGCCCTCAGGAGGACAGCTTTAAGAATGGAGCAGCATTAGAAAATCCGAGCATCTTAGTAGATTTCTTCAATCACAAGACATGTCAATGTTTAAGAGTAATATTGTTTTTCTTTGCAATGAGATTATGAAGATTCCAGATTAGAGAGTTGCCAAAAAAAAGCCCCACCTCTCATTTTCTCTTCAAGTTACATAGCCATACAATTTCCAGTGATGGATGGATAAAATAGTGTTAACAGTACATTTGTAAGTCAGACCTCAGTGGTAGCTCCCAGTTTTATGTTACCGGCACTCATAGACAAATGCTTTGTGATTCTACACTCCCTAGCTTTTTCTGTGTGTTGTCCAGATTATTGTGAACTGTGTTTGCCAGTCTGTATGTTCATTCAATGCAAAGCCCTACTCAAATGGTGTTTTTAAACCTAACCAGCTATGCAGAAGAGTCTCTGGAGACCTCACTTCAGAATAATCAAGGTGGGATGGGGTTAGAAACAAAAGTTGTGTGGGGTGTCCTCAGGATTCCTCAGAAAACCAAGCAGGAAATCTTTGAGAGATTTACCTCTTTTGAGAATCTGGATAGCTATAAAACTATGATGCGGTTATCAGCATCCTACAGTGTGTTCACTGAAATTCAACAAATTCATAACGGGAAGGAAAAGCTGAATCTTTGCCAGCTGAATATTTTTCCTACTTTGAATCCCAGAACCTGATGGGCACCAAGGAACGTAGTGATGAGATCAAAGACTGAAGAATGATCTGGAAACCTGCCTCTATGTGACCTCCCTGTAGTCTTCTGCTCTGGGTCTGCAATGCAAGTTCTGCTCATCTCTTCTATGAAGAGATCCCTTCTGTGAAGAGGTGCTAAAGAACATGAACAATAAATGAAGTTCTCACTTTCATGGAATGCCATGGACCAGGCTATGATATTTATGTAAACATCTTTGTGGCCATGAGAGGCTCATATCTTTCCATCAGCTCTTCTGTGATTGCACAGATTCACCTCTGACCTGTTTATGTGTGAGGTTCACACAGGTGCCTGCCACCTTTCTTTAACCTTGTTCATTTTGGAGACTGGCATGATGTGTTATTAAAATGCCCAGGATGGGGGTGATAGCAGGGTGAGAAAAGGAAGAGGCAGCAGGAAGGCACTGGGAAGGAGAGCCAAGTAGGTGACAGAACTGGTGTTACCTGTGAAGTCCCACCTGTCAGTCTGCAGGATACGGACATATCCTGCCATTTCCCCTCCAGGCAAAAAGGCTTACTGGCTTGATCTTTCAGGACCTTGCCAAGGTCTGTTGTGTCCAGGACTCTACAGGCATAAGAGGTGTGAGCTGTTCATTTGGTATCTTGACTGTCATGAAGGTCACTGACAAAACACTTAACTGGCCTTCTGTAGTTTTAGGAAGTTGGATGGAGAGGTATGTCAGCTATTAAGAGCATGTGCTAGTTTTGTGGCGTTTCCTGAGTTTGGATCCCAACACTTGTGGAAGATGCCTCACAACTGCCTAGGACTCCAGAGCCAGGGGATCCAACACCCTCTTCTGGACTCCCTGGGTACTGCACTCACACATGCATATACCTATTCACACAGAGAGTCATTAAAAATGGAATAAATCTGGGAGGGGAGATTATTGGAAATGGATCAAAACTTGGAGTAGGGAGCAAATATCACACGTACAAATGGGCTCCCAACAACCGCATTACTACAGAGAAGCAGCAAACTGTATCCCTTTCAATTTAAATGTTGACCTCATTATACCTAGAAGAATGGTTCTCAACTTTTCTAATGCTACAACTCTTCAAAATAGTTTTTCATGTTGTGGTTACCCCAACCATAAAAATTACTTCATTGCTGCTTCATAAATGTAATTTTTACTACCATTATGAATTGTAATGTAAATATCTGATATATAGGATATCTGATAAGCAACCCCTGTGAAAGGACCATTTGATCCCCAAAGGGGTTGACCCACAGGTTGAAAAACACTGACCTAAGAACATTTCCTTGTCTATTCTTAGGGAGTGGCGCATAGTAACAGATTATCACAATGCCATAGATGTTCATTTTGACAACATTCATGGTCACATCACACGATCATGTCCTTTAATCATACAAAACCCAAAGAACAATATGCCATTAGCTACACCAATAAAAATGAATTTGACAACAGAAATGAAAACAAACCAAGAGAATCTTTTGTCGGAATCCATACAGACATTCAAAAGTATTCTTAAGGGATGGTGTCCAATAGTTGTCCTAGCATGCTGAGTTCGTTGTCATAACTTCTGAATTCCCAGCTCTTCTGGGTAGGGAAAGAAAGTGCATTTTTTACAGCCTATATCTCTTAGAGAAACTTCTCTTGCGTACACAGGTTGACAGAAAAATAAATGCAAAGGCTAGGCACCAAGATTGCTCAGACAGCAATGGAGTTCAGAGTCAGACTCAAAACTGCCCAGTCAGCTCTGGCTGTTGGAAAAAAGACCGTGACCTTAGTTCAAAAGGGCCTGGGAAGAAACTCCCAACTTCAACAAGGAAGAAACCCATGGGGTACTACAACAAGTCAGACAAATAGGCTTTTTCCTACTCTACTTCGAAACAGAGGTTTTCATATATGAAATAGGAAAAGATAAGTTGGCTGATGTGTGTGTGGGTAGAACCTCTCTCTTCTCCATCTGCCCACCCATTCCTGATCCCGTGGCTTCAAGGTTGGAGCGTGGGTCCTACTTGCTCATTTTCTTTGAAGTAGATTTATCACCTCTTCCTGTGCGGCCATGCCTCTTCAGTAATGAGGTATAACTCTGTAATAATGTTGGCTCTTTCCAGGGATGTGGCATTGATTAATGGTGTGGGCAGATAACAATTCAACATTCTGATAAAATCACAATTATATAAAAATTATTGCACTTAAAAAAATCAACCCAGCCCAGGCAGCAAAGGGCCCACTAAACTGTCAGGAAGTGGTATGCCTCTTGCCCTTTGCGGAGCATTTTGACCTTTCTGGAATCCTGGTGAATTTGGTCCATCAAATGTCCAGAAGTGAAGACTCCAAAAGATGCCATAAGCTCCTTAAGGCGAAGTCTTGGTTCTAGGAGGTAAATCACCTCCTTGGCCTCATACTACATAGCAGGGACTCAGATTAGCTAAAGGGCCCCTACAAAAACTCCGGAAGCAAGGGAGCATGGGTAGATATCATGTCCTCACCTGTGATTGAGAGAAAGATAGTCAACATCCTGATGTATAAACAACCTCTTCCCAGTGCCACCTCTGGTTCTCAGGTACTCAGCCCTGCAACTTATGGAGGGCTGAATTTATCTGTGTATTTTTGTGTGTGTGTGTGTGTGTGTGTGTGTGTGACTTATCCTTTCTATGACTCTGAATACTTTCTCTCCACTTATACATGTTTCTTATCTTTCCTCATGCTTCATCCTCCCAGCCGGCCCATGATGCTCTGGCCTTCTCTTGGTGGATATAGAGGTACCATGGTGATGCTAATCTACTACAGTTAAATAGCACATGCTTCCCATCCTTCATCATTTCTCCAGTGATGCTCTACTTTCCCCTCTGACTCTATCAGTGACTCCTGTATCCTTTGCTAGTCAGAAATATTGCTCGCTCCGTTACTGAGAAATGTAGGTGCTACTTGTTACTTTGGCCAAGAGTTTTCAAATCTCCAGATCAGATCTTGAAGTCAAAATGTGAGTGAACAGCAGTGAACATGTCACTAATCTTTCAGTGACCCTCCCAAATATCTGCTCACACAGTCAGTAAAATCAAGGAATTTTTAGAAGCCATAATCCTGAAACTCTGTGGTCAATATTGCTTTTCTTTTGGGGAGTGAACATTCCAATTCAAAGTCTCTTGGGGGACCCTCAGTCCAACTTTTAATTCTTGTAATCAACACAACATTCATACAGTTGTCTAGGCAGGGTTGGAAGGCACTGTCTCTAGGTGGCAGAGTGAAATTCAATATCAAAATGATTAAAGGTTCTAGGCAGAAGGAAAAATAACCATGAACTTCAGAGGTTTCTTCTGTTGCTCTGACCCCCCGAGTGTGTGTGTGGGGTCATTGAGGCTTCAAGCCAACTATGTGTGACATAGAATATGCAATGTGTATTTGTGACTCTCTGTGGCCACTCCTGTGTGCTTCAGAGTCAGACAGAAAGGCTGTCATCAAGTCGGAGTCTACACAAGTTCCCCCCCACTAAGAGCTTCTCTACTTACAGTTCCAGATTCAGAACTAGGACTTGCTGACGTTTTCGTAGATGACGTCACTGATGCAGAACTGTTGCTTCTTCCTCAGCCACATCAGCTGCACACACTGATGGATAAAGATGTACTGCTCCTAGGAGAGACCGCAGCGGCAGGTATCAAAATGGGGTGTGTGTGGAGAGGAGGTACCCACACCAGACAGCATGATATTGACTATCTGGTGTAAAGGAAATCACTTCCAAATTACAGAGACAACTTTATAACCTGAGAACCTAAGAGACTGAACTTTAAAGGCATTTTATTAGTGGTAGATGCTAGATCCTTATTTTCTTACGTGTGTGTGTGTGTGTGTGTGTGTGTGTGTGTGTGTGTGTGTGTGTGTGTACGCGTCTATGTGCATGTCCATATGTGTGCATGTATGTGAACATGTGTGGAGGTCAGAGGTCAATATCAACTATATTCCTCTAACATTCTCCACTTTATTTTTGTGGCTCAAGTTTCCTCACTAAATCAGGTGCTTGGTGATTTGGCAAGATGAGGTGGCCAGCCAACCCCAAGGGTCCTTACACATATATAGCAAGTCCTGTACCCACTGGGCAATCAACTCTGAAGCCCCATACAGTAAATGTATTTCATGGCTTTTCTAGATTCATTGTGGTGTGATAAGTAATGTGTGGACAAAGTATAAAATGTGGTGATCTGATATGCATAGTGAGATGGTTATCTGTCATGTCCATGAACTGGTGTACCTCACTTGGTTGTCATTTTTCCTTCTGGTGATGATAACATTTCTGAAAAACTCAGAAAATTTTAGGTCTTCAGTCCCAGGTTTCTAAGGTGAAGTTGCTGTGTGGTATAAATCATCACTACACATATAGTTTTTTGGAAACTAAAGAATTCCCACCTCACTGTACGATGACATGAACTTTAAAAACATAAATTAAACAATGAACGTGGAAAGAGAAAGACGAGTTGATTCCTTTCTCCTTATATTAGAAAAAAGAGGTCCTAAAATTATAAGCAATAGAAAAAATACAAATAAAAATTTCAAGCTCCTTTATGCTAAAAATGGTAAAAGGTGAAGCATATTGAAAGGGAGATGCTTTCAGAGTCACTCCACAGTGCCAAGGAGTGAGTTGTTGATGGACATTCTTTCAAATCAGGATCAACCACAAATAAACAATGCTGAACAAAGTATCCCTGGGAGGTAGAAACTCTTATCTATAACAGTTTGTATTTGTTAAGGATTTTTTGAAGGAAGTAGAGGGAATATTAAGATATTTGCAAATAGTGGCTAAGTGTTGGGTGGGGTGGGACATGTCAGTCATCTCAGCAGTAGGAAGGGAGAATGAGGCGGAGGAACAAGTTACTGGACATCAGCCTCTGCGATGAGACTGTGCTCAAGAAGTAATGTCCAAGTTGTAAAAAAGAAAAAAATGTAAATTAAAATGGTTTTCATTTATGAACAGAGCAACTAAAAAGAGGTAAAAGAAAACTCCGATAATTTTGAGCCTATTAAGGCAGTTATCATTTCTTATTGTTGGAGAGAGAAAGTTAATAAATGATGTGGACACAGATAATGGTATAAAGTAGCAAAAAATAAAGTTATTACTCAATAGATTATGTGCTTTATAAACAGACACAGACAATTGGGAAATGTAGACAAATGTTTAATGCTCTACAAATAAGAAAGTAATCTAAAGAAACAATAATATTTGAAATGAAATTTAAGAGCACTGGGTAGTTTGTGATATGTGTGAATGTATGCATATTAATACAATATGTGAAAAGTAGGTGAGAAATACATATGCATGGAACACAGGAGCACCAGTGAGTAGCTATGCATGAATGAAAGCTGAGATCCCCCCCCCACCCCCAGACATTAAGGTTAGTTCTCTGGGACACAAAATAAATAGGTTAATTTCATGGTCCTTCTTTGCTCTGTTTCATTCTAGATAGTACAATTAAAAATTACTCCTAAATAAAGTCCAGCCAAGATGGCCACAAGATTTTAAACAGCCTCATGTAAACAACTTAACACAAAGAATAAAAGCAGCTGCTTGGAACTCCAGCCCCAGCAGGTTGCAACCTCACCTCTGTGATCTGAACAAGCTTTGGAGAAAACACATTCCCTTATGTTATGTTAACACCTCGCTGCACTGAGCTACCCACAGTGGTCTTCACATATCACTTCATTATTTCTGGTGTTATGTGAACACTGGGAATAGACAGGGCTCTGGTCTGGACTCTTACTCCATGGCTGCCCACTGAGAAAACTTCAAGTTGAAAACAAAAACAAACATTTTCCTTAGTGGTGCAGCCACAGGTACGTTGTCCATGCTCCTATAAACAACCCCTCATCCATGCTCTTCAAAGCACTGTAGTGACGTTCATAACACACACACACACCCACACACACCACACTTACACCTCCCTCCAAACACACAGGCAACACACACACACCACACACACCACACACCCCCACCCCCCACAAACACACCCCCCATACACACACACCCCACACCACATACAGCTACACCCCCCCCCAAATACACAAGCAACACACATACCACACACAGACACACCACACACCCCCACCCCCCACAAACACAGCCCCCATACACACACACACCCCACACCACATACACCTCCCCCCAAACACACACACACACACACACACACACACACACACTACCCCCCATACCACCCCCCCCCACACACACACAATAAAAAGGAGAAAGAAGACTAGTTGGGAGGGGGAGGAAATCAGTGGGATAAGAGATTAGTGGGGGTGGGTAAATATGATCAAAATACATTATAGGCATGCCTACAAATACCATGATGAAGCCATCATTATGTATAATTCATCTAATTATTATGCACAATTATCATATGCTAATAACCCCCCCAAACTCCAAACTAAGGAAAAGCAATGACAATAATAACAAAACCATAAAGCATACGAAAAAGTAAGTAAAAGACTATTTATGGACAAATCTGTAAGACCCGGAGAAAGCCAAGCTGCCTATAGTGAGGACAATCTGCTTGAAGCAAAGCCCTAAATGACCTCCTGAGAGGTGATTGGAAGAAAAACACATGAAATGCTTGCTAAGAATAGAACAGAGCACAGGGGAAGGAAGGAGGGAGCCCAGCCATCTGTAGGTAGCATATTATGGATTCAAGCACTTATATGGATCCTGTCTTCTTATCTACTGTATTCTTTATGACATTACAGTTTAGAGATGAGAAGTGAGAGCTTGAAGAGACGATATGACCTGTGAAGTCCTAAAGCTGGGGCTCTGGCCTTCTCTCAGGCCCTGGCACCGTTTCACATCTCCCCAAGGATGGAGAAGCCCTGAAATGTGCTAATGAAATGACGATGGTCAGGACCAAATGGACTGCCCATGAATGTTGCACTGATCTCCAGAGAGACCCTGAGGACATGGCTACTTGTATTAGTCACTTTCGCCATTCTGGAGGATAGCATGGTGTGAGCATGGCATGATGAGATCAAAGAGGTAAGCGGTGTGGAGAAGGTTAGAAAAGTAATGGCCAAAGACATGAAGAAATGTGCGACTCAATTCCAGAGTGGATTATGTACAGAAAGACCAGCTCTCAACTGGAGACTGATTTTGTCCTCGTGGTTGGCATGCTTGATTGACAGGTGCAAGAAAAATAATTTTGTTCTTCGTTCTTATTAACCAAGTCAATTAGCAGGCAGCAGGATTTGAATGTGAGTGGGCTGAAGGACAATGTGAGATAAATCAATTTGCGCTAGAAAATACAGGTTGGACCAGGAAGAACAGAGAAACAAACAAGGGAAAACGGGATAAATGAACAAGATGTTCTAGATGTAACCTATCAAACAGGCCTAAATAAACAAGTGGAAGCTGTCCGTCATGGACCGCTGAGGGATCTCAGTAAAGCTGGGGGAGGGGAGGAGCAGGAAGCTGAGAGACCTGGGCCCCTTTCATTACTTCGAATCTTCCAGCAAGTTCCTGACGGCAGAATTTAAAAAGATTGTTTTCATGGAGATGTCAACCAGAAATGTGACTGTAAAGACAGAAGCCAGACACCTAAAACTGGGGCCAAGAATAAGGAAAACTAAGCATTGTCCTAGCTGCGGGGGAAGCAAGTCCCATGGTGGCTGGTCTGGCTTCCGTGATTATCACACCTGAAGACAAATAGTGGTAGAGGAATGAATAGGAGGATCCATGTGTACAAAGGGAATACAAAGATGGACAAAGCTTCTGGAGCTGTGAAAAAACAAAATTAAACAATCTGTAATCAACATCTATAAAGTTAAGAGGTATAAGTCGAGGAAGTAAGTCAGATCATTCAACAAGCAAGATGCGTAAAATAAAGTATGGGAAGTCACACATGTGATATAGAAATAGGCTTTGAAAATGTGTATTACATATAATGTAATGGAAATAGGTTTATTGCATATTAGGATATGTGTTTCCAGAAGTTAAAAATCCAAAGTTTGGGCTCAGATCCAGCTCCTGTTCCCTCCCTTCTCACCTCTCCCATATCATCCCCTACATTCCCAGTCCAACTTCATATACTGTTGTATTCAAACCCACCGAGTATACTTAGTGCTGCCTGTACGTGCAGGGAAGTGTGACATCTGCTGGATTGTGGGTAGCTTCCCATGCCCTGCATCCCTGCAGAAAACTGACTGCCTCTCTCAGTCAACAACACCCCAGTGCCCACCTCCTCCTCTCCATGCTGGGATTTTGTCTGATCTTGCACAGGTTTTGAGCATGCTGCTACTACTGCTGCACAATCATATCTGCAACCACCCTGTTGTGTTCAGAAAACAATGCTTCCTTATCCTTATCTGCTTTCTCGGCTCCTGTAATGTTTCTGTTCCTCTGATCCCTGAACCTCTGGAGGAAGGGGTGTGATATAGACTTCCCTTTCAGGATTGCTCACTAAGCTGTCTCCTGCAACCTGACCAGTTGTGGGTCTCTGGAAGAATTGCCATCTATTGCAACAAGAAGCTTTTCTGAAAGGGACAAGATCTTGCCCAGTATATGCTTCCTAATTGTCATTAAGATGACTGATGGTTAGCGGGTGGGTCATTGACTCAAACTACTGTGACCTGGGGGCAACTCAGCAACAAATACATCCCAATGGCTCTGCCAAGCCTTGCTGGGACGCTGGGACAGAGCTGGAAAGATAGCGGGAAGCAAAGCAAACAAGGATTAGAAAGTCTGTGTTGGAGATGCTATGCTGTTACCCTCTAGGCTATTTGAGTTATATTGCCATCTAGTGGTAGTTTGTAGGAGCTGCAGGACGAATAAGGCACCAAAAGAAACGGTAAGAGAGAGGTCAGGCTTGACCTTGTTCTGTTCCACAAGCCTTCTCCTCCAACAGGCTTCTCCAGGAAATACTCTATTGTGCCCTGAAGGCTAGTGAGTAACCTTACTGAGCAGTGATTTGGATTATAAAGAAGCTACTGTTCTTGAGCTTTTGCACACACAGAGATATACTTGGGTTGTTGCTGGTGGGCAGCACAGTCATGCCTGGAGCTGTCCTTCGAGGCTGAGTACATTCTAAGGCTTCAAGGGAAGGAAGAACTGTGGAGAAGAGGAGGCAGAGGGAATGCTGGTTAATAACACTGGGAGGATTCTCCGTCCCTTCATGATTCATGGGAGTGGGGCTGAATAGTGGATTGGGGCTGGCAGGGGTTAAAACCAAGAGAGACAGAAAGCACAGGTACAACCACTAGTTAGCACCTAAAGTGAATGGAGACAAACAGCTATGTAGAGGAAACAAAAAAAAATGGCAAATTTATTGACCAGCCTGTCATCTCAAGCATAAATCAAATCATATCTGTTCCATAGTCTCCCTTTGCTAGCACTTACCCAGATTGACTGTTACCTTCAGTGAGATTCATACTGCTCAAAAAGTTTTTTTTTCTATTGCAGACACATCTACAGGCTCCATCTCCCTAAGGTAAGGCAGATGAAACCAGAACAAGTATAGTCACCATATACACAATGGCGCTCTTAGAGGTTTACTCCTATTTATTTTATGCCGGGGTAGTTTTAAATATACACGACAAGAAAATGGGAAAAACAAATGTAGAAACATTGCTACAACTCTTTTAAAACATAAAGTTGGATATTGGGTGCTTTCAGTCAAGAGCAAATTTAAGCATGCATAATGCTTCAGTTCCTACCTCTGTCTGTACCATTGACATCCGGTATGACCTCATTTCTGACACCAGCCCTAAGATGTCCACAAATTCATGATCTCGAATGTGCTGCAAGAGCCTGTCCAGGGCAATGAAGGTTCCTGTTCGTCCCACACCCGCACTGCAAAAGAAGGTTCAGATGGCGCATGAGTCACAGCAGGTTTCCGTACTGTTGGAAATCAACTGGAAACATCTAAAACCAATAGATAGCAGTGACTAGGAAACTCTTCTCCCATGGTGCCTTCCACTTAACTGGGTCTTTTGAATGCAGTCCTGCTCAGTGTTGCTTGGACTGTTCCTTAAAGAAACACTTGTGCCCTGGGGTCTCTGTTTGTGGAGGGAAGTAAAAATTAAGTATCCCTTAAGATAGGGATGCATACTAACAACCTTTACTCTCAGAAACCTAAAATTCAACTCAAAGGTTTAGTTGATAAGCCTACTGCCTAACTTCAACTCTAGGGCCATAGACCTTTGCATGCGTTCAGCTCACACCTCAGACTGCTTTCCAGCACACATGCTCTATCGACTCACCCAGGAATCTGCAGGAATCACCCACTGATCCTTTAAATAACTGTTTTAAAGTAAAATTTAAACTTGAACCCATCTGGTCCAGTTCGTGGATGCCAGTGCCCACTAGTTGTGGGCTGATGTCGCCAACTCTCCACATAGGTTCCAACTGTCCGAAGCCAGCCTTTCTGTTCTTCTCACTCAGAGAGCCAAAGCTAAGTTACACTCACATTTTGGGGAAAGAGACAGACAGACAGACAGACACACACACACACACACACATACACACACACATGTCACACGTATCACAATTTGCATGTGGGCTTTGCTGGAGGAAAAACCACAAAACTAAACGCCTCAAGTTCAGAGCTCCATTTACTTTTTTATTAGATAATTCTCTCCTGGGGCTTCTCAGATAAAATGATCTTCCACTAAGTGTGTCCCTGTGAAGTTACACCTAGAGCAGCACCTCCTGGCAACTGTAAACGGACTCTATGAAGTTGACCCCTCTGCTGCAGGTGACTTTATTTTCTGAGGACTGTTTTGAGAATCACCTGTTTTTCAGCAACCTGCCTTGAAACCATAAAAGTCCATGGCTGGCAGATGAAGGATGGCATCTTCGTTTAACAGCGACCTAGCAGCTCACCAGAACTGCTGATCTTGAATGTTCACACACAAAATGCGCATATGCATACACACACATCACAGCAGAACATACACGTACGCGCACACACACATATTACAGAAGAACACACACACACACACCATACAGCATCAACATTATGGATCATAGAGACAAGGCACCTAGATACCCTGTCAGAGATGAATTTGCTCATGATAGAATAGTTGATAATGTCTCCCTAATATCATTTTCCTACTTCTACCTCTGATAGACATCCAAAGCTTTGAGTCTGCACAACAATTTTATGACATCTTGTCATGAGGGTAAATTTTGTGTTCACTCATAGAAAGGAGAGATTTACTCTAGAGGTAACATTTCCCATAAGGAATTAGTGTGAGTTGTGATTTAAAATAACATAAGAGTCATTTGTCCCATTTACTGTAATTCTGAAATTCTATACACAATTCTGAAGGAAAACCACATTTATCAACATACCAAAAACTTTAGTGTTTTCTTCCTGTCTCCTTTCTTTTAAGTGTATTTAAACTATTTTTGAGCCATGAGAAGCTTTGTGGAATCTGATCCAATATTTATTTGTTGGCTATCAACTCTGGCCTTTGATGATAATGTCACATGGTATTTGGCCTTTGGAGACCCATCCATCTAGATTTGAAGCTGAATTTCTTTGCTCTAGTTGAATGAACTTGGTAAATCTTTGCATCTCTGTGTTCTTCTGTTCATTTAAAATTGGGGTAGTAACATCTATTTTAAGCTGAGCATAGTGGCTCATGCTTATAATTCCAGCATTCAAGAAGCTGAGGCAGGAGAATGACCGCAAGTTTAAGGCTAACCTGGGCTAAAGAGTGAGCTCAAGGTAGACTGGGCTAAAGTAAGATTCTCTATCATAAAAAAAGCAAATTTTAAAAAATGTATCTTATAGACTATACTTATAAACTAATTATATGATCAAGATTTTACAGAAAGGAAAGCATTGTACTCATGATGGTTAATACTGTCAACAGGATCCAGATTTACATGGACAGGGGTTCTCAACTTTGCTAACACTGAGTGATACCCTTTAATACATTTGCTCATGTTGTGGTGCCCCCAACTCTAAAATTATTTTCACTGTTACTTCATAACTGTAATTTTGCTATTTGTATGAATATAAATATCTAATATACAATCCCCATGAAAGGGTTGTTTAAAATCTAGTGGGGTCACGACCCACCCACGGGTTGAGAACCATTGGCTAGCCTAACGACAAGCTCCTGACAGATCTATGAGGGAGTTTCTAGACAGGTTGACTTGGTGGAAAGACAGGACCTGAAGGCAGGCAGTACCATTGCATGGGCAGAGGCCTCTGAACTAAAAAGAGAATGTTGGCCATCAGCAGTGTTCATCTCTCTCTGCTTCATGACCTTGGCTGCCTGAAGCCCTTACCACCATGATGTCTCACCATGACACTAAACCCTTGAACTATCCATTTCTTGAGTAGCTACTATCAGGTATTTTGTGTCACATCAGTGAGACAGGTTATGAAGGTCACCTGCAATGGATGATCATGGGCCCTTTGCTCTTGGTGGCTTGCTGGCGGACCATGTATACAAACTGCAGGATGCTTTCAGCAGCGTTTGCTGGAGGCACACCATGATCAGGCCAGGCTGTGTAGTTAAAATGCATCACGTCCTGGGCCTCATCAGCCTGGAAGGAAGGAATGCCAAAGACTACAGGTTAGTCACGTCACCATTAAAGATTGAGGTGGTACTACATTCTACTACTTTTCATCACCCTCTTCTTCCAGCTCTGAGCATCTGCATGCTACTAATCAGGTCTAGAAGGGAAAGGTTAATTATAATTGTATAAACCCTCAAAAGAAGAAGACAGGTTAATTCACATCTACTAGCTAATAGCTAAGAATAAAAGCTTATGTAGAAGACTCTGGTTGACATCCTGCCTCAGGCCTGGCCAGTAAGTTTTTGGAAGTGATTGTTGGTGTCCTTCTTGAAGCTCTCTCTCTCTCTTTTGCAGCCCCGCTAGTGGAACCATTGTTCCTTCCTCCAGAGACACCCTCTAGCCAGTGAGCTTTCCTGGAAAATTCCAAAGAGATCACACTCATGTACCAAAGCAGACAATCCTGCAGATAATGGCTATTACCAGAGTGCAAAACTTCATCTCTACATTGGGACGGACCAGAACTACACAGTGCCTTTCATGTCCCAGTGTTCTCAGGGGATCTGACTCAAGTTCAACTCTAGCTAAATCCACAGTTACATATGGCACCTTGCTTTGCTTTAAGCCATCATTAGGGATCCTTTGAGATTAACTCTGTGTAGTCTTCAATAAGTTATAAAAATGATTTATTCCCTTATTAACTGTGAGGCTGATTTCCAAATCAGGCTCTTCTCAGGTACTTGGTTCATGCCTCATCCCTTAAATTTGCAAAGACCCTATAATCCTCTCTGGATATAATATTCTAGCAAAACTTGAAAAGGTTTGGGGCTCAAGTTCATATTTAGGTAGCAAAGAAAATGAATTTCAAAAAGCAAAACTGGAAGTCTTAAGAAGAATTTGAATCCATATAGGTACATTTTATATAAATAATAGGTTCAAATACATAGTAAGATTTACAGAGAGCATCACTTCAATGTGGGGATATTTTGTAATATAATAAAAACATTCAGAGATATCAGAGAACAGATCTGCCTCCTCCTGTCTTTTTGTTTGCTTGTTTTTCAGACCAAGTTTTCTGTGCAACAGTCCTGGCTGTCCTGGAACTTGCTTTGAACACCAGGCTGGCTTTGAACTCACAGATATTCTCTTGCCTCTGCTTCCCAAGTGCTGGGACTAACAGTGTGAGCCATGGCTTCTTCTGCCTGCTCTGCCTTTCTACGCCTGCCTTAAATACTTTCTCTGCTCAGTTAAGGCGTTGCCCCACCACTGCCTGCCTGGGAGCCTGAAACTCCTGTAAACTAAAATGACCTTGAACTCAGATTGGATTAAGGGTGTAGGTCACCACTCCCAGGATATTCCCTGTGTGGGGATTAAAGGTGTGAGTTGCCACTGTCTGATCCTCCTAGACTGACTGCTGGTAGATCCCTCTGATATCTCTGAATGTTTCTATTATATTACAAAATATCCCCACACTTCAGCTATACCCACAGTCTCTTTGACATGTAACACAGGCACCTAAATCATACAGCACTCATGAAGTGCTCAGAGGCTCTTGTTCTGGACACAAGGTATAAAGGCTGTGAAGATGTGTGTTGGTTTCCCTTACGGTTGTCTTCAAGGAATATGTCAGCGAAGTAAACCCCTCCATAATAAATGGTGCAAATAGCAAGAATTCATCACCATGGGTGTTTCAAATTGGTCACCAGATAGCCTGGCTTTTCTGGAAAGGCTCTCAAAACATGTCAGCTCTGTTCACATGTTGATCATGGCATTGCATTTACACATTTATATTCCATACGGCCAATCCGAAAATGTTGTCAGCTAAAAAGTTCAGGTGGATGTACAATGCAGAAAGCCATTAGTCTTCTCACAGCTCCAAAGCAGGCCCATGGAACGGGCAGCAGGCTTTTTAGTTGATGCCAAGTCTCAGAATCCATGGGAATAAATAACTTGTTGATATGTACTCAACTCACACCAATCTCTGAGTGCTGGGAAGTAGCAAGATGGCATGACATCATTTTCCTTGTTTGAATGAGAAAGCCCTTGTGTTTGATATGACTCAGCTATCCTAAATTCTCTTCCGTGGATCTTCTCATTTATATATTTGTATCTGGTTGCTATCTCAGTAGGGAGCAGAGAAAGAGGAGCAGGTGTAAACAGGAGGGAACATTGCTTGGTTAGTACAGATCAATGCTCTTTGACCGATTCAGGTTTTGCCAGCTTACTGCCCAAAGAGGGCACCCTGTCACCATATGAACTGCCTTACAGGAGAACACTGTTGCTTACTGATTTATTTCTGATGTTGAAACTATTCACGTGCTTGTCATTGAAAGATGGGCCAGTCATTTAAAACCAAGGACAAGAAGAATATTATTGATCACAGTATGATCTATGTAAGTCTTCCCTGTAAAGGGAGCCAGCACAAGAACAGACTCTATATTGTACTCTGTATTTTTCCCCTGCTCACAGATGCAAACATGGGGAAAGATTTATTTTCTATTCCTTAGCAATTTGCACTGACTTTTCCCACGCTAACAACCCAGAACGCAAGCTCATTGTAAATGGCATGAGGTTGTAAAATATCACCCCTAGGAGAAGGCTGATTGACTTGGATAGTGCTTTATCGGCTTTTGAAATGGCTCATTCTCAGATTTGTTCATTCCAGAGAGAAAGAGCACTTGCTGGTGAAGCTGACAGTATTCAGGGAGGTGGTGACAGGACGAGGCGAAGAAAGCAAAACTGAAGTGCTAGCGTGCTTAGCTGGAGCCGTGAGCTGGGGACTCTGAGGCAGGCAGGAAGGAGCTGAAAGTCTCAGAGCTAGGGGAAGGCGTCATAAAAGTTGAGTAGTCTGCTGAGGGAACGAGGAAGAGCTGAGCAATCCAAAAGAAGGGAAGGAATGAGCAATCTGTTACACACACACTGGGGGAGTGCCTGGAACTTTTTTTACACACCTTAGAGAAAGCTACTGTTTACAACTAGTAGGTAAGAACTGGTTTATTACTTAAAAACGCCAGTTAAGTGGCGTTTTGTTATTGTGATGGGTAACCATTGCTTACACAAAGAATTAATGTACATATTCTAGAAAGGACCAGATAGGCATTTTTGGTAGTTTTTAGATATTACAGCCATATAGTTTCCACGGCAGTCAGAGACAATACATCATAAATAAATGTAGAACACTATGAACACCGCACTCTGTGACCTTCACATCATTGAAACATAATATTTCATGTGAAATAATCTATTTTTTTTTTCTTGGTGGTCTGGGTTTTACTGTCTATGTAGTCAAAGCCTCCCAGGCCTTGTAGCTCAGCTTCCTAAATGCTGGGTGGTTGGTATGTGCCACCATGGTTATCAGTTACCAACACCACATGAAATATTACCTAACTTTCCATAGTCCTTCCAATTCATTTTTGTGAAGGAGGAACTCAGGGGTTTGCACTTGTCATCCAAGAGTTAGACCATTTGGCTATATCTCCAGTCCTTCCAACATTTGAAAGCAGAGAAGGAGCTCTTAGCTGTTGCAGGATATTTGATCATACTGAGTGAAGATGATGTGCTACTGTTTTACCTCATTGGCCTAAGGCACCTTCTGTTTGGTTTAATAAAGAGGAGAATGGCCAACAGCTATGCAGGAAAGGATGGATGGGACTTCTGGGCAGAGATAAAAATTCTGGGAAGAATCTGAGAGGCAGGGGATTCACCAATAAGATACAGAGGAAGTCGGACATACAGTACTGAAAAGAGATAAGGAATCATGTGGCAGAACACAGATTAACATACATGTGTTATGTTTTAAGGTCTAGTCGGGAACAAGCCTAAGCCAAGGTCAGGCTTTCATAATTAATAAGTAGTCTCTGTGTTGTTATTTGGGAGCTGGCAGTCCAAAGAAAGATTTGTTATCCTAGCTCAGGGGACTATACAAAACAGGCGGTGGGTGAATTTGGCTGGTCCACAGGAGTCAAGGCCCCCTCTCCTATTCATTAAGACTTTTCAGCTAAGTTTTGTTCTCAACAGACAGCTCATTCCAAGGGGGACAATACTAGTGGAAATGCTTTTATCTCAACAGCAAATGGAGTAACTTTGGCTGCTGTGAGCACTGGAACCTAGTACAGATACCGCTGCTCATCAAATACTTGTTAGCAGAGACAGAAGCAAGGCAAGGAAACAAATCTTTCTAGAACTCTACCTAATTTTAAGAGAGACATGAAACAATGGTTAAGGAGGTCTAGACACTGACACTCAGAACAAAATACTAACTTGTGTGTCAGTTCTGATGTCTAATTTGAAATGTACCTGTGTGTGATATATCTTGCTGTTACTCTCATCTGATTATTGCAAGTAATGACAACATCTCCCTCTTACTTGCTTGACAGTCCTATGCACGTTTGAGATGGATTTCACTGCAGACTTTTCTTTCACCTTTCCAAGACTTCAAAGAGAACATTTCACCCAAGCCACACTTGATAAAAATAGGGAGTAACCATACAGAGTCAAATCTTTTGTCTGTTGCAGTATTAGCCTGGCAGAGCTGGAAGTGGTCACAATCTTACAAAGCCCTACATGCCCACCAAACACTCTCACACAAGGGCCTGGAGATCACCCTCCCTGAATCTATTAAAAACTTACATAATTGATCCGAAAGTGTCTGCTGGCCCAGTCATCCTGCTCTTCCTCAGAGATCATCTCCACGGTGATGTCTCCATAAGTGATGGGTTCTTCTGTGAACGGCCAGTAATGATCACATTTTACCTGAGTCAAAAAAAATAGGATTTTAAGAAACAAACAATATAATCCAGGGAAAAAATAGAGTCTGTGCTCATTGAGGGGCAGCTATGCCCCACTTTTCAGAAGAAACAGGCAGCCCTGTGGTGAGGATGTAAACTAAGGCGGTACAATCGCTTCTCTGACAGTGGACACAGCATCCAGGGCATAAATAGTATGTGAATGGGGCAGGTGTGGCCAAGAGACATACAACACATAGGTACACACCCTCCTTTTCTCATTGCACTGAGTAAGCATGACGATGATATGCGACTTCTGTTGTAGGACCATCTTCCAGAAATCGTTTCTGGTTTCCGGCAGTGGACCCTGGGTGGCGATGTACTCCTGCGGTGAGTTGTATCCCTGAAAGATGAGTGACATCCTTAATGTCAACACTTCATCGGCCACTATCACTAGAAAATGCCGCTGGTCATTCAACACTTGTGAAGACAGCTGGCATTTTGCTGTTGACAAAGCCTGGGCAAAGAGTCACACACCTACAGGGCATTTCCTCAGAGGAATTGTATGGGTTGGTGTGATTTAAAGCTTTGTGTTGTAGAAGCCTGTCCAATCATGTTTACACCTTTCTATGTCAACCACAAGCCCTTTATCGACGCTTGAAACGCACAGGGGCACAGGTGTAGCCCTTGGAATCTGGGATCAGAAGTCTAAACACAAGAGAGAGGCTCTTCAGTGTTACCATATTTCCCTTCCTCTGCTAGTCTCCCACAGGGGTCTAGAAACCCTTTGCTCTGTAAGGCTTTCAGCCTGTGGGTCCTTCGGGGGTGGGAAGAGCCTTTCACAGGGGTCACATATCAGATATCCTGCATATCAGATGTTTACATTCTGATTCATAAGAGCAGCAAAATTACAGTTATGAAGTAGCAAAAAAATAATTTTATGGTTGGGGTCACTGCAAATGAGGAGTTGTATAAAGGATGGTGAGGTGAGGAAGGCTGAGAACCGCTGTATCCTGTATTCTGAACAGGAACAATAGAAACTGCTCTCTGCTCGCCAAGCTCAGCTGTTAGAAGGGGGCAGCTGCCTCTTCTCTTCCCACACACCCACACAGCCCCTGTGCTCTCCCACTGCCTGAACTGTGCAGTTTGGGGCTTTTGGATGCCTTTTTGGTTGCCTGTGGATACTACTCACAGGAATGTAGTTGGCATTAATGTAGTCCGCTCCTTCTTCTTCATTCATGGAGATTAGTCTCACTCGGCTGAAGTCATCTGTGAGGACAAGGAGAAAGCTCACACTTAAAAAATCAGAATGGAAGGAAAAGTTATCCCAACAATTTCTATCAAATATCGAATTAACTCAAACCCTGAGCAAAGAGATATCTCCTGTATGTGGTCCTGTACTTGAGACAGGCCATTCTGTAGCCTTAGCTTTTCCTTTAGAAAATACATGACTAGCTTCCAGCCACTCAGCTCCTCCATCTCTGAAAGAAGCATCTGCAGATGCTTCAGGCAGGGAGCTAAAATATCCTGTGACCACATGGAAAGCAATAGTACGTAGCTTAAATGTGTGATCTTTATCCCATAAGGGAATTCAAAGAGCCCACTACCTTACCCAGAGAACAGAAGACCCAGGGGCCTTTTGAAATTATTATATTATACTATTAGTTTTAGCTTTTTGTTGCTGAACTTAGAATTTAATCTTTAAAGTGTGTGTGTGTGTGTATTAAGTAATAACTACTAGAATTAAGCAAGCAAACAAGCATATCTAGCATTTCACATTGTTATTCCTTTGTGGTAAAAGCATGTAAAGCCCACTCTACTATAAAGTCTTCAGTGTGCCACACAATGTTAGTAACTACAGTCCTTATAGTGTGTTCTTCGACCCCTTCATCTTTACGAAGCTGAGGTGTTGTGCTTTCAGTCTGTACCTCCCCACGCCAATCCCCGTTTACTCTCGTGTGC
Source organism: Phyllotis vaccarum (assembly GCA_033318265.1). Lineage (NCBI taxonomy): Eukaryota > Metazoa > Chordata > Mammalia > Rodentia > Cricetidae > Phyllotis > Phyllotis vaccarum. The sequence continues at coordinate 79,935,474 of JARWLC010000011.1, forward strand.
TCACAGTATTTCTGAGGACCTCTTTGATTTCAGCTTTTCATCTTGGTTATTTCCCCCGTCCATTTCCTTTTCTCCTTTAGGTTATATTATTAACTTCTTTTTAAAAATTTTTCTTTAATTGTATATATATATATATATATATATATATACACACACAATAATATATATACATATATATGTGTATGAATATTTATATACATGTATATATATATATATATGTATATATATATATTCACCCTATGTGGTATTGAGCTCCACAAAGAAAATCTCTTCTTGACAATAGCCAACTGCCAATTGCACTTAGGCTCACTTAACAGGACCCAGTGGTATGGAAACTGAGGCAACTGCCTGGTGCTGGTGAGGCCATGGACTTTAGAGGAGAATCTTTGACCACTGCTTTACTGGGTCAGAATAATTCCTAACTGCATTCTAAGTACCTATACGACAGCCACAGGTGAGCGGACCTCTCAGCCTTCATTGAAGAAGCTTCCTTTTGCAATAGACAGAGACTATATAGAAACTGCTCTCATTACAGAAATCCACAACTGGTCAAAATGCAGAGACCAACTAACAGAGTATGGGTCCCCAGGCCCAACGGATACATCTACAACACAATGCCTGCACCTAACCTCAGGGAGAGGCAGTAAAAGGCAGAGGCTCAGGGAGTCTGCTTGTGTCTCCTAGCAATGAAAGGGACACAATACTGGTGATGTCATAAGAATATGGACACCAAGAGACATGCTACTGTAGAAGGGGGAGACCCTAACACCAGACAAAGAACCCCAGGCAGCTAATGACGGGTGAGGAGGGAGAATTAGTCTTTCCTGGAGATGAGCTCCCAAATTGTTTATTCACCCCCAAGTGGTCAGCCCGGAAGTCATATACGTATGAGCAGGTTGTATTTTTATATGTAATAATAATAATCAAAGGGAGAGAGGCCATGGGTTGAGAGGGAGTTGGGGGGTGGGAGAAAAGGAAAAGAGTGAAGTGGTATAAGTATATTTTAATTAAAAACTTTAAAGAACATTTCTTTCAGCTACATCATACATCCGATTGTATTACTCTTAATCACTGTTCAGTTTCCCTCTGTGCCTCCTTTCTTGAGTTTTGTTTGGTTTGATTTTTATTTCTTGCTTTTTGGTGTGTGTGTGTGTGTGTGTGTGTGTGTGTGTGAGAGAGAGAGAGAGAGAGAGAGAGAGAGAGAGAGAGAGAGAGAGAGAGAGAGAGAGAGAGAGAGAGAGTATGTGAAGGTGGGTGGATAAGGGGGACAAAAATGATTAAAATAAATTGTGAGAATTTTTTAAAAATAAAAATGTTTCTAAGTTAATGAAATATATCCGTTATATTTTGTTGACTCCTAACTTAATTGAATTTTAGTGAATATGTCAATTAGAAAAAGGCTGTTAGGGGGCCTTTTAATCATAAAGGCAGATGTGAAATTTTATTATTCTAATTCTATCTGCTTTTATCAGGAAGCCTTATGAAGAATAGTGATGTCTTCCAAAAACTTTTAGTTCCCCCTCTGGTGACTGCTTCCTTCCTAGCCTGCCCTGGGGATTCTAGAGATGAAAAATCAGTGCATAGCACAGGCACTATACCTGCCCTGTGCATACTTTCTCTTGAGGGTTGTTTTATTTTTATTACAGAATGCTAACCGCCCACTCAGCTTGCCAGGTGTGAAAGGAACGCATTCTCATGCTGCACTCTGCCTTAGCCCCTGTCAGAAAACATTTCATAAAAGCACAGATTATCTGATCCCGGTTTAGCTAAGTCCCCTTGGTTCCCAAAGGGCCAAATGTTTAGTCCCTTCTGCTCAGATGCAATTTATGTGAAAGCAGTGTAATGAAATCTCCCTCCACCGAATAGGATCAATGCGTTAGGGAGGCCCAGGAAATGGCAGCGACAGCCCTGCAGTTTGGACTGCACCCGAGTCTGGCTGGGAACCAGTGAAACTGATTAAGCTAAAGTAGCAACGCTTTGACCTTTAAAAGATGGGGCTGGGGTCAGGAGGACTATGGGCCAGCTTACATGGCAGGATATTTGTGTAGCGGTTTTTACATCGGTTCAGTGGAAGATCTGCAGCAAAGTGTGGAATATCCAGTCCGATCAGTTTTAGCTCCTGCAAACGAGAGAGAATAGGTTTGAGTTTCTGTACATAGTGTGGATTGGATGGCTCACTCTTCACTTTGGACTCTGTGCATCTATAAAACTACAACATTTGCCCTTGGCTAGCTGATAATGCAGCAGAATGCACTTATCCACTCCATTATCAGCTGGTTCTGGTCAATGAATCCGGGTGGAATGTAGACAAAATGGAAGCTCATTCCGTGCTTCCTTAGTTTGGTTTCTTCTAGAAGCTTCCAGGAAGAGTTCCTGACCAGGAAAGCTGCTAATCTCAAGATGAGGAGACAACCTGATTGGGATCCACAGGCTGAAGCAGAAGCACCTCCATGAAACCACACACTTGTGTGAAAACTAACTGTGGCAGGCCTGCTAATTTTAAGGCTGTTATCATAGGGTAGCAGCGAGGTGCCGTCCACTATGATACAGAAACAGCTTGATCATCTCACAGATCATTCGGAGAAGCGAGGTCTCTGTGGCAGATGGAGTGTGGGAGGCTTGGGAAAGGAAACACTTTCCAGGTTTATGATGACGAGCGATACTCACGAGTAAGTTGTTCACATAAAACTTTCCTTTTCTATGAAGAGATGCAGGTATAGACATTAAGCTTCAAAGAAGTAATAAAAATGGAGAAAGGGAGAAAAGAACAGGAAACAATCTCCATGTTGTAAAATAGAGGTCAAGTGTTCTTTGACTGACAGCTGCATCAAGCCGGACCATGGCCTCTCATCTAGTAATCCATAGTGATTAATCTCCATAAGCTTTTTATAAAAGGGTCGCATGCACAGGTTCTAATACAGACACAACCTCGTGGTGAACACCATTCAACACGCTAGAGATGTCTACAATAAATACAAACTGCGATTGGCTATATTAGATGGAAAAATGGCAAACCGGAATCCAAAAATGATTTATGTGGCTTCAGCCCATCACCCCTGCACTTTATCTTAATGAAGATTTAAGCCTCTGGTGTTTCCATATGGTTGGAGAGAAAATAACTTCAGAGCTATTGAACTGGAAATGTGTTTGATTTTCCACTCTGTGACAAGCTAGATTACAAAGCTTGCAAAGCTGTGCATGCAAAGCTCCTGCTCTGCTGCAATGCAGCTTGACTAATGCCCACTTAGGCTGTTCAGCCAATTAAGCAGCTCTTACCACTTAGGGCATTTACAGCTGGGAAGGTAACACTTGATTACAGGTCTCTTGGTGAGTCAGCTTCCACAGGCTCTGCTGGTTCTCAGCTCCAGCCTGTTTTTAAGATTTCTTTTGTATCTTTTTCCAGTGGCTTTTTGGTCTATGTGCAATTTGCAGTATGGAGGGGAGCTAAGCAGTTGTGACTCTATCCACATAATGGCCAAGAAAGGAATCATTATAGACCGAAGGGAAGCAAAGCCAAAATACAAACAACATCATCATAGAGAGTTTTACAACTGCTATCTATAGGGCATTTTTTGAGTTTGATTATTCTATTTGATAGTACTATAAGCCAGCAAAGAATGGAGAAGCCATAAGATTTATTTGGAGATAATTACATTTATGCTGTGGAGTGTTGAGCCACTTTCCAAAGACCTGCGCTCTCTAAGTGGCACACAGAACTAAGGGAGGCATTTTCACAAATTATCTCCTATTGACAAATTATTCTTTATGGATTTTTCCCCAAAGAAAGTCCCCTTGTAAATATTTTAATCAATGGAAGAAAAAGTACCATTTAAATAATTACTCTAATTAACCTGAAAAATAACACTGATTTGGGTTAAGTTTTCCAAAACTAGAAATGTTGGGAGCTGTGCAAAAGTAACAGAGCCACCAGGAACCCTTTAAATGAGAAACATGTACAGGTGTGACAATTTCCCGCTTTAAGGACACTGGTACAAAGGTTTTGTCTGAAATAGGAGGAAAAACTTAAGTTTGGGCTGAGGCGTCAACTTGCCAGGTAAATTAAGAACGATGACCAGTTATTCCAAAAAGCTTAGGAAATTGTATTCTTGAGAAGCCAAAAGATGAAGAAGCATCAGCAAGCAAGAAAAATCAGAGCCATTAGGGTTATTTCTTCCATGATGATGGCAATTGTGTTGGTGATAAAGTTGATATCAGGAATGTCCAACTTGAATGGTGCCTGTGATCAAAAGCTTGGTTCCTGAAGCATGTGCTTTAGGAAGAACACTTGAATCCAGGTTCAAAGGATATGAAGATTCTCAGCTCAGTCACCTGGGATATTATCAAATGTCTCTTCTTAAAAAAGAAAAAAATCATTCAGAGATTCCAAAAGTCTTCCAGAGTAAGCCTCTAGCTTTTGATTCCCTAAAGTAACAACTGAGAAGCAATTTAAAGTGTAAAGGTTTTGTGCTTTGCTGCACCCTAGGAACAATTTTCCTTGTGTGAAGTTTGAGCACTCTGGAATTCAGATCAGCAACACCTGTATAAAGAAGTGCCGCCTCCCCAGGGCCTCCAGAAGGAGGGTGGCTCCCATGATGCCTCATTTCAGCTCCTGAATTTGACAACTGAGAGAGTATAAATCTGTTGTTTTAAGCCAAAAACACCGTGATGACTTGCTTGCTTGTGTGTGTGTGTATGTGTGTGTAATGTCTGTGTGTATGTGTGCATATATGTATTGAGTAAATGTATGATGTGTGTGTATATGTGTGTTTGAGAGAGTGTGTATGTATGTTGTATATGTGTATGAATGTATGTATATGTGTGTGTATGTGTGTTATTTATGTGTATGTATGTGTTTGTGCTTGTGTGTGTGAGAGAGTGTATGTGTGTGCATGTGTGTATGAAACTGTGTGTCTGTTACCATAACTAAATACCACAGATTTGTGGTTTTAACCAAAGGATGTTATTATTTTTCAGTCATAGGGGCTGACCAGTCTCAAACCAAGGTGCCAACAGTTAATTTCATTGCTAATCTTTGGCTTGTAAGCAGCTCTAAGCTCACTTGGATTCCTGTGTCTTAGCGATGTGAAGCTTCAGGAGGAGTCAGGGCCAACTCACCAGTTCCTCTTATTGTAAAGGCACTAACTAGTCTCGCCACCGGACTCTCAGCTCCACAACTCTGTCTATCCTAATTGTCTCCATGGGGCCTCGCCTTCGAACACTGACAAGGAGGCTAGCCCTTCAACACAGACTGGAAGAACACAGTCAGCCTGTTGTCATCTAAAATGGGCACCGACTGTGTTCTGCTCTTGGCTTTAGCAGCGTTGTTGCAGATGACAATACTTTGCATTTGCGTGGGAATAGACTGCACATCAGAGGTAAGTGATCTGGGTCAATAGTCCACATATCTATAGGGCAAGAGCAAAGAGCGGAAGAGCTGAGGTCCCATCTGCAGCAGGTTAATAGCACAAGAGAATCATAGTGTTTGCTTATCTTCGGATGGCTGTGGAGAAGGAGGATAGGGCCTGGAGTTAGCTGTCTAGTGTGGTCCTGTATGAGTCTCCCCTGGCTGCCGGGACAAGGTGCCACAAATATGTTGACCTGACACCAAATGAACTTACTGTTCGCACAACTCTAGAGTCCAAAGATGTGAAACCAAGGTATCAACAAGGACACATCCTCTCTGTGATGGCTGTGGTAAGAATTTTTCATTGTCTTCCCTAGCCTTCTAACGGGACATTCACCTACAGCTGCATATAGTATGACCTCTTACATTTTGAGCATTTTAACCGTCTCCATCAATCATGGTTCTATCTGAGAACTGGCTATCATCCTGTGGCAGGAAGATGGTAGAGCCTCAGTAGATGTGGGAGGGCACAATTCAATCCATCACACAGTGCTCATGGGAATCTGATGGGTGGGTAATAGGGGAGTAGAAACAAAGAGACCAATCCTAGGGGAGTCTACATAAACTCTCAAGGACCTGGAGGTCAAGTTGCAATTTCTACCAGGGACCACACACAGAGCAAGCTCACAGTATAGGTCCTAGGGAAGGGATTAAATACCTTGGAGAGAATGAAAGACCTCCAGGAGAGAAAGTCAAGGCTGGGAGCAAAGATCTTGAGCCTAAAAACTGATCCGACTGATTTGCAACCCACTCCAGTGATGACTCCAGGGAATGGGCCTGATGCATGCAGACAATCAGCCAAGACTGAGCCACTATCAGAAAGAAAAGGTCACCTCTTGTCTCATATGTGGCGTGCCACATGGTCTTATGTTCATCTCTGTAGCCATATTTCTGAACTAGGACTGTGAGGACCTTTGCCTGTGTTCTATCAGTTACAAATGCTAGAGATCAATGGTAGAACAAGGGGTACTTGGAATGCCTTGTGAATGGCCCCACTTCAAGATCTGAATTCAGGTTCTTTAGAATCTCTCTTATCAGAAGTATCTGAAATGAAGCTGATCCCTTTCAAGTTCCCAGCCTCCTTAAGGAAAAATGTGAATTTCTGTCAAAAGAATAATCTCTCCCACAACTCTCAAATCAGATACTGAGAGAAAGCGAATTTATTCAAGGAACAGGAAGAAGAAACTGATATAGCTTCATGTACGGATTATAACTGTACTATGGGTTATATATGTAAATCCAGGCATTGTCTTCAGTTTGCATAATGATTACAAATGATGCAACTTCTCAATGCATGTCATACTGCATCTCAGTGTCAGTATGGAAATGAACACAATCGGTATATGCATCCAGATGAGCAGAACATCTGTTTGAGCTACTAGGTTTAGCTAGACCCAGCTGATTCAGTTGCTTTAATGCCTTCTGGAGGTGCTGTGATGACTAGAAGCTTTTTCTCTTTTATGTTTCAGTAATTATGAATAAAAAAATGCTAGAAAATCTGAAGACTGTTATGTGAAGGGGAAGCATATACACAGAGAGCAGTCCCTGGAGTACAACGCTTCCCCCAAAATGGTGAAGAAATCATACTGAATCTGAGAACTGACTGGAAGCCATTGAGGAGAAAGGAAATACAACCAGGGGGTACTTGGCTAACAAATGCTAATCCAAGACATACAGCTCAAGGGTGTGATATAAAGATTCCAGCATTTCTCAGTGAATCATGCACACAGCGTAATCATGGTGCCAAGTATATTACACACACAACTAATAATGTTCTTTTAAAAATAGAGATGCACGAAAAAGGTTTATTAACAGTAAAAACCCTAAACTTCTTCAAAACCTGCCACAATGGGTGCACTTATATGTCATATTGGCTAGGTGACACTGCCCATTTGTTTGGCCACAGAGCAAACTAGAACTTGCCATGAAATTGAAAAATGTAAAGAACTCAGGGGACTGTTAGTAGACTACTGTTTGTACATTGGCTGGCACTTAGCCAATCAATTGATTGGATTAGCAGGGAAGGTGACTCCCTGACAGAGAAGGGATTTCAGCCTTCAGACTCAGGACTGCAACCTCTGCTTTTCTGTGGGTCACCAGCTGGACAGCCTGTCCTGAAGACTAGACTTCCCAGTTGTCCTAAACCAGGTCCTTAAGACAATCACTCTCTCTACAATCTTGCTGCTTCTGTGTGCATCCCATTGGGTTTTCTGAAGAACTGTAATACACAGATATTGTAGAGCATGCTGCACAGTGCTTCACATGAAGCCCAACATTTTGGGGAGTACATTAGCTGAAGATAATTCCTCATGGCATGCCTTGAGGAAAATTTAATTCTCCTCACCTTCTCCCACACAAGGCTCTAACCAAAGCCACTCCCATACAGCATCACACTCCTTTGGAACTGACTAGCTCTTGTTCAGTGGAAAATCACTAATCTAGCTCCACATACCTGTCTTATGGGTGACAAAATAAAGGTTTTGAAAAGTGTGACCCCCAATATTGACTTATTAGTGGCCAAATAAATGAAAATCCTTAAATACATTGAACACATAAAAGCCAAGGACATAATAAATTGAACACTTATCATGTAAAGTGTACAATTTTTTAAAATATATCTACATGGTATTTGAAATCAGTGAATAAACTGTTTATTGTTTGGCAGTCCCCCATCTTTGTCTGGGAGTATGGCTGTCCCTCACTTAAGGTAATTTGATCATGCTATCTTGCTTGGCAGTCTGTATGCGACTCTTTCTACTTCAGTAGTTGATTAGAATGGGCACCATGACCCAGACTGTCTGGACAAAATCTCCTGTTAATTTTCAAAGCTCAGATAAGCAAGAGAATATTATGTGGAGGGTAGGGAAGGCATTGGACACAGTGAGGGTTATAATGTAATCGGTCTTTATAAGGTCATAGAGAGTGACACTATTAGGAGGTATGGTTTTGTTGGAGTAGATGTGGAACTGTGTCACGGTAGGCATGGACACAGTTATATATACTCAAGCCTCTCTCAGTCTCAGAACACTTTCTGTTGCCTGCAGGTCAAGCTGTAGGAACTCTCAGATCCTTCTCTAGCACCATGTCTACCTGCATGCCTCTATGTCCTACTATGATGATAATGCACTAAACCTCTGAATTGTAGCCACCCCAGTTAAATATTTTCCTTTATAAGAGTTTCTGTAGTCATGGCGTCTCTTTACAGCAATAGAAACCCTAACTAAGACAGACCGAGTTTTCCTATCGAGAAAAATAATTGCTTTGCAGTGAAAGAAAGCCAAGTCAAGACCAGAGGAGAACAGCAGAGAAGATTGTTGGGGCCTATCAGAGGTCTGCCTGGAGTATCCATCCATCCCTGATACCCCCCCCAAGGCTTATCTACCTTCAATTGATCACATGAAATTTATTAATATCCTTTCAATAAAGCCCATTTTACTGGTTAGAATTATGTTTCAGTTACAATAAAAGCATTTTACAAATCAGAAAATAGCATAAAAGTTTTAAAAACAACTATATAATTCTAAAGCACAATAATATTGACACTCTGGTTTGCTGGCATACATTGTGAGTTGTCAGTAAAGGTCATGACCCTGAGCTGTGCCACCAGTAAGAACATCTACGGTGGTCTGATGAAGAAGGTCCCACAGAGGTATGTGGGTTTGAGCCATTGGTCCCCAGTTGGCAATACTGTTTGAGAGGACTATGGGACTGTGAGCTTGGCTGGAAGATGTGCCTCCCTGGGGACAGGCTTTGAGGTTTTACAGCCTGGTCCCACTTCCTTTCTCTCTCTGCCTCCTTGCTGCCATGCCTTCCCTACCAGGAGGGACTCCATTCTAGAACTCTAGGTGAAAAGAACCCTTTCTTCCCGAGTTTGTGTTTTGGCAGGTCATTTTTGTTTTAAATCATAGCAACAGAAAAGTAACTTACACAGCACCTACCCTCGAAGGAATTAAACTTTTGACTCAGGTTGGGGGTATGGCTATACCATCATTTTCATCATCACCATTATAGCCAGACAACTATTCAGTTTTTTTAAAATTTGGTCCAATTATTAATATTTTAAAACTCCTTCCAGTGACTTGGTTTCTGAAATGCTTTTCTTACTGTCAATCCCAAAACATAGTTGGATTTCTGGTATTTGAGATGCCACAGAGAGATAATGTTGATAGTTTCATATATTACCTGTAAGGAATAGGCTTTGTGTGAAATTTATCAAGACAGGTGGTAGTCTGGGGACTTTGCATTTGGAAATAGAGGAACTGACTCTTGGAAGTTGCCCTCTGATCTCGTACACCTTGTGGCAGACACACACACACACACACACACACACACACACACACACACACACACACACACACACACACCAGTAGGGATCAGAGTTGGTTCAGGACACCTTAAGACCAAGTTCTCAGCACAGTGGAGTCACTTCCCTGTTCATCACACCTATCAAAGAAGCGAGAAGACACCTTATCACTTACCTCAAACTGAAGAGAAAATTTGTAGTCAGAATCCTTGGCCATATCCTTGATATAAGAATCAAAGTCATCCAGCTGAACTGGGCTTTGTCAAACACAAAGAAAGAAATGTTTAAAAAATCAACCTAATTGGCAGCATATTGGTTAACATCACACTTTGTATTTTTCTTGGCAAAAAATAGAAGTATTACTTTTCTAGGATGAACACTCATCGTTACTACAGTCTTTAATTAAGGCTGTCAGTTGGCAATACAATTTTAGAAAAACTTCCTAGAGATGTCTAGACTTACACTTCACCTGTAACTTAGCAAAAAATGTTTGACATATATACTTGCATATATATACACATATATATACAAATAACACACGTGTGTCTGCATATGTGTTTTGTGTTGGCTGCACGTGTGAAGAAATACATATGCATGTATTTGTATGTATATTCCTAGAGGATCCAGGCATATGAGAAAGAACAAAGGTTTATATTCCAGTGACCTGTCTGAGCTATGGTTTGCTTTTCTTCGTATAGAATGTGATTGAATCTAACTTCTCATAAATTCACCATCGTCATTGAAAAATACTATTGCCATATCTACCTTGTTGGATTCACATATAACACACAAAGAGACTTGTTAAAGAGCTTTCTAACTAAGAACAGGGAATCCTGCAGCTGACTATAGCACCCCCAGGGCAGGCCCTGGTCAGCAGGATGTATCATCTGGCTAGGAAACTCCAAGTGTCTCACCTGAGAGAACTGTAAGCTGGTAAATCTATACACTGTAGATATGGTTCAGAAGTGCAAGTTAGTGACAGGGGTTCTTTTTTCTTTTTTGGGGGGGGGTATATATATGTTATTTTCATTAAAAAAATGTCATCTCCATCAATGTATCCCCATGCTCCCCATCCCCTCCCCCTCCCAATCCCTCCCAATCAGCCTTCAGCCTTGCCCCTCCCCATCCACCCATCCTCTCCCCCTAAATGGCAAGAAGTCCCAAGGTGGGCCAGCCCAGTGTGGCAGATCCACTCCAGGCACATCAGATTCACTCATCCCAAAGTCAATGTTAGGATAAGTGTTCCTCTGTAAGGAATGGGCTCCAAGGTGCCAACCCATGAACAGGAACACAGTCTGATCCCATCCCTCTTGGTGGCTCCACACACTGCTCATGCCAGTCGAAAGCCACCCACCCCCAGAAGGCCCAGGTCCCCCTCCCGGTGGATCTCCAATGGCAATTCCCGATTCAGTGAGCTCCCCAGAGCTCCAGCCAGACATCACCATGGGAACCTTCCTCATAATCCCCGGTAGTTTCTCTTTTTTATGAATAGGATTAAACTTTCTTATTTTGTATATCTTTGTTGCTACTCTTTCTTCTCTTTTAGAAGGAGCCTTCAGCAACCTGTTCTCTATCCTACAGAGAGCTGCATTTCCTCCTTTAACTCCAGCCTTTCTGTTTGGGTTAGGTCTACACACTTAACTAAACTTTAGTCTTCTGTTCAGCTGCTCCCATCTGCCTGCAGTCCCACACCCCATTAGCAACTACACACCTTGGGTTAGGTATTTGGCTAAAGCTCTTGACTGGTGGATCTGGTAGATTAATTTATTTATTCTAAAATTTTAGTGGATTGTAAGGAAATAAAAGTCCTTGGATATTACATTGAAATTCTATTGTCTTTAATAAAAAATGATAGAAACAATGTGTGGGGATAAATTTCATGTTTAATAAAAACCAGTCGAAATATCAGAGGGATCTACCCACAGTCAATCCAGGAGGGTCAGAGAGTGGTGATTCACACCTTTAATCCCAGCACAGGGAATGTCCAGGAGTGATGACCTACGCCCTTAATTCCAGCAGATCTGTTTGAGACCAGCTTGGTTTACAGAGGGAGTTCCAGGCTCTCAGGCAGGCAGTGGTGGTGCCATGCCTTTGATCTTAACCTGGATGTGAAACAACTGGGCAAAAGAGAGTATTTAAGGCAGGCATAGAAAGACAGTTGAGGCAGTAGAAGCCACAAGGGACAAGGCTGAGGAAGCTGGAAGACAGCTGGGTGAGATCTGACTGTGGTGTTTCCTCTCTTTGATATCTCAGCCTTTCCCTGAGATCTGGCTCTGAGTTTCCTTTATTCGTGCAACAACAATGATTCTTGCGCATCAAAAACACGATGGTTCATAAAATGCACTAATGTGCTTGGTGAGAGCCATAGATGCCTGGAATACAGCTTAGTGGCCGGCCTAGCAAGTGCAAAGCTTCAGCTTCAATCCCCAGCACAGCAGAACTGAGCAAACACGAGAGAGTCCCAATTAAGGGAAGAACGAAGGTCTCTGTCATGGAGCGACTGGGGAGTAGAGTTCAGGCAAGAGTCCCCACAGAGCATCTTTAACCTTCCTCTCCTTCCATAATACCAGCTAATGATGGGCTCCCATGCCCAGCTCCATTAGGACGGCTTTCTCTGGCTGCAGTTGTAGTGGGCATTGATCTTAAAGTTGCATTTAACATTTCCAAACAGCACCATGTTACTAGCAAACCAAGAGCACAGTGAGGGCAATGAAGACTTTCTCTGTCATGTTTCTCCCAAGAATTGTCTCTTCCTGACAAATTGCCCTCTGCTGTGCCCTTTGGTGCATACCAACAGCATGTTTTTACATAGACTCTGTAAAAACTGTCTTACTGTGCCCAAAAATTATAATCCACTCAAAACTAAACAAAATTGTTTCATCCTAATGTTTCTTTTGAAATGTCTGACACAATTCTACACGTTTTCCTTTTCCCTCTAATAATTCACCGGAACCCCATTGCTCTTCTGAACTAATAATACATTAGTGTTCTGACCGTGGTAAGAGAATAACAATTGAATTCTATTTATAAAAAATGTTTCACTGTTTATATGCACTACAGAGTTTGAATCAAGGAAAAGGCCTGGAGCTGATAAACTCATAAACTTCTGAAATCAACAGAGGATAATTTTCACTTACCAAAAGTGAATAAATATTCTTATGACTTAACAGTTCAGGAGGTAAGAGCACAGGCTAGCTAATTGTTTTTCTTATTTATAATGAAAGATTTCAGAGATGATATTATAAGAGTATTAATTTTAGCACCAACTAGAGTAAAAATCTTTCTCTGGAATAAATGTAGAATTTTAAAACATAAAATGATCAGAGGCTTTTGTATACTTTTATATACATATTAGATGGTCATGTGTTTGTCATGGCCTCTGGCAAGCTTTCTGAAAGTCCTAACAATCCATTCATTCTATGGTTTCCTGTGGTGAAAACTGATGTCCCCGGAGTGGATTCTGTGATAAGTATCACTAGCGATCTTTCCATCTCTATGTACAAATAACAACAACACATTGTGCTTTTCCACACATATCCACAGACTTCCTCTTAGGCATCACTTCTATTAGGAAACATACGATCTTTTTGTCCTGTTAGCTTGAGTTATCCAAGAATGGAATCTCAATTATGAGGTTTCCTGGATCATATTAGCCTGAGAATGTGTATGACTGTGGGAAGTTTTCCTGAATGTTAAACGAGGTAAGAGGGACTTGGACACTGTGGGTAGCACAGTGCTTCTCTGGGCAGGTGATTCTGGACTATATAAGACAGTACCTAAACATGAGCCACAGCAGCCAACACATTCTCTATGTTTTCTGCTTCGAGTTCTTTGTTTTGTTTTTGAGATGGGCTTCTCTCTCTCCATAGCCCCGGCTGCCCTAGAACTCACAGACAGCCACATGCCTTTGCCTCCTGAATGCTGAAGTTAAAGGGTCCCTGCTTGAGTTCTTGCCCTGGCTTCCCTCAGAGGCGGATCATAACCCGAAGGATGGACTAAGCCCTTTCTCTCCTGAGTTAGTAGGGTCAGAGTGTCTCATCAGAGCAACCGAAGAGACACCAGGATAGATGCTAATTTGGGAAGGGAGAGCATCATGATGAAGCTCTCTAAGTATAACAGTACCACAGACTTACTTAGTCAACCTCCTCTTCTTTAAGCCATTTTTACTCCTGAAAATTGAAAAAAAAATACTTTTCAGAATAAAAAATTGATTAATACCATCCCACGTTAAAGGCCTTTAAACTTTTTAATTGAGAAACTCTTTATTTAATTTTTGTTAACTATGCCTCAGATTTGTTAAGTTAATCTTCCTTTCTGATTCATTTGAAGAAACTGCTAGGTTGCAAGAACATGCCTGCATTTCATAGTTCCCAATTGCTGACTCCTGGTCACCTTACTAAAATGTTTTTATTAGTGATGAAAATATCTATTTCCTGATTTCCAGGGTCTATAGGCAGGAAAGAAGAACCGGGATAAGAAACAAATGCCAGGGAAGCCGAAGGTTAGATTCTTAATCATGGACTACAATAGCCTCACCTGCCAGGTGAACTGTTGTGAATGCCGTGGGTGTGTGGCTTACACAAATTTATGTTCTTATGCTTCTAACGTATATGAAGAAATGGACCCGAGACATGTTTCTTCTTAATTCGCTAACATCCATAAACTCCAAAACAGGAGGCATTAATGTGCAGTTTGGTTAATGACGTTTACTCATGATAATTTAGAGTGACTGTTTTCATGCAGCAGGTAAAAGGATCAACACATGTCACCCCACACTATGGTAGCGGTTATTTGAAGTCCTTTGTCACTGTATTTTATCATCTGCATGAATGGCATGTGTTAGCCTAGTTGAGCTTATGAATGAAATGATATAAACATTGCTGCAGTCAACATCATAGGTCTTTAAATATTTTAATGATGGCATGCCTGTTTTCAAAAATAAATGTCAACAGAAAGTAATCAGTTTTAGGTACAAGTACCTTCACGTACCAAGTTATTTATTTGTACAATAGAACTATGATTTTGTGGATGTCTCAGCTCCAGAAAGCCTTTAGAATGAAGCAGCAGTTTCCTTGTGCTTTTATATGGCCATTTCTCATGTTGCCTGCTTCATGATATCCTACCTGCTAGATGGTGTGCCCTTCAGGGCTGAGAACAGACACTGGATGCCATAGTGGGTTGTCAATAAAAGCTTACTATGTTGAGTTGAAGAAAAACATCTTAAGTTCATATTATCCTCATAATTTCACTTAGTAAGTCAACTATGCAAATTATACATCTTGTATTCCTTTTTTATTATATACAGTTTTCTATATGGCATGACAGTAGAAGCAGGGCATTCTGGGATAGAGGGAGACTAGAATGGAGGGAAGAAGGATGGTGGGTTGGATATAGGAAACAAGTATGCCCAAAGCACATGATATACTTGGAGAAAATGTTTTTATGAGGACCAGGTACTGACTCAACCAATAAAAGGTCTTGTTGAAAACCCAGAAAACCTGAGTCCAGTCCCCAGAACTCAAGGCAGAAGGAGAGAACTGACTTCCACGTGTCTGATGTGGCGTGAACCTGCAGCTGTAACACACACTCACACACACACACACACACACACACACACACACACACACACACTCTCTCTCTCTCTCTCTCTCTCACATGCACATACTCTTTCACACACTTAAACTCACTCACTCAAACACACACACACACACACACACACACACACACACACACACACACACACACACCCATAGGCACACACACAGACCACATGCATACACCACAATGAATTCATACCAGTAGTAGAAAAAGTTACGTACTGTTCTCCAACTGTCTAAAGAATAACAATAATTCAACCTTGACTCGGGCTTGTGAGGTCCTGGGAAGTGAAGCTTGTAGACAGAGAGGAGGCAGCCAGGTCAGGATTATAGGGACGCATCCAGAGTGGTACATGGAGTTTCTGGGTTTGGATAGTTTCTATTTCTTTCTGCTTCCAAGTGAACATCCCCAGCCATACCAGTGGAGGTAAAATAAGGAAAATCTCGAGGGCCTTCAATGAATATGGGAAACAAAGTTCAAGCTGCTTAAGATTACATCTGATTTACCCTCACATCCTGGGAGAAGTGAGCTGGGATTGCTGGGTTTGATACATCTCAGCAGGCAGGTAGGCACTGCAGGAAACCATCTCCCAACTAGATCAGACTGCCCAGCATGCATCACCGCCCCACACACACCTCAGCAGACTCCTGGACCACCCTCCACATCGTTGTGTCATGGACCAGTAATTACAGGACTCCTCCTGGTTCTTTTCTGTTCTAAGCCAATATAATCTCAGACCTGCCAGTGCCCTGGCTTCAAAGTACACCCTGACCTTGCTCTTCTCCATTTTATTCTTATGACTAGCTCCTGTATACTGTCTCTGCTGAATGCCCCCCCCTTCTTACTTTCTGACTATCATAAAGAGTTTATATCTTCCACCCAGACAAGGGCAACTTCATCTTCACAAATAAGAAGCAGCACAAGGAACTGTAGTAAGAGGTTTCTGGCCCGGACTTTTGGGCCTTGCCTCATGATTTGTGGCCGCTTTCAAGGTTCTATTTAGTTCTCCTGAATCTAAAGTGTCCCTGTATCTGAAAGGTGTGGAATATGCCAAGACTGACTGATGACAGGCCATGGCCACATGGAGAGCATCTTGCTACACTTTTGAGTATTGTTCTGGGAGGGGGAGGGAGGACAGAGTGAGTGAGAGAGAGAGAGAGACAGACAGACAGACACAGAGTATAAGACAATTAAAGAATCATATGCATTTTCTTCTTCCCTTTTTGTTTATATAAAACAATGCTCAAATCTCCAGTCACTTAGAGAAATTAGATTCTTCCTAAGTTCTTTAGAGTCACAATAGTCTGTGAAACCCAACCTTATTATGGGCTACTCAAAAGAATCCAAGGTAATGACAGAGAAATGGAATATGCTGTGATTAAAACATTGTATAAAACCCTATAGGTTCATAGGTGTAGCTGTTTCACATGCTAAACAAAAGCCACCACAAAACCTGAAAAAAGGCCTTAGATTTGTATCCTGTTCCAAATACAGCACTCAATGACTAATGACCTCATATACATTTGGATACTGTAACCCAAACATCTCCCTGTGCTTAAAATGACAATTACTTAGGAGTTAGAACAGAGGCATACATGTTTAATATGGCATGCAGGTGGCTATGGTAGAGAAAAAAAAAGCCAGGGAATTTAGTTCAGAGTAGGAGATGCTTTTAAAGAATCAGGCTCCAAGACCACTGAAGTCAGGTATCCCTCATAGAAGCCAACTGACAGGACACTAGTGCCAGATACCTACCACCTGGTGATAGAATTCCCATCAGACAATGAGAAACTGTCTGATGGACTCTCTTGATTTCCTCTCAAGTTCTAGAGACATCTGAGGGTGGTAGCAAACCAATAGAAACCCATCTCTTCAAGAAATCTCTCGCTTCCAGAGGAAGCTGAATAATGCTTTGCAAGTGTGTGGGAGTGTAGCTCTTCTGTCTGGGGCTGTTGTTAAGAGGGTAGAGGGCATATGAAGACAAACGCATCTGAGGTAGGCTTAGCGAATGCAAGCTTAGAGAGGGACCTGCAGATCAGCCAGTGGGGAATGTGAGCTGTCATTTTTACTGGTTGGGATGTGTGAAAGTTTTAGAATTAGAACATGACAACAAAAAGTGGTCTCTTACCTTAAACTGTCTCTTCACACCTTGAGGCAACTATTTACAGCCTCAGGATGTTCTTCTAAAAACAGTAGGACAGTTTACTCATTTTAAACAATGGTTTCACACTATTTGATCAATACTGTCTATGATGGACCTTAAAGGGGTTGGCAATCTGCTCATCAGTGGAAAGATGCACAAATCATGAGCTATGGGAAATGGGAAGATCTGAGGGGCTGAGCAGAGTCAGGGATATATAGCACAGTATGGTACACATCTCTTTATGGTGGATAATGTCGCCACCCGCCCTGCATCTTAAGCAGGGCTGAATACCTGAGGATGATGCTCAGGTGTTCAGATGAAAGTTAATGCAGGCTTTGAAGGTCTAGGTGGAATTAACAGGTACTACTCATACCTGGAGACTATCTGATATTAAATACAGGACATTGAATTCATGATGGTGAATTCTGAACCTAAAAAGTAGCAACAGCCAAGAAAATGGTAGTGGATGCTATTACAGTGAAATGTGGTTGACCTTGTTTCAAAGAATTTCTCTTTAGTTTTTTTTTTTTTTTTTAATGTACAAATTCTGTAGTAACGATGCACACTGATGCAGTTTTTCCCAATGTTTCTTCCTTTGCATCTTGATATCATAAATTATATCTCCTGTATCCCTTTTGCTCTCAAAAGACTAGAAGAATATTTGGCCAATAGCATCAATGCATGAATAGTTGTCCAGATCCCCCTCCCCCCATCATTCTCCATCTCTTTGTCAATCTCTGTTTCATTGTCTGTTCCTCCCTCCCTTGCCCTCTCTCATACACACACACACACACACACACACACACACACACACACACACACACAGGGAGCCATTATTACACTCCATGAGATATTTTTATTGCTTCTAAGTCTGCTTCACATCAGCCACATGTCAGGTAACTATTATTACTTACTATCTAAGCAACCATGTGTTAGCTTAAAGACAATGACCATTTGTGTGCGTGTGTGTGTGATGTGTGTGTATGTTTGGAATCTTTGTCAGTTTCCTGGAAGACTGGCTATTTCTCTGATGGCTTAGGGGAGAAAATAATTTTGTATTCTTTGGCCTGAGAAGTGAAGTTTATTATCATAATTATTACCATTATCACTATATCATAGCAAAAGCCAAGAAAGATGTGTTTCAAGGCCTGATTGTTCATGTGATTTAGGTATTAATAACACAGTAGACCAAAGGAAGGTGCTTCTTTTCTGTTAAGAGGAGAGAGGAGGTTTTCTGGGCTCTGAATCTATATTTATTATATGATGGCTTATGATATCAGAACAGTTGCTTTCTTTGAGGCTCTACTTTCTTTTATTGAAGATTTTAGTTTTAAATGTGTGTATATGTGAGCATGAATGAGTTTGGGCACATGAATGCACATGCCTGACAAGGGTGCTTGGTCTCCTGGGGTTGGAGTTACAGGTGGTTGTGAGGTGCCCGCTGTGGTTTTTGGGAACTGAACTTGGGTCCTCTGAAAGTGCAGCCTTAGATGCTTATCTGGGAAGCCAGAGTTCTGTTTTCCTGTCTCTGAAAGGACTATCATAAGTTACAGGCTATGGGGTACTGGATAAGATAATTTCAGAGAAGGGCTTTTATGCAGTTAGATACTCAGTAGCTGAGAACCACATGAAATAACCAGCAAGAAATAAAATCTCTTAATCCCATTTTGTTTACTTCCTGCAAGTTTACTTTTAAAGACTTTGTGTTGGGTAAAGAGTAAAAGTGAAATCACTTACCAAGGGTTAATATAAAATGCCAAAAGATAATCAGTCCAAAGACATGAAGGCAGCAGGGTTAGGAAAGCAAAGACACTCCTACGCCTGTGAGCATTAATAAACAGATGCAAAGATGAAAACATGGCAAGGGTTAGTAATCCAGCTGTGAACAGATATCAATATGTTTCCTGCCAGGGTCAACTCATACCACAGTTAAATAGCATTCCCTATATAGACTTCCGATGGGGGCCTTAAAGGCTGTAGTATTGACCAAATCAGCTTCTATTCACACAGGTTCTTATAATCAGAGACAACTTCTGTCAACTTATCTGGCATCGATTTGTCTGCTCTTAGGAGATTTCACTTTCCATTTGGCTCACAGAGGCTCATTAATTGTCTGGTGTGTTACTCTCAGCCATCACCCCCTTCCAATCAAGCCTGGTTTAAGAAGCCAGGTAGCAGAACAGCGGCTTGTTTGAGTGGATATAGATGGCCAGGTCATTTAAGTGGGTTCCACGGGGAGGACCAGGCTTCCGTACCACGTTCTTATCAAGCTGAACCATTTGATGTGACTTTCAATAGTATTTTCAATTTAAAACCCTTATTCAGTTTCTAAAGCTATTCCTTAGAGCATCAACTCAATATGCTACTTGGGTATCATTCATTCAACATCAGCATCTTATCCACGGCCTGGGGTTTCTCATCGGTTCTCATCAGACTGGAAGTAAAACATTAAGTAATTGCATTTTAATTCCAGTTGAGGTAGAATTCCTGATTAGAATCTGATCGCAGATATTCAAACAACGCTCAACATAGACAGTCCATTCATGGGGCCTGGAAAATACCCTTAGATGCACCTATAGTAAGCACGAAACTAGAAGAAAAATGTCATCTTGTCACCTTAATTAGAGCAAATGTCCACCTAGGTGACTAGTCTCAGTTCTTCAGAATACGCTCCTACCACTGAAACCAAGTTTGTTATGAGTTGCAGAAGAGTGTGTTTGATTTTATTGAAAAGTCCTGAAGGGCTTCTTTGATTTGCTTTTAGTTTCCCAAGGCCGGTCCATAAATCTTATCAATTGTGACCGGCCGTGAAGCTCATTAATGCATACATGGGTTTCTTAGGTTGTGGGTACAATTGGGACAATTTTTAGATGGGCCTTATGCCGGTGCTTTAGGGATTCAGTCTTTTAGAGGAAAGAAATGGGAGTTGGTGAGTCTGTTAATCTTGAGAAGAGTCCTAACATACTTTAACAAACCTTCTCATGTTTCTGAAATTGTCAGCATCAAGGTCTTACACATTCTCTTTCTTCATAAACTGGATTGATCATATTTTAATAGAAAAACTCTATTCTTGTTAAAAATTTAAGATTACCCAGAAAGCAGTCATATAAAACAGAATCTCGAAACAGAATCTAATTCCAGCCCTGTTTTCAACTAGAGTAGTCATCATCTACACTCACGAAGATTTCATGTTTTAAATAAGATTTTTTTACCCCCTGCTGATTCTGTAGGGTGAAACTTCTGGTCTCTCAGATCTGATTTTTTTTTTTTTTTTTTTTAAAAAAAACATGAGCCAGTTTGGATAAAGTGGGTTCATTTAAACACTTCTGCAGTAGCCTGTAAAGAACATGCCCTAGCTGCATGGAAAACACTTACTTAATTGGTGATTCTCTTGGATAATCTGAATTGAATGCTAAGCCGGGCAGTGTTGCTGGTCTTTATATACTGCAGTTCTATGTAATGGCAGCCAAATTCATCTCTTACCATTGCTGTAATTCCCTAAGCATCTCTTCCCTCTGGGACCTTTGCCCCAAATGATGAAAGGGCTCATACAATTTTTAAGTTTGTCTGTATCTTTGATATCAGAGGTGAGAGCTTCGGGCTGCACATCTTTACTTATTTTTTTTTGAATGGAAGTGTTGTTCCCATTGCCAGGCACTCGGCCATGTGGCTTTATTCGAGTCTCCCACTGGGGGCCTCTCCTGCCCTTTGTTCACTGAAGCTTTGGGCCCTGACATGATTCCCTAACCTCCTCTTCCTCTACTTAAGAATTGCACTCAGTTCATAGAAACCATTTTGGCCCATGATGATCTAGGCATTGATTGCCCACTGAAATAATGAAAAAACAACCAGAGAAAAAAATCACCTATTCCTGAAAGACAATAAATCAAATCTGGAGCCTGCACTGGCCAGCTAAGCCAGCTGGAGACACATCCCAGGATAATACTCACCAACTGTAGGGAAGTTTTCCTTCCCTCTCCAGGGACGCAAAATTGACAAATGTGCCAGCTCCACACTCCCTGTTTGAAAGAGACAAAATCAAGGTTACTGCTTGATGAGGCTTTTTACTGGACATGAAGGTCAAGAGAGCCTTTGTTCAGCCTATCATGACAGCATTAAAAAAAAAAAAAAAAAAAAAAGATAATGTAAGTTTGGATGATTCTCTTTCGCATACAATACCAAACACCTAAGAAAGATAAAACACAAAGAAACAGCCTCTTGTGGTGCAGCAAATGAAACTCTGAGTAAAGACAGAGACTGCTCACAATCTTTGCGAAAAGGTATTCGTGACCCCCAGAATGCATCTGCACTTCCTTTGCTGCCCCCTTGCATTGTGCTTGTGCATGGCTGTATATTGCATGCCTCCTTGGAACTGGATATTACACCATGCTACTGCTCTGTTGTCAACTAAATGCAGGTTACAGTCACCCCACCTCTTCCCAGGATTTAAAGTTTGGTGGCTTCTGTGCCACCAGTCTTTAGTTTTCCTTTTCTTCCACTGGCAAGCACTTACCAGTCTCTTTCTGTTTATCTTTTTCTGAAAAATCTCTTTCTCTGTCTGTCTGTTTGTCTGCCTGCCTGCCTGCCTGCCTGCCTGTCTGTTGTCTCCTCCCCCTCTCTCTGTGTGTCTGTGTGTGTGGACATGTATCTGTTCGTACAGGGCACCTGTATATTAAGGCCAGAAGAGAACTAGAGTTCCGTTATATCACACTCTACTTCCCTTCCTTGAGAAATAGTTTCTCACTAAACCTGGGTCTAGGCTAGCTACAAGAAAGGCCCCTCCACAGTGTGGGGGATTATGGGAATTTATCTCAACACCTGGCTTTTTAGGTTGATTTGAACTCAGGTCTTCAGGCTCCTGCATCAAGTGCTCTTATACACCAAGTCATCCCTCCAGCCCCTCCTCCTAGAGAGGTCTCTACCCAGTTTTTCTACAGCTTCATCCAATGCCATCCTCTCTTACATATGGTCATCTTCTGATTTTCCAGCTCTGTTGCTTTAACAGCATGTACATTGAATTACTCTTACATTTCTCTCTTCAGCCAAGGTCTAGAGAGCTGCCTCCTCTCCTGTCTCCAGTTATCTCCCCAAAGTGGAATCTTGCTGTTCCCTGACATGTGCACACTTGCTGTCGTCTCTCGGTGGTGGCAGCACCATGCTTTCTGCTGTTAGGGCCACGCCCCCACAGCTATCTTTATGCATTCCCCTTATACATTCAGTCTCTTAGCCAGTCCCATGATCTCTGTTTTCAGGGAATATCCCAGATCTGGCTGTTGTGTTCTCCCCTTTGTTGCTAAAGGATACCACTATGTCTTTTTTCCTAGAGCAGTGGTTTCTCAGACTTCCTAATGCTGTGCCTACTTAATACAGTTCTTCATATTGTGGTGACCCCCGGAATTATTATTTCATTGCTACTTCATAACTGTAATTTTGCTACTGTTATGAATCATATTATAAATGTCTGATATGCAACCCAGTGAAAATGTCATTTGATCCCCCCCAAAAAGGTCACAACCTACAGATTGAGAAGCATTGTCCTAGACTGTGACAACACCTCCTCCAGTTCATGTGTCCCCTCTTTATTGCCCTAATATAGCCTGTTTCCTACAGAAAATAAAAATGAATGTATCAAAACTCATCAGGTTTCATTAATCTGCTCTGGCTCTGCTGTGACTGTTCATTTCCCCCAGAGTGAAAGCCGAAGGCCCTGCAATGGCTTGTGCAGTCCTCTATAACCCAGCGTCACTTTCTATTCTTCCCTGAATCTCTTCTGCTTTGACTCTACTTGTGTCAAAATACATTAGCCATGATTGTTGGCCTTTGCCCTAAGTGTTCGTTACACCGAACTCTCTTCCCACAGATTGTGTACAGCCACGCTCACCATAACTTCCAAGCTTCTGTTTTAAATGGTTACTCTTCACCAATCTTGCAGGATTTCTGTCTGTATTCTGGCACTGTTGATCTCCATTATTTTTTCTTATGACCTTCTAACACACTGTGAAGTGGTAGTTTTGTCTTCCGTGTATATTATCTGTCTGCCAATTGTAAGTCAAACTCCATCAAGTGTTGCCAAGGTCAGGTACAGCCAGACACTCAGCACTCCGAGCAGTTGCTGCGCAGCATATATCCATTAGAATTTGCTAACTGAAGGAATAAAGTTTTGATGACCTGCACAGGCTCACACAGTTTGTAAGTCTAGACCTTGCTGGAGGAATGCAATGTTATAGTTTTTCTTATAGCCCTACAGTGCACAAGTTTCCCCATCATCCTAAGAGTTATTGCAATACCAGCCTTTATAAGCTGGTAGCCACACTGACAAGTGCCCATTGTCATCTATCATGACATTTCAATCTTATCCTTGCTGCTAGCTTTAGTCAGTTTATGTGTTTAAAAAGATCCATTCCTATATGTGTTGCTAGCTAGGTTGCAGACTGCAACCTGTTGCATTAGGTTTCTGGCCCAGACTTTCCAGCCTAGCCTTGTGGCCCAGACTTGCAAATCCAGTCTCATAGTCTCACTGAAACACACAGATGCTTACACTAATTTTATGCTGATTGACCTAGGGCCCAGGAATATAACTTGCTAGCTCTTGCTCTTAAATTAACCTATAATTCTTATCCTGTTCAGCCACGTGGCTTGATACCTTTTCTCATAGCAAAATAGGTGCCCTCTGCATCTACTTCTCTGGTGTGTCTGTGGCATCTTTGCTCTGTTCTTCCTGTTCCCAGAGTTTTCCCAATCTGGTAGCTCCACCCACATTTCCTGTCTGCCTTCACCCAATCAGCATTTTTATTAAACTAGTAGGTGGGACAATTATTTACAATGTATGTAGCACAATCCCACTACACTTGATTCTCTCTCTCTCTCTCTCTCTCTCTCTCTCTCTCTCTCTCTCTCTCTCTCTCTCTCTCTTCCTCTCTTTCTTGTGTGGACAGAGTCTCACCATGTATTCCTGCTTGGTCTGGATATTACTGTGTAGACAAAACTGACCTCAAATTCACAGAGACCCGCCTGCCTCTGCCCCCAGAGGGCCGGGATTAAAGGCTTGTGCTATTACCCCTAGTTTACTTTTAATAATAGAGGTCATCGCTTAACCATGATGAGGGAGTACTCCTTAAAAGACATTGGTTTCTAACTCAGCTGGCCAACAGTATACAACTACATAGTTGAACTGAATTTCTCAAATGCGGTTGTGGCCAAATGAGCAGCAATGTCTTCAGAGAAGTCATAGGTTCTGCTGGCAATGTGAGGAAGAGAATGGAGAATGTGTCTAAAGAAAAGGACTTGATTCTTATCTAGTGGTTGAGTGCTTGCCTAGAATGCACAAGGCCTGGCCTCCTCGTACATCACACACGCGCGCATGCGTGCACACACACACACACACACACACACACACACACACACACACACGAGAGAGAGAGAGAGAGAGAGAGAGAGAGAGAGAGAGAGAGAGAGAGAGAGAGAGAAACAACAGCACCTTTCTTACCTAGCCATCTGCAGGTGTTTCTTTCTGAGAATGACAAGGGTCACCAATAGCAGTCCAATTAAAAGTGTGCTGAGGATGGCCAGTACCGAGATCACCACCACATTAGGGTTCATCTCTGTAACTAAAGAGAGAAGTCATATATTCATAGACTTTCGTCTATCCTTAGGAATGTGGAGTTATCATGGAGACAATAATGGCACAACCATGCTTGTCTAAGACAACCATTGCCTTGTCATCTAGTAGAACTCTGGTAGCTGACAGAAGGTCCTTAGGTATATGGAGAAATGGAATCTGTTTCCTAGACCTCTAACACGCACGATGCTCTTATAAAGAAAAGCTGCTAGTGTGCAAAGTATCAATGCCATGGCCCGCAACTATTTGAGAATTAAAAACCATTACCATGTATTACCATTGTTTATCATTTTTTTAAAGCTTCAAAAGTGGCTTTCGTGCCCAAAACTTTAAAGTGAGGAAGTGCAGCTGTATAGTTTCCTCTCAGCTAATAAAGTATAGGAGCGAGGCATTAGAGAGTTGCCATCTGTGGCAGCATTTTACATGTTACCAGAAGCAGGCATCCTGACGATCTGCAGCCATATGCTCAGAGGTGTCCCATCTGCACAGACTCAGAGATTATGTCTATTAATAAGTCAGAAAGTCCTTAAGAGTGGGGTTGCTTTCATGCGCTTCCTCTGATGGTCTGCTCATCACATATGAACAAGATACAAGAGGCAAGGAAACTGATTCCATATCTTTCTAAAAAGTCTTCATGGTGAGCCGGGAAAATACATGTCCTCCTCTGTAAGCCAGGTAACAACAGAACTGATGGGCATGGGGGCACATCCTGTATCCCAGGACTTGGGAAGCTGAGGTAAGAGGGTTAGAGGTTTGGGAGCAATTTGGACTATCTGGTGATGCCAGCCTAAGATACATGATAATCATCTCAAGCCCCCACAGAACCAGTCCTCAGTGCCTGAGTACTTGCTACATGCCGCCTCTGCTTGGATTTGCGGCTAAGTGATAAGAAGAGAGGATAGGCTAGTCAACTCTATTTGGAAATTTATATCTCCGAGCTTATTTATTGTCTCTTATAAGTAAACTGGACAAAAAAAAAAATTTCACCTGTTGCTCTAGGTTCCCAGGGAAAGGACGAGAGTTAACAGACATTAAAGTATATTTTTAAAAGTGTCATCGATGCCAGATATGATGGCATATGTCTATAAATCTAGCTTTTGAAGGTAGGAATGAGGCAGGAGGATTCTTATGAGTTCCAGGCCAGCCAGGACTATGTGGTGAGAACATTTATGCTGCCTCTATCTACTTTCACCCCTTCTAACAAACAAAAAATCAATAGCAAAAATTGAAAAACAAAACAGAAGTCCATGCTACTCATCCCTGCATTTAGCAGCTACATGCATGGCTTAGTGCCACAGACACAGAAGCAAATCCACTGAAGGGACTGTGTGCTCTTACGCACGAGTATCTTCATAGGATCTTCACACACGGTCCTGTAGCTCCTATAGAGACCAGGGCACATACTACAATGCAGGGAAAGATGGAAGAGGCCAGCATTGTCCTAGACCTTGCATTAATCACCATTTTCCTATTAGCATGGCTGAAGGAATGAATGCTGTTTGTGCCTTGATTTTAAGTAGGAATCTCTTTGACTCTTTTTAGCCAAGGACCAGTACAGATGAGAGTGATCTGGTCCGGAGTGTGTGTTCCACTATTGTGGGTTCCAAGGATGGTGGCCTTGGTGATTCCACTAACCTTTATACAGCACACACTAGGGTTTTCTGTATTTTTACTTTTAATTTTCAAAATAACAAAATGAAGCTGGAAAGATGGCCAGGCAGTTAAAAGTAATGGCTACTTTTGCAGAGCGCACAGATTTGGTACCCAGCATCCATGAGTTGGCTCACAACCTGGTCTATCTCCAGTTCCAGGGCACCTGACATCCTCTTCGAACCTTTGGGAGAAGAGGTGTGTACATGATACATAGACGTATGCGCAGGCAAAAAGTTCATACTCATTAATATAAAACCAGAAGGAACTCAATAGCCAAAATCTAAAATTCATATACTGTTATTCTACATATATAAATTTAGAAATACTTCAAGGCAATATGTATCTTTTTCAAAGTCACATGTTCCAGTCAAATGCACTTTGGGATTGGAGTTAAGGGCTCCCTGAACCCATAGATTGGGATGTTTTTAGTAGAAAACTTGTTCTCCATCAAAAGGCAGACTATATATATTTAAATGAAAACATTAAAGAAAATATAGAAATTCCCAAAGACAAGATTGCCTTAATCTGTACAATTACCCATTGTGGAGACAGCTATGAATGTAGGGACACTGGGACTGTTGTGGCTGAAGCTGGTGACGCTGCAGTTGTAGGCAGTGGCCGGAAGGAGGCTGGAAATGGTCACAACATGGGAGGAAACAGCTATCGGTTCCTGGAGATGGAGAAAATAAAATTCATTTCATGTCATCCTCATTTGCTTTGTTTTAAAAACTATTTTTCATACCAAGGAGGTGAAATGTAAAAACAATTAAAAGATAGAAAAGGTTAGTAGTGACAAATCTTTCCTTCTGTCTCTGTTCCTTCCTTGCTACTCTGTTCTGTGGAAGTAGCCAAGATGGACTGTACATTTCCCTCCCCATTCATATTAACAGAGGTATGACTGTAGAGTCAGGTTGACAGTCGTGAACGATGACACAGTTTACACACTACTCGGCTTTTCTTCAATCATCAGTATCTTTGGTATTCTTACCATACAGCTGTATGAAGCTGTTTTATCCTTTTAACTAAAAATTTAAAACGAGATGTATGAATTTTGTTTGTATATATGGGTACCACATGCATTCAGTAGCTGCGCAGACAAGAAGAGGGTACCATATCTCAGAACTGGAGTTGCTGACAGTTGTGAGTAACCAGATGGGTTCTGGGAAGCAAACCTCAGTCCTCTGCAAGAGCAGTAGGTGTTCTTAACCCCAAAGCCATCTCTCCAACTCCTGTTTTATCGATTTTAAGGAATGTGCACAAGTCCTTTCAAAGTTCATATGTGACCTCACTAGCCTCCTATTGATGAAGGTTCAAGTGGCTTGTTGATTTATTTGTGAGCGCTTGCAAACAATGCTAAGTAAACACAGGGACATATGTGTAGTGTATTTATGTATGTGTTGGTTAGTCTGATCATCAACTTGACAGAACCTAGAATCACCTATGAGATGAGGGATTGTTTGGACTACGTCAGCCTCTGGGAATATCCAGGAGAGGTTATTGTGATCAGGCTAATTGAAATGAAAATACCCACCCTGAAGGCGGGTGGCACCATCTTTGAGCCTGGACCCTGGATTTTAATTAGAAGAGGAGATATCTGAGCAAAGAGGCCGTGATTCCTTGCTTCTGGATCGCTGACGCAACATGACCATCTGCCTCTATCTTCTGCCGCCAGGACTTCCCTACTGTGAATGACTGTACCCCCAAACTATAAACTTGAAGAGACTCCTTGTCTTGCAAGTTACTTTTGTTGGGGTATTTTTATCACAGCTACAGGCAAAACCAAAACACTAGGTCTGGATACATTTGTGTGCGCTCACACACACACAACACAACACACATACTGCAATTGAAGGTATATACATATGTGTAATCACAAATTCCTAGCAATGCATACTCAGTCACAAACTGCACCTCTATAATCATGGAAACTATTGAAAATTAGTTTCTTGCAGGCCAGCTTACCTGGTCACCACTGCTTGTGGTGATGACTTTTCCTGCATTCTCTCTAATGTGGCGTATTTGTCTTGTAGGCTTTTCCAAAGTTGTGTCTAGTAGTTTTCAGTTCTTATCATGAAGGAGGTTATCAAGTTTTCACATGTTGAAGGATCCTTTATTCTTGGTTTTGACTGTGTTTATTTAGGGTTTTGAATGTGTTTGCTCTTTCTCTTTTTTCCTTGTAGTGACGCTACATATTAAGAACCCAACCTGTTTATCTGCATTCCTTATTTTTACCACATTCTCCCAAAGTATTGGTGATAGAAACTTCCCAGCAGCAAAATGATCTTATTTTTAAGAAGAGGAATTGCTAATTTGGTGGATCCATGGCCAGACAGTCACACACACACACACACACACACACACACACACACACACACACACACACACAATGTAAACAATGACCCAGCATGACACTCTTTTTCAAAAGAAATCCTGAAACACTCCAGGCTCACAAGATGGTGGCCAATAGCACTGATTTCCCATCCCAAGCATCACATTGTCCAGAGAAGAATTACAGCGGGAAAGAAAGGCTTTTTGCTGACAAGCCTAAACTGCCCCAAGAAGCCGACGGACCATTGTGTTTCTAATGGAAGCCATCTCTACAATTACAGAGAAGAAAATTCATCCATGGCAGGACAGTTATTTTCTAAAGAGGTTCTTAGAACAGAGACAGGACTCAGCTACTCCACACAGATTAAAAGAGAGAAATTTGTAGCTGTGACTATCAAAGGGGCAGGAGAATCAAAGCACATTATCTCAGCGATCAGTGGAAAAGGTTTGCTCTCCCAGCCTCCCTGTCCTTCCTTCTCAGGCACAAGGCCTTTACTTATTGAAAGAACATCAATTATTCATGCTGGAAGAATTACTCTGCCCCCTGCAGTGTGAGAACTCCCTCACTAACCTGCCATTCCCCCCTCCAATCTCTGGCTATAAAGTCCACTCCTCTTCCTTCCTTCCTTCCTTCCTTCCTTCCTTCCTTCCTTCCTTCCTTCCTTCCTTCCTTCCTTCCTTCCTTCCTTCCTTCCTTCCTTCCTTCCTTCCTCCCTCCCTCCCTCCCTCCCTCCCTCCCTCCCTCCCTCCCTCCCTCCCTCCCTTCCTCCTCCCTCCCTCCCTCCCTCCCTCCCTCCCTCCCTCCCTTCCTCCTCCCTCCCTCCCTCCCTTCCTTTCTTTCTCTCATTTCATTTTTGTGACTTAGTCATTTTCAGAGCTGATTGTCCACTCCTTCTAACCTTCATCATGACCTAGACAATAATAAGGAAGTTTATCATTTCTGCTGTTTATGGCCCCAAAGCTTTGGCAATAACCTTGTATCAGATTTTTGTCTTTTAAATTATTTCAGCAATATGACTCCTTGCTGGTGAACTTATATTTTCACTTATTTTTCTACTTCCACAATACCTGAAATGATGTTTTTACTTTTAGTGTCTTTTTTTAAGTTTAAAATAAATGTTAAAATTAATAAAACAATTTAGAAATAATTAAAAGAAAAAATTCAAGAGAAGTGTTGATTTTATTATTTATGTTCTCTAGATATCTCTCAAAAACTGGACAACTGGTCCCTGTCAAAGTGTACATTAGATGTCAAGGTCCTCATTGTTAGTATATCCCATAAATACTGTTAACTTCTATCTATAAAGCCCAAATGAACAAGCAGACAGTTTTCACTTCTTGTACTTCCATGAAACACAAACTTCTTAGTTTGCATCATTGGCCTTAATCAAAAGTAACTCAGAAAGAAAGTTGAGGCAGTAGTACCTGGAGTTTGGCATCATGGCTAGAGCCAAGCTGTTGACAGAGGACTTCGAAAAAGTCAGCAACACCCTCCTCCACCCACAGCAAGGTCACCGACGTCTGTGTTTTGTTCACTGCGAAGAGTGATTTTGGAGGGGCTGGTTCTGAAAGAAGAGCAAATTTTTAAAAGTGAAATTATATATAAATAACCACTCAGTAGTAAATGGGTGGGGTATCCAGCAAACTCACAGGTAGGTAGATAAGAGCCTGTGTTTTACACAGATTTTGAATAATCTGCCGGTCCACAAAGCCTGTCATCTACATCCAAAGGAAGAATGTCTTGTGTTCTTTCCCACTTGTATTTCAACTTCTCCTTTTGGACACTTCCGTTTTCTACTTCAGCTTTATAACAAGGGTCTATTAATAGTTTCTGTGTCATCCATCTCAGAGTTGGCATCGTCCTGACAACTTCTTGGATGAGACAGAAACAGAAGAAAGATGAAGAACAACACAGGAATTATGGGCAGGGAGCTCTCGCTCCCGATGGGACGATGAAGCTTGGGCCTTAGCCTCAACCTGCCTTCCTTTTTTGGATGCTCCATTTGGGTCAGACGATCAGATTCTTGAAAGTTTAGTGAAAATTAAGAGAGGTAAAACTGAAAAGATATATATATATTTTTAAAAAGGATGATATAAGGGAGTTAGTTTTATCACAGACCTTTTATCTTGATCAATAAATTAATTCATTAGCCAAGGGCCCCACACCGTGCTATCTGGGCATTTTCTGTTTTTTTCTAGTGACTGAGTCACCGGTGTAGATGGCTAGGTCCTCTGTTCTGGTAAATTTTCTACACTCCTATCTTCCAGTTCTGAATTCTTCTTCTTCCACTCTTGCCACTGTATTGTGAATACTGTTGTGATGCTGTGTTGTGATAATGTGCTGTGGTGCTGTGGTCTTTCTTTCTAGATTGTCCAGTATATTAACTTCAGGGTTGCACTCCTGGTCTAAAGCTGGGACCTTGTCTGTTGGCAGATACCCTTGACATCGCTTGCCTGGACATACTGTCTCTTCCCTCTCTGGGTTGAGCAGGCAGTGTGCTCTCCCACCTACACCCTGTTTCAGATAGCCAGATCTTTCACTGTTATTAGTTGGGTTTCTTGATACTTTCTGTCCCACTCTCCTGAATCTGGTGCTTAGTCCTGGATTTGCACAGAGCTTGAATGTCCTATGAGACTATTGACCCTTTTCAGATCTTTCTGGCCAGGTTTGTACATTGTTTGTAGGAGACCTTTAAAAACAGGAGTCCTTGCAAGTGGCCTGCTTGTGAGTCTAGCTAGAAAGTCACTTTCCAGTGGGAAAGTGACACGTTTGGGTGAGAGGGCTAAAGAAGGGAAGAGGTAGCTCTGGACAACGGAAAGTCACAGTCAGGGTCTCTCATTTGTAAGCATCACCCACTCCTCCAGGCAAGGTTCTGTCTCACTTCCGAAGAAAGGGGGCAGATGAAAGGTCAAGTGTCTGGAGTCAGCATCTCCACTCACATCCTTTACTGCAGACAGGGCTTCTAGTCAGGTTTACGATTTGTTGTCATCTGTGCCAACTTAAAATCGGGTCCTTGAGAGCAAGTGTGTGTGGTTGGGGCAGTACTGGATAAAGCTAGGCTTTGCTTTTTCTCTTCTAAGAATATACACTACAAAGTCGCCCATGGCAGTATGCGCCTGTGATCCTAACACTTGTGGTGGAGAAGCAGAAAGGCTTGGCATTCAAGGGCAACCTCAGTTATGCAGTGAGTTCAAGACCAGGCCAGGTTATATGAAAACTTGTCTTAAAAACCAACCTAACAAGATACAAACAGATCAAAAGAAGCAGTTAAGTTTGGTAAATTGCTTGTCTCTCAAGCACCTGAGTTAGATCCCCAGCACCTACATACAAAGCCAGACATGGTGGTTTATGATTCTAGCATTGAGGAGGCAGATACAGGTAGTTCCCTGGGGCTCTCTGGAATCAGTAAGCTCTTGGGTGAATGAGATCTTGTTTCAAAAAAGAAATGTAGAGAGTGAATGGGAAGTATCAATTGACCTGTATGCACCCCCAGCCACACACTCATCCATACAGACGTGCTCATCTACATGAATGTGCACACAATACCACACAATCCTGAGCACAAGCCTATCAAGTACTGAGTACAGAACTTGGCAGGATGGAGACAGCAATGCTAAGTACCACGTGTGCGGGTCACAAGAGGATTGTGCTGTTGCCTCTTTGGGGAATAGACATGGCCTCTGAACTCAGCTGGTACCTAGCCTTTGGCCTTTGTGCTCCACCAGCAAAGCCCTTCTTTCACTGGGAGGTTGCAAAGGGAATAATTAGGTGTATAATAATAATCAGGGAATAATTAGGAAATGCTTAGTCTTGGAGCAGAACTAATGTCTTAAGTTCATCGTTTTCTGCTAATCTACATTCTTTCTTTCTTTTTATGGTCTAGGGAAGAGAAGCAAGAGAAAGACTTCCGTCTTTGAAATTACTATGTACCTAGACTGCCAGTACACTCATGGAAATCCTCCTGCTTCAGCCTCTCAAATGTGAAGATTAAAAGCATGTGAGCAGATGCCCCACTTACTGTTTATTTAATATCACTCCCTGATGTAACTGTCATTGAATGGTATTTATGAGGTCCCACTATATCCAAAAGAGCAGATGGGCTCCCCCACTGTCTGCATTGAATTTTTTTAAACTTGGTGAGTGGAGTAAAGGGAGCACCCTTCACTGCTGGTGGGAGTGCAAACAGGTATAGCCACTCTGGAAATCAGTATGGTGATCTCTCAAAAAAAAAAAAAAAAAAAAAAAAAAAAGGGAATCAACCTACCTATGAGTCAGTTATACCACTCTTGGGCATATACTCAAAGAATGCTCAATCACACCACAAAGACACTTGCTTAATTCTGTTTATAGTAGCTTTATTTGTAAAAGCCAGCACTTGGAAACAACCTAGATGACCCTCAATCAAAGAATGGATAAGAAAAATGTGGTACACTTACACAATGAAGTATTACTCAGCTGTAAAAAACAATGACCTCATAAAGTTTTCAGGCAAATGGATAGAACTAGAAAAAAATCATTGTCAGTGAGGTAACCCAGACCCAGAGAGACAATTATGGTATGCCCTCACTCATAGTGGATATTGGGAGTAAAGTACAGGATAACCAGGCTACAATCCACAGCCCCCCATAACTCAAAGGGGGATGCATGGATTTCCTTGGGAAGTGGAAACAAGAGATCTCCTGAGTAAACTAGGGTCAAGAGTGTGGATATGGAGGGGTGGGAACTTGGGGGAGTGTGTTCGTCAGGCTGGATGCAGGAGGTGATTTGGGAGCAGACTGAGGAATCCAGGAAAAAATCTCAGAGATGCACCTGACAGGCAATAGATTCAAAACTTGGTTTCGTGCTGAAAGTTCAGCCAGTAGAGTCAAAGCTTGGGTTAGTGCTGAAAATTTAGCCAATAGTTTCCCAAGAATTACTGTATCCCATATCCCTTTACCCAATCCTGAAATGCCAAGACATGTAGCACCCCACTTACATACACTTTTCTTTAAAAAGCCTCTCACTCCTGAGCTCGGGACTGAATTCCTCCGCTGCGCTGTAACAAAGGGTTTCAGTCTAGGTTTGTTTGAACCTTTCCAAAAGAATATACTGACCCTAATGTGTTTACATCAAAATCCAGCTTTCTGGTGGTCTTTGGAGGTCCCTTGACACAGGTATAACATTATGATTAAGCTTTTAACAGTAGAATAGGTCTTACAAATTGTTCTCAACCTTTCCAAACAAAATATCTCCCATATAAGCAGTAGAGGCTAAGTAGCCTGGTGCTCAAGTTGGTGGCAAAAAAAAAAAACACTCTTTGAAGCAGAGGGGAATGGTAAAAGGAATAAGAAGAAGAGAGATTACTCTGGATGAGTTATGATAAATATGCCAAAGAAATTGGAAAAGTTTTTTTTAAGAAGCAGAAATCTGTCAGATCTGGGGCTTTCTAGACTCCCCTCATCAACATAGGAAGACTCTTTTCCTGATTTTAACCAGAAATTTGAATATTTATGCACACACACACACACACACACACACACACACACACACACACACACAGAGAGAGAGAGAGAGAGAGAGAGAGAGAGAGAGAATATTGAAGTATATAAAGAGCACTCAGGCAAACACTGAGAATCTGAAAATGTGTTAAATGATGAATTTGATACCAAAGAGATTGATTAGTGGTTAAGAGCTGATTGCTTTTGCAGAGGGTCCAGGTTCAATTCCCAGTAACTCATAGAGGTTTACAACTGCCTTCAACTTTAGTCCCAAGGGATCTGACACCCTTTTCTGGCGTCTGGGGGCACTAGGTACCATGTGGTACAGAAAAAGAACCCATTAAAAAATCTTTTCAACAATGTCGGCGGGGAAGTGCGCATTAAATTCCTAATGTACCAAAGTTTTAAAAATTCTCCACAGTGAAACTATGTCTTTAAATAGTTCTCATTCACTTCAAAGTTTTCATGACTAAGAGTAAGAATGTCAAGCTAATGCACTAAAATCCAGTTTCCAAAAAGGGAAGAGAAAGCCACAGAATGGGTGTGGGGGTTCCTTCCATGTCTGGTATATGGCTGGCAAAATAATGAAGGTTTTAGAAAAAAAAATCCCTAATCCACTAAAACGTAAGAAGCAGATGCATACGAGATGCGGGCCTCTGTCTCCAGCTCCTGGCTGGGTGATGTGTGAAGGCCACCATGTCCCTTGGCTGCAGTTTGCTCACAGAGGAACGGCACGTGGCTATGTGCACATTCTCCTGCAGTCAGGCTTAGGCTTTTCTCAATTCCAGCATCTTGCACGTGTGTTTGACCCTGGAAAGAGGAACTTCACAAGGGGGGTTTACAAGGGTGGTTTATAAGGGTGGAGTTGGGTTTTCCTTCCTTCCGTGGCTACTGTATCCTACCCTCTCTTCCTGAAATCTTCTTCGTGTTTAGTCTCTGGGTGCCACAATGTGGGCCACACCCAAGGCTTCTCAATTTTTTCTCTAATTAGTACATGGTGCTCTAACTGAGACATCCCGGAGTGGATGTTCCCTGTGACCTTTGGATATGGATCTATCATCTCTTTGCTGGATGAAGGCACGTTCGTTTTCTGTAGTCTCTCTCTCTCTCTCTCTCTCTCTCTCTCTCTCTCTCTCTCTCTCTCTCTCTCTCTCTCCATTTCTAAGTTTGAAGAACCACAGCCTCTTTAACTAGCACACATTTCTCCATCCACCCCTCGCTGCTCTTGCTTGTCTCTGGATCTCACTGAATTAATTGCACAATCATGAGGCAGGTTGCCCAAGAGGCAAGCCAAGGGGTCATTCTGAAGTTTTCCTTCTTCCACTTCTTACATATGTCACAAAAGACAGTTCTGGAGCCTTGGTCTCTAAATAGATGGGGCCAGAAGACTGTGTTGAGTGTCTTTCATCTCTCTCTGCCTAGTCTTCTGAGGCAGGATCTCTTGAACTTAGAGCTTTTTTCTTCTAAACTAAGCTGAAGCCAGGAAACCTTTGTGATCTACCTGTCTCCACCTTCCTTGGAGCTAGTGTGGGAGCCAAAGTTATGTTTAAAGTTTTAATTACTGTGCCTACAAGATCCATGAAACAAAAATGCCTCTAACCTGTAAGCCCCTTGCCCAGAGACAGGTACTTCCTAAGATGCTGGAGGCTGTTGCCCACGTGAGATAGCAAGCCACGTGTTTTCACACTCCTACACAAGTTTGTTAGACCCATTCACACTGAATATGCTTGATGTAGGTGGGAGGTACGAGCAGGAAGTATGTCAAGATACCTGCTTGCCCCTGATTGGACTTGGTAGGAATCACATAGGCTTATGAGTTTGTCCTCAAAGCCTCTGCAAAATGTGACTTGACATTTTCTTTGGAACCCCAGAATGGACCTGGCCAGAGCCCATCATCCTGGTCAGTAAATTAAAACTTGCTCCAAATTTGGCTCAAACGTGTGGTAGAGGTCTTATTCTTGCATGGTGGGGTTAACACAAGGGCTGCAGGTGTTTGTGTGCTGGCCTTGTGCGGTTGTGGGATCTACACTCTGGTCCTCACAATTGAAGAACAGGTACTCTTAACTACCGGGCCACTTCTTCAGCCCTTCAATCCTATTTTGTTCCTCAAACTACTAAAGCCTTTATTTTAAATATCAGTTCTCTTAATGAATTCTCATTGTTCTTAAACTAAATTCCTACCCCTACACCTCGGAAGTCTTCAGGAACGTGGCTTCTGCCTTCTCCTCTGTCTAGCATGCTTCCCCAAGCATACTGGTTTTGTTTGTTTGCTTGTTTGTTTGCTGTTTTGTCGCTAGGACCTCATTCCCTACAGTCTTCATGGCAAGCTTTCACCACAATGTCACTCCATCCCACAAAGACAGGCTTTAATGTTTCCTGAAGTATTTATTAGGGTTCTTTCATTCTCCACAGCATAAACTGTTGGATAGAAATTAAAGTAGACCCTTGGGGACCATGCCTACATGTCTAAGATCTACGCAATGTTTGAGAGTTTCCATCATTGCTATAGTTGGATTATGTTGTTACATTGTAAATAATTGTCCCGCCTACTGGCTTAATAAAATTGCTGATTGGCCAAAGGCAGACAGGAAGTGTGGGTGGGGCTACCAGACTAAGAAAACTCTGGGAACAGGAAGAACAGAACAAAGATGCCACAGAGACACCAGAGAAGCCCCCAGATGCAGGGGACAACTATGCTGCTCTGAGAAAAGATACCAAGCCGCATGGCTGAACAGGATAAGAACCATGAATTAGTTTAAGAGTAAGAGCTAGCTAGAAATATGCCAGAGCCATAGGCTGATCAGCATAAAATTAATACAAGACTTTGTGTGATTATTTGAGACTGCTAGCCTGGGATCTTGGGGCGAGTCTGGGCCAGAAACTTCATACAACACATTGCCTCTTTCATAAGGTATGAAAATGGATTCATACCAGTGTATCCTTTCAGAGTTGGCCAGAGTTTCAAGTATATTAATGAATCTACGAGAAACTTAAAATTGCTAACAAAATTATTGTCAGGACAGCAAAACAGGATCATTGTTGAGGCAAAACTTTGTGTGGGTGTTGTTGGTTTGAAAATCAAATATGTTTGGTAAATTTTTGCAAAAGAAAACCCCTTTATTTTCACATTTCACAAATAATATTCACATTTCATTTTGGTGAACTTTTATTATATTGGACTCATTAGCAGTTAGGTTTATTTCCAACACAGAATCAGACAGAGTCCTCAAACACAGAAAAGTGACTGCAGGCTAGTCTAATGGATTTTACTCCAAAGTTTACAGCAATTTTCTGATTTGAATGAACTCTGGAAACACCTATATGTCAAAGCTATGTTTTCTACAAAGTAGAATTAATATGATGTCTACAAATGTTAAGATGAATGTAATCAAGAAACACAAAATGTCTAGAATATAGGTGTCACAAAACAACAAAATTCCCCCAAAATGTCTTTATTCTGCTACCAGTAAAGGGAAATGTTCTTTCGCTTTCCTGAAACACACAGCTTGCTTTGGATAAGCATTAGCTAGAATATTATATAGCTTTGAGGTCCACAGTCCCATTTCCATCTGACACTGTCTATTGAAAAGCAGAGCCTAGTGCTGAAAAAAAAATAGAAACTCAAAACTAAAACAAAACAAACAAAAAATATTAACTGAAGGAGTTTTTAAAGACATTAATGTGGTTACTAAAAGCCAGACATCTTCACAAAGAGATGACAAGCTAGATTATTTAGCTACCTCCAAAAAAAGCTCATTTCAGACCAGATCCACATGGTGGGGGGGGGCAGCACTTCATCTGGACAGAGAAGAAAGTTTATTGACCTTAAAGGTTGTGATGCCATGGAAATGACTTCTCTGGAATTTCACTTTTAATCTTGAAATGTACTAAGGAACTTCCTCATCATGTTTAGATAACTCTATTAGGGGGCATACAGAGGCTCAAAACCACATGACGTGGGTTGGGGCGATGGCACATAGGTTCAGATTACTTGTTGCTCCTCTGGAAGACCCAGGTCAATCCCTAGCACCCACTCAGGGGATCACAATGGTCTGTAACTCCAGTCCCAGAGGGGCCTGACACCCTCTTACGGCTTGGGCACTGCATTCACATGGTGAACATATATGACGTTGAAACATCAATACACATAAAATGAATAATTTAAAAAAACACACAAAATATACAATGAACCACCACTGTTTAAAGCATTACTCTCCTGTGTAGGTACAATGATGTCAGCCCATACTTTCAGCCAGAGATACCTTAGAATAAAGGAATGAGGCAACCAATAAGCCCATTGAAAATTCTTCTGTGGTACATACATTTCTGAGATTTTTTTAAAAGGCAATTAGAAAAGCTAGTGACACATGGGAAACAGTTAGGACCCAGGAGATAGGTCCTGGGTTTGGGGAAACTGAGGCTGAGCACTGGAGCAATGAGCACAACTTTCCTGTCTGTCTCCTCAGTTGAGCAGATCTCTCCTCAGAGGTTAAGGTTGGAATCATGGGGCTGTGATTTGTGATCATGGATGCTGGAAGCTGGTACCTTCTTCATTCCTACAACCCATGTGCAGCTGCTGGGAAGAGGTGGTTATCTGTAGTGCCAACCCTACCTGGGTTCTCAAGAGGAGCTGTACTGCCCCCTAGAGGGTGTTTTGAAATTTGCAAAAATATTTTCCACAGCCACAACAAAAGCAGTTAAATGATTAAATTGTGTCATATCATACACGATTTTCCTTAAATTAAAAAGAAATACTCAGTGTATATGTGTGTATGTACACTGTGTGCCATGGCACTTTTGTGGAGGTAAGAGGACAACTTTTGGGAGTTGACTCTCTCCTTCCATCATGTGGGTCCCAACGACACAACACAAGTCATAATGCCCAGCAGCAGGTGCCTTGACCTACTGAACCATCTGGTCAACCTTTTTCTGACTTTGTAATAGACACCAGATAAACCCAACAAATAGAAATTGTACATGCTTTTCTATTCCATGATACTAAACAGTTTTCAAGAAATTGATAAATTAATTTTAAAAAAGTTGTCCTAAATAATGATTTTTGTATGAACTTAAAGTATAACTTTTAATTATTCAATATTTTACTTCTGATTTGTAGTATTAGGTCTCAATACGGATTTGGATTTTGCCATGTGGATAGGAATCAAAGACATTTTAAGACTTGGAGGTGAAGAGGAATGTACTAATTGAGTACTGAAGAAAATGCTCTTTGTCTGAGGTTCTCTTTTCTTTTCAAAATATTTTTTTACATTTATTTATTTGTTTGTTGAGGGGGTATGGAACATGATGCCACAGAGCACATGTGGACATCAGAGGACACCTTGTAAGTGTCAGTTCTCTCTTTCCACTACGTGCGATTCATGGGACAAACTTTGTGTCGGATTGGTAGTGAATACTGCTGAGCTGGCTCCCCAGCCCATTGTTTCTGATTCCCTAAGCTTTTCCAAAAGGGTCTTCCAGACAATAATATGACTGCAGAGTGCTTATCTTCCTAGGGAGATGTGCCTGTGTGAGCCTCTTCACTCATAGCTACAGATTCCAGCATAATAGCAGAAATGGTCTGAAACTCCATGAACACACTCATGAAACAGTGATGACATTATGTTGTTTTAACTATTTAGAAACTATTTTATTTGTGTATTTGCATTTTGTCATACTTTACATTTTAATTTTGAAACACACACACACACAGTGCTGAAATCCCTGTTGCAAGCCTTAGATTTACTTTCTGTTTCCTTTAGCTTGTTTCTGACAACATGTCCCTTTGTCACCCAGCATAGGCTGTAACCCTCCTGCCTTCAGCATGTATTTGCTTATAAGTGGCTATGTTTACAGTAACGATGTCCCAGAAGTCTACCATACAACTCTTTACCAATGCTCTCCCCATTATGTATGGACAATGACAGAGTGACATTTCCAAAACTCCCTTTAAGTATCAAAAATAAAATGTGCCCTTAATACATTGCAGATTTCTCAATGACTTATTACTGTGATTACAAGTACAGTAACAGTCTAAGAGCACGGTGTTAGAGAATCTGTAAAGTGCTTTCAGTATGTGATAATTACGTTGGGCTTATTGGCATTCCTATGTCACTATTTCTTTGTATTTAGAGCCTTAGAGTCTCTCTCCTCCAGTTCATAATCAAATACAACAGGCTACAAGAACTAGAACCAGCTGTCTTCCTTGGTGTGTTATCTCTCAAGCTAAGGTCACTTTCCTTGGTGTCTCCCTACATGTAAACATGGTCTCTTCAGCTTTATTCCAGGATGCACTTGTGTCTATGCTTAGTTATTTGTGAGGAATTAATTCATCTGAGCATCAATTCTTTCTTTATTATTTTGAAAGACTTACTGTATTTTCGTGTGTATGAGTGTCTGTTTGTGTATGTGTGTGCAGGTGTCCACAGTTGCCTGAAAAGGTGGTGGGAGCTGTTTGTGAACTGCCTGGTGTGAGGTACTGAGATCAAAGGTCCTCTCACTAACTAGTAAGCACTCTCAACTCCCAAGCCACTTCTCCAGACCCCCTTTCCTATTTTTTATATTACTTGTATGGATTATTATTGATCCTTTTATTTTTTTAAGCCCAAACTTAGCCATGCTTGTTATGTGTAGGCATCAAGCAACTCCATCAGAGGAAATAGCAGTGTTTGCTGCAGGGACCCTATATTATTATGTAACAAGCTGATATAATCCTCTTCTGACTAATGAGAGTGAGCATGTCTTTCTGACTGAGTTTTTTGTTATAAACTATTTTTCTCTTCTGTTGATTTTTATTAGAGTTATGAAATGATACTGACTTTAATTAAGTCAAGGTATTTAATTCGACCTAAGTTGCTAAGAAATGATATTTTATAAAAGGAAATGGTGTTGGAATGGATGAAGACACTGAACTAATTAACCAGTGAGGTCTTCCATTTCTAAAGTCCTAACGCTACTTTGTTCTTCCAACACTGCTAAGAAGGGCAAAGGTCCATGTCCCAGTCGGGTTTACCTTCCACTCATACCAACATTGTTGTATTCTTCTAATGTGTCTACTTTGAGAAAGAATTAGTTTGTACTGTTCCACTGTGCTAAGGAGCCCACGCTGAATAAGAGATGCAAAAGCTGCCTCCCCCAACACAGCATCTTCACCCCTCACCCATGCACTCTTCTTACCTAGCTTGACAAGGTGGAGCATGGAGGTGTTGCTCCCTCTCTCAGTGCAGGCTGTGACAGAGAGGTTGTAGATGTCTCCTGGAGGCAGGCTGAGAATGGCAGTCATGACATTGCGTGTTACCTGCAAGACCATCAAGATGAATGACTTCGTTGTAGAATGAGTGAGTCAACATATCACCCTACACAGCAAATCCGCAGCTAGTTAACTTTAAAGATCTATCAAAGAGCCCCTTCCCATAAGTTTACACTGCAATCTGCAATTAACTTTATTATAGGTTGGTTGGATTGTATGAATGCAAACTGTCTTAAAGTGTACAAAACATATCAGTTTGAACAATTTTGTAATGTGTTCCCTTATTTGGAATGATAATTACTCTGGTGTCATCCCACATATTCACAACAGCTTTTAGAAAAGACGTTTACTGTATTGATGTGGGATGTCTTTCTGTACCCTGTGAATATACTTTGTTACCATTTGTTAATAAAAAGGCTGTTTTGGCCTATGGCAAGGCAGCTTAGAAGCAAATGGGAAATCTGAGCATAGATAAAAGGAGATAAAGGGTAGATTCTGATAGAGATGATGCAAGCTGCCCCTGAGAAAGCAAGATGTAAAAGTACAGATAAGCCATGAGCCATGAAAATGGGTTAAGTTGTAAGAGCTAGCTGATAATGAGCCAGATCCATTAGGCCTAACAGTTTGTAATTATTATAAGCCTTTGTATGATTGTTTGGTTAAACAGCTGCAGGCAGATTCATACTTTGGGGCTAGGGTGGGCCAAAAAAACTTCTAACTACACTCAATGTTTCCAGAGAAACCTAGTCATGTCTGTATACTCACAGCTTCCCACCTGTGGACTCTGTTTTCTGTCTTCTACAAACCTAGAAGGGATCATATGACCCAATTCTGACCTATGGATTGCAAGTGGAAGCCACATGGGGAACTTAGAGTTTAGGGAGGGGGGGTGAAGCCTCCTTTCTATAAAGGAGCACTACACATAGTACTGGATGGGCAACAGAAGAAAGGAACTAGGGAATCCCTCGTCTTCTATTTTATTTAATCCACTATCTCCTTTTTTCTGGCTACAATAGTTAATCTGTACCCTAACTAATACATGGTCAAAAGCTTAATAAATCAGGAGAAAAGAAACCACTATTTAAAGGCACTCAGGTATTTAGGTATTGGGAATAAGTGGTAAAATGTTGACATATGTTAGTGGGGATTTTTGGAAATGTTTAGCATTCTGAAGAAAAATCTCCAATTATAATTTTGTTTATTGATTTTTGAGACAGAATCTCACATAGCCTAGGAAGACATTGAACTTGCTATGTAGGTGAAGATGACCTTAAATTCCTTCTCATGCCCCCGCCTCTTCAGTAACCGCTACACTCAGCTCTCAAGTCACAACTTTAATTATAATCAATACCAGCAATGATTTCAGCTCCCTGTCAATGATTAAAATGTAACCTTAAGGGTTGTCAGCTACTCATGTTTGGATGCCTGACACCAGGACTCAAAGAAACATACGCTCTTTTTAATTTTCCTCTTCCCTTCTGCAACCACCATCCAATGCAGCATTCTAGAATGGGACAGGTCAGTGGTGTCATCCCCATATGTCCAACTGATGTACAGCAGACTGTTGAAGTACTCCACGGAGGTGATGTCTGGAGCCACGGGGGCTGCAAGGAAGGAAAGAGGTATAAGTCATATCAAGAGGCTAAAGTCTGAGATACTTCCCCCAAAAGCCTGAGATCCCAAATACAGCTTGCTTAGAAAATTCAACTTCACATCACGTGGATATATCTCAGAAACAAAAATGAAGGTCATCAGTACAGGTAGGCACTTGCTATATTGGACTGCTTTACA
The DNA here is from genome assembly GCA_033318265.1 of Phyllotis vaccarum. Taxonomy (NCBI): domain Eukaryota; kingdom Metazoa; phylum Chordata; class Mammalia; order Rodentia; family Cricetidae; genus Phyllotis; species Phyllotis vaccarum. Next base: position 79,979,036 of record JARWLC010000011.1, read on the forward strand.
TATCTCAGACATAAGATAGCTAGACCTATCCTAGCAGAGAATATTAAGGTATCTTATCTAAATTATAGTTTCAAGGTTTCTGAAATGTTTGATTGTTTGGATGTATTAGATATGTCACTCAATAATAAAAGGCATCATGAAGGTAATTATCACAACCATATTGGAAAATTTGGGGCCCTGTAATATTAAGTCTCTCCTTGTGGTGCATTAAAGGTGCTTAGGAGAGTAAAGAACATGAGGAGAGATGGGAAGGAACAGAAGTCAACCATAATGAAAGTACAGGCGACTGTTACTTCCCTAACATAACATGGTGAGTTCACTGACAGAATCAAGCCCCGTGATGTTGTGCAAGAGTATTTTAAAATCTGTTATATCCTCTTCTGCTGTGGAATATTTAATGATGCAAAGATTTGTTTAACTCTGTGAAGCTGTTACTTGTCTGCCTAAAGCCACTGATTGATCTAATAAAGAGCTGAATGGATGATAGCCAGGCAGGAGAGAAAAGGGCAGGTCTGTGAGGCAGAGAGAATAAACAGAAGAGGGAGAAGTGAGTAAAGGAGGTGAGGAGGATACCAGGGACCAAGCGCCCAGCTACCCAGCAAGCCATGGAGTAAGAAAGAAAGGCATATAGAGCAGAGAAAGATAAAGGCCCAGAGGCAAAAGGTAGATGGGATAATTAAAGTTAAAAAAAAAAAAATCTGGCTCTAAACAAGACAAGCTAAGGCCAGGCATTCATACATAAGAATAAGTCTCTGTGTGTTTATTTGGGAGCTGGGTGGTGGGCCTCCAAGGAGCTAAAAGTGAAAAAAACCAATTACACTTTGCTTTTAAGAAAGTGGGCTCTTAGTAAATGCAGACATAAGCCGCAAAGAAAGAATAGACTTTTAAAATTATGCCCCAAAGCTTGTCTAGTATTGGGGCTATTTCTTTAATTCATATTCTAGCACTTTAAAATTAAAATTAAATTTAATTTAAAATGTAATTTTTACTTAGAAAGAAAGTTTATTTAAACTTCATGTCATATAAGCTCTGAGAGCATATTTTAATTATCTTTTAAAGTATCCTAAGATTCTAAAGATCTTAAAGAACAAATATACAATTATATTTAAATTACATGTCCAAATCGGCTGGAAAGCAAGCACTTCATCCAAAGACATGGGGTAAGATCAAAATCTTTAAAACAAAATTTTTAGAAATCGTAAGAATCATTTCCTTTAATAGGACACTGATAAGTGACATGGGTTCTCAGCAGAAAATTCCAAAAGCTATTAGTTACTGAAGGATTTATAGCATGTGTGTAATTTACAATACCTGCCTAATATCTACATAGCACACATGTTTACATGCATGCTTACACCAACCACTCTTGTTTCCTATGAAGTATGAGCAGCCCTTTCCTGGGTGTCTAACACAGTCCCTAAGTATCAGGGATGCTCTACCCTTCTTCGCCTATGTCTAACAACATAACAAAGTATCAGGGATGTTCTTCCCTTCCCCTGTATCTATCACAATCCCTAAGTACCAGCAATACTCTCCCATTCTTGTGTGTCTAACAGCACAGCCCTCTACTATCTATCAATGATGTCTTCCCCTTCCTCTGTCTCTAGAAACACAAACCCCAACTATCAGCGATGCTCTTCCTGTTTGTATCCTGAATAGCCACTCAGAGTCTGGAGAGGTGATGGAAGCTGTAGAGGTGGGGCCTAGTGGGAGGGAGATTCCTGGGGATTTGATCTGGAAGCATATGTTTGTACCGGGTTTCTTCCCCCGTTCTGTCTGCTTTTCTTTCCAGTCACCATGAGGTGAGTGGCTTTACTGCTCCAGACTGCTCCATGCTATGGTGTCCTGCCTCATTATATACTAAAACTTCAGAAACTGTAAGTTAAAAGAAGCCTTCCCTTATGATAAGTTGGTTGTCTTGGGATATCCTGTAATAGTAATGTAAGACAAAAATGCCCACATTATATTCTATAATAATCTAATTTAGAAATATGCCTACGACTTCTTGATAGCCTCTTAATATATTCCAATATACTTCATCATATATAGATATCTATAAATTGCTTACTCAAAGGTTATATTCTGATTTTGGTGAGGGTGAGAAATACACAAAATTATAAACCTAGAAGTATGTACCTGCTCCTCCTCATGAGGCTGGGCCTTCAGATTTGGGACTTGTTGCTTTAAAATTCCACATATTGTCAAAGGCCACAAGATGTCACTAGTTATTTATTAATTGTTATTTGGTATATTAACAAACAATTAGCAATAATAATAAATTTGGTTTTCAGTCCAACTTCTTAACCCTGATGGTAGATTTAGGATCCCAATGAGACATGCATAATTTAAACACTGTTTTATTTCTTTTGGTGAGGGGAGTTACTGAGACCTGAACCACTGAATTCAGAGCTTCCTGCAACCTAACCAGGGCTCTAACCCTGGTCTACGAGCTTGGCTTTCCGTGGTGTTTATTTTGGTGTCTCACTAAGTGGCTCAGGCTGGCTTTGAATTCACTCTGTAGCCCATGCTGGCCTCGAACTTGCGATCTTCCCGTTCCAGTCTTCCAAATAGCTAGGATTACTGACTCAGTTTGCTAGTTTCCTTTTAAAGTATACAATTTGATAATTAGCATTAAAATTCAAAACATAGGAAAGCAATGCATGAGACTCTCATTAAAAAATAAGATTCTTGTCTGATATGAATCAGGCAAAGTAGTAAAGGGCTAGAATTTCAACCAGATTAATATATAAATATACACACGTAGGTATATGTGTGTACACATGTGTTTATGTATAATTTATTTTTTTGTAGAGCTGTGGTGTTTTTGAGGGGTGTGTGTGTGTGTGTGTGTGTGTGTGTGTGTGTGTGTGTGTGTGTAGGTGGGCTTGCTCATGTATATGCATGCAGAGGCCAGAGGTAGAAATCTTGATCTACTGTTCTTCCCCTCATTTTTTTTTTCAATGATAAAATTCTTTCTGTTCCTGGAGCTTACCATATCAGCCAGACTGGCTGGCCAGTGAAGCCCAAGATCTACCAGGCTCTTTAATGTGGAGTTATAGACACGTTGGCCATATCTACTGTAGGTCTATGAATCTGAACTCAGATCTTTGTGCTCAGCAAACACTTCACCCACTGAGCTATCACCTTACTTCTGCTAATATATTTTAATGATTCCTATGATATTCTTACACTGTACTATTACTAGACCCCTTTTTCAGATGTGAGAATTAAAAACAGTTGTGATAAAACTATAGATTTAATGTAAGCTCAACTAAGCTGTTCATCAGGAAAAGACAAATTCTCAAAGATCACAATTGGAGATAATAAATTGGTCACTGAGGCAGGAGATTGATTATTTATTTGGACTTGATATATCCCATCTAAACTGTTGTAAACTTTGGTCAACCCCAGGCATGTCCTAATTTTATTTATCTAAAAGATTTTTGTTCTTATTTTTAATTATGTGTATGTGTGTGTACACACAGCAAGGGAGGTGTACATGTGAGTGTAGTGCCCAAAGAGGCCAGAAGAGGGAGCCAGAGCCATTGGAGCTATAGCTAAAGGTGGTTATGACCCACCTGACAGGGACTATGTGAACTAAACCCAGGTCCTCATCAAGAGTGCCAAGCATTCTTAACTACTGAGCCATCTCTTCAGCCCCAGGTCATTATTCTAAACATACACTGTGCTTCTGCAGACAGAACCATGACTTTTGTTAATTTATTATTGCTGCTGCCCAAAACTCTGTGAAGGCAATAGTTTAATCTGTGAACTTTTGCTCTTTGGGCCTGTGGACAGGATGTTGGATAGTTCTGCTACTGAGAAAAAGTTCAGAGTCATTAAGATAATTCACTCAAATGTCTGGAATCATAAATGAGCAGACCAAGTTCAAAACAGAGTCTTTTTAAAGGTCACCGTCCTATCTAGGGAGGAAGGGTCACTCATTCTCTGAGAGAAAGTGTCCATAAAGCTCACCTGTAAGAGTTACTGCTATGGTGAAGTCTAATTATAGTTAAACATGTGCTTATAAATGTATTTTGAGAGCTGACCGTACAGTTTACCAAGTAATTGGTACTGCTTCCTTTTCCAGGATCTTCTCTCTTACCCCTTCTAATACAACCATTGTCACATGGGGCAGAAAGTGCACTTGACAGTGGACTAAAGAAATACCACAATTAATTACCTCCATGGTTTTCCACTATAGCTACAAGTCCAAAGAACATTCTTGGACAATGTTAGTCCAAATGACAACGGCTTAGTGTCTCTCTTATTTTTGAGATTTACTTTATGTTTAATTCTGTGTTCGTATATATCTATATGAGGCTATATGCACATGAATGCAGGTGCCCATGGAGGTCAGAAGGGGACATCCAGTCCCTAGAACTGGAGTTCCAGGCAGTTGTGAGCCACCTGGCTTTGGTGCAGGGACCTGAACTCAATTTCTCTGGAAGAACAGCAAGTTCTCTTAACTGTGGGGTCCTATCTCCAACCCCGCTACAAATGTTGATGTAGCTGCAGAATTTAAGGCTTTGGAAAGATGCAGACTGACTGAATTAAACATCAGCGTACGTATTTTGCTAAGTACTTTGTTCAATAGAGCAGTCATCATTACTTGTAATGATGGACATTCTACAACATCCTCTTTTGTGTCAGACATAGACCTGAGGCTTGGGGAAGTAAGCTTGCTGAGGCTCACAATGACCTGAGACAAAGCCTCAATGATATGACTACCTCTTCAAAGGCCTGCAGAGGACTCTAGTACCACCAGCCAGTGAGTGCAGAAATGCAGTAATAGCAAGGAAATGAGGCACTCTCACAGATTCGATGACCTAATCAGTAACATCAATCAAGTGTTCAGGGGAAGCTGGAAGTTACGTTGGCAGCCTCCAGCTCTATTCTGATCGATTCTGGATGGAGAGTCCATGTCAAGGGCAGTGACCCCAAACGAATAAAAGTCAAGGGCTGAAACTGTGGATTTTAACATTATGCTTTCAGTTTTTAATGCCAATTAAGTAAATCATGAAAGGCCGGAATCAAGGACGTCTCCTCCATGAAGATGCCGATGAATGGCTGGTACTTTCTGGCCACGTGATCCTTTGGTACCTGCTCAAGATGGCATTCTCTTGGATGACCCTTTCCTCCGGTACTCACCTGTTATGAAGCTGATGGTGGAGCTGTCACAACAGCTCAATTCTGGATCTCCCCATGTCACCATGGTTACCCGAAAGTTGTAGTACCACGCTGGCAACAGATTTGCTATTCTCTGGATAAAAATGGGAAAAATCAGGAGACAGACAACTAAGAGGAAACCAGCATCTGTGGAGTTGGTTTACATTTCTTGGGTCATGTTAAACATTAACAAAACAAAGTTTTTGTTTTATCTTTCTATGTCTTTAGAAATATTTTTGAAGTTAAATGATCCATAAATGAAACAAAAATATGTATGTGTATGTATTTATAAAATTTTAAAAGATGATTCAGAGACAGATAAACATGGGCATTGCTTCACTATTTCCAAGGTTATATTAATTTATAAAGGTCTGCACACATTTATTTACCAGCTTCTAGGAAAGAGAAATAATATTCTAGCATGGTGACTGTATGCTTCCTGTGCCGTGCATAGGCAGTGTACACTTTGCAGAATGAATCTGGTCTCTGAAAGAGCAGTTACTACCTAAGCTTTGAAAGCTCTTTCTAAAGGGTTAGAAATATGGATATTTAATAATCAGTACATGCAAGAGGGGTCGCAGCTAGGGACTGACACTGTCAGTCAGCTGTTGAAGACCAGAGGAAAACCTCTCTGTTGATAGGGAGTTTAGTGTGGGGTGGTTCTGCTCTTATTTGAGAAAATTGATGAAGGGAAAAATATCGTCAGGGTGACAGGTAGTTGCACAATGCCCCCCTCCTTCACTTCCTCTCGCTATCTCTCCCTCTCTTCCTCTTCTACCCCTCCCCTTCCTTCTCTCTCTCCAAAGTCAAAGGCAGAATATAAACCCAAGAGAAAAATAAACCCACGGACTAGCAAACAGACAAATAGCAAGTGTGGCCTAGACTGCTCTCCCACAAACAATCTTAGCATGTACAAGGAAGTTCATGGTCATCCTTGGGTATGTGAGGCTGTCTCAAAAACAACAGCACAAAACAAAACTACATTAAACCAAACAAAAGCTAACACCAATTAAAAAGAATAAGACAGTGCCTCAGAAATAGCTGTTTACCTATGCTTACTTCCAAAATGACCTAATTTACAGATGACTTCCCTAACACACTGTGACACAAGCATGACCTTTTCCACAGGAATCAACCAGCTGGCTAAGGGGGGGATTACCACGGATGCTGTTAAGGAGACAGTCGCTGCTATTTCATAGTAGGTTGTCCACTCTGAGGTCATGGTGGTGGGGTTGAAATAAAACATTTCAACCACGTATTTTCTGAACACTCCCAAGTAAGGTCGGGTCCAACTCAGTACTACTGCCGTGGGACCCAAAGGGTAGAGCATTAAATCCTTTATCCCAGTGGGAACTAAAAGACAGAGGGGGGAGTGGAGAGAGAGAGAGAGAGAGAGAGAGAGAGAGAGAGAGAGAGAGAGAGAGAGAGAGAGAGAGAGAGAGAGAGAGAGAATCAGAAGGGGGCATTAGTATCTTCACAATGGCTTAAAAACTGAACAGTCAGGATTAACACCATCCTGAAAAACCACAGTAAATATGTTTACCTCTGGCTCTCCCCCCTATGTAGTAAACAGAAGAATGTCTTCCAAACACAGAATTCTGCTTATTTGAGGTAGTCAGTCCTTCACATCAGCAGGTACTAGAACCCATTTATTTACTTTAATGAACAATGGATGTAGGCCTTATGAATGGATTTAATGTGCCCATGGACTGCCCTCTAAGCCTTACTGTCATCCTCGATATCCCACAAAATTGCATCTAAAAATAATGTCTTCTAAAAGTCACTTCTTTCTAAACAAGATAGCAAACTCTTTGAGTATTATTTTTCCTGTATTAAATGATATAAATGATTGACACAGCTACAGCTAAGGTGTGTAAGAAGGTACCCGTGTGTTATATGCACACAGGGAACTGGAACATTTGTGGCTTTGGACTTTAGTTCTGTGTTTGGGAAGGTATCTCTTGAAAGTTATCTTCCATAAATACTGAAAAACTTATATTCTGATGCAGAAATATTGACCAACTCTCATGACCCTCCCACATGCAATGAATTTAGCCTGGAGACTGCACCTTCCCAACCAGTAATCTGGTAAAGATAGGTCATTATTTCTGTGCCTAACAACTTACCAATGGCAAATGTCACAGGATCAGAAGGTGGCCCAATCAAAGGACCTTTTCTTAGGTACATCACAACCTGATACTGGGCGCCGGGAACCAGGTTCTCAATAATAGGTTTGCTTGAGTTCACCTTAAATCAAACACCCAATAAGGTTTATGTAGAGCTTCGGCTTTCAGAGCAGGACATAAAAGCTATACAAAGTTGCTCGAGTCTAACAGCGGACTTTGAAATCTGCTATCCTTACTCATGCTGAAGAAGGTTAGATTTCAAAATTAGGATGATTTATAGCTTATGTGAGTTTGGAAGGAGACCCAGGTCATTTAGATTCCATGACTAGATTTAATGTGTCCCTTGGGCTGCTCTCTATGCATCACTGTCAACTGTAACCACGCGCACTAAAGCCAAATCCTCCTGGAATCATAATCAAATCAGGAATACCATGGGAGCAGCCTGACAACCTAAATTGTAGTGTCAACTGATGACATGCCATGATCAGTGCAGAATTGTCCTTAGTCTCTCATCACTTAGAAGCACATAATATCTAATTATAGAGATGAAAATGACCTCAGAGATTATCTATTCAGATTTAATAGGTAGAGAAGCAAAGTCAGAGAACAGCCAAGGTCAGATTCACCATTGGGAGGAGAAGGCCAGTGCTGTGACGTCTAATCTGCACTCAGGGCAAGTCAAGGTCCAGCTGTAAAACTTTGCAAGTCTATTGTAATCTTAAAAAATGATGTCATAGAGAGCGTGCGTCAGTTCTCCTTTTCTATTGGTTGTGTGACCAGGGTGATACAGAAATAGTGGGACCACACATCTGAACAAAGTGGATTTATTAAAGATGAATGTTGGCATATACAGGATTGACGCTCAATTAAAGGCTAAGAAATGAGTGTGTTTAATGTGAATGTGTGCACACTGTATGCATGTGTGCACATTTGTATGAAGTATATGTGTACACCCATGTACCCCTGTTTGCATGTGTGGAGGCCAGAAGCTATTTTCAAGTGTTTTCCTCCATCACTCCACATTATTTTTTGATATAAGAACTCTTACAGAATTTTGTACTCGCCATTGCCTAAACTGGCCTGCCAGTCTTCCTCCCAGAGCTGGAATTACAGGGTTCTGTAACCCTGCCTGGCTTTTTGAGAAGGTTTTGAGGATCTGCCTCTGATCCTTCCACTTGTGTGTCAGGAACCTTACCCTCGAGCCATCTCTCTAGTGCTGTCTTTAATGTTAGTACTTCTAATAGTTAAGACTGTTTCACACAGGGAGACAAAAAATTCTCTTCAGATTGCTTGAAATAAAATACCAACTCTGTTGTATATAAACACAATGGCTTATTTATAGTTAATTTAACAATGTTACCTTTGTTTCTTCATTATTCTAACATAAGCAATAACACATTTTAGAGTTGTGGATGCTTAGGCCAGACTATAAGACACATTCACTCTTGGAATCAATTGTTTTGGCTTCTGGGGTATATAAAATGCAAAACTTCTACAAGAATGAACGAAATTGATGGATAACATATTTTGCTGGCAGTTTATGTTGTTTTTAAAAGTCTCATTAAAATTTCAAGGATAAACACTAGTGTCATGAATTTCAATGTCATGTTTTAGAAGCTGGCTACATGTATTAGATTTGATTAAAAGACAGTACTCTAACCCCAAATGAATGTGGCACATGAGAGAAGATTATTCTGGACTAGTTAATTAGTACTCTCCCCTTCTTTGTCTGTTTACATCCTTTTATGATAGTATTTTACCCACATCTAAATTTCTTTACAAAAAGACTTAAAAAATTACTCTGTATGACTTTCATCTAGAGACAAATTTGTGAACAAGATTATTTACATGGCATGGCGGCACATTTCAGAATCATACTTTGGGAGGTAGAGTCAAGGAAGATTAGAGAAAGCCTTCTTAAACTATATAGTTTGTTAGAGACCAGCACTGGCTGCATGAAATTCTGGTCTCAGAAATTAAAAAATAGATAGTGTATATTGTGTATGACAGAACAATGCTGTTTTATTAAAATTGCATTCTATGTGTTTACTCAATGAATCAAATGTTGGCTCAGTGGCTCAATTGTTCACCTAACATAAGAGCAAATACAACACACTGGAATGTTTCTGCTTCCCTACAGGCCTCCCTCAGCATGTTGGTGGCATTCTAGACTCTTACATGTGCATAATAATGTGCTGTTGAACCACACATGTGGGGGATGTTAGCAATATTGCTAGGAAGTTTTATTTTTGCTGTGGTAGAGTATTTTAGACATCTGAAATGCTTGTAAATGTTCAGTTGGCTCCTTCACCACTCATGTTGCTATTTAAAATATTTAGGCCAACATAATTGTGGGTTATGTTTAGACAAACTGTGTAAGTTGCCCTGGGGTGGTGTTATCTCTCTTTTAGTTTAACAATATTTAAGGCAATACTTGTTTCTAACTGTTCATGGAACACCTGAGTCAAAGCCACTTAAATACACAGCAGTCCTAAGCCCACTATAGAAAAATGATGGCTTTTAAATGAAGTAGAAACATGGGGGGGGGGGGAATCTTACTGCTTTATAAAAAAAAAACAGGAGGGCAATGTCATTGCAAACTACTTGTCTTCATAACAAGTTTTAGAACACCTGACCCTTGGATTCCGTAAGTATCTGTTGAGGTGTAAACCCATATTTACACCCTAATTCTTTGTTGAAGAATATTTCTTTACCAACAGGATTTCTGGGCACAGAGAGGTCTTAGGGAAGAGGAAAGGCAGGGTTTTCAGCTGGATGCAGAGGAAGTAGGACTTTCAGGTGGAGAGGTAAAGCCATAAGCCATAAGCCATATGACAGCAGATACATTTATAGAAATGTGTTAATTTAAGTTATAAGAGCAACTAAAAAATAAATTTAAGGCCAAGCTTTCATAATTAATAATCCGTCTTTTTGACATTTTTTATGAGCCGGCAGACAAAAAAAAAAAAAACTGACTACAATTCTCCTGTGCCATTTTTAACTAATCACTATCTAACAAACCAATCAATATTAAGTTGATGACCATAATAAAAAATGATATATTAATAAATACATATGTTATCTATAAGTAATATAATAACAAATATAATAAAATGTTAACAAATCTTTCCGTTTAATTCATATCCATTCTATAATCCTTTTTTTTTTTTTTTTTCTTGCTGGCTTAAACTTCATCCCAATGACTCCACTACACTCAATACATTTCCCACAAGGCACTGGGTCTGCCCGTCTCTTCTGAGGGACACAACACTAAGGAGAAGAATTGGCAGAAACACAACAGTGTGTTAAGTGGTGGGCTGAATGGGATGAGCCTGAGGGTCACCGAGTCTGAGATGGCCCCACCCCTGTGTTCTTTCCTCGTTAGCTCTTCAGTGTGCTTCCATTCCAGCCAGTAGGGTGTTTCTATTCAGACCCAGAGATGCCCTCCGTCATTCTCCCTCGAACTGACAGAAATCAAGCTAAGCCTAGATAACAAAACTTGACCCTCTTTTTTAGTATCCTTCAGACACTATGTTAGACATCAGCCCTGTTTACCCTCATTAAAACCCTGTGAGGTAGGATTGAATTTTCCCAGTATCACAAATCAAGAAGTACACGAGGGGGTTTAAACAGATGATTCAACAGTTAAGAATATACTTCTTCCTCTCTCAGAGGACCTCGGTTCAATTCTCAACACCCACAAAGCAGCTCACAACCTCTTGTAACTTCGGCCCCAGGGGATCTAATGACCTCTTCTGGCCTTTGTAGGTACCGGGAATGCACATGAAACACAGACACACTTGCATGCAAATCGCCCATACACACAAAATTAAGGAGGGGGTGGGGCAGAGATCTGGAGAGATAGCTGCACAGGTAAGATCACTTGGGTTCTCAGAGCTATGAAGATCAAGTCTGTAATCGCACTTATGTGATGCTGTAGCTTGTGGCCTAGACTCAAATCTCTAACCAGCCCCCATCCCACAAGACAGCACAGACTCTCCACAGGACCACTAGCAGCTGTGAAAACAGAACACCCTGGGGGGGGGGGCGAGCTTTGACACCAGCTTGGTGGCTTCCAGGAGGTTCCTTACATATCCTGCCTCTTAGGCCCCATCATTTCTTCCTTCATACAGTTGAAAGGCTGATATGTCCATCCATCTGCTTTTGTTTAATTATTATGCACTCAAGCAAGCAATTAACCAGCCCTGTGGACCAAGGCAGATTCCATATAAGAATGAATATGCATGCATATCTCCTATGGCAAATTATATTCCTATTCTGACAATAGTGATGGTGTGTTAAGTCTTTGGAGATGTTCAGGGTACATTTATTTTAGGTAATTAGTAAGATTTCTTATAGGATGCAGATTCAACAGCAATTTTGTGTTCACCATCTCTATAAATAAATAGCTCCAGAATGGTTGTAAGGAGGATTCACTTCCATGGAAGCTCATATGAAGAATATGTACTATGATCAGGACAAACTGAAATCATTGTAAGCACTCTTTTGAGAAGGGGGACGAGGTTCCATGCCTCATGAAATAAGAATAAGGTCTAATTTGGTCTATCGCATGCACTCCACGCAGGGACCACTTTACAGAGTCACACAGACAGCAGTGGATGTTGATGGGTGAAGAAGTGACAGCAGCAGAGTAGTTCTGGTAATGTCATGATGACATGAGAAGCAACCCTTCACAAACAGTAACCAATGACAATGATTAGATACAGCTTCATAACCTTAATTTGAAAGTGCACCCCCCCACCTTCACATTATGTGTAGGGCTACATGTAAACAAATATTTTGTTTATGCCACAGTTGAAATCCAACATAGCTCATTGTATATACACAAATTCAACAGCCACCACAGCTCCATGTTTGAAATACTTCTGAGCCCAAGAATTTTGGCTAAGTGAGATTTTACCCTGTATTTGACTCGGGACCACTTTTAGAGCTACAGGTAAATACGTGTTCTGTTGCTGGGTTTACACAGCACAGAGAAGCAGGCCTTCATGTTTGTATAGTGTGTGCATTGTCAACTGTGCCATCTATCCAGCTTCTCATGAGACCAAAAATAAAATATCAACTAATTTATTTATTTATGGTTTATTTATGCACGTATCCATGTCTGTATGAGTGTAGTAGGTGCACATATGTTCTGACCCCAGCTATGCCTGTGCATGTGACCGATGGAATAGGTTCTGGGAGCTCTCTGAATGGGCATTATTAGTAGTTTCTGGATGCCTGGCTTATTATGGGGATCCTATGATTGCACAGGAAGAGCTCTTAACTGATGAGCCATCTCTCCAGCCTTCTTGAGACATTTTGCATTTAGTTTTCCCAGTGCATTTGTGGGGTGTGTATGTTAGGACCATGGGTCATGGATAGGGGAGGTATAACACTATGGCAATCCTCAGAAAGTCTTGTGTTAATTGAGAGCACACCTGGAATCCTGGGCTGCTTCGCACACTCTTAGACATCAACCTCCTCTCCTATTCCTAATCATTAAGGGCTTAATATTGCATTTTGAGAGGATGATGTGAGGATCCAGATGGAGAGGTCTTTTCTGAATGACTTATAATTTACGGTGTATATAAGAACCTTTGCTTTGGGCTCCCAGGAGAAAGATTCATTACATTAGCGGGGACAAAAAGGAAATGTACTTTGGACAGTTGAGGTCCTGGAGGTCACTGTCTGTGAAGAAAATGTTTTTCCTACCAGTGTGAAGTCAGTGACGTTGGGTGTGTTCAGGGATGGAAACTAATCAGCTGAAAAGAAGCCGTGATTGCTAGCTAATCGGTTTAGCATACTTATTCCTTAATTTGATTGAGTCAAGGGGTGAGTTCAGCCTCTAGGAAGAGCTTATCTCAGCATTCTAAAGCTTTAGTTCTCCAAAGTTCATGGTTTCCGAATCAATCTTATTAACTTAAAATTTCTCACTCCTTGAATTTCACAGATGCCCTATTTCCCCGAGAGGAATGGAAATGTCTCAGAGGATCAACCATCACGGGAATAGAAGATAGCAACCCCTCACCCCCAACACCTCTAGGGAAGAAAACAAAAGCTAGATTTCAGGAAAGTAGCACAGGGCTCCCGCACTAATGATTGGCTGTAGGTGTCGATGTCTAGCCAATCACGAGACCACTAATTTGCATATCCTTTTCCTGCCTGACCCACTCCTCCCTGTGGCTGCTTAGGTCCCATTTATCCTTCAAAACTCTTTGTCGGGACTGGTGAGGAGAAAATTGTTATAGTTTATAAAGTTTAGATTCAAACTTGTTTTATTGAGTCTATGCCAGTTTCAAGATAAAAACAAAATGCAAGGAACACTAAAGCCCTTTAAGAGACTCATCCTTCAGTTAGTGTCTTTGACGACTTTTGATGCTCATTCTGCACATTAGGATACAGTCAGACCTTCCTTTTGTGAACTCAGAAGCATCGTCAGTCGCTAGCTTAGGCTTCTGAAATGATATGCAGACATCCTGTACTTTTTTTTTTTTTTTTTGGTTATTCTCACTAGATCGTAACAGTGCTGCTCTGCAAAATTGGGGTGCTTCAAATTGACCTCAGATTCCAATCTCTCTCCAAGCTCTTGACACACAGTAGGCACTCAGCAAAGTCTCTTGAGTAGGAAATGGAAGTGATGGGAATGTGAATTGACCAGCCATGCCCACTCATTTCCTGGCTCCTGAAGCAGCTCTTGCTAATATCATAACTCCCCACCTGCCTCAGGAAAACTCTGCATGGCTCTGGAGGGGAGGGGGAAGCTGGGGAGGAGTTCTCATCTGTATTCCCACCTGTTGAGTTTCAAGCACCCTTGAGGGAGTTGGTGTGTTTGTCCTTGTGCTTCTTACCTGGGTACAATACTGCTTCTCCAGCCGCTGGCTCTCCTTCTGTTTCTGACAGGTCAGGGACACCACTGACACAATGGTGCTATTGTAGTTTTCCTGGGAAGATGTCCACGACATCATGGCTGTAGTTGAGCTTAAGACATGAACACTCACATGCTGTGGCTTTTCTGTCAGTTCTTCAATCCACTCTCCTGTGGGGCCTGGATATTGCAAATCACAACAAAAAAGAGTTGTATACTGAGCTGGTTGAGATAGAATATTCTGCATTTAATGGTCATTATTTATTTTGTTGTTATTGTTTTGGGGGGGTGTGTGTCCTTACAAAGAGACTCAAAGGAAAACTAAAATGTGAGTTTGCTTACACTCTTCTGCCTACCAAAGCCCTCAATTCTACCTTCTCCCCATTGGCCCAAGCAATAATAGCATCAGCAGCAGCAATAATAAAAACAATCTCAATTTCAGTTGTCAGGTACATCTGAGAATATTCCAGTGAAATCTTCATCAGACAAAGGGTGTGACATTTCATCAATGTTTGTAATTCCTGTGCTAGAAGTATCTTTCTAGAAATATTTGCTTTGAGCTCAAAATTAGTCACTACCATAATCTTACAGAAACAAATGAAATTTTGCAGTAACAGAAACCAAGAGACAGGCTGTGGCTATATTTATGAAATGAGCAATAGACTGGCTGGGTTAAAGAAAGAAGGAATCTAGTCCTGGGTAATGTTTGAGGCATGGAGGGAATATATTAGGAATTTCTTGGAAGAATCACCCATCTGGACCCTCTCAGCTGTGGATAACTATGCTCTCTCTCATATCTATGATAAACGTTCTCCTCCACTACACCTAGGAGTAGTCAAATCCGCCTTCTCTCTCTCTCCCTCTCTCCCTCCCTCCTTTCCTCTATTTCCTTCCTTCCTTCCTTCTTTCTTTCTCCCATTTAGTTTTCCAAGAGGCTTGAAAGGAGCAAGTGGTTCTATAAAGCAGATGGACACATACTCTGTGTACATGACGTGAATGAAATCATACTGTAAAACTGATGTGAGAATAAAGAGATACTCCCTTTACAATTAGGCTCTGTTTCAGTGCTTACATATTTTAGTCTTTTTAGTCTGTTAATTCTTATCACAAATCTCAAGAAGAAAAGTACTGGTCTTAAATCTCAAGTTTATATTATGAAACTATGGCAGATAAGAAAATTCATTATTTACAAATGTGAAGTCTGATGCTTTTAGAGGGTTAGAGTTGGATTTGATCAAAACATTTTATATACATGAATGATATTCTCAAACAGTGAATTTTAAATCCCTATGCTCTTAACCAGGCATATGAATTACTGGATGGAGCACCACAGACACATGAAAAGTATTGGCTTATAATTTGGCCCAAGAGTTTTATTTTCCTATTATTAATGGTACAGTTTCCTGCAAGTGAGTTGATGTCTCTGG
Source organism: Phyllotis vaccarum (assembly GCA_033318265.1). Taxonomy (NCBI): domain Eukaryota; kingdom Metazoa; phylum Chordata; class Mammalia; order Rodentia; family Cricetidae; genus Phyllotis; species Phyllotis vaccarum. The sequence goes on from JARWLC010000011.1 coordinate 79,994,626, forward strand.
AGCTTGGTTATGATGTGTGTGAATGGACCACATGGGACATTAGAAGAGGAGAGAAGCTTGATAGACCGGGAGTTATTCAGTTGGTTGATCCATAGCCTAGATGGCACAAAGCCCTGGGTTTGATACTGTCTTAGAATTTCTATTGCTACAGCAAAACACCATGGTCAGAAAGCAAACTGAGGCTGAAAGGGTCTGTTTGACTTGCATTTACAGATCATAGTTCATCATTGAGGGAAGTCAGGACAGGAACTCAAACAGGGCACGGTCCTGGAGGCAGAAGCTAGTGCAGAGGCCATGGAGGGTGCTGCTTACTGGCTTGCTTTATGTGGCTTGCTCAGCCCGCTTTCTTATAGAACCCAGGACTGCTAGCTCAGGGTTGGCACCCAGCCTCCATGGGCTGGGCCCTCCCCCATTAATCACTAATTGAGAAAATGCTTTATAGGTGAATCGCATGGAGGCATTTCCTCAACTGAGGCTCCCTCCTCTCTGATACTCTAGCTTGTGTCAGGTTGACACACAAAACCAGCCAGTACAGATAATCAGCATCCAATGAACTGGGTGTGGTGGTGCGCAACTTCAATCCAGCACTTGGAAGGTGAAGGTAAGAGGATCAGGAGTGGATTTGATGTTACCCTGAGCTGACTACATGAGTCTTCTAAAAAACTAAATATATGCATAGATAAATATAAATAAAAATGAGACATCCACCACCTTATTATGATGGAAATGAAATCTCAGAGATTCAGATGCTCTGTCCAATGTCCTAGAGCAGTGAATGTTTGAATCTGGCAGCACAGTTGACTCTCAGGTAAGTGACACTGTAAGTGCCGTGGAAATGACATCATCAGATATGAAAGTCAAAGATTTGCTTTCTGTGACTCAGAATTTTTCATGTAAACAAACGGGGATGACAGACATGTTCCTCCAAGCCAGGCATGGTGAAATGAACTTTTGAGCCCGAGCTACCTTGAAGGGCCTTGCAGACAAGTGGCTAGATCAAGGCCCATATGGGCTCCATCAAGAGTCCAGAGCCAGCCTGGGTGGCTTAGTGAGACCATGTCCTAAAATAGAAATGTAAGAAGAAGCTGAGATTGCAAAACAGTGTAGGAGTTGCCTTGTCTATCACACACGAGGCTTTGAGTTCAGTCCCTAGCACTGGAGCAAACATTTTCTTGATACACCCACAGAAGGCCTATGTAAAGATATACCAACATTCTCATCTTTGGGAAAGGCTCCAATTCTATACAAATGTAAATGACAATTCAGTGACATGTATATAAATCTTGATTTACTAATCTCATTAAAATGAATGGAAAACACTACTTAGCTGGTGCTTACTCATCTACCCAGGAAGTATAAGTATTTGTTGTATTTAGGGTCTGTTTTGTTCTTTTAAACCAAAGGAGCATAAACACTGAATTTGGCATCTGTGAAATTAAATAGACTATTTTAAGCTACTTAAAATATTATCCTATAGTTGACAAAGAAAGTTTTTTCATACAAATATTAAAATAAACACTTGGAAATGATCACGCATGTGAACAACTCTGCATTTTAACAGTGGCGCTTTGGGTCTTGTTAAGAAGACAGCTGGGGGCTAGGGGAGTAGCTCAGAAGGAAAGACACTTATTGAGAAATCTAACAGCTTGAGTTTGATCCTTGTTACTGTCTGGTAGAAGGAGAGAACTGATTCCCATGAGCACATGTTGTGCACTTGAGCAAGGTGACCTTCTGGTTAGCAAAACCTTTTCAGACTCACGAGACCACTGAAGACTCATCTTGGTGTTCTGTCTTAGGTGATTTCAGACAGAAACTTTTCCTATATATGGTAGGCACACCAGGTAATTCCCAGTGTCCTTTGGTCCCTTTGGAGATGCTAGAGGCCTCTCAATGGTGGTGTGCTTTATTCCTTAAGTGTAAATATTATGTGGGAAGATTTCTTTAAAATGTGTTTAAGTTGCTAAGTGAGCTGCTCTCCTGTCTCTGCCTACCTACCTTTGGTGATTATTTGAGTCAGGGTGCTATATGGTTTTTTGGGAAGGGAACAGATGTTATACAGACTATTGCTTTAGGGGCAGCTACCTTTAAGCTATGTTTTCTGAATTTGATTTTGCTAATGTAAAGGAATGCTTCCTGTCAGATAGGCTAAGTAACTGATTTTTACTTCCGGTTCTGTGGACTTCCAGTAATTATAGTTTATGTAAAGAGGAAATGGACACTCACATTGGTTATGCAGCTCTAAGAACCCCACTTTGCTCAGCTGTCAAAACTTACAAACTAGTTAGAAGCCTGCCTTCAACTCAGAATTGGACCTTGAGGACACTGTCTTCTCCTGTCAACTATGTGGAGACCACAGAGGCTTGAATAAGCTTGAATTTTTTGAGCTCACCACAAGTTCAGTACACTAATAAGATTTCTCCCATATAATCCTATAATGCTAAATTTCATTCTAGCCTCAAACAAAAGTCATATTTTCCAAACTGTGTGTGCACATCCTTGGAGACATGGTTGGTTATAGCTAGTGTAGAAGGTCAGTTTAATAAATTTTCAATTATCACAACAGTGGCAAAAAAAAGGTAGTTAACTCCTGGGGTAGATTTGCTCCCATTAAATATCCATATATTTCCTTTCATGCACAATGGCCTCTCCTGACCTTGAGGAATCCCCAGGATTCCAGGGGCTAGTGAATAATTGACACTCAAGCATCATTAATCCCAGCAATTTCATTGTTCTAGGTTCCCTGTAAGTGCAGGATCATCCCTTGGCTACTTACTGATATAAAAGCTGAGTGACTTTGCCGACTGGCTTTTCCGAGTCTCACAGGCTCCTGAGGAACTAAAGGTTGTCACGGAGAGTTTATATTTCCCAGGCTCCTTCAATTCGGCAACAAATTCATGGGCTTCTTCGTCCACTGTCAGATAGTCAGTGAAGTTCTCTGGATCAAATGCAAAGAGCCAAAGATACAAAATTAGAATACTTGCGAATTGACATCCGGGAGGGTGCAGGATATAGGCAAACTGATTAGGTTTGTAAAATTTATTATTGCATGTCTTTCTTCCAAATTCATTCATACTTCCACAATGAAGACACTGTAAACAAGAAAAATCAACTCAATTTTAAATTATATTCATAATACTTTAAAATATGAGACTTCTAACTATAGTGTCCAAATCCATCGCATGGATGCATGGTATTCAACTATGTCCACCCAACAGAATCGTGTACACAAGAGAAGTAGACTTCTGGGAACAGAGCATTCACTGCCCTTTGTATGTGATTTTTGTAAAAGACAAGTAATAACTAGTACTCACTAAATGCCTTACAAGTTCCTTGTGGCATTAAATCATTTTTTAAAAATACATTGGCTTATTCTAGTTTTAAAGACACATCAATTTCTTTCCCTTCACCTATCTCCTCCAGCAGGGAAAGGTAAATTTATTCTAAGCTGCCTCTGTGTCTGCTTCTTGCTGCTTGTTATATTATTTGAAGCTGTTACTATTATTTGGCAACAACTACCTCCAAAAAAAGCATAGCACTGTGAGATAAACACATGACTTAATTGAGCTTTCTTGAAAATAGACAGTAAAAAGTGTTTTGAGTTACAAGATACTCCGTTCCATGGAAGCTGAGAAAGAAAAACAAAACATTAAAGGAACTTTAAAAAAAAATAGGCAACTCAGTCAAATGAGGACTTTTAATTTAAATACCTTAAGAAGCCAACAATTTCAATTTTATGAAGTAGTAGTGTTGCTGATTACTATTGTCTAGACTAGAGAATGGAGATAGTTTGTCTCATTTTATTAATAAAAGTCAACCAGCTTCCACTGGAAGGCGACATAATTCTAGTGTCCCACCGTAAAATGAAGGCTCCTGTTCTAACTTCAAACTTCGATGACTTCACACCTTTGCCATCTAGATACTAGACAGGAAAACAGAAAAGACATAAGCTCTTGCTAAACCCTAACAAGCAATAAGCACACATGTTATTGCTTGATAAAATGATCATAAAATGATCACTAAATGCCTGGTGATCAAAATGGAGCTATGCTATGTATCTATTTTCATAAATTTATAAAGTATAATAAATAATATATAATATAATAATGAGTCTGATGGGTATGATGACACACACTGGTAATAGTAGCAATTGGAGGTGAAGGTATGAAGGCTAGAAGCCCAGGATCATTCTCAGCTATACATCAAATTTGAGACTAGCCTGGGCTATATGAAATACACACACATACACACAGACACAAACACACACAGAGAAAGACGGGCACATATATACTCTCCACTTCCTTTCTCATATATATATATATATATATATATATATATATATATATATATATATTTAAATACATATATACACATATATGCAATTTAAAACAAAATGAAATCAAAGCATAGAGCATTGCCTATGGTGAGGATACTATCTCCTGCATATTTTCCATCTACTGTCAACTCTTTGGGGCAAATTTTTGGATTACCAGATCCAAAAGCCACATCTCATCTTACTGAAGCTGGCCCAGGAACATACACATCTGGAAGAAGCAGTCCTTTTGTAGAAAGACTCTTCAGTGCAAGCCTCTCAAATATGCATATAAGCAAACAATATTTTTAAAAACTAGTCTGTAATATGTCAACAGTCTTAGTTTTAGTTCAAAGTTTTTCTAAGTCAAGGTCTGCTTTGGTGGCCTGGGGTATGTGAAATGCTGGGCAGAGTAATGTGTAAATCTTGCAATGACTATAACTTGAAAATCACCCCACTATTAAAACTCTGATCTAATCTATTTATTTTGGTTTTCTGCTTTCAGGCCATATGGAATAGCCGATTGAAATCTCCCTTCAGAGGCATCTATCAATCTCCCTCCCTGAGTTCAGGTTTCAGGAGCACTTCCGGTCCCTTCCCTTGGTATCATCTTCTTCCTCCAGGGCCCCCTGCCTCACCTTCCCTCTCTATGAGGATATTGAACCCATCGAAGGCTGTAGGCGGTTTGGGTGGTAACCAGCTCAATGTCATCTGCACCGGGAAGGCAGGGAAAGGGTCGGTCTCAGTCTGGCCGAGTGCGGTGTCGCTGCTGTCATAGTCCGTGGGCAGCACACTGACAAAGTCCTCTTCGTTTTCAGGGGTGGCAGATGCACTGTCCCACCAGTAGGGCTGAGATGTGCTTTCGTGGTCGGTGCTGTTCCGATCGGGCCAACTGGAGGACACATTGCTGGGGGGAGTCTCCGGAGTGTCTGTGGGGAAATGGAAGAGTTCGTCCCTTCTCATTGAACTTTGCGGTTTGATGAATGAATCCTCGGGGAAGCTCCCACTTGCCCCTTCCCAGTTGTTCTTGTTCAAGTTGACAAAGCGAACGGAGATGTTCCGAGGAGGATATGGAGCTGTGGAAGAGAGTGTTCATTTTCAAGGAGCTTTTAACAATGAACTGAGTGTTCATTTACTCTTGAGTCCAACACACAGACTTATCGAGTACAGTTTAACTTTACTTCTAATATGCAGAAAAAAAGTTTTTAATAAAGTTAAAAACTTTGCCGTAGTGTTGTGTGTGTGTGTGTGTGTGTGACGATCAGAGAATAATTTGAAAAGGTTGGATCTCTCCTTCAACCATGTGGGTCTGGGAGATTGAACTCAGGTGGCTAGACTGGGTGGCAAGTACTTGTACCAGCTACACCTCTGGACAGCCACAGAGAAAGTATTATGAAGAACAACTGTGGTTTTTAGACAAACTATCTTTAAACTTCTAACGTTTTATACATAGTATGTATATTTGTTTATACCTCTTTAGCATCAGTCACATTGCAAATATATTAACTCGTGTTACTATACATGTTGATGTAGTAATGAATTTCTTCTCGAGCATAGTTATGTAAACATTTCTTCATTTACAGTAATCTGACTTTAGGGAAAATGTGTCTCTGTCCCCCGGTATCTTGAAAAAAATCAAAATAATTTGCTTGTAGCTATAAAAGCATACATTCTCATCTCTGAAATGAAGCATATGAGCACACAGGAACTGTGGATTATGGAAACAAGCTTTCTCCACAGATAACAAATAATAAAGACACGGGGTACATCCTTTGGCTGCAACAGTTTCTAATAGCTCCTCAAACACCTTCTCCATGAACTTTTGGGAAAAGAGTCATTCCCCCCTTCTTTGTACTGATAGATATCTTCAAGCTGCTTTAGAACACTGATCTCATTCTGTCTTATGTCATTGCCCTATGTCAGGATGACACCATTTCTGGGAACAGATTACCTGTCTCACTGGCCTATAGTTTTTTCCATCTTTCTTAGAATTAAGGCAATGTCTATATTAAGAAGAGTAGCCATCAATGTGTTTTTCCCAGAAAAGAGTATGAAAAGTACAAATAGAATTGTCAGTGGCAGCATAAGGCGAATTAGTTGTTCAGTTAAGATTTTCCTGTCTGGGAATCCTGACACAGAATTCCAGACAGAAAGGGTCCTAAGTGGTCTGTCCTGATGAATTCCATCCTCACGAGAATGGACTCTCTGGCAATATTGAACACATTAGGCACACACTGGTAAGTGATGGATATTTACTAGTGTGAGGGTAATTACATACTCATTCCTCTAACCATCAATTCGTATCACAAGTTTGTCTGCATAAGAATAATGTTTCTTTCAGCGTCTGGCATAGTCAATAAAAGGAACCAGAAGGCTCCTAATCCTAAAAATGTTTTTGTTTTTTCTTAGTGGTTTGAGAATTTTATGCCCTGTACATTGTATATTTTGACCCTGTCCATGCTCACTCTTTGTCTCCAAGTCTTCTCATACTCTCTAATAGATTTTCACATTACTAATGCTGCTAAAATTAGTACTGGAAGCTTTAGACTGGAGTCCTAATACTTTCTCCAACAGCCAATTATTTATACTAGTAGGTCTGCCATCTGATTTTCTTCTGTTTGAACACTGGTCAAAGTACAGAGTATGCAAACTCTACCAGATTCACTTATGTGACTTGATTATAACTGTTAAGATTAACATCTATATTTTTACAAAAATATAAAAAGTAAGCTTATATTTATTTACTTTAGATTTTTCTTCTTGAATATTTTTCTTAGATATGATTAATATGGATACAAATCTTGTTTTTGTTATAAAAATAGATTCTTTTGTGGCTCTGTGACAAAATATTTCTTAGAAATATTTAGAAATTTTTCCTTAGAAATATTAAATTTAGCTTGAATTTGGCTGTTTTCTCATAAAGTTGGACTGCTCCGAAGACTTACCCGTTCTGTGCTGTTTGGGTTCATGGCTCACACCACTGTACTCCACAAGAGTACTTTTATTAAAAGTTGCTTCAGACACCAGCTGAAAAGTGATGTTGCTGTAACATATTCCTGGTAGCCAGTGATTAAATACTGTCTTCCCCTTAAAGAAGTCTGTGAAGGGAAAGATCCGTTACTTTAAAGTGAGGAGCTTCATAATGTCACATACTTGGAAAAGGCCCCAGTTAAATTTAAATATCCACACAATAATGTTTCCTCCCATATCTGGTACAGTCAGTAAAAAGGAACTGGAAGGCTAGAGATGAAAATTTGAATCTGTGCCCCTAATCCTGAAAAGTACTTTTTCCCCAGTCAGCATCATTTCTAACATGATTTGACACAATTAAAATTAATTTTTTAATTCTATGAACGTTCTGTGATGCAGGAATTATGAAGATTATGTTTATGTTAGCTCTTTATTAAGAGGAAAAACAAATATTTTGCCACTTTCTAACCAAAGAAACAGTAAATGTACAAATATGTAGGGTGTTCATTGGTTTACCTGACAAGTGGTCACATAGAAACTTAAAATACCACTTTTTGCTTTTGAGAATTATCTTGGACCCTCTCCAACAGAAGAGGGGCGAAAGCGGCCCATGTGGAAGCCTCGAGCTAGTGCTAAGAGTGTGGTTGTCTTTAAATTGTTTTGACTTTATTTCCTGTAGTAGACATACCACCGTGGCAAGAATAACTTATAACTCAAACCAATTTGACATTTTCTCATATTGTATGCATGACTTGGCAATTCTCAACAAACGAGATGGATGTGATAAGAACTACTCACAAGATTTTCTTGAATCAATAACTTTTTCTTAATGGTTCGTTCTTAGGTCAAGTAGTGAATTACAAAGACTCTTTAGCTTAAGCAAGACCATGCAGAAAAAGTCGGCACAAAACTAACGACCCTCGTTTCTCCAGTCTTCTCTTGCCTCTTACCTTTGTACAGCATCGTCCTGAAGTCCCTCCCTTCCCAGTAACTGATGTTTACTCTACTGAACACGTTGTATTTCTCTGGATAATGAATTTCAAATAGCACTCCTGTTTCAGGAGAAGGTTTATAGTCGTATATGGAGACACTGGTTACAGGCAAAGGCTCTACAGAAGGAAAGAGGTGAAACAGAGAGAGGTGAGGTCATCATTTATTCATGAACGTACACTTACTGGGATGCAGCCTTAGCCCCACCTTTACAATTACGCTTCCTCCACGAAGAGCCTCTTAGGCTTGGAAGTAACTAACAGAGTACATTTTAGAACGACCTATTCCGCTTTCCAAATAGCTCTCAAACTCATCATCCAATTTCTTACTTGCAACAGCTTTGGAGGTTAGAAAGCACCAGTGTTAATGTCTCAATTCAATAGAGGAACATAATACAAATCTGGAGTTTATATTGCTTGTCATAAGCGATTTAATAGGATTCCTGCAGCATCTGTCTGTATCAGCAAATTCTTCATTCATTTTCCCTTTGCTTGTGCCAACAAAATTAAGCATCAATAATATACAAGTAACAAAAAGTGGTTTTGGCTGTAGGCAATGATAAATATTTATGGGATCATTTATTTCTTTGTGTGAATTTTGCAGTTTTTCTGTTATGGGTAAGAGTTCAAACCACTCAGTGTTATGCATATGATCATTTATACCATGTATATTAAGGCTTTCTTTCTACAGAAGCTCAAGAATATTCTTAATTTGTTTGATTTTAGTTTTATCGTAAGACATTAAAAACACACATTTTAAAAAGCCCATAATTTGTTTTTTAAATGTCCTGTACTCACCATTCTTACACAAACAGTTTCTCTACACTTACAAAAGAGCTAGTAGGTATGTTTTATTTGAATAATTTTATAATATGAAAGTATTATAAGGACTAGAGAGATTGCTCATAGGCTGAATGCCTACTGCTCTCGCAGTGGACCTGACTTCCATTGAGTACCTGCAGTCATGTGCGTAGACCTACACACACACACACACACACACACACACACTTAAAAATAAATCTTAAAAAGGAAAATACAAATGATTTGATTTGGAATCAATTAGTAGCATATTTTTGAGAGATAATTTTGGCTCAGTTTTCAATTTCTTTTCTGGAGTAGACACACCGCCTTTGACATTATGGAATGATTCTAACATGTAAGGGTTCTTCCATATAACAACATATAAACAACACCTATAGCTTAAACGAAAGCAACATCATTTGTTAAATTCTATGCTTTTCAAAATTCCACTTTCAATGGTAAAGGACTCTAAAAATTGACTTTAGTCCACTCAACATGTTATTATTGCAAAGCCAGTTGGTTTCATCCTTGTCACTGAACGTCTGATCATGTTCTCTGGGCTCTTTATCTACTTCTGTTTCCAAGTGAAGAAATGAAAAGAAGGCACTACATACTACTTTTTCTTTCCTGAATTTTCCTGAAAGTAGAAGCCAACATCTCTGAAGGGTTCAGAAGGCCATCTGGCAGCAAGGTGTTTCTTATGAATTTTTGTAGACTGTGTGGCACACTCTCTGCATTAAACATTTCTATTTTATCCTCATCCCAAGTCTAGCTTTCCCACATAAAGGTCACATTTCAGAGTCAACTGAATATATTCTCCAAACTGACCAACAAAGCACCACAAAGACTCTTGAGATTTGAGTTCAGAACTGCCTGAGAAGTTTGGAATCGTTTGTGGGTATTTCAACCCAACCCAATCATAAGTCTAGTGAGGCAAAAAAAAAAAAATTTCTAAGATATAGTTGAAACTCCCCCATGCATTTAACAAATCTCAAATCATTCTCCCTCCACTGTGACCAGAGGTAAAATATTAATTTGATGTAATATAAATATAATATTTATATTTTATTATGCTATATTGATGCAAATATAATATAAACTTAAAATATTAAATCTGATGTCTTTCTTCGTAGTTGTGTTTTGAAATTTTTTATATTTGCATGTAGCAGTATTATTTTATGTTCACCATATTAATAGCCTCATACTGTCCACTTCATTCTACAGCTTGGTATTGCACAAATTCTATTTTGAATGAAAACCCAAACCCAGGTATTGGGGGAAAGGTGGAATATAATTTGAGATTTGATTAACTTGATACAAGTACTTTTTAGAAACCAAATGTTTGTTTAATAACTATACAAGTTTATTCTTTTAGTAGACATCACACTTTCAATTCCTATAATATAGTTTCAGTATTGTGTGGACCCTTCTCCTTTATCTAGGGAATGCACACATTTTCAACTGTTATGAAACGTAGCTAAAGATTTTCTAACAGAATGCTGCTAGTTTATGTAGCTAACAAAGTATGTATAAACTTGGTCATACTCTTTTTAAGTACACTCCTGTATCAGCCTTTACAATGTATGTAAAAATTTGACTTATTACTTTAAGTTCTTGCCCATGAAGAAGCTTGATTTTTTGTTTTTGTTTTGAGATGGAATCTACTTACTTAACCTCAGTTGCCCTGGAACTCACTATGTAGACCTAACCAGACTCACAGAGATCTATCTCCTCTGCCTCCTGAGTACTGGGATTAAAGGCATGCGCTACTACACCCTTCTGAAGAAGGCTGATTTTTAAAATAATAATAAAATATTTATTGAAAGTTAATACCTTCTCTTTATTTTCAACATATTATTATTAGTGGTGATTTATTAATTTATTTTTAAATTATTGCTATCATTATTATGTTGTTGTTATTGTGTGTATGATGTGTGTAGGTAGGCACACCTGCAGGGACCCTGTGAGGGTCAGAGGACAACTTTATTGATTCTGTTCTCCCCTCTATCTTTATGTGGCCTCCCGGGATATAACCCAGGCCATTAGGAATGTGTTGCAAGTTCTGGATCATCTCATGGGGACCCATGATTTATGGTTTGTATGTGGGCAGTATAGACCCTAGAGGCTTTTAAAGGCCTGGGGGCCAACCTGGACTTAGTTAATTTAAATTGGTTATAATTAGTGCTTTAAAATATGTGTTTACAGTATTTTTATAGCCACGAGGGTCCCCTTAAATAAATACTTTTGATAAGGCTGCCTAAAATTTATTTAAAGACCTTAATAATAAAAACAATTTTAATGTAAAATAACCTAAATCAACAAAACATAACCACTTTACAAAAAACAAATGTTATCAAAACACAGCCCTTTTAAACTAAATAAAAAATATATAAAACTTACCTCACCCCAGCTCCCCAAACCAACAAAACCCAATAAATAAACAACAGGTTTTGAAATGTATCAATAAAGAATTCTCTAGGTCAGAGTTACGACTGTTAAATTTTCATAGATTTTATAAATTAGACATTTACCTTCCACTTTATTCTTGATGGAGCTGGCTACAGAAATTTTGGGAGGCATATTGTCCCCTCTAGGCTTTGATGCAATGGTTTCCCTGTGTTCTTACACCAGTAACTGAGGAGCAGAGGACTTCTCTCCAGCTAAAGGTGAATCCCCTGCATTTTTCCTCTGTTACTTTCCAAAGCCATTTACTTAACCTTGACAATCTATTTCACTATCATGTATTATTTAGATATGACCTTATTTCAAATTATCCTGCTAGGTACTTTGCTCTGCTAGTCTTTGGATTTATCTCTTGAAAATTCTCATAGTCACCCCTTAAACACGAGTTCTTTCATCTTCCCTCAGCCCTGCCCAGATTATGGGACATATGCACACGGTTATCATCCAACTGCTCTTCCAACTGACATCAGTATACACTTAATTCTATTTATTAAGAGATAAAAATTAATTTGAACAATTATTTTAGCTTTAGTTTCACCAGTGATCAAAGGGTTCCCAAAGACTTCCCTGCATATCACAGGCGACTGCCAAGCCTGTTGTCTACTCTTTACAGCTGATGATGAGACTCTATTGATGAAGGCAAAATTTATTGATGTCATTAAACACAAACCATCTAGAAGCTTCACCCCTACTGACTGGTGTTGATGGTGCTGGAAGGCACCCTGTAAGCTACTGAAGGGTAAAGATCATAAAATATCTGTCTATACCCTGCAAACCCTGTGACCTAATCTGGCAACAGTGACCAAATGTTATGAGAGCAACCAATCACTTTTTCATTTAAGGCTCAGCTCATGAAACGGAACCTATGCCTGATACTTGTAAAGTGACCAAGAGCCATGGGTCCTAGAAGAAATCCTATTATTATTATTAGTAGTAGTATTAGGGAGCAGAGTAATAAAATGGCACCTAATGATGTATTACCCTGTGCATAGATCAATACATCACTTTGTCTTCTGCAGAGAAGCTTCTTCTTATAATAAATGTGATGTGGTTGTTTAAAAGGAAGTGGTCTCCAAAGGGAGCAGCACTATTAGCAGGCCATTTTAGAGTAGGTGTGGCTTGTTGAAAAAAGCATCACATTGTGGGGTTGGTCTCCTTTGCTCAGGTTACACCCAGTGAGGCAGACCACTTCCTGATGCCTTCTGCTCAAGATGTCGGACTCTCAGCTTCTTCTCCAGCACCATGTCTGTAGTGGGTAATTCTACAATGCCATGTCTGTCTGCGTGCTGCCTTACTTCCTTCTATGGCAATAATAAACTAAATCTCTGAACTGTAAGTGAGCCACCCCAGTCAAATGTTTCTCTTTCTAAGAGTTGTCACGCTCATGATGACCCTTCACAGCAATAGGAACCATAATTAAGACAGGACATAACACAGAAACCCACAACTGAACAGTGCACAGAGAGTGAAAATTTTGGAAGAACTCAGTCCTAAATGAAAAGCCTTTATCAAACCCTTCTCCTCAATGCCCAGGGGTCTATGCAGAGGAGAAGGCAATAAAGACTGTAAAAAGCTAGAGGTGATGGATGACTCCAAGGAAATAGCGTCTCCCAGATACGACAGGGCTGACGTTCACATGAGTTCACAGAGACTGTGGCAGCACATACAGGGTCTGTACAGGTTCAAGCCAGATGGAGTCCCAGCCTTAAGACAGGGAAGTGGACAGAGTCCTATCGTTGACAGGAAGCTATTTGCAAATGATAGCGGCTGGTGAAGGAAAAATCTGTTTTCGCCAACGAAGGTAATTGGATATAACAACTGTGCTAGGGCAGATCCCACACACACAAAAAATTATTGGCCAACACAAAACAGGGTCTGTGATTTTATTTGTTCTATTTATTTTGGTATTTTTGTCTTATTATTTTATTTTTGTTTGCTTTTTTTTTTTTTTGTAGCGAGGAAAAAAAAATAAAGTTGTGTGGGTAGGGAGGGTTGAAAGGAGCTGGGAGGAGTTTGAGTAATGGAAAAAACCAGGATCAAAATATATTGTCTGAAAAATATTTTAAATCAAAGAATCAGAAAAATTTTTTAATTTAATATAAATATTTCATTTTTCATTTCAAAAGACTTAAATTCATATATATATATATATATCCTATATACTTCATTTATCCCAAATTTTGTTTGGATATTAGTGGAAAATGAGTATTAAATCTATATGTCTGGGAACATTGCAAATGTACTATAAGGTTTTGCTAAATTGCCATTTTACATAGGATATGACCTAGTGTGCATTTTGATATCTGTTATTGTGAGTGTATGTTTCCTTATGACTTAAAACACAGGTATTGCTCAGTTTTCACTTCTGATGCTGTTCAGTCATTGTCTCCTCTCAACTACCACGGCCATCAGTCATTTGGGATCCTTCATATTGCTACAGAGCTTGACATAGATGTTTAGCAAGTCCAGTGGTGAGGCTTTGTCTTGGCACTGAGGCTGGCTATGTGCTCCTGTTCTAGGTGTAAAGTCTACTATGCCTCTTTTGGGGTGGCAGATTTTTCTTCTTTCTTTCTTTTTTTTTTTTTTACTGCCTGGAGCCACACTCAGGACTATCCTTTCTCTACCTGGAGCCCAGAGGATCAGTTCAGCAAGGCTGCCTCCCCACTCCACTTGAGCTTCAGTTTCTTTTATGACCTGGAAACAAGTGTGCACTTGAACTTGATCTTATATGGAAAGAGCGAAATGGAGATGACTAAGCAATGATTTGCTTTTCACTTTTGACTAGCAATTCCAACAGTAACCAATCTTTGTTTTGCTTTTAATAAATAATAAAAATACGGCACATAATAAGCTCTTGTTTTTTTCCTATTAAATGTTTAACATAATCTTAAATCGTGTTTAGATTTAGGATATTTCATGTTCCTTAATTGTCTTTGAGCCATTCACAGTAACCAGGAAGGAAAGTGGTGTGTGGAAGTGTTCAAGAGGTCTTTAAATTTTAATTTCCAACATTCAGCACCAGCATATACAACTGTAGGGCTTCTCAGCTCACACATTCATAGCTGTTTTATTACCAGTGAGAAAGATATGCCACACCCACTTCACAGTGTCAATGGGCTCCATTACTGTGTCCATTGGATGGAAATCTGAAAGTTCTCGATGTGGTTATCAGCGAACACATGAACAAAGAGCAAGAAGCCCAGGTTGCTCAACAGTAACGGCTGACATGGAGAGCATCTGACTGACACGGCTCTGCTTTGCCCAACTAAACTCTAAGGTATCAACTGGATAAGAGTCAGGCCCTCGATGGGACAGACCTAAGCACCTGCCTCTCCTGTTATAGTTCTCTTGAGAAGGAAAGGAGACATAATTATACCATCCTTTTCAGGGGTAGACATGGGAGAAAAGACATGAAGCACAAGCTACTCCTTCCTGTAGAAGATGATTATAGACCCTACTGTGTGCGTCTCTAACTGAAACTCTGAGGTATGTTGGCCACAGTCACTGAGGATATACGAGGGGTGGCAACCATTACAAATACTGCTTTAATTCATGTCCACAACATTTTTTTAACAGCCTTCTGAGCCCCCTTAACTCACCTTCATGCTTATTTCTGCTCAACAATGTAAGACTAGAAGTCACTTGATTTTCTCATTATAGTCAGGATCTCTGTCACAAACAAGCCACCCTTAACCTTAGTGACATTTCCCTACTCAATTTCAACTTTCCATTTATTCTGATGACCTAAGTAATTTTCTATCTAATGTCATTGATGATGATTTTATTTATTAGTCATATGTTCTGTCATACATAGGCTGTTTATTTTGTTTTATTATTCAGAGTGAGAAAGACACATAACTTCTTTATATGTTGCAAAAAAGTGTACATTTAAAAAATAGTACTTATTAGGCCTTACTATTATATAGGGTAACAATAGACTAGTCCGGCCAATCACAGCTTTCTAAGCTACATCTGAACTGCAGGCTGTTGTTGAACATCTCAAGAGACAGCAGTGGGATTTTCATTTTTAAGAGGTTGATGGGATCAGAGAAATCGTAACTCATGACACATGGAAATGATTTGAAGTTTGAAATTCTGGTATCTATAAACTTTGGTTAGTAAGAGACCAGTGCCCTGTTAACTCATGTACACGTTATTTGCAGCGATAGCCAAGTTGAATGGCTACAATGTAGAGCATGTTCCCTGGATAACGTCTGTTATCCAGGGCTTTGTAGAAAAGGGCTTGTCCACCACAGTGGGTGACAGATCTGAACACAGACTTCTAGGGTAATCTCTTCTGAACAAGGCTCCATATGTGACTTCCACATGTCTTTCGCAGTATGCTCAGCTTTTGAACCACTGTTCGGCATTGCTGCTTGGTAGTTTATCCCTTGTCTAGGCACAACTTGACATCTTTCATTGGGTTCTGTTACAAGGAGGCTTTCCCCAGTCAAATCACCACCTGCCATGTCTTTGTCTTCATTCTTTATCAGGAAAGTCTCAACTCGCTTGCAGAGCACATAAAATCTCTCTATGTCTTTCTGATCACCTTCCCTGAATTGTTTTGGAGGACCTGTCAGCAATTACCACTGAACAATCTGTCCATGCCTGAGTAAAGGTATTTCTATGTACCATTATAATTTTTTTTGGCCATGACAGAGAATACACTTAATAAATAGAATTAAATCAATTATTTATATTTATGATATGGATAGATGACTAATTAAACCATGAGCTGTTTCCATGTGTCTTCTGTACCCTTCACAGCCACTGTTTCTAAGTCTTGCCTGACACAGGAACCAATTGCAGGTGTCCAGCATTTTCCCAGTTCCTAAGCAAGTGTTGCCAGATATTATGGTTTTCTGCCAAGAAACTGCCTCTTTTTTTTTTTTATTTGAAGTACACATAATATACGGAACCATCAGCAGCAGTTAAATATCACAAGGTGTCAGAGCCTATGAATCTCATGGCTCTTTTGAACTGGCCATGTGAGTCCATTATGCCCAATTTATTCCTTGCATTCTCTCCCCTCCCCTCCACTCGACTTTATCTGAGGTCTCCAAACTCAGAATGACTGTATCAAAAAATCTAAGTACCGCTCCTGAGTCTCCTGTCCTATCATTGCTTATTTCATCAGGCAGGGTTCCAGCATGTGGTTGTTAACTGAAACACATGTCCTTTTTGTCCTCAAGAACAGTGTGTCAGTCCTGCAAGCAGGTGATGCGAATGCTTTAAAAATGTAAAACTTTAAAATCAGAAGATGGTGGGCTATGAATCACTTGCTTGGTAATGAGAGGTCTAGGGGTCAAAATAAGCCTTCATTATCATGTTATTAAATTCTCTCTTCATGATACATACCCAAATACCACCTTCTAGTCTAAAGTCAAGTTATTTGCACCTTTATATATAATTCTCATATTTCTGTTATTCTCTCTTCTGGAATCTGAGGCAGTGTGCTTAAACTTTTAAACAGGGCACAGTACTGCAAGGGAGATGGCTCATTCCATTGTGTGTGATATCATACCTAGAACCCGTATAAAAGTCTGGAATGGAGACTGAGGAGACGGTTAATGAATAAAGGTGCCTTCTGCCAAGCCTGAGGACTTGGATGTAATCCCTGCAGCTGGAAAGAGAAAATATATTCCTGTGCATGTCCATATTGATACACAGACATAAACACACACACGTAAAAGAAGGTAAAAATAAAACGGAAAGTCAGACTGATAGAACATGCTTGTAATCCCAATGCTAGTGAGGTGGAGAAAAGTTGATGCCTGGGGCTTACTCTCTAATGAGTCTAGTTGAACAGGCAAGCTCCAAGCCAACAAGAGACTCTATCTCAAAATTAAGATGAATTGTGTTTCTGAGGACACGATAGTCCTCTGGTCTTCACAGGTATACATGCAACCACATATGGTGATTGATTGTCCCTCACTTGCAAGATATTTGTTTTCACTGTGAAGATGTGCCGCTGTGATTGGTCTAATAAAAAGCTGAATAGCCAATAGCTAGACATGAGAGAAGAGGTGGGACTTCTTGGGAGAGAGAGGAACTCTGGGAAGAAGCGAGGTGGCGAGACATGAGCGAGATTCAGAAGAAGGCTGACTTACAGAACAGAAGAGATGTAAATACCACATGGCGGAATATAGATTAATAAAAGTAGATGAATTTAATTTGTAAGAGCTGGTTAGGAACAAGCCTAAGATAAAGGCCAGACTTCCATAATTAATAATAAGTTTCTGTGTTTGGAACTGGCAGTCAAAAAGAAAGTCTAACTACATACTTGTATGTCTCTCTTTTCTCCCTTCTTCCTCTTCTTCTTATTTCTTTCTTCCTTTTTTAAGGGTCTCATGTAGCCCAGGCTAGCCTCGAATTTGATGTATAGTAGAGGACAATGCTGAAACCCTTATCTTCCCGCCTTCTGTCCCAAATGTTGGGACACAGGGATTATAGGTGTGGGCTGACCTCAGAGCCTTCAATTTTTTTTTTTTAAATAACTGTCAGCTAAGGAGCTATAGCTTTCAAACTTACTTCTTTCGAGTGGCTCTGTACTTGCTAATGAATGTTGGGACAGGACAGGCATTGTGTCTCTACATCCTCTTTTGCACAATACATTAGTATCCGTTCCCTTGACTTTTCTCCTATTTGTTCTGAACTGCTTTGTGCTAAGATACATGGAACAGTTATTAAATCTCAGGCCAGGTGTTTATGAAACTATGAGGCTGTAAAACAGAATGTTGACTTCAAAGAGTTGGCTGCAGTTATGATGTACCGCCAGCTATTACAGGAGTCTCAGCCAGCTTCATCTTTTCCTGGAACTTAAGACAGGATTTTAGAGGTGAGACTTCCCTTTAATTGAATTAATTTCCAGCTCGTTCCTCTGACTCCATTAGCCTTCCAGGTCTTGGGTCTGTGCCATTGTTAATTTTCAAGATTTAATAATGACCCTGGGATTCTGCCAATGAGGCTTTAATTAATTTTTGACACTCAGGTTAAAATGCATCCCCTACCTTGCTTTTGGATTCTTTCCTCTGATTCTCTTTTCTTTTTATCCTAATAGACACTATCACACTGTCCTGTTCCCTGATCATGTCTGCAATGGTCACACGTAATTGCCAGTATGATGATGGCAGTCACTGAATAGCTCACACTGAAGCACATGAGCAAAAGGAGCCGTGAAGAAGCATTTAGTTGTTCTGATGACAAATTGCTGTCTCACAGAGATTGTCCTACTGTAGACCCCGTGACATGCTACCTTATGATGTGACGCTAATGTCAGAGAACATGGTGAAATCGCCTGCAGTGACAACCATTGCTAGAAACTTCCCAATAGTGTCATCAACTCTTTATTACATTTTATCTTTCTGCATTTTTCTTGTGCAGTGGAAGCTAAGGCTGTATTTAAGGTGAATGAGAAATAGTGGCTGTTATCTGTGTATACCTCTAATTCCAGCACTTGGAAGGCCAAGTCTGAAGGATTGGGAGATTGAGGCAAGCCAAGGCTACATAACAAGACCCGAATTAATAACAAAGAACCAACAGCCATATTTCTATGCCCTCATCTAAGAATATCTAATAAATTCAGCTGACTATGAATACAAACTCATTGTTTCAAGAACCAATTGCTATTTTCTTAACTTAAGAGAGTGCTGAGCTGTGTAATTAGACCCCAAGCTAAACAGTCATGCCATTCTAGTGGACTCTTTCAGCCAAAGGCTCATGAGGAACACACTCAGAGGAGCACAGAAAGTGAAGTCACAAGGTCCTTACTTGTCAATACGGTGATTGATCTGGAGGGCTTGGTAACCACATTCCCGTTGACCACCACCAGAGTGATTATGTAATAAAGACCATGATAAGTGGCTTTAAAGACCACAGGAGGAGGCAATGTGCTGTTGAATTCCTCAAATTCGAAGAAATAATTTTTGGACTCTCCAGCCACCCTCACAACATAAGCAGATGCTGGGCTGATGATATCGGAAGCTTCTAAAGACACAACGATGTTGTTGTCATCTTGGACAGTCACATGGAATGTTGCAACAATCTGTTTAAGAGAAAGACGAGAGGTAGAAGTCAGAGTCAGGTGATGGAGCATAAAATTATGCTGAGATAATTTTTCTAATACTAATACTCATGGCAGGTGTGGTTACCTCTGGTAATTTTAGTCACTCAACAACAGTCAGTTTGCCTATCTTGTGAAAAATGATCTCCAAGTTTTACAATGAACATTTGATATTCTATTGAAAATCTGTCTCCAGTACATGGAGTATTTAATGTGAAAAGCACACAATACATACCAAATGGATGAGCAAATGACAAATGAATTCACTGTCAAAGTTAATTTCCAGTGAAGCTCTGTGTTCTGATAAGTGGGAGAAGTGTTTGAGCAAACACTATCTTAGAGGAAGTCTTTTCAAGGTAATTATTTCCTTTCCTTTGCTCACCTGTCAGTTCTAAAAATGGGGAAGATGTCAGGACAGAATCCTGGGAAGATGATTCTCTTCATCTCAAATTAACCAGCCCTTAAGCAAAGAAGCCATGATAAGATGAAGAATCGACCATAACATACAGGCACTGGTACCTAAAACCATTCCTTAAACTCCAGGTAAATTTAGGGGCTGGGGAGTAGCAAAGCTGGCAGAGTCCTTAGCTTTCATTCAAGAAACTGAATTCAGTCCCAAGGACCACATCAACACACATGAAAATGACTAGCCAGAGAAATAGTTTAGGCAACATGGCTCAGTGGTTAAGACCATTTGCGGCTCTATTGTGAGAACTACAATTTCATTTCCAGTACCCACAAAATGCAGTTCACAACTGCTTGTAATTCTAGCTCCAAAGCACAACTGCACACACACACACATGCCCCCCCCAAACATACACATGCACACATGAATAAAATTAAAGAAACTTAAAAAAAAATGTGTAAAGTACATTTGAAAAAAATGTTAGTATGGTTGGCTTAAAGGTTCATTCTTGACTCCAAGGGCAGAAATAATCCTTCTCTGTTTGCAAACAAGACTCATGTGCTTTGTACCCACTATTGCTTTAATTCTTCACACATTTGCTGACCTGTACCTTACTACCATAAGCCTCAGATTTTAGAAGGTACACAGAAAAATGGCTACAAGTAATTAACCATCTCCCCCATATAGGTGCCATGTTCGGCACTACATAGACTATCTAAGAATAATCTCAATGCATGCAAGATATTTGTTATGAGAGATATATGTTACTATTAATCTCATTTTCTAGTAAATTTGTGACATAGAGCATAAATTAAATGATTAAAATACTGTTAATTGCTTCAATTACATGTGGACATTGCTTAATATTAATCTATTTATTGAATCTTGTATGATACATGTTTTCAGCAACCAAATTAAACATGATTTATGTACTGTTTTTTTTTTTAAATTCTATTGAGATCCAGAAATATGTCACTATCTTCTTTTGAGCACATTTTTATGGGCATTACTATTTATACAAGATATTAGTCATTAGTAGGTAGTTAATTCTATCTTCACTTTGTGTTCATGGTGTTTTAACTACTGGTTGATGTGGAATGGCTTTATGCTGTGAAGAAAGAAACTGAGCCTATGGTGGGCACCATAGGAGTAGATGGGGAAACCAGAGCATAGACAGGAGAAGGAGGGCAGAGTCAGACAGAGACATGATCCAGCTGCCCAAGAAACAAGATGTAACAAAATAGGCAAGCCATGGGCCATGTGGCAGGGCAGATTAATGGAGATGGGTTGAATTAAGATGAAAGAGCTAGCTAGCAATGGCTCTTCTGCATAGTCAGCACAATCCTTGGGTGGTGATGGTCATGCTTATCTGACGGACAGGATGGTGCGTAGCTGACCTTCCACCATCAGAGTGAAGCATTCAAACTTTCTATGCACTCCTGACTGTTAAATACTGCTTGTCCCTAGCTAGACAACTGCCCCAGTAGTCGCATTTGGTGCTTACTCTCATTCTGTCTTTTCCTTGCTGAGGAGGAGAACCTGAGACAAGTCCTTTAGTGGCCTGACGCAGCAGCAAGAAGATGTGATGGGGACGGGGAAGGCTTAGTTAGGAGGGAAGGAAAGGAGGATTCAGCAAAGACCAGCTGCAGAACGTGATCACGGCTGGTGATTTCTATGACTCTATTCATGACTGTCTAGTGAACTAAACACTCAGATGACAGATAAACCTTCAAATTAGCTGATGACTGCTGAGAAAAAACATTTAGATTTTAAGTTATTGAAAAAAGGTTTACAAAAATGTGCTATCTTTTCCATAATAATTTTTATGTAAGTATATTTTATAATTTATCTGAAATCTCAGAATTTTTGTATCTTGGACACCTAAAATAATTAGACTTTCTAGAAATTACTATTTTCCTTAGATTATATATGTATATATATGGATTAATAGTGGATATTTGGATCAACAGTAAGAAGTTTCACTTGGGGAGAAGAAAAATAAAATTTACAGTTTAGTTTTTTAATTATTCATCTTTTCACATGCAAATAACTGTTTTTAGTGCATAACAACAATGAAAAAGTCCTGTTAACCAAAATGTAGAAAAGCCAAACATTGAATATGTAATAGCACTCAAATATGGCTTTTGTGTCTCGTTGATTATAGAAGTTGGTTCACAAACTCAGAAAACATTAAGTTTACAAGCATCAAAGTTATAATTATATAGAAGTTTCTTTTCTTTGCACCATGTCTCAGCCATCTAGTAGCCAGGGTGGTTGCAGCGATAAAGAAGGAAAGCCAGAGACACATTCTGTGTTTAGGAGATGTTTAATGTGTCACGATGCTTTACAGACAGTGGAATCTTCCAGAACAGGGAGTAATCTTCCAAATGCTAACAGCAGCTTTGGTAATGATTGTATCAGCTATGAAAATAAGTCTTGGCCCATGCACTTTCAGCTGCCCAAAATAAGTCAGAGTGTCTAATCAGATTTACTTGCTGGGATGAGTGAGGGCAGGCAGTGGGCTAAGAGAGCTAGGCAGGGAGCCCAAAAGGAGCCTGGTCAAGGTTCTTGCTTTCTTCCTGGCCCATTCTGCCTCAGGTTGTTCTGAGATCTATTTACGCTGTGGAGGAGTGTCTGACTGTGTGCTCCAGGCCTGAGTTCTCTGCTAAGAGCAAGAAGGAACAGAAATAACTATCCCTGATTTATGTGGCGACTGTAAAAATACCTTAAGAAAAGATTTTTGAGTCTGAGTCCACCAGTATTGCTTAACTCTTCAGAAAGATTTTCCACCAAATTTCCTTTACAGAAGGAAAGATTTAAAAAGATTTGTTTTATTGCTTGACAGTTTCATACATTCATATGAAAAACTTTAGTAGTTCTTAGCCCCACCCCCTCCTCAGTACCCCCTCTCTCACTGGAGCACTCTTAGTAACTCCCCCTTCTACTCTCAAATTTTGATTTTGTGCAGAGCTGCTGAGGTGAAGAGTAGCTCTTTCCCAGGGCAGAGGCGGGAGGTTACTGACTGGAGGAAGGAGAGCTCAATAGTTACGCCGCTGATGAAGGCATCTCTTCTCCCTCCAATAGCTGTTAACTTTCAAGCCTGCCCATCTCAAGAGGTGGGATTTCATGGGATAAAATGACAGGACCAAGTCTAGACCCATATCTCCTCATGCCTCTTGCGATCCATCGCTCAGGAACTAAAGAGACGCTCTTGGAGGCAGAAGCTGGGGCCTGACATTTGGCTGTAGCAAGAAATGGGATTCCAGAGCCTGTGATTGGTTCATAACTATTGCTGGGAGAGAGAAGCTACTGTAGCAGAGTGGGGAGCATGGCTAAAGGGGCTCTGGGGTAGAGGATGAGGAAGCAGATTGGCCAGAGACTGGCCCTGGTGAGCAGTCCATTGTCCTAAATAAAAGCAACCGTGATGACTAATATTTGACAAGCTTTTATTTTTTAATATCGCAACTTGGAAGATAAAAAGAATATCATTTATTTTTTATTTAAAAGTTTTTTTTTCTTCACATACCAACCACAGTTCCCCTTCCCTCCCCTCTTCCTACTCACCTCCCACCCCAGCCACCCTTATTCACTCCTTAGACAGGATAAGGCCTTCCTTGGGGAGTCAACAAAGTCTGGTACATCAAGGTGAGGCAGGACCAAGCCCCTCCCCCTGTATCAAGGCTGAGCCAGGTGTCCCTCCATAGGGAATGGGCTCCAAAAAGCCAGTTCACGCACTAGGGATAAATCCTGGTCCCACTGACAGAAGCCCCACAAACTGCCCAAGCCTCACAAGTTTGACAAGCTTTTGTAATGAGCATTTATATATATATATATTTTGTATTTCTTAAAGCAGTTATCAGATATAAGTATTATCTCCAGTTCATGCCGTGAGATAAAATAATTTGTTTACATTTATAGCACAGGATTGGAATCAGAGGGTCTGTGTTTTCATTCCTGCTCTGCAATTTACTATCTATGGGTGTCCAGGAACGTAAAGGATGTCTGAACTTTGTTTTGTGATGTCTAGAATAAGGGGCTATTGTAACTCGTGACTTGTGTGCGAGTCGGGAGAGCTCTGCAGCATCCAAGTACAACGCAGAGTGATAACAAATCCCATCGCTCGCTCTGCACTAGAAAGAAACATAAATGGCCCTTTCTTATCAAGTTGTTCTGCATTTAGAAATGAAATGGTAGCTTACTTCTGAACAACTTAGTGCATATTTCCTGACATGGTGCGGATATAACGTTTCTGAGGAAGGAATCAAACGGGCATTTTTTTAAACAAAAAGAGACTGCTTCGTTGAGAGATGTGCCAAAATTTTACATGACACAGAAGGGCATCATAATAGCCATGTACCAGATTTGATATTTTGCAACTAACTTCAGATACATTTTCTCATTGTGTCATCAAAATACCCAATTAAGTTTTTATCTAGTTGCTGAGGATCAGAGATAGTATGTGGATTTCTCAGCACTTACTGTATGAAGGAATGGACACCTTCCCAGATAGCTAACCAGTCAGCTCAGCTCATCTTAGAGTTACCTGAGAAGGGGGTTCCCAACTGAGTGATTGCCCAGACTAGACTGATCTGAGGAGTGTTCCGATTGTTAATCGATGTTGCAAGCCCATGCTAGCACCCGTCTTCAGAGAGATGGCTCTAGCTGTATGAGAATCATTTTTGTTTTTCGATTTCATGTTTTCTGCTTGGGTTTTTTTTGCCCTGACTTTACCCCCATGTTGGACTGAAGCCTGTAAGTAAAAGTGAAAATAAATTCTTCTCCACACTACGCCATTTCTGATTGGAGTTTTTTGTTTGTTTGTTTTTCAAAACGACAGAATGAAACTTGAAAATGTACTCAAGGGAATTCTTTTCTTTCAGCTACAGGTTTCGTGACTTTTGTTATACCACTGTCCTCACACTGTAAGGACCTAAAGAAACAGTGATTTCCCAAATGCCACCTTCCTTATCCATATGTAGTCGACTGCAAACTCCCTCAGCACACAGATCATTGTAGATTCCTCCGGATTGTGCTTGGCAGGTGATTGGACAGTGTGGTATGAGAAAAGGAAATAAAAGAACTTTGAAGATTCATAGACTTGAGTTAGAATTCCACATGATAGCTATTGTCTCATTTTAATTTTTCCCAGGTGTGTTCAACCTGGGAATGGCTGTGATTCAGCTCAATGCATTTGTAGATGACAATGTCATATTACTGTGTCAAAAGGTTGCATAAATTGTTAGCCTTTGCTGTCTCTGGTAAGTGACAGAGAAACTAAAACCTATTGAGTATTTTTCTGTGTGTGTGGAGAAAGATGACCGAGATTAATAGCTATGCTTTGGCTACCTCACTGTAGGAATTTAGGAGATCCTCCCAGACAAAGGCCAATCCCCTCCCACTACATTTCTATGTATGTATGTATGTATGTATGTATGTATGTATGTATGTATGTATGTATGCATGTATGTATTTAAGTACCTGTTTTATGGTGTGTGTGTGTGTGTGTGTGTGTGTGTGTGTGTGTGTGTGTGTGTGCATGCTCACAGTCACAGCTTTCAAGTGGTGGCCACAGAATGACTGGCAGGAATTAGTTCCCTTCTTCTACCTTGTGGGTCAGAGGAACTGAACTCAGGTCATCAGCCCTGGTAACAGATACCTTTACCCTAACACTGTTAATACATTTCAGATCTATTTCCTCATCGGTTTTCTTTAGAGCATGTAAATTTTAGAAGCTATATCTTATCTATAGAACACAAAGCCCGAGAGTAACACACGGACCAATATCCCAACCTTCAGTCCATTTCCTCACTCATTAGTGCTATGCTTCTGCAGCATCACAAACAATAGAAGCCAACATTTGTTTTTTCTCTTAGCACAGTGACAAACTGAGTTCACCTATTTGAGCTAGGTCACCATGGAAACAGTGCTAGTACTAATGATGCTGAGAAATTTGGAATCTGGGAAGCTGTGCTTAGCTGATGATTGACAGAAGAGGAGGTGAGTTTTTCCATGTCTAGGACCCACAAAATCCACATTATCTCAGCAAGTGAACAACTGGGCACGTTCTTGACACTATGACTTTCTTCTGGCTTAATGTGCTTTGAAAAGTAGATGATGCGGATAGCTTAATTTTTCCTTTTTGAATAAAACTTAAAACTGACTTTCCTTTGTGCAAATATTCTGGAAATGCTGCTGTTTTACCCACTGGCAAAAGCTTTAGGGACAGAAATATAGAGCTCTTATTTTTGAAGGCCTGAGATTAAACTTCCTCACAACCATAAAGTATCTTTCCAGCAGTGACATCAGTTAGTTAAATCCTGAAGATAGTTAACAAAGAGCCCAGCCTGCTGCCCAGGATCACTACATGCCTAGGGAAGACCACTGTGGCATTTTGTAGTTTTGACCATTAATGACTCTTCCATTTAAGTTGCTAAGGTTGGCAGTAGTGTGTGAGATCTTGAAGGAAAGTAGTCTCATGTATCTATAATCACTAGGAGTCTTTAAAACATTTTCTATACACAGGGGGCCAAGTTCAGAAGTTAGGGAAAATGGAAAGCCAGATGTCACAGACTTCTCTCAATGTTTGTTTTCAGATAGTAATGGTTTCAGTCTGCAGAAAAAGAAGCTTCTTTGATGAGGAGTGAGAGCCACACTTACCTTTGAGTCTAAGGCTCTGCATTTAAAATTGTTGGAAATTATTCAGGTTAAGTAAAGAGATAGTAATAGGTTATTACCTAAGATTCCTGACCTAACTAGCCATTGGCTGTTTCTAATACTAGGCACATTTCCTTCCTATTGCATAGGCTGCTAGTCCAGATAGACTGTTGTTGGTTACTGCCAAGGTATCTATGCCACTGTGGCACCTTGAGGGATATCTGTCTTGCCATGCAGGTCATTATTGGGTTGCATAGGAGTCACATCAGGGTGGGTTCAGCTAACATCACTGAAAAGGTACTGGAAAGTTTGTAACACAGAAGACCAAGAGTTGTGCTGTGATATTTTTGTGTTATACATATGACAGAGGTGCTACATTCATGAAATCTCAGCAAAATGACTGTCCAACAAAACTTGAATACTTCCAGTTCCAGCTGACACCCCAAAGTAGATAGGCAAATTTACTGGGGCCCCACCCCTAGATGAAGATCTTTGGACAACTAGTGTTGAGAAAGTGAGAATTGGTCTTTCTCAGGGATGAACTCCAGTAGGTTATCTAACACTAAGTAGTCAGCCCTGAAATCATATACTTATAAACAATGCTGAATGAACTCAGCATGTTATATTACACACACACACACACACACACACACACACACACACACACACACACACACACACACACACACACACACACAATTATTAAATAAAAAGAGGCATGGATTTGAGAAGGACTGGAAGGAGGAGATTGAGGAGAGAGAGATGTAATTACATTTCAGTTAAATTAAAAGTTTTAAAAAGTTAAGGATTGATGCTAAGGCAAAAGTAATCTTTGGGTTATCAAGTAAGAACTGATCAGATTCCTATTCTAAAACAAAAGCAAAAGTTCCCTACATTGCCTGATGGCTCCAGAACTCCTGTTGGGGAAAACAACCACTTGGTAGAGAAGGGGCCATTCTGAGGGTCTGAAGAGAAGAATCTGGGCAAATGAAGACAACCATAAGCAGCCAAACTGGTATTCTACTTCCAAAAACAGATGGCTTTATTCCAGAAAGGACTGGGAGAAAAGAGAGGCGAGATACGAAAAACAGGGAGAAAGGAGCCAGCAAGATAGTGAGAAGCTGGGAAGTGGAAGGGGCAGGCAGCCAATAGAAACACACAGATGGCGAGGGAGCCAAGAGGCATTGTGAAGCTGGAAATGCCTAATGTTGGGTTTCAAGATAGTAACTTAATCAGTAAATGTTTTCCATCTCCTGGGTTCCCAGTCTTTAGGAAGGTCTGTGGCACTCACAGATCCTCGGTGTGCATAGGAAGCTTCCAGTGCCCTAAGAAGGCTGTGTTTTGCCTTAATGAGGTAAGACATAGAAATGACCTCTAGAAGTTGGCACCAGAAGGGAAACGAATCTGTGAGAACGAGCATTTCCACTGTTATTAAAATATCTCATGGGGGATTTGACATTTTATCAGAGTGGAGTGGATTTAAAGCCCATTTAGGTGCCTGTAAGAAGGAGGACACTCCTGAGGACTGCATGAAGTGCTGAATGAGAGTGGGCAGAGGGGAGTAGGATTGAATGATGAAATGACTTAGGAAAGAAATAATAGTAATTCAAGTCTAAGTGGCTTTAAGAGATTCAGGATGCAGAGCCCTCTAAACCTAGTGATTTGGACAGGTGTGTGTTGCATGCATTGTGCGTTTTATTTACACACACACACACACACACACACACACACACACTTCACTATTATAGACAGGAGAATGTGCAGTATCACTTAATGAGCAAGATGAATGAGCTGCTCTTGAGCATCTTAGTACAGGTGCTAAGCAGGGAACTGGATATGTACATTTAAGAAGAGAGGTCTGTCCTAATGTTTAGAAGAAGCAATGGATTCCCCTATATGGTCTATGACCTCCCCAGCCCTTGGCTTTTGACTAGGTTGATAGGGCCAGGCTATACTTGGGACTAATCTTAGTCTATGCTTTCTCAAGTCTGTAAAATAGTGGCTTGATGGCTGGAGGGACAACCAAACTGTGAAGAAACCATTTTGTTCTTTCAGAGAAGTTTGATTCCCAGCACACACATCAGAAAACTCACAAATGCCTGTAGCCTCAATTCCAATGGTCTGATGTCTTGTCTGGCCCCTTACAGGAACTTTATTCACACACGCACACACACATACACACACACATACACCTCAATATACATAATTCAAAAATCAAACAAGTAATAACTTATTATTGAAAAATAGTAAACAAAACACTGGATTACGAAGAGTAACAGATATAAAGTGACAGGCTCTTGATAGAACAGTATTATAAGAACAACAAAATTATGAATAAAACCATTTGAAATGAGACAACTTTTTCTCTCTGGAATCCAGACACACGAACTACAATGCAGATGTGACTTCGTACTCTGTAAAATGAGGTCAGTGCCTCTTTCCACAGTGACTCATGCCATGGTGTCTGTCCTGAGACTCATGGTGTTGGCCACTGTGGTGACCTTGGGACACCGATGGTTTAAAATGTGTTGGCTTTGTAAGAGAGTTCCTCCTCCCGCATAGGTGCTCACTGTCTTGTGACTCAGGGGCGTCTGAGAACAGACTGGTTTAGAGGAGCCATCCTCAACTTTCCTAATGCTGTGACCCTTTGACACAGTTCCTGAAGCCGTGGTGAGCCCAATCGTAAGATTATTTTTATTGATACTTCAAAAATGTAATTTTGCTACTGCTTTAATCATAATGTTAATATTGAATATGCAGGATATCTGATGTGACCCCCGTGAAAGGGAAGTTTGACCTCCAAAGGGGTCATGACCCACAGTTTGAGAATTCCTTCTATAGAGCAAGCCTGCCCCTGGTCTCTCTCTCTCTCTCTCTCTCTCTCTCTCTCTCTCTCTCTCTCTCTCTCTCTGTCTCTCTCTCTCTCTCTCTCTCTCACACACACACACACACACACACACACATGCTTGCTTGCTTGCCCTCCGCCTTTTTACCATATTTTGAGATAGCATGAGACTCCTATTAGATGCTTCCATCTGAGTCTGGAACTACTCTCCTTTCGTTGGTAAGTGAACTAGCCTCAAATGTTTTTGCTATAGTAACAGGAAGATAGATGGAGACGACATTGGAGGGAGGTTCTGAACTAGGTAGCATGCCTGGGTCTGTTCCCTATGTCCAGCAAATAACAGCTCTGGCCATGGGAATCAGAGGGAAAGAAAGCTTAGGGAGACTTGTGATTCTTAGCCAGTGAATCTGAAGCTAGCTGGTTCCGGCTGTCAGTCAGAACCTTTTACCATCTGCCATTTTGGCTTCTCTACCACCACTGCTCTGCCTCACAATTTTCAAGAACTCAGTTAACAGCCAAAGTGTGGCCACACCCACCTGCCCCAAGTGTCCCTTGCTTGTGCAAGGGCACAGTCCTTCAAGATAAAGTTTAGCCATTTACTTTGGCTTCCTGACACCATATCTCTATTTAAAAAAATCAACCTTTATAAAGTTAGTCTACTTTTGAATTCTTACAACCTGTAAAGAGACCTCCTGGGACATACCCCTCTCGATGCCGGGCTATGCCTCCTCTCCTTTACCCCAGATCCCCCCACCCTCAATTGCTTGTGTAAAGCATCTGAAACCGATACAAAGAGGAAACGTGTTCAGATTTTCTGTAGGAAGGACAGTATTGGGGCATTTTTCTTGTTCATCTTTATCTCTCAGCGTTCGCTTTAGTCACCAGTGAGTGAGTGGGGTGTTCAGCCATCACTGATGCTATTTAGAATCAGAAGAAGAGAGAAGCAACAATATGATATTTATGTTGTATAAATGAAGCTCATAAGTACCCTTGTCTTTGAGACCAGCTGTAGAAAGACAGTCTGCAGTCTACCACGCTGAGTGAAAGGATCCATTCTTCAGAAGGTTGCACATGTACACAAAGAGGCCCTCATGCAGGGTATTGGGGCATGTCATGACTTTTATGTGACATATAGAACCTGTTAATTGCCGTTGCACTATTAAATATTTCCCATTATTGTATCTTTTAAAATGGTAAGAAAATAGAAATTTTGCTTCACTGCATAATTCTAAAAGTAGTTTAACATCTAGATGATTTCTATGGTACTGAAACTCATGGCAATGCTGAGCTAGTTTGTTAATGTTCCAGTCTCCTTCACACACTTCTTTCTTTGTACGGACAGTAGCTCTTGGTGGCCTGACACAAGTACCCTAGGCCAGTGTACAGCAACCTACGGCATTTAAGGTAAGACATTTCCATTTCTGAAGTTGTATTCATTTATAATAGCCCCAATATGAATAATGTCCCCAGACAGCTGAGGGTGAAAGGGTCACGGTTTGAAGCCAATGCCAATGCACTGGAACTTCTCAGACTCGTGTTTCCTGTCTTGAATACCCTGAAAAGTCACTTGAAAACCAAAACTGAGTTTTTGTTTCTTTACTATCTTGACGTGTGCTTCCGTCCCCTGTGTCTCCTGTTTCCTTCTCTTTATGTCTCCCCTCCTGTCGGCCTCGTGACTCCGTGCTTAGTTCTGTATATAGGATTCTTGGTAGATTTCAGCCTCATAGCTATAAAAAGCTGATTCGTTGTCTAACATAGTATATTTTCCTATGGGGATTTTAATATATGTTGCAAAATTAAATCTATCTCCACATATTCATTGAACCTTTAAGCAGAGGTCTTTACTGTGACTATGTTTATGCCTCATATCAGAGATCACTTAGGTTTCTCTTTTGCCAAAGGCAAAACCCTATCATCATGGATGGAAATGAGGAAAAAACTTAGCCCAGTAAGGCAGATATAGTAAGACAGAGGGAGATGGAAGTGAAAGGAGAGGGAGGGGGTCCAGCAAAGGAGAAAAGCAAAGAGAGGTAAACGGGACATGAAGAATAAAGCTTCCAAATGGAATAAGCATAAGCAATCAGCAGGGACTAAATGCTAATCTTGTGCTATTATCTATGTGAGTTATTAATTTCTGTGCCCTTACTATGGGATGCTGGCTACATCTCACTTGTCTCCTTTTCTGCCATTGACTCTCCACCTTTTCTCCCATGGCTAGGCTACAATTTGGTTTTGATTTTAGAGAATTATATGTTCTTAACAACATGCAGATAAATCATTAATACATCATCTGTTGCTATAGAAACCAAGACATATAATCGTCCACCTATCATGAACTGGCCATCCATTTACTCAGCTAGATTTGTGTGTAGAGAGTCAGATAATGGGTGGGAAACAGGACTCAAGGACTTCTTTCTTTTAATAAATTTGCAGAATTGTAAATTTATAAAAACTGAGCAGATGAGTCATTTATAAGCTTTAAGAGATACACATCTGGTTTCTTTTTAGACAACAACTATAGAGATCTGTTTCCTTCAGTCATTTTTTCTAAGTTTTTTTTTTTATTAGATTAAGCTTTTAGGAGGCAAATCATATACTATTTGCTCACATTATTTACTAATATTTTATAATAATACAAAATAACATTTTCCAAATATAATTGTGCATAATTTATAATGGGCAATAGGAATAATTGTGTATACTTAGCATGTAACGGGGAGAGTCTGTCTTTCATTTGGAATATGAAATACCATTAACACGATGCATTAATTTAGTTGATGAATGAGTCTATTTTGGTGCAATCCATCTAGCACTCAGAGTGTGAGAGATTTTTACTTATCAGGTAATCATTACTTAAGCCCTAACTGACTGCTGTAATGATAAGAAGAAATGGATAATAACAACAATACTTAGCCTATGTTATGTGCATAATATGTGCCAGGAATTGTTTGAGGTGTTGCAGATGAGCTGTGCCTCTTTCTTGAAGCAAAGTTAAAGATTTATTATTATTATTATTATTTAATCAATGACTCTGAAGTAGACAACAGGAATTCAAATAGAAATAGAAGCAGTCAATTCGCATTCTTTCTTCATGCTCAATACAAGAGTATGCTTGTGAGCACAAGAGACAAAAAAAGAATCTTGCTCTCACAGACGCTACTTTCAGATAAATAGTAACTGTCATAATCAACAAGGGTTGTAAAAACAGAGTGCTATGGTAGAAAGAATGATTTATTAGCAAAATTTAACAGTTTAGCTGGAATCAGCTAGATAAAGCCTGTAGCACTGGGGATTCGAGATAGAGGGTATCTTGGGGACAGAGAATGAACTCATCAACCTTCTAGGAGCAGGTAAACCTTGAAAATCATAGATGTCAGGGAGGTCCTGTGTAGCCTAGACTGTCATAAGTAGAACCCTGAGATCTCATCAAGCCAAGGAAGCCTGAGACCGCATGACAAGGAATATTTTTCAAGGGCATACATGGGAGGAGAATAGTTCTCAAGTGTGGGTCCTGAATTCAAGCCAGTGAAATTTGCATTATAATATGTCAAGTTCCTGAGCTTGTCAAAGCTGTTCTTCCTCTCCCTCAAGGGACAGAGTTTGCTTAGTTGGGCTTCCTGTTCACTCCCTACAGACACTAAGGAGAATGGACAATTGGGTCAATAGTTGGAGACAAGGCTGCTCTTGAAATTAGATGATGATTTCTAAGGGAATGAAAACTGCCTTCAGCATTGGTCATTTTTAGATAACAAAAAAAAAAAAAATAACAAAAACAAGACACTCGGTATTTGGTTATAAATGTATTTAGGGTTACATTATCATGGAAAAAATGCAAACTTGTCTGCTGTGCATGAGACTAGGACTTTTGGAGCTTGAAAGTCTCAGAAGCATAGAAGTTTAGGAAGGCATCTGAGATTCTAAAGCTCTCATATGCGCCCGAGGGGGACAACACAGCTGGACCAAGAACATGTTTTACCAGTAAGACCTCTGTTTTCAAAGTTTTAAATTTGTATGCTGTAAGCATAAATTCCATGGATTCGGGTAATTAACACATCATCATTTACTTTTATCTTTCTCTTCTTTTCAGACATTCTTGTCCAAGTCAATATGACAAGAGTCATCCAGACTAAAGCTACAATAAGCAAGTTTTGCCGATAGTTGAGAGGTGTTTTCACTGTAAAAATGGGGGACTGTCTGGACAGGGTAATTTGCAGATAATCCAATGTGAAATATTAGCCAGGTGTAGCTTTCGGTCACCAGAGATACACACATATGAAGCTGAGAACAGGACAATGGCGGTCATATATAAATCACTGTCACCTATAGACTTTACACCGTGGAGAGGAGAGCCTTCTAGTTAGGTCATCTGATAACTCATGTTACCAGCTTCAGGGGCTGGTCTGTGTTAACCTTTTACTGACGCTGTGCCTGGTTGTCTATGCAGTTTTACATGTCAAGTTTAAGTTTAGATCTATTAACCAAAGGTAAATGGATATTATGTATAGGAATTCTATGTGGAATAGAAGGTGGTGAATAATTGGGGTACTTGATATCAACAGACCCATAGATCTTCCACCCAAAGGCTCAAAGATTCAACAAGTAGCTCAAAGAGCAATTTCCTTCTGAGAGAGATTTCTTTATCCTGAGTAAATGCAGAAACAGCAATACCTACACAAGAACTTGAGATGTTCCCAAGCCCTTATCATTCCATGTGCTTGGGGGGAAAATCAGCCTGATGATAGTATTAAAAGACTATACCATACATTCAAAAGTCGGTTTTTTTTCTTGACGTATTAGCTTAGAAATGGTTTCAAATAAAGATTCAAGATTGGAACAAACCCTAATGAAATTGAAGTATATAAAGGTCCTGACAGAGAATTATAATTGACTTTTGAAAATACATCCAATAAGGTAAAGAGTAAAATAAGAGAATTCAAATGAGATAGAAAATTTAGAAATATACCAGGAAATCAGATCAGATGAGACTTACCTGAAGAATAAATAACTCAGCTAAAAAATTTGCTGAAGGGGTGCAACAGCATTTGAGGTTAAGGAAAGGTAAGATCGGCACACCCAGATAAGCCACTGGATAGTGTTTAGTTAAAGAAGCAAACATTGAAAATGATGGGAAAGATGAATCTCAGGGAGCTTCTAAAACATAATCAGGTTGGCTGGCCAGTGTACACTCTATATTAAAAAGAAAGGTGAAAGGAAAGGAGGCTTAATGAGAGAAACAACGGTTTAAAATGATCCATATCTGGAGACAGAAACCCAGGAAGCCCTAGATTTCTAAATATGATGAACTTAAAGATATTCACACAGAGGTACATTGCAATCAACTTGTCAATTCAGACAGAATTAAATAACAGCAAGGAAAATAAGACCACATACAGCCAATTTTCCAGAAAACTGCTAGAACATTCCTCAGCCAATGTCTTGCAGCCAGGACAAAGCAGGATGCCATATCAGGCATGGCAAATGAGGTCTACCAATTCAGCATACTATATGTGTAGCCATATTGTTGAAGTATCATAGGTGAAGCTTTGCTATCATTAGTAGGAGACACAACTCACAGAAGATTTCCTGGTCTTCTGGTTCTTACAGTCTTTCCACTATCCAAGATGTTCCCTGACTCTGGGGTGCAGGTGTTGCTTTGTAGAAGAATCAGCATATTGGCTGCCTGACAAGACCCGAACACTGGCAGTACCAATAGACACATGATTTATATATTTAAAATATATATCACCATAGACATGATAACATGGAAAGTCTCCCACAGATATAGAACTACAGAAAACTAAGGGATGCTTCAGGAGGGAAAATTAGCTTTTCTCGGGCATGAAACTGTATTGGTTATCCAATACCAAGTAACGGTCCCTGAAATTATATACATGCAAAAACACTGAATGGGCTGAGAAGGTTATATTTACATTTGTGCTACATAGAGGCATATATGTAACAATGGTAATTAAAGAGAAAGAGGCCATGAATTCAAGAGAGGGCTAGGGGACCCGTGAGAGGTCTTAGAAGGAGAAAACGAAGGATGGCATCAAATAATTATATTTTAATTTCTAAGACATAAGACTTTGAAATAAAAAATAGTCCACACTAAAAATAAATAAAGAAAGAAAGAAAGAAAGAAAGAAGTAAAGAAATAAAGAAATAAAGAAAGAAAGAAAGAAAGAATGCTCTAGACAACATTGGCCTTTCAAACTACAGGTAAGAAGACTGTCTTAGGCAAACAAATGATAAAGGAATGTATCACCTATTGATCTGCCTTTTGAGACCCCATAACAAATGAACATGAGGCATAAACCTTGCTGAGCACTGCAGCCATGAAGACAGACTATTACACCGAATGTCCTAACACCCTAATGGTGGTGAATAAATCACGTTAGGTCCAGTATAAAATACAAAAAGCATTAAAAGCTATTGTCACTATAAAATACATTAATGGTCATGCAATATGAAGACATAAACTATATAATCAATAAAGATCAACGTGGAGGGAGGTAAAAGGTTATTTGTTGAGGTGTGGTCTCACCTTATAGTCCATGCTGGCTTAGAACTCACCATGTGTCCAAGATTAATTAATTCCAGCCCTCATGTGTCAGCCTCTTGAAATCTGAGATGACTGGTATGAGTTATCACACACAGATAAAACTGATGCTAGTGAATAAATATTTAGTGTAAATATACATGGATTAAATACTATATGGAAAAAAAAGAATAACCGAGCTGGGTATGGCATTGCATGCCTGTGGTCCACACACTTGGGATGTGGAGGCAGCAGGGTGGAGAGTTCAAAGTCTTATTTTGAGATAAAGAAACGATTTTCTTCTTTAAGGCTGGATTATCTCTCTCCCCTCACTCTTTCTATGTGTATGCAATTTACAACTTGTTTATCAATAGACACCGAGGCTACTCTCGTGCCATCACTATTGTTAACATTGAGATCGAGAGGCAGTTCAGATATCCCTCTGAGTTAGCAATTCCATTTTCTCTGCTTCTAAAATCATACAGTGCTTCTATTTTTAATTTTTAGGTCAACTCTACTGTCTTTATGCCTGTATTCATTTACATCCACCACCCCCCAGTGGTGTACACGGGTTCTATGTTCCCCACATCATTCAACAAGTATTTGATTAGTACATACTCGATACACCCTTTTTATAAGGTGACCAACACAATTTTCTATTCCTACCATCTTTTTACTAAGACGCAAAGGTGCTCTGGGAAAGAAGGCAAAATTACACTGCTAGGTGTATTATTTTGAGTAAGATTTTATAGGACTTAGTAATATAAATTTTATTTTAAAAAGTACATTGTAATTGGGTCTTCTGAAATAGTTCAGTGGCAGAGCACTTGACGAGCATGTGTGTGACACTGAACTTGGTCACCAGTACAACCAAATAAATTAAAATTAGAAAATACACTGTAATCAAAATGCATTGAGGTCTGCTAAAAAGGAATGTGTATATTTATGTAATGTTTTCTATTTCAGCGTTCTGTAATGCAGTAATGCATGTTTATGTGTGCATGTATGCTGGTGCACTGTGCATGCATGTGTGCGTGTATGTGTATGTGTGTGTTTAGGCTAGAGGTTGAATAGATGTCTTCCTGTTCACTCCATCTTATTTTTAAAATTATTGCTATGACTTTTCTAACAATGAGTACATGTGTATATGCACATGAGTAGAAAGGGCCCAGGAATGGACAGGAGAGGATGTTGGGTCTCCTTGAGGCAAAGTTACAATGGTTTTACATCAATTCTTGTGGCTTCTAGGAACCAAACTCCTGTCCTCTTAGCCTCTGAGCATCTGTCCAGAACTCAGCCTTTTTCTTTTGTTTCATTTTGTTTTGTTTTGGGGATAGATCACTGGCTAAACCTGGGGTTTACCAGGTATCTAGAAAAGCTGGCCCGTGAGCTCCAGGGACCTCTTCCTCTGCTGCAACGTTGGCCCTGTGGATACAGGCTGGTGCTGGGGTCTAATCTTGTGTTCTCATGCTTGCGTGGCAAACACTTTACTGCCTGAACCATCTCCCAGCCACATTTTGGTATTTTATAAGCTCAACAAACAAAGCACGCAGCACATGTTCCTAAGCAGTTCTTTATTGTCAAAACATGATTGCCAATTTGTTCCTCTGTTGTCATAGTCCCACCAAGTAAAAACAGTTTGAAAAATTTAAAAACTGAAATCACCATGTCTCTGTGACAAGGGGGCAATTTTCACTTGTTTCTGATAGGCAGCTTGATGAGAATTATATTTAAAATTCAAATGCACATTTTCTTATAAGACCAACCTGAAATTCATGATTATCCCCAGAAAGGACACATAAGGTTTGGAACCATTCATTCTGAGGAGAATAATATTGTTCATTTCAAATGAAGCAGCAATCCTATAAACCTATTATTGTCCCTTAGATGTGAAGTCATGTCTGTGGGGAATTGTCTTGATTATTGATTGACATAGGAGGTCCCAGCTCACTGTGGATGGCACTATTTTATGGTAGGGAGGGTTCTTAGGATATAGAAGAGTGTAGCAGTCAGTCTGGAAGCCTGAAGGCAGCATGATGTATTTTTCTCTGCTTCTAATGAGATGTGACTAGCTACTTAGGTTCCTACTATAGTTTCCCCCAAAAGTTGGGCTGTAACCTAGATTGTAACCCTAAATATCAGTTTTTCCTTAGACCATTTTGGCCCTGTAATTTATCCCAGTACAGAAGGAATGCAGAAGAAAGACTGGGACCCAGGTGCATCTGGAAGTCTCCTTCAGACTTGCACAGGAAATCATTAGGGGGTCTTTAAGTCCAGTTATTCTGTAGATATAAAATGTGTTTTCTCCTTCCTGGTCCGAGGGACGATCTCAGCTTGACTCAGTGAGGTCAGCAAAGGGTTAAGCTCTCTTCTGTGCAGCACTTAAACCCAAGGATCCCTGCTAAGTCTTTCTCTCTCTCTCTCTCTCTCTCTCTCTCTCTCTCTCTCTCTCTCTCTCTCTCTCTCTCTCAACGGTTTGTCTTTTCCTTCACTGCAAATGGGTTGGAATTGCACAATAAGAATTCACTGTGATCTCCCCCCCCCACCCAGATTTACTTATGTGCAATTTGGGAGTATTCTCTTATGACATTTATACTTCTGTGTCTTTCCCCTGAAACTCACTCACAAAGACAAAATGGAGGTCTTTTGTCTGCTTCTTGGTTTCACTTGTCATAATGGGTATATGGTGAAGACTTATGATCAACCCACAGGTCAGGTCGATGCTCTAACTAGACTCCTGTTTGCTCAGGCAGCCTCGGGCTGAGGCTTGATGATTCATGCACTGACAAGAGGCATCAGTGGGAAAAATACAAAAGGAGTCACGGCAAGGTGGGTGTACTGAGATTGTGCCAACAGGAAGGACAGAGAGGTCAGATGACATACGGTAATTAGCCCAAGCATGAGTAACGTAGGCATTTAGCAGGTGCCACTTGCTTGACTTTATTTTTTTTATTTGCTGTAACAAGATGAGAATATTGTGTTGCTAATATACTCCCTGTGCAAAATGGGATGGATCTCAGTGTCCTTTGGGGCTTTCCTCTTAGGCCTGAGTTAATTAGGAAGGACTAGAGTGACCCTCTGACATAGCACATGATGCCCTGTTTACATCATGAGGACTTCTTTGTCCCCTGCCACTTTGATGGGCAGGAGAAAACTAAGAGATTTTGAGAG
Source organism: Phyllotis vaccarum (assembly GCA_033318265.1). Taxonomy (NCBI): domain Eukaryota; kingdom Metazoa; phylum Chordata; class Mammalia; order Rodentia; family Cricetidae; genus Phyllotis; species Phyllotis vaccarum. Next base: position 80,033,834 of record JARWLC010000011.1, read on the forward strand.
GCATCTTCTTATTCTGCTTCTTCTGACAGGTCTCCATACTCTGAGACTTGTTGAAGAGATGTTGGGGTATTAATGAAATTTCAAATCTAGAAGGGCTGGATGTACAAGAGCAGGGACCTAAGTTCAATCTGTAACACCCCACCAGGAGCTGCAGCATCTATAGTTACAGCACAGGAAGGTAGAGACTAAAGGACCCCAGACATTTGTTAGGCAGAAAGGCTAGCCTAGTTAAATGCAAAATAATCGAGGTCAGTGGGATACCTTGTCTCAAAAACGTGGAGAGTGATAGAGGAAGAGCAAAGAATGTTGGCCTCTGGGCTCTACAAATGTACACATAACTATGTGCATCCACACATATGTGAACATGTACATTGTGCCCACATACAAATACACAAATTAATAAAACAAAATAGAACACAAACACTAACAATTGTGGAAAAGATTTAGAAGTATTCGTTTCTTTCCAAACGGAAGCACAGTAATCTAATAAGAGGCATCCTTCTCTTAGCTACTTGTCTGAGTTGGCCAATGCCTTCTAAATGAGGCATGAGAACACTTAGCAATTCACTGCTTATAAAACCCATATACTCAGGTTTTTCTTAGCATGCTAAAAGTCACACTGTACAATAACAGTTTCAAGAGGACTTCATCACTCAGTCATAAGTTCATCTAGTTTGGATTTGGCTTACATATTTCTCTGAGCTGTGACGGTTCTGTCCTGGTAAGTGCCTGGGTCTTTATGCACATGCGCCTGAGGCCTGGCCTTATGGAAATAAGGGTTAATTTATAGGTGATAATTTACAATGGATGTCGCGTTCTCCCCGTACGGGCCACCACTTGTCGCGCTCACCCTCGCCCGCAAGGACAACGCGACACTAGGCTCTTCTTTCAGTGGTTTATTCAGGACCTTGAAACTTCTGCTGCTTCTCTCACTGCCTCTCCTACTGGGGAAAACCCGCTCCCAGCTATATACCCTCTGGACTGCTAGTCACGGGGCGCCACGTGGGCCATGCCAATAGATCCAGGTGCACAGAAGCAAGCCACACCTGGAAGCAAGCCACGAGCTTAGCCTTAGCCAAATGAGGAGTTGTTTATCTCGGAGAGCTCTCAGGTGGAAGGTGAAAGGCGGAAGCCAGCACCATCTTTAAGGTGCAGCCACGCGGCTCTCTACAAATGGAGACAGAGGCATAAATCTGTAGGCATAAAGCTTATACCAGTTTACAGTGGTTAATTTCGGTGAGATAATTTTTTTCTAACTAAAGATACAATGATGATTATTTTATGACGAGCATGCATTATTACTTCATATGTGAATCAAAAATCTTGCCTAAATAGAATTAATTTTAACCTTAGGCTAGTTCTTATGAATTTGGTTGTATTCAACCCATAAAAAAACTTTAAAAACCAAACACTTTGAAAATAACCAAGTAATTTTGCCTTTTTAAGTTAATTTTTCTTGATGAGTGAGTATATTGTTTTATGTTCTAAAATAATGACTTTACTTTTAGGGATACCAAGTTATTCACTATCAGACCGAATGTGGATACACTGATATATCCTGGGTTGAAACACGAACATATTGAATAAATACCAGTTAAAACATTAATCTTTTTTTATAGTTCCATGCTTTAATAAGGAGAAGACATAATCTTTGTACAAAATTATGACAGAAATTATAAGACAACAGTATAAAGTATCTTATAGCCCCATTACCAAGGGGTGACCACATACTATTATTCTTAAATAAAAACATGATCCTGTTGGTTTCTAGTCTTTTAATTAATACTGGAGAAAATATCTGTATATTAATGCATATTCTCTGCTTATATGCTTAAATGGTTGTGTTGTATTCTACTTTTGGGAAGCTTGAGACTTTGTGATGTCTGCTAGTGGCAGAAGCTGTAGTGAGGTGAACAATTCTACCTTTCTTGGTTGTTACCTATTATGGTTGTATGTTGTGCTATTATAAGTGAATACCACAGACTGGATACGTTACAAACAATATATATTCATTTTGCTCTTGGATCTGGAGGCTAGGCGCCCACAGTAGAGCAGACCTGTTGGTGGGGACTTTCTTGCTTTATCAAAACATTATAAAAGGTCAAGAGCGCATCACAAAGCCCATCTGAGTGTAGGACTAGATTTATCCTGTTCAGAAGATAGCTAATCTAGCCCTGCGACAATGGCATTAATCCACTCCTAGGGACTGAACTCTTGTGATATAATCATCTTAATACAGTTGTGACAAGAGCCTGATGTCAACATGGATTTGGGGGGGGGAGCCTTTAAACCATACCCCAAGGGGTAATGTCAGTTTGAAAACTGTTCATTGACCTTCATCTGTCATGGCTTCCTTCACCTACCAAATGGCTTGTAAAAAGAATTTATGGTTAAGGGGGCTGCTAGAAGATTTATGTCTGAGTGTAACAGGCATAACTACCTTTGTCAGGGCAGCTGTGATTATCCACAGGAGAACCTCAGAAAGGTTTGGCTTGTTGCCATTTTCTAACAGAAAGAGGACTGTGATGGGACACAAAACCTTCACTCAGAAGTCTAGCAACTCTGTCTTGCATCCCTTTCCAGTGAGTTTAACAGTACTCCAGCTGTATGGGCTCTCGGAGTGCGGAAGTATGTGGATGTTGTAAGGGTAACTGATATGGGTGATACCATATTTCAGGAAGTTCTCCTCCACGTTTAGTGGGACTCTGATGATGTAGATACTTTGAAGTCACTGGTGCTCCTGTAAATAATCCCTTCCTTACCCATGCTCCTGTAAAGAAGTCTAATAAACTCACTGGTTCACCAAACAGACCAATGGTTCATTATTTCTTTGCTCTGTTAGAGACCTATCTGTGGGGAGTAGACATTTGCTCATGCCTACCCGAGAAAAGTTGATGCAACAATTCAGGTTGAATGCGGGGGGGGGGGGTGTTGCTTTCTGGTTTAGAGACATCATTCTGTCCTGTGTTCACTTGGGATGAAGGAGAAACATCTCAATGCTCATTAAGCTTTACTCTGGGGATGGTGAGATGATGTGATGGGGAAGGTGATTGCCACACAAGCATGAAAACCTGTGTTTGGATCTCCAGTACATACACACAAGCTGATCACAGTAGAGCACCCGTGTTCCTAGCACAGAAGGTGGAGAGAAAGAGAAATAAGATCTCAGGTACTCTTGAGCTGCACAGTCCACCCAAAATGGCGACTTTCGGGCCCAGTTGGAGACATTGTCTCAGAAAATAAGGTGGAGAGTAATCGATGAGGACATCTGGATTTGGTTTCTGGCCTTCATAGGAGCACATACATGCTGGTGAAGGCACACATCCATGTACACACATTGTATGGGGGGATAGATATGAATTCCATCTGTGAGGACCCAAATTTTATGACCTAATCCCCTTCTAAAGGTCCCAGTTCACTGTAGCACCAGGTATTAGGATTCAACACAGGAATGTGCAAGGGACAGACTGTCCATGGCTTCCTAAGTGTCAAGAAAGTCGACCAAATGTTAATATTTTGTAACAGATTTTCAAATTAAGTTATATCGTTTTCATGTAATAAAAATGAGTTTGGGGTTTGTGGGTTTTTATTGTTGATAGAGAATCTGTTCATATATCCCAGGCTAGCTTCAGAGTCTGTATTTCAGCCTTTTGAGTGCAAAATAATGAGCAAGTACCACCAAGCCCTCACCACCATTTGAGGTTTTTGTGGGTCTTCTTTAATTTAACTTTGCATTAATTTATTTTTGATGAAAGAGTCGGTCCTCAGTAAATGCAGGGATGGGGAAGCGCTGGGTGTTTTCCAGATATGGTCCCCAAATCACACCCAGTATGGCGAGTGTCTAGAAATGTCTGGTCCAGACATAGCGCGAGCCAGTAACTGGGTGGTCTAATGTTTTTAAGGACACAGCAACTAAAATTTGGAGCTCAGTGGTTAAGAATTTGCATCAACAGGTGATGTGCTCTCCATGGTACTGAACGGTCCTCCTCACTAGTTGATCGCCCTCCCTCACTTTTTAACACTCTTTAAACTGATCTCATAAATTCTGAGCCTAGAAGTGGGGAAAAAAGGAGAAAAGAGAAGAGAATTTTATACTAAAGGCCTCATGTGGAGAGACAAGAAGAGATGTCCTGCTAATTTGTTTCCTAAGCAACTACAGACAACCCTGCTGAAAATACCAAAGAAACAACAAATTTATATTCCCTGCCATGCACACAGCATCCATGTTGTCATTAATAAATACAGACTTTTTGAAAGGTTGACAAAAAGTTAACCATGCAGATTTCATGAGTTATGTGCCCTGTCAACTCAACTACACAAGCATTTTCGTGTTCCTTTTGCCTTCATTCAAAATAGGTGAAAATTGAGCTTAAACTCTCCCAAATTATATGAAATTATGGCTCTTTTATTAGTTAATTTTTCCTTTGGCAAATTCTTACATACATTTAATACATTCTGGTTGCACTCAGCTCTCTTCTTTTGTCTGCCTCTCACCTCTATGAGCCCTCATCTCTTCCGGTCTCCTTGCTAAATCCATGTTCTTTTGTTTTGTCTTCCACTGAGTTTACTCTAAAATGTCTGAGGAACCATGGGTTAGAAACTATTGTTTGGAGCCTGGTGGGCTCATTGGCTGTCTCATATCTGAAGGAATTACTTCCCCACCCCCCAGGAGCTATCAGTAGTTAATAGTTCACAAGGAAAGGGTACGGCATCATGAATCCCTCCCCTGTCCTGACTGATAGTTAGCATGTCCATTCCTGTGCAGACCCAGTGCAGGTAACCATGATTTCATCAGATATTTCATGGACAGAAGATGGTGTCTTGCAGCTCTTCCCCCTGTCTTCTGGTTGGTAATTTCTTTCTGGTCTCTCTTCTATAATGTTCTCTGAGCTTTAGAGTGTTATAACTGTCCTGGTCAGCACTCAAACATTGCTTATTCTCAGCACCTGCCTCTGCACCCAAGGCTAATTTTTAAGTACAAAAAGAAGCTTCGCTGAGTAACGCTGAGAGGAACACTTGCTGTTGAGTATACATACAGAAGGAAATTTGGTGCTATACAATTTAGCTAGTCAATAGTGTAAGATTCCCTTAGAGCCCATGACCTTCCCATAGGCATGTCTGTTTTTGTTGGTTTGTTGGCTTATTTCCTTCTCAATCAAAGTTTTACCATGTATACCATTTTGGTCTTGAACTTACAGAAATTATCCTGACTCTGTCTCCTGGTTGTTGAGATTAAAGGCATTCATCACCAAACCTGCCCTCAGATGTGGGCTTTTGAATGGGTTTATAAAAACCAGTCATGAATTCCCTCATATGAAGCAGTTGTTGACATCCATGACAACGGTGTCACTCTTGTGACAGAGGGCACGTCTTGCATGGCCACTTGCACTGCAGTCTTTAGGGTTCACATCTGGAAGAAGCTGCTGATGTTTTCTCCCCAGTATCCTCCACAACATCTTCTGGCACTATGAAATCTCTCCAGCCGGAAGAAAACTTCAACTTAGGTCTAGATTGGTTTTTCTATAGCTTACAAGCAACTCATATGCGTCTTTAGCAATAGGGTCTTATCTTGTTCTGGTGAGCAATCAAAAGGAATGGAAAGAGCCTGTGGTTTTCTGAGGGCACGCAGGATTTCCCGAACTAAAAACCCCCGTAAAGAGATATTCAGTATCAGATGCTTGGGTTTCTGTTTTAAAACTCACAAATGAATAATTTCTAAAAACTTTTTAGGGTGATTTGGAAGATAAATAAAATATTCTTGTCCTACTGACAAGCAAGTTTATAACTCTGTCTTTTCTTGCCCAGTGTTTGTGACAATGTGAAGTATTTCACATTGGATGATAAGAAAGTAAGCTGAGTGTATACCCTCCAACTACAAGTGAGTCAGAGGGAAATGGCCATGGCCTCTTGAGAGGTTCCTTGAGAGAATATAGGTTAGAACCAGAGTCCCCTGACACATTATCTTGAACTTATCTAATAGTATGTGTGATTCTTACAACCTGAAATGATCAATGTTATGGACACATTGTAATTTACTTAATAGTTAATTAATTAAATACTTTACTTAATTTGTGTATTGTGTTTATTCAGCTACAACCAGGTTATGCTCAATCACTCTTCAGCCAAATCTTTGCCCCTTCCCCTACACAGTTCGTCTAAATGTCAGCATGTAGTAGAGAGCAGATGCTATCACCTTGACATAGAGGCATGACCTATTGGCCAGTGTAGATCTGGGGTTCATCTATAACCTTGACACAATAGAATTGAGGGCATGGTTTAAAGGCAGCTTAAGATTGGGGTGTACCTACTCAGAAAGTCCCCCTTTTTTCCTTTTCTCTCTCATGCTCTTTGGATGGAGAATTTGATCCACTGAGCTTCAGATGCAAGGACCAGTTCAGCTTTCCAGGAACAGTTCAGCTATTTAATCTCTTGTATCAGTGAATCTCCCACAGAACCCCTAAATAAATAATATCCTTTTTTATCTGTTACCAGTGATTTGCATCAATATTTGGCACACAACGTGGCCAACCAGCCTGATCCAGCCTTTTTAAAAGAGACTACTGAACTCTTACTCTGCCTGGAGGGAGGGAGGGAGGGAGGGAGGGAGGGAGGGAGGGAAAGAAGAAACTGCACCCTCCCTCCCGTGGGCTCCCAGCAGTTCTGGGGCAGTAGAATATACACAAACCCAGGGAGTGCTGGGAACACCAGCCCTTGGCTCCTGCCTATACCATCCCTGGCCACGGAGATGCCAGGGCGAGCTACACACCACCCACCACACCCACCTGCAACCTGCAACCCTGGACGCCACCACTGCCATAGGCAGACCCGAATATGGCATAGGCACTGGCTTGGAAGCTTCGACCTTGAAACCCTTTACCACATCTCTTGGACACTCTCTTGATTAAAGTTTTAGTTGTTCGAAAAGATTGCTGACATTTTGCCAGTTTGGTAAATTTCCAAAAATATAAAATAAAATAAAGTTAAATGGATCTTTGTCTTTTTAATGGAGAATAGTACCTATAAAATATGAAGAAAATTTTCTTTTCTTTTATAAATGAAATGCTTTGTAGGTCATCTGTGGATGGATCTTAATGCTTAAGTGGATTTCCAGATCATGGTGGAGACAGCACATCTTGCCCTTTTGTGAGAAGCACCGCCTTTATATCAGTAGGACAGACAGTATGCTGAAGAATTTTGTAAGTTACCTCTAGGTAAAGACAGATTTAAAAGAAAAATTCAATAAGGGTAGTAGACAGCTGTTGGCACTAAGCTATAACATGCCTGGGTATTTCCAATCCAGCTATGTAACCAATACGCACTAGGAACCTACCAGTCCCTACCTCAGTACTTGGACTACAAAGACACACTACCATGTCTGGCATTTCTTTTGAAGGTGGATTCTGGGTATAAAAGTCAGGTTCTTTAAAAATCACACTGTCAAAACATACAAACAAAAAAATCACCGTCTAACAAACTGCAACTTGGTATCAGTTTTTAAAACTTACAACTGGAAACCATGAGATCTAAATTTTAAATTTTATAAAAATTGTTAATAAAATTCATGTAACAGAGGAAAACTCAAAAATTGGGAGCCCTGAAAGAAAAGAATGTTCATACTGAGTGGGAACATCACAAGAAAAGAGAATGATTCCAGTACATACACTACCCCACTTCCCACAAAACAAGAATACCACAAAGAGATGGGAAGAAAAACAATCCCCCTTTCCCTATTCTATCTTATGAACATCTTAAACAGCAGACAGATGAGAATCATCTGATTAGCGGACAGTGGAAATATGATAGAGAAATTGCTAGAGTTATTTCTCTGAGCGGACGAAATGTTTAGTTCAGGAAAGTCACTAATTATGACATACAACAACCATAGTGACTGTCCTGACAGCGGCATCCGATGAAGGAGGAAATATGATTAGAGCTATTGCTCACTTCATTTGTTAGTCAGCCTGAAATCACATTGAACTAGTTTATCTGGTAATCCTAAACCAAATCTAGCAGCTATTCAATGACATGAATTTATTCAAGGATGAAACCAACTTTTAAACCCAACAAGGAAGGGGACAGAGGATGATAATGAGGTGCCAGAATGGCTATGACTCGGAGAAACAGCTTGCTTTCCCCTGAAACCCAGGGCATGCGTTTCCACAGGGGCTAGGAAGTTCTGAGATGAAAAAAATTGGGGCTGTAAAGATCCGTATACAGTAGCCAAAAGGTCATGAAGTGTAGGGATAAAATCATTACTTCAAGGCACAAAATTCAAACTCCTAAGAATATTCTCAATGACAAAATATAGCAAGGATCTGAATAAAAACCCAAGACTAGAAAATTAAGAATATTTTCATTCTAGGTGCAGATATGTGGAAATGATATAATTAAAAAAGTATAAACATTACAATGGAGAGATAGAGTTAGCAATTTTCATGGATATTAACATATAAGGAAAAAACTAAGATAACTAATTAAAAGCCAGTATTTAATGCAGGAAAACATGGATAGTTTTGCCATAAATCAGCAGGACTCAATTTTAAATAGTAATAGGATTTGAGATCTCATTAAATGTGGAAAAACAATGATAAAATACCTGGGAATATGCCCAGCAAATACGGTATAAGTGGGTAACTGCGTTTAGAAAAAAATGGAGCAGAGAACAAGAAACTCCTTATCAAACAGAACATACAACACTGTGAAAAGGACAATTATTTTTAATAAGTTCAGATTTACTTAAATTAGTTTATAACCAGACTGCAGTCTAAGTCAAAATTCATACCCTTCGTAAACCTGAAGGAGTTGACTCCACTTTTTTTGGGGGGGGGGGAAGTAGGTACAGAAACAGAATAACGACATATTTTGTCAAGTGAAGACATTGTAACTCTTTATCCTCATCAGGGCTGAAAAGCCCTAGGAACTGAAAAATGGAGCATCAGTAAGGGATGAGCAGTCTGGACAAGGAAATAGAGTCGCGTTCCACAGAAACCCATGTGTATATGAAAATCTGTCTTAGAATACATTTAGCATTTCAAATCAAGGAGATGAATCATGGCCAGTAAAGTGCAAGGTGGTGTCTAACAGATAAATGGTTCTTTGAAAGGTTAAAGATTAAAGCAGGCAAATCAAGAATGCCAAAGCTCCAGGGAGTTGGCCTTTGGCCTCCAGCATTTGGAGAAGCACATTTTGAGAACAGTGCAACCAGCTACAATCAACACAGACCCACCCATGCCCATTCTTACATCACAGGGAATAATGACCCACACAGTTTTGGGCGCTGCCTGTCTTCAGCAATGACATGTCTCGAGCTGCTATGCTGGGAACCAGTTCCTGACCTTTCACATACCTTGAAGTCTGTTGGCATCCCTGCCCAATCCTTCTCCTACTGGAATATCTGCCTCCTTCACATTTTTGCTCAGACATTGTCTTCTGGAACACTGCTCTAGCATTTCTCAGAAAAGATACGGTCCCACATTCAGTGTATATATTACCAACTATGGAAGACATTATGTCCTGGTTTGTTTAACCGTTCTATGTGCATTTTTCCCCAGAAGATCAGAAACTCCTGAGGACCAAGGTCATTGCTGAAATGGGAACAGAATGGATACTTAATCGTTATAAATTTTATGGTTTCTACCATCAACTTGACTGGATCTCAAATCACCAAGGACAGAGACCTCTCTGTGACTGTGAGAGGCTTTCCACCTGACCCAGGAAGACCTGCTTACCCTATTACACGGGCTAGGGTGTGGTGTGAATAAAATAGGAAAAGGAAGCTGAAGAGAATTCTCATCTCTGTGGGGATTTAATAAAGTTTCAGAAGTTTCGGAGATATCAGAGGGAATCTACCCACAGTCTATGTGGGGGGTTAGTAAAAGCTCCAGAAGTCCCAGAGCTCTAACCACAGTCAGTCTAGGAAAATCAGAGTGCGGTGATTCAAACCTTTAATCCCAGCATAGGGAGTATCCTGGGAGTGGTGACCTATGCCCTTAATCCCAACTGAGTCAAGGTCACTTCAGATTATAGAAGGAATTCCAGGCTCCCAAGCAGGCAGTGGCGGAGCCATGCTTTAATTTATGAAAGGGTACTTAAAACAGGATTGAAACACAGAGGGAAGCATTTCAAGGGAATCCCCAAACTTCTGAAACTTTATTAAATCCCCACATATCTCTCTCTGTTTCTCTTCTGTGGATGCAATGGAAGAGCCGCCTCAAGCTCCTGCCACACATCTGCTGCAATATGATGAGAACTGTGAGCAACACAAAGTCTTCCATTCTTAAGCTGCTTATGGTATTTTGTACATCAACCAGAAGACTAATGCATAAAATAATGAGAGATACTTGTTTTTAAATACTTCTTTTTGGATGTCATAGTTAATTACAAATTAATTCTGTTATCTTTAATGATTCATTCTACTAAAATACAATTATATAGCTTTCTTTCTGCGTATAGTCTGTGTGTGTAGGTGTGTGTGAGTGTGGGTGTGTGTGTGTAGGCCACCAGACCCACCCAGCATTTACAAGGATTCTGGGGATCCAAACTCCCTTCCCTGCTTGTATGGCAAGTGTCCCACTTGCTGAGCCAGTTCCTATGCTCAGATTATGCAATTTTTAACTATTAAAGAAAAAGCAAAGTGTTGTCAGAATTGCCATCAAAAATATCTCCCCTCACAATGAAAATGTCTCATTAGAAAAAAAGAAATTGTCAAATACTTCTGGTGTTATGGTTTAAAAATATCAGACATAAATTAGGATGCTAACCATCTGCATAAGCAATGATGACTTTATTGGAAATATTTTCCTTCTGATAGGTGTATTTATTCACGGTGTGTGTTTGAAAATGTTCAGCTGTTGCATCAAGTACGGGAAAGAGGCTGAGCATTAGGAATGTCATCCTGTAAATCAGAGATGCTTCTCCTTCAGGCTGCCTGTATTCATTGCCTGTCATGTTTTAAGAGGCTAATGAATTCTCTTTTGATGACCAGGATTTTCATGTGCCCTTTGATGCGTGAGACAGCAAAAGACAGGATGGAGTCACAGGAAGTTATCTATCTCCCTTACTTCATCTATTGTCATGAGAATCCAGGGCATTGACTCTGAGTCATACAACTTGGTTAGGAAAGCAATTAAGGTATCGACAGGAGGAGCAATGGATGGAAGTAAGCATGTGCTTACCCCACTTCTCACCCTTCTCAGGGAGACCAAGACGATGGATATGGGAAGCAAAGCAACAGCTCTGACCTCAGTTGGTCCTCAACCATCACTCCCCAAAATGCAACAAGACCCTCAAACACCTTTTATGTTTCCCAAATTGGGCTCTAGGTCTTGTGGGATAAAAGCATAAGTAACAGGTAGAGTGAGAGTTAAATTACTTGTTACAGAAATTACAGAAAAGTAAGTGGCATACCTCCCACCCAAAAGATGCCAATCCTCAGGCTAGAATAGCACATCTTGCTAAAATACAATCGTATTATTTTAAATATTAAAAGAAGGGGTTGCATTCAAATTTATGTTGTTTTTAAATTCCTATCTTGGTGAAAGCAGTTTCCAGCTCTCCTTTATTCAGATTCAAGCACCACAGTGGTTTGATTTCTTGGAGATTCTCTTTTTATGGGAACAAACTACAATTCAATGTGGAGAACATTTCTGATAACAAACTGTTTCAAGTTTTTACCCCCGTACCGCTTTCATCTTAACATTTGGCAATATGCATTTAAAAGGCAGCTACTATAGTGTCGTTTTACAGGCTTAGTAAATGTTTAAAACAAAAACTTTAGGAACCTCAGAGAGGTGTTTGCCTGGACACTTCATTTTATATAAGAGGAATGTGCGGCTGATGCCTTTGCCTAGCAGGAAGCAAGTCAAGAGTTCAGTTCTCTCCTCTGCCAGTCTGGGGTACATCCACCAGGCTATCATTTCTTCTTCCTGCAATTTCTGGAAGATGAATTTCTCTTAAACATATAATGCTCTTTACTTTGCACCTTTCTCTTACAAGTTAAACAAATGGTTTTTGTTTATATATTAAAAGAGCCATAGGTGTTTAGAAACTAGGGTAAAATATGTAGAATGAATGCAAAAGGATTGTCCCCTGGTGATTACCCCATATAAGGCTCTCTGCTTTTGTTATAGGTGGGACTCATGTCTTCAGTCTGAATCTTTCCTTACAACAGCCAATGCTTGGGGCACCTGTGACTAATCACTCGGTGTTTACCCTCTTTTAAATACTTGATCTAATCCTCTCAGCCTTTTATTTATTAAGCCAAGCCTCTTCTTCACTGTCTTGCTATTTATATGACCAGGAAATACTAAAAACAATCCTGGAATCCACAATTAATGAGACAGGCTTTCAAACTTGAGCCCTGCTCCTAAACTGTCCCTTTGTAACTCCAGCCTTAGCCAACTCCACTCATCATTGTAAGCCCCAATTTCCTCTCTGAAAGATGAGAAGGCTATTATCTGGAGTAGTGGAAGCTGTTTCTCTGCCTGAACCTTACCCCACACGGCTCCAGTCAAAACTATCAAATAAGTGTTATTTGGTAATATTAAAATTAATCATGTAGTAGGCATTCAATTGTACATTATTGTTTAAAATTTCTCCTTTACATTTCATTCACTTTAATGCCACCTTTATACAGTTTTTTGATTATTCTATTAATACAGTATGGCACATTGTTTAAATTTCCCATTTATTGTTGCTATTTTATTAATTATAACAAATTATAAAGGCATCTTAATACTAATTCACATTGTTTTCTATATTTATAAAGCAGGAAGATTCACGTCTTTTCTTTTACGATATCATCTGATAAAGATGAAAAGGCAGTTATCTTTAAGAATGCTGTAGCAGAGAAGTCGATCACGCTCGAGTTCACAGACACCCATGCAATAATAATGTAAACGGAAAAAGAAGACACAAAATGGGATGGGAGGGAAAGGGGAGGGGACTTTAAGGATTGGGACTTGGGGTGAGGGAGATCAAAATATACTGATGGAAATTCTCAAAGGGTTAATTTTAAAACAATAAAAAGAGAAAATGAAATGCAAAATATGATCTTAAATTGCCATTTTAGAAGCATCTCAATTCTCCTCCTTGGGAAAATGTTTTGATGCCCCCCTACACACACACACACACACACACACACACACACACACACACACACACACACACACACACATGCACGCATTCATCAGAAAGCTTCAGACTTGTTTTATCTCATTGCTCCTTCATAATTAGATAATGATAATGATAATAATAATAATAATAGGCAGATTGTATTTTTTTCTTACACACTGGATATTATTCTAAGTATTTCACACTGTTAGGGTTTGGACAGGCAATGTCCTCCAACAGGATTTTGGGCTGAAGGCTCAGTGTCTGCTGGTGTCTCTATTGAGATGTTATCATGAAGGTTATGAGCTGATGAACTGGTTAATCCTCTGATGGTTGTAATCATTGGTGAGTTCACAGTCCTGAAAGCTGCATCTTGGGAGGGAATATCTCAGCCCTCTCCTTCCTGTTCCTCCGGCTTCCTACTTTTCCTTCCAGTCACAGCTGCTGTTGAGATGAAGCCTCACCACGGGCCCAAAACAATGGAGCCAGTCAACCTCAGATTGTGCCTCTTACATCCCTCCATTAAGTTATTCTAAATTGTTCTGTTACAGACACAGAAACTAATACCCGTTTGCTTTCACCGAGTCTGTGAAGCCACAATGAAGGCTGAAACACAGAAAGTCAGTGGCTCTGTTAAGAGCAAACGGGCAGAAGGGGTCTAGATGAATTAAGAATGGCATAGCATTGATTATCAGAGAAGCCGGGAGTGTAGCACACGGGTATTGGTGCAATCCACATGAGCCTATTAAATGACTAATAAGAATTTATTAAGATATGATTCAAGGAGATACACTCATGAGAAACAGAACCAAATGAACAGTGAAAGTCATTCCTGTTCTGCCTGGGAACACATGCACCTTGCCGTCCAGTGTCTAATCACACCAAAGAAGAGAACTATGACCACTGTCTCTGTATCTTACATGGGGTCACATATGCAGGCAGGCGAGGAAGCATCTTCTCTTTTGGGCCGATTAGTCCAAGGTCATGGGTGGAACAAATACCACTACACAGGAGCATTTGTTATATTCTGTCTTTATGGAGTATGTGGGCATTCGTTAGATTATTGTCTTTATTTTTATGTATCATTTGTGTTTTCCATGAAATGTTTGAAAGGCAAAGTGCTGCCCACCAGACATTTGTAGGCATGGATGGAGAGTCCTGAAGAGTATGAATTGCAGAGTTCACCTTCTGTGTAATGGAATCACTTGGTTTTGGTGAATGGGTGCCTAAAGGGCATACCCATCAACCTTGATCAATTTCACCTCCTATTGAATCACTTCTGTCTGAAAAAAAAATATGAAAATAACAACTAATTTTCCCTGCTCTTTCTTATGGGAATGGTGTCTATTTAAATGTTGTGCCTTTAAAAGGACATTAAATAAATGTAATTTTCTTATTGTCATTATTAAGTTTCAAGCCCAGGCCAAACAGCTGAGGTGCCTATTTAACATATCAAGTCAGACCTGGCCACAAGACTCTCCCAGTATCCCTCAGTCCCTACCTGTAAGAGTATGACTGGGATACCAGACCCTCTACCCTGAACTCTCCAGCCAGGGGCTAGGCTGCACTCCCCCCAGAGGCTTTTATCTATATAATCCAGACATTTTGGTTATCTTTCCCTTTCGAAACTTTAGCCTACTGGCTGCTACGCTGATTGCCATCTCCTCTCTCCCTTATTCTCTGTCTCCCATATGGCCCAGCTCAGTCTGGCCATGTCCACTGTGGACTCTTGCAGATGTCCCTGCCTCTGACTATGCTCTCCCATATATCTATCATAAACTCTCTCCTCCATCACATCTAGGAATAGTCATGTCCTCTCCTTTTCATTTCCTTTTTTCATTCAGTTATCAGTTTAATAATCCAAAGAAAAATTTCCAGTCAGACCTTTAGGTCACTGTCACTTCTGTGACTTAAGTGGTTTGAAGTTATTGTGAACTATTACAAAATTGGTGTGTGTGTGTGTGTGTGTGTGTGTGTGTGTATGCACACACATGCTTTAGAGGTACATATGCATATGCACATGCATGTACCATCATGCTTACACATGTAGGTGCATGAGAAATCCAGAGGCTGGCATTGGGATATTGTCAATCTCTCCACCTAATTTTTGAGACAGGGTGTCATTAAACCTGAAGCTCTCCATTTCAGCAAGACTAGCTGGTCAGTGAGCCCCTGAGATCTGCCTGTTTCCTCTTCCTGTGCTGAGATTACAGATTTTTTTTTTTTTGTCACACCTGGCTTTTTATGTGAGTGATGGAGTATAAACTTGGACCCCATGTATGTACAGGAATCACTTTCCCTCTGAACCACCCCCCCCAGCCACCCAAATGATTTTGATTACAGTTCCTATATGCAAGAACAATTGTTTCTAGAAATGTTGGTAAGGCAGTAAAGCAATCTGAATTGCTCCATTGTTTACTACGTAGTCTTCTGGACAATTTACAGATGCTGTTTTTAATGGACTGTTTCCCTGGTGTGCTGACCTTTCTCTGAAACTCCTGAGTCTGAAAAAATCAGATTCCATCAATTAGGGCCTTTCCTGATCATTACAAGAGCATTTGAAAAAGATAAATGAGCATGCTGTCATTATAAGAAATCTTCTCACTAAGCACGCGAGTACCTGTGAAAGCCAGCAGCCGAGCTATTCCAAGGGTACTTCAAACTTACCTTTGTTCTTTCCAAATTGCACCTATAGCGTTTTGATCTTTTGTGTACTTGAACTTCAAAGACTGATTTAATATTGGATGCCTTGGCAACGCTCTGAACTTTATAATGTAGGAATTGTGTTAACTGCTGTGCAGCATCTTATTCTTGAAAGGCTTTTAGGATTATGACATTTTTCTGTTATTAAGATATCAATTTTCATAGGTGCATATAGGAAACAGGCAGCTTTATAATGTCTTTCATTGTGAAGACCATTTAGTGGGAAAGAAGAGTTATAGTATGTTAGGTTTCAAATATAGGAATCCTAAAGTGAGAATTAGATTCAGCCACAATTCTCTCTACTTTCCCCCAGGGTTCCACCGGCTTTGAATTTTGAAATGATGTGCGATTCATTCTTTGAACCACTCTGTGAGTCCTGATCTCACCAATAATCACTTTTTACCCCAAATTGCAGAATATTTCCACCCCATTCATTAAAGGTTCCCTTCTATTTCAGTTCTGGTCTGACCATTTCTGAATACTGTGGAAGATCTTTTAGAAAAACCAGCTATCCATTGGGAAGTCCAGTGTCTCAGCCATATGATGCCTCAGGATAAGAGTCAGGGAACCTAACAGTGACCACGGGATATTACAGAGTTACAGGACAATCTACAGTAGAAATCGATAGTCTAACATGAAGATAAAATGCGTAGATGATGACCAAGCTAGTAGAAAGGCCCTGTGCATCCTGTATCATTGCTTGTGTTGTTCCAGTTTCTACTCCACAATCCATAAGGGACAAGCTTGTGCCTGAGTAGCAATGGTGCATTGTTTTTTATATTGACAGGGTTTGCCCAGGGCTGGAGAGATGACTCAGTGGTTAAGGGCACTGGATGCCCTTCCAGAGGACCAGGTTCAGCACCCGCATGGCCGCTTGCAACCATCTGCGACTCCAGTTCCATGGAACCTGACAATCTCCCCTGGCCTAGGCAGATACCAGGCACACATATGATGCACCAACACACATGCAGACAAAACACACATATTTTAAATGAAAACAACTGTTTAAAAGAAAGAGGTTTTGCTAGTAGCAAGATTTGAGAATACTTAGTGACATGAGTGCCATTCAGCACAACCTCTGTCTCCCACTGTGTGTTTCTGAGGTTTTAATCTGTAGATTAGCAGCAAGCAGTATGTGAAGAGGCACCAAGTTCTCTGATGCTACTGTGAGTTGCCCAGATTTGGGGCACATTCCCAGTCTGCTTAAGAGTAGATGAGAGTACACGTGGAAACTCTGACTCTCACAGTTGAAGGCTCTGAAGAGGCTGGCTTCAGAGAGGATACTGGGAGCTGAACAGACACTGAAGAGGATGTGGGTCAGATCCACACTGAGATCAGTCTTTTAACCACACTATGAAAATCCTATCATCTGTTCCCTCGGCGGAAAATAACTAGAATGTGATTGACATCTATTGTAAACTCGTTAGGATAGAATCTCCCGGATATTGTGTAGATAGATTTCTCAGGGACATTGTTTAAATTTAGATTCCACTTTAACAAATCTGGGGCAAACCCTAGTTCTGGTTTGTTTTCTTTTCAGCGCCGGGTGCGGTACCTCCCTAGTGCTTCTTGTGTGCCAGGTAAGAACTTGTGTGCATGGCTACACTCCCAGCCCAAGTTTCTCCTTTTCTAACAAGCTTCTAGGCCTTTGAAATGCTGCAGCTCTGCCAAAAGTCCTGTTCACAGTGTGTTGCAAACACCACCAGGTCAAAGGCTCTGCAGTCATTTTCAGAATATTCTTTTTCTATTTTTAGAAACACATAAACAAAAAGTTCTGCACTCAGACATTGTATTGAAGAGTATTGTACCCTGGGGCATTAAAAAGAGCCGAAGAGTATTTATAGCACTCATTTTCATTGTCTTGATATTTTCAATTTTCACAGCTATTAATTTTTAACTATGTGTGAGTTACTTAGCATAAAGTTGGAGTGTGTGATATTAAAAGAGCTGATGTTTCCACAAAGTTGCTTGATGGTTCCAAAAATACATAAATGTTTATAGAGTCCTGTGGTTCGAAATATAAGAAAATCCTTTAGGCTCAGTGAAATGGCTTAATGCGTAGAAGGGACTTGCTACCGAGGCTGATTAGTTGAGTTTGGTCCCTGGGTAAGAAATGATTCCCCCAAGTTGACCTCTGACTTCCATCAGACACATTCCCACATACAAATACAAAATAATTAGGTCTAAACTGAGCATGTTTGTATGTATTAAAAACGTAATGTAAAATGCCTATCCCAGTCATTTCCCACTCTCTACAATGCATACTGATTCACTCTTACGATTTTCCTCTGAGTAACTGCCAGCACAGTTCATAACCAAATTCTTGATGGAGGAGGACTAGGGATATGGTCCATTGCATAAAGTTGTTACCATACGAGATTGAAGAGCTGAGTTTGAACTCACAGAACCCAGGTAGCACTTGGTATAACAGCGTACATCTATAATCCTAAGGGCCCTGTGCCTGTGACAGGAGAATTTCTGAAAGAATAATTCCCAACCAACTACCCTGCCTTTGTAACAGCAAACAACAGACCCTGTCTCAGACAGAAGAACAAGAAAAATTAAAGACTGGAGGATTCTTTCTGATCTCCATGTGGAAACACATGGGGAGGGGGTTGTAAGGGAACTTTGGAAATTTCTGAGAACTTAACACTTCTCTGAGTCTTTCCAACTTCGAGAGAAATTCACACAGCGTGAACAGTGACAGAGAAGGGGTCAGAAAAGCAGGAAAAAGTGAACCATGGCCAGAGAACAAAGAAACCACTCTCTCCTAGCAGAGATGTCAATAAACGTCCCAGGAAATTGGATTAACAGAGAGGAGCCAAGATTAGCTTCACTGTTAGTCATGGCAAGTGGGGACATTAAGAAAGGTGGAAACTCATGATTCATTCATTCAGCACAACAAGGGCACGCCATTGGGACCAGTTCCAAGGTGCATATCCGTGCCTCCTAGAACCACTCAGTAACACATGTTGGGATGAGCTTAAGCCAGCCCCTTTACTGGATGGGGAAGAAAGACAAAGATAGGTAGGAAGCTGACCCTGACCTCACCCAGTCCAGATGGATCGCTAAGTTGGGTAACAAAATACATAACTGCTGTTTCTTCCCTGTCTGGACTATGCATTCCCTGAGCTCACATGGAAGACTCTTAGAAGTCTCACTGTAAGGCTTTTATCATGTTAGGTAGAGGTGTGTGTCTTTGTAATGGCTACCTCATGGTGCAATTTTGACTCTTCGCAAAAAGGAAATATTTATTCTTTTCTTCATGGCAGTTTTTTTTTTCTCCTGTTTGAGGCTGGCTGCCATACAATGGCAGAGACTCCAAAATAAACACGAGGTTCCTTTTTGCAAGTTCTCTCTCTCTCTTCCCCCTCTCTCTCCCCCCCTCTCTCTTCATCATTTTAATTTTATAACCAAGATAATGTATAATAAATGCATCTCACCATGTGATATCCCTGATTTCTATAAGAGAAGGCAGAGTGGGGGATAACATAGGAGCTAGGAGCTGTTTGGAACTGAGAATTTTATCTGCCTTTTCTTGGGCAGTCTGCTGATTAACCCGAATATAGCACAGGAGTTATTTATGGCATTTTCTGTTTTGTCAGATAGGCATGTGAGGAAAGAATAATTTTCCATTATTTGTAGATTTTTCAAAATACTTTACATATTTTTGTGTGAACTGTGTGTGTGGAGAGCTAATTTGGCTTCTCTCTCTCTCTCTCTCTCTCTCTCTCTCTCTCTCTCTCTCTCTCTCAATACCTCTATTCCTCTTTGCCTCATGCAATCTCTGAAGCACATCTCAGCTCCCTCAGCATCCCCCCCCCCGCCCCTGTTCCCCATTGCACAGTGTTTGCTGTGGTCCAGCCTCTCCTGGTGCAGTGATAAAATTGACCTCACATTTTCCATGGTAACCATCAGACAGCAATTTGTGGATCTAGGCCAATTTAAAATCAAAATTAAGTAAAGGTTTGGGGATGGTCTTTTTCTAAGAGGCATCAGGTAATTAAACTATTTTTTCCAAGAAACAAAGGTAATCACATCCATTCCCTTTTTCTTTGTGTTTTTACAAATAAAACCTTCAGCAGCAGTTTCTCAGTCCCTTGACAAGTGTCCAGATAATGAGTTCCTGGCCGAGATAAGGATGAAGAAGAGATGGTTTCCTTAAAAGGAAACGTAGTTGTAGTTGAGGCAGCAAGCAAATTAAAACTTGAAAAAAATGCTGTTAGATGATAAATTCACAACAACACTCAGGAGCACAGTCAGCAGAAAGGGCAAGTCTCCATAAAAAAACACAAGGACGCTGCAAAAACCAGCCAGTTTCTAGGCTCAAGATAAGAGCCAGGACTAGAGACAGAAGGAGGGGAGGGGAGAGGAGGGAGGAGGGGGGAGAGGACAACAGAGGAAGGAAGGAGGAGAGAGGGCAGGAGGGGAAGAGGTAGGAAAGAGAAGGGAAAACTTTCTGCTCAGGTCACATGTATTCAGACGGAGGATCTGCTAAGTAAAGGTGTTCTGTGTTAGGAGCCTGCATTCTTCTGGAATAGTCTGCCACTAAAAAGTAGCAGTAACAGGGCTTTGGGGAAAGGATATAAATCTGTACTTTATCATCCGAAATTTTTCCGAGCATTGTTCATACCAATCTACATTTGGAAGAGCCTCCTCTATGCAAACAGTGTTTTCTAAGTATATGTTAAGTGACCTCTCTGATAGGGGACCCAAGAGACTGATGGTTAATAAAGTCTGGAGATTCAAAGGACAATATCAAGATAAAGTTAGGTGCATGAAACAGCATCAGATTATGTTCTAGTAACTCTGAAATTTACATTTTGCATTTATTTGGGAAGTAGAAACATTTATTTTCAGTACTTTATCTTGACCCAAATCAGAAGTCCAAAATGGTTTTTAAAAAAATTGTTTAAGCCAAGAAACCCATTTATGCTCAGCTGAGATTTCTGTTTTACTACTTCAGAAGGCATTTTGGTCCTTTAAGATTTTTTTAGTATCAGAATAGTAACAGCATGGCTTTAAAATATGTAAATCAATTCACAAGGCATTGAATTTCTCACATAGAAACTGCACAGAATCATCAGTTTTACCATGAACCTCAATCCATTGGCACGTGTTTCCTCAAGTACTAAAGGTGTCCTTTGTAAAATGTTATGTTTGTTACTAGTTACTAGTGAGCACTTGAAAGTATAAATCTTCCAATAGAGTATAAAGATGCTAAACATTCATTTAAAAAAGGCTATGAAGTAAAATGTCACCCCCCAAACTACTACATTTGGTTTAAAAAAATTTTTTTTATTTCTTGTTATGACTCAACTAGTTATAATGAAATAAAAAAGTTTTAACAGGTCATGGGTTGAAAAATATTATTTTCTTTATCTAACAGCGGCTACAGCTGATAACTAAGACCTCAATAGACTGAAAAAATAGCTTTAATATCCCTGGATATCATATGATAGTCTTTCTCACAGCAAAACGTTTTGCCTTATAACATTTTAAGAACCAGACATACAACAATTAATGAAAACAATTTATTTGTCTCAAAACACAAATAAAATATTGTAGCTGACATTGCTCTTTGGTTTAAGAACCTAGAAGATATTTGAAAAGTCCAATTTCTAAAAACTGGTTTTCAAAGACACAGTATCCGTAGGGTAGAAAATAATAATCACACTTGCATTCTAAATGTTCTTCTCCCAAGAAAATTGGGTTTTGAAGAGTTATAGCTTCAATTGTGTGTGGATGCCTACAGACCCCCCCCCCCAAAAAAAATTCTTACCTTGCTGTCACATTTGTCTGTGACAGGGATATTTTGAGTGACATGGTAGATGCTATAGTGAATGAACATTGCAGATTACCCAGCCTAAATTTCTTAATGAGGTCTGATGTCTTTTTTTTTTAGTGATAGTTACTTAGATTGTTCATTTTAGGGTGTTTGAAGCATGCTGCTTGGACAATACAAGTATTTTCTAACAAACTGTGATGGAGCTATGTCAATTAATGTTTGTTATAGATCATGAATGTTATGAAGATTATGTTCTATCAAAACAAGAGAAAATCAAAAATCTACTTCACTAGTAGACTATATGTTTCATGGTTTCATATCATGGCAATATTTAAATATCATTTTTTAGACTTTCTTTCTTGTATGTCAAATGGAACCATGAAGGTCTTAGATGAAGACTGATATGTGAGCAAGTGTCATGGCCATGGTTTAGAATAGTAGTTCTCTACCTGTGGGTCGCACACCCCCTAACAGGGGTTGCATATTGTATATTTACATTAACATTTATAAAAGCATCAGAATTACAGTTATGAAGTAGCAACAGAAGTAATTGTGTGGTTGGGGTCACCACAACATAATGAACTGTATTAAAGGGTCACCGCAGAAAGGGAGATTGGAAACTGCTGGTTTAGAATATAATGAATGTACTACAAAATTCTGCATCGATATAAAGTGACTGATGGTTGTGTTGAGATCTTCGAAGCCTCTATTTTACACTTTGCTTCTCTGTGAATATACCCTCTTGTGTTTTCTTTCTGAGAGTAGGACATATGACCAGGAGGAAAAAGGAAAGTAGCTGACTGTAACTGGGTCAAAAGCAAGTCTGCTTTAAAACAAGCTTGCTTTGGTCAACAGAGGAAGTAAAGGGAGCGTAAGCACTTCATTGTCATGTAGAGAAATGGTCTTAGTTCTAGATGCACATGACAGAGCAAATAATTAGCTTGGACCACATGCAGCATTTGAATATAATAACTTGGAGAATAGTGAGATAACAATCTAATGAGCAATTAATTGGATAACTACAGCTGCATCTCAAATTACCAAGCACACCTCTTACTTTTTAAGTTAACAAGCTGTTAAAATACTGAATGACCTGACAGCCTTCCACTACCTGTAAGACACAATGCAAATACCTTTTTCAAATAATAATTAATCTCATGTTTCTCCTTACTTTCTCAGACTTTAATTTACTGAGCTAACATTTTGTTATTACCAAAGATGTTGCATAATTCCCTGTGTGATTCCTTGGGAAGTTAATTACATAGCATCCAGATCTCATCTGGGGGAATTAGCTGTCAAGGACATATAATTTCTATGTGCCAAGATTAAGCTAGTATTTTCTCAATTTTATTGTCAAATATAAAGAGCTGTGATAGATATAGTGGTCAGTAATAAGTCAGTGCTTCCGTAAGGAGCTTTGGTTTCCTCCTCACGAACAATTCAAACTTTGAATCTCCTGACTGACTTCGGTGTTCTTTGTAGGATGCTTTTAATCCCTCTGAGCTGAAAACGAACACGTTTACGTATTTCCAGATAAAATTGCTTTTAGTTATCTCTATATGTTCATGAAGACACCTACTATAAGGTGCCAGTTCACATGGTCATGGGTGCTAAGAATTATCCAGATTTGCTGTTTTCATGTGGGAGACACAGTGATGCCTTTAATGGAGCCTGAAGAACTGAGAGTGAGTTAGCTCCTAGAATATATCCTTGCTGAGCCAGAATTGGTACTGGAAACACCAAAGGCAGAATGACATGGGTGTCACAGGCACACAGTCAGGGACACAGCAAGAAAGTCCAACTCTGTTTTGCCTTTAAAAAGAAATTCTCTTTCTTAAAATATGTTATTTATTAAAAGTGCTTGTGTGCATGTGTTGTGGTGTGTGTGTGTGTGTGTGTGTGTGTGTGTGTGTGTGTGTGTGTGTGTGCAAGCCACATTACGTATAGGAAGATCAAAGGAGTCAATTCTCTTTTTTTTATCTTCCATTTCAGGCCTTGAAAAATTTGGCTGATGTGATTATCCTGGGGAGGATCATCTACTTGGTTCATGATTTTACAAAAACCTCCTCTGGAAGCGTACTTACCAGAACTCCTAGAAATGATTTAAAATCAAATGGTTGGACATCTCATAAGTCAGTCTCATTGGCATACAGAATTGGTCATGGTGTTCAAATCAATAAATTATGTTTATTTATTAGGTCCTTTTGTGTTGGCCGTATGAAGTCCTGATTCTCACACTTCCAACCCCCTTGTTTGTCTCTCTTATCTTTGGTGTACTTATATCAGGCACCATTACCATGAGCCTTCCCTAATTCTCTTCTCAAAATCTTTGAATCTAGGCTCCTTCCTTAGAAGGACACACTTGATCCCATATGAAGAGAGATACTTAATACCCCAGCCTTCCAGAGAACAGTAACATAAAACTAGTTGCATTAACTTTCCAATTTATTTTACTTAAGATTTGTTTTATTTTGTCTTGTGTATGTCTGTGTGTGAGTATGTGCAAGCATGAGTCCAGATGAATATAGGTGGGTACGGGTGGGGGGGAGAGGCTTTGGATTCTCTGAAGCTGGAGTCACAGGCCATTGGGAATTGATTCACTCTCCAAAAGCAGTCTGTGCTTTTATGACTGAACCATCTCTCTAACCCTTTAGTTTACATTTCTGCATAGTGGTTGTAACAAGGGTAAGTATGATGAACAACATTAAAAATCAATCTTCATACCCACAGAGAAGTTTCCAGACACATTTGAAGGAAATAAATGTGCAGAGGCTGAACATCAAATATGCATTCTTTCCCGGAACAATAACATGCCAATTCTAGAGAGTAAATTGAATGACAATCATTGAGAGTGTTTAACACAATAATCTTGAACTAGAGTCTGGAAACTAAAGGAGATCGGATCAGTTTAACTGTCAAGTCCCCCATCCATTCTGTCATTGCCTCCTTTTTTTTTGTTATGGAAGCACTCAGCTTTAAAATTGCAAGGAGAGTACTGAATGAGCCTGATAAACAGACTGTTCTGGGTCTCTTGCATGAAGATTATATAAGAATTTGAAGGAACTGTCATCTATCTGTTTTTATGACTTGCATTTTACCTTCCTTTCCAACATCATAAATTGTCCAATTCTTCAAATTTTATAGGTGAAAAGAAGCATAAAATAATTTGTGTTATTACAAAAGAAAAGTAAGAAATCTAAACTATAATGTCAGAGTTGATGCTGATGATGAGTATAGAACATAGCTGCTTATGTTACATTCATATAGTATATATGTATCCTATATATATATGTTTGAGCTATATATACAATGTATATACATGTACATAGCTATCATATATATATATATTTGTGGATATGTAGTTTTGTCATAAAAAATGATAGCCAGGGCTGGGGATAGCTAATTCATAGTAGAGCAAATACTTTGCATCTATGAGACCCTTATGATCATCTCTCAATTATGAAATAAACAAAAGAGTAGTTTTCAGGTCAAGGTGAAGAGCTTCACACCTGTAAGCCCAGCATATTCTTGGGTTCTGAGGCTTAAGGTGTGCCACAGTTATGAGACCACCTAGGCTACCAAGTGAGTTCAAAGCCAACTTGGGCTTTATAATAAGAGTTTGCCCAGTGTATGTGAGCCCTGCTTAGATCTGCAGCCTCCATTCTCTAGCTGCTCTGTGTTGGCATTTCAAGCTTATACTAAGCTGCCCTAAGGGAAACCAAATGCTTTCTGATAGGTTCTGTTTCTTTCATAGGACTCAGAACTACTCTCAGGCTGATATTTTGAAGTGTTTTCTGGATTATAGATGGCCCAGGGTAGGTTTCAATCAGTCATTTTTAGAGCTCATGGTCAATTGAATTGGGGAATATATTAATTACCTCTCTTGTTGACATGACAAAGTGAGAGAGAGGTAGGCAGGGAGGGAGGAAGGTAAGGAAGGAAAGAGGGAGGAAGAAGGAAGGAGGGAAGTAAAACGAAGGAAGGAAGAAGGGTTTAATTTTTGTTGAGATGTAGGAATAGAGTTGAATTCTTTCTCATTTTTTAGTCCAAGACCCCAGCTAATGGGATAATGAACCTCACATTTAGGAATTACTTTATTCAGTTAGTCCTTGGAAACACCCTCACAGACTTATTGAGACATGGGTCTTTTAAGTAGGTTATGAGTTCTGTTCAATTGACAATATCAATCATTACAGGGAGTAAAAGGAGACAGATAGTTTTTGCTTGGGTGCAAAGTGAACTGCCATGAGCTTTCCAGATGTGATCAAGAGTATTCAGGAGGGAGGGTAAACTGTAGTTGGTAAGTAAAATAAATAAATAAAAGTTTGATGAGGAAAAAAAAAGAGAAAGGCCATCCAGTACATAATCCAATTTAATGAAATTTAGCGCCTTCCTGGGGATGTGGCTTGTTGGTGGGCTTAGCCAAAGCACCAGGGAAAACTCTGCAAGGGGTCCGAAGGCCCTTCCTTAAAGCCCATCTATCATCTTCGCAATCAGGATCTGTGGTGATATATTTTATATTCTATAAAACCAGTCTGGAATATCAGAGAATAGATCCACCTACAGTAAAGCCAGGCAGAGGTGACACACACCATTAGTCCCAGCATTTAGGAGCCAGAGGCAGGGGGATTTCTGTGAGGTTGAAGTCAGCCTGGTCTACAAAGCAAGTTTCAGGACAGCCAGGACTGTTACACAGAAAACCCTGTCTCAAAACAAATAAACACACAAAAAACCCAAATAAACAAACAAAAAAGCCTGGAGAGATGGCTCTGTTCTCTGATACTCCAGGCTAATTTTAATTGTTATTGGTCATGGATAGAAAAAAGCTAAACAAGATAGATTGGATTCGGGGTTCTTGTTTAAAAAGAAGAAAAGAAAGAAAAAAGGGGATACAGATATGATAGAACATTAAGGTAGGTTATTGAACCTACTTTTAAAAAGCAATTACTAGCTTTAAATATTTTACACTGGATTGGATTTTTTGTATATTGTATACAAATTGTGTATATTGATAAAAAAGTTGAGATTAATTTTGTTACTGTATATGTCTCTATACTTGTTCAAGGTATTGTACTTATTCAGTTTGTCTAATAATGTCATGCAAATTACTAGTCCATGAAAGTTATTATTACCAACTAGTTAGAATATAAAGAAATGCAAGTTAGTAGTTAGACATTACAATCAAACTTATAGTTGTATTAGATATCTTTCAAGATCAGAGATATATTTTATGTGAACAGGTCTTCTTCAGACACTTTAGAGATCCATAGAATATGGCATCTACTGTATTTTAATACTAGATTCTTACTATTTTTATGACAATGGGACATCTGCTTCTGGCAGCACCATTCTACCTCAGAGAAGATTATGGACATCAAAGAAACTCCATATGAAGTTGACCTTCTTTGTTACAAAAGTTAGCCACTGAGCAAGAAAGTACACTTGCCTTGACTGCTGACAGTATGATGTTCAAAATGGACACGCAGGAGACACATACACAAAAGAATTGCCAAACCTTGCCAAGATAAGGTAGGAAGGTCTTTCACAAAGAAGTCTGCCAGATATGCTAAGCCGAAGATAGATGCTTCAATGATACAGAAGAGCCTTGACTGACTGTCCAGGCAGCCAGATGTTTCATTTCTTATATTTTTGAAAGTTTCTTGCTTGTCTGTGCTGTTTACTTAGTTAATATTATTTCCTTCTTGGGTCTCTGAGGGAGTTGAAAATGAGATAGTTATAGCTTTCTAGTGACAGTTTCAGAAAAAACTTAGAAGTTAAAGTGTGCAAGTTTAAGGGGCATCAAAATATAATTTTTAGTTAGTAATACAAGTAAGATACAAAGAGAATTAGGATACAATCCTTTAGATGCACCAAAAATAGAATTAAAAAATGCAATATTTTCTTTGAATTGCCAATTGATAAAGGAATTGATAAAGGAATATATCGTTTGTATATATTGTATATAATTATTGTATCTATAGTATACAGTTTTTCCTATGTTAGTTGTAACCTTTTTTTTTACTTTTACACAAAAGGGGATATGTGGTGATAGATATGTTTTGTATTTAATAAGGATCATTTCCCAGAAACCTCACAGGAAGATGAGGCCAAGGTTAGGCTCTGGGAGCAGACAGACATGGGTGAAACAGAAATCGAGAAGCCTGGTTCTGTGAGTTCAGAGGAGCTCACCCTTCTACTCCCAAAAGAAAGCAGCCTGTAGACGAGAAGGGAGAAGATGAAGACAGGTCCGAATGTGGGGTAAAATGTGACATGCACTCCTAGGCTTCTTCCCTGAGGCAAGAGAAGAGCAGACAAAGTCGGGAGGCCAAGGACTCCAGGAAGAAGCCAGGATCTCCACGTAGCTTGGGTAGCTCCTCTTGCGGATGCCGCAGTGGAAAGGACCACCTTGAAGACAAGAGGAGGTTGAGCAAGCCCATCTTTCCCCGAGCGAGAGAAGTCTCTCAGAGTCTATCCGAACAAAGCAACACTGAGCAAGAGATTCTATCAAGGACAGAAGGGCCCACCCAAGATCTCCTGCGAGGACTTTAAAAGAGCAGCTGCCCTGTAGACACCCTCTCTGTGTCAAACAATCCTCCCCAGAAGCACAGACAACATACTCTAGAAGCCCGCTCATCCAGGGCGCTCTCACCGCTGTCCAGAGTCATCCACCCACGTGAGTGCCTTGGAGGTGGGCCTGGAAGACCTGCAGGCCCCTGGAGGGTCTTTCTTGCTTGTGTCCTCTAGCATCACGGAGCTCAGCATCTCACAGCGAGCCTGGCTCACATGGCACCTGTCACATACTGTAGCACTGGGCACTTTACACAGTCAATTCTATCTTGGCTGTGCAGGCCTGGCTGCCCAGATACACCTAACTCCATGGTGATTCCTCCCTGTCCCTAGGCCAGTACCCATCTCCTCTCTTCTCCTTTCCCTTATCAAGACTCAGGCCAAGTGGCCAAGGAAACAAGCAACCCTTCTCTGTTCACTGGATGGAAGGAAGCATCTTGGGCCTGAGCAGAAAAGAGAGACCAGCATGTCTTGAAGCCACCTAAGCACCAAACAATCTCCCTCTCCAGAGGGACTCCACCTCAGAGCCTTGAGTCTCTGTCAATGATAACCTAACTCTGCAGAATCTCCTGGAAGACCCACTGGAGACTTTAATTGTGGAAGTAAATCCTTCATCGATGTCGTCCACCTTTCCATCTGCACATGCCTTGGAGATCAATTGGAAACGACTGACTTCTAGAATGACATCAGCAAATGGGAGCTCCCACTCTTTTGGACAGGTCACTCAAGCTAAGTGATTGTTGAATTTTGTTTCTTTCTGCTGAACACTTAGACACTGCCAGAAATCCAGAGCTTACATTGGATTAGCAAACTTAACTGTGAACTTGCCTACATTTTTGGTTTGTGATAACATTCAGGCCCATCATCCACACACAGTTTATCAGATTTTCTTTGTGAGTTAATCCTTGTAGTATTTTTAAATCTGTGATGTGATATGTTTAGCCACTTACTGGTTTATTTTCTATTTTGTAGAGGCAGAAGCATTTCTATTTTGCAATACTTCACCAATGGTTTTCACTATTTTTATCAAAAGTTGATTCATCTACATAGAATTCTTGAGGAGTACATCCTCACTCAGTAAATTATTTATAGTTGTACACTAAAAAAAGAAAGAAAAGAAGTAATGCTCTGGGCTCCAGGTACAAGCTGTCAACCTAGAGAAACTTACTCATCTCTCCAGGATCCAGAGAAAGGCAATAATTACACTTACTTTACTTGCTTGTAAGATGATCGAATGGATTAATCCATCTAAATATATAATGGTTGTCAACATGTAAGTAAATATTGGGATGAGTAAAACAAAATTGGAAAATAAAAAAGACTATATGAAGCTGGGCTTGTCTCTAATGTGACGTAACTTCATACATTAGGGTATTATTATTTAGAAGCATAATAATTCATTGACTTCTAATAACTTAAAAATGAGAATGAGCCATTTCAGAAGCCTTCCTTGACTGAAGTTATCATTTGAAGTAACATGGATAGAACTGGGAGATAGGAAACACTTTCAGAAAAAGAATAGTACTTCCTTGAGACTGAGCCTGGAATGAGGGCATAGGGAAGGGGTGCATGGATCCAACCACTGCTGGGTACATGAATATAGAATACCACCATTCAAACATACAATTAGTGTGCATTCATGTTTCCTGTGTATGTTTGTACACAGGTGCGGGTACATGTTGTAGGAGAGTAGTGTGCACATGTGTGTGGAGGCCACAGTCTGAAATTGAATGTTTTCTTGGATCGATATTCATTTCATTTGCTGAGGCAGAGTCTCTCACGGATCCTAGAATGTACAGATTTAGCTTGTCTAGATAGCCAGATGGGAGATCTGCTGTCTCAGCCTCTGGAGTGTTGGGATATATAGATGAGCACCCATATCCATCCAGCTTTTACATGGGTTCTGGGAATCCAAACTCCAGGTCCATAGTTACACAAGTGCTTTTTTATTCACTGAGTCATCTCTCCAGCCCAGGAATTAATACTTTAATAAAAGAAAAAGTCTCCTTCATCCTCTTCAAATCAATACCCTCCATGGTCAAACGATGAAAAAGATAACCTCAGATAGTTGTTTACTTTGCTTGCACCAACTAATATTGTGAATTTTATTCTTCTCCCCTTTCCATATAGAAAGAAGATGTCTAACAGGTGTTATTATATACCTCTTTCCAATTGCATTCACATCAAAGGCATGAACAACCACCAATCAGAGTTATTTATTAATATGAGATACAATTTCACCTTAGCAAAATTATAAAAATTGACCCTAAGCTCAGAAAACAAGTAAACAAATTCCAATTTGTTCCCACAGTTTTGATACTGGCAAATAAATAGCTCTTATTAGAAACATCAGCACAGGCTAATAAAATCAGGGTACTTTGGATCCCTAAAATATTTTATGCAAGAAACTCATTTCCTTTTTGAACAAATATAAAAAAATATATAACTTTGCTTATCAATCTGATGTGGATTAATTGCTTATGTCCTTCAAAATTCATGTTCTTAAGTCTAATTTCCAGTGATGCATTTAAGAATGACTAGTCCTTTGGGTAATAATTAGTCAAGGGAGTAAAGCCTTCTGGATTGGGATTAGTTGCCTCTTGGGAAAACAGAAGAAACTTGGGTGTGGTGGCGTGCATATGTAACCTTAACACCAGGAAACTGAGACAGAGACAGAAGGTTTCTGAGTTCACAGCTAGTCTGGGTACTTAGATCCTAACTAAGAAAGTAAGGGAGAAAAAACTGAAGAAGAGAAAGAAGAGAAAGAGAAAACAAAGGAAGCATGAGAAGAAGAGAAGGGGGGGGAGGAAGAGGAGGAGGAGGAGGAGGAGGACGATATGATCCTTCTTGAAGAACAATGGGTAGCCATCCCTCTGCAAAGCAGGGAGGCCCTCACCAGGAAGCCCAGTTCCAGCATCTGACCTTCCAGCCTCTAGATTGTTGAGAAATAAACATCTATTGGTTGAGCCACTCAGCCTATGGAATCTCTATTATGCCAGACATAAGAAAACTTTCTACAGCCACACTTTGAAAGACTCTGGCTGAAAGTCCTAAAGTCAGCTGGCATGCAGAATAAAAATGGACATGGCTTTTGTAGTTAGGCATTCTAGACTGAGACACGTATGAATCACTTGGAAATGGTTCTCTTAATTGCAGATTATTCATCTGTGAAATATGGCTAATAATATCCATAGCAAATAAAAAATATCAACAGCTTTCAGGTCATAAAAAGAATGCATTATGTACAAAGAAACCATGAAATATTAAGGGGCAAATAGCAAGCTGGTAGACCTTTTCATAATAATTTGGTAATACGTTAAATTAATTAAATTAAATTGATAGTATTTACAAATTAAAAGATTCTTAAGTCTAACAGCAGACAACTTAGAGTAGATGAATTTCACTAATTAAAAACATGCTTGAGGACCAAGAAATTTGCTGGGACATTGTCTTTCCTAGAAATGGGATGCTTCACTTATGTTACCTCAACAATATGGCTGTCTAAGCAAGACATGGACAATTGACATGCTGACACAGAAAGGGGAGTGCTCACAGGCCCTAGACAAAGAGCAGAAGGCAATTGACAGATGCTGAGGGCAGGAGAAACAGTCTTTCCCAGCGTTGAATCCCTTAATTGATAATCTAATATCAAGTACTCAGCCCTGGATTCACATACGTACAAATAACAATAAACAGATTGTACTCACATATGTAATTGTAGCAATGAAAGGAAAAGAGGCCATGGATGTGATTGGGGGTAATGGGGGTGAAGGTGGGGTCAGAAGAAAGTGAAAAGGATAAACTATGGGATTATTTTTTAATTAAAATAATAAAAGAGGAAACTTGGCTAAAAGTTTATAAGAATATGCAATACCATGAGTAATTACAGTGGCAAAATAAACCAGAGCCTGAAATTCTCCGCTGATGGAATTAACACAGCACTGGGGAGGGACACGGTCAAATGCTGGTCATTGTGCTCATCATGCATGCTTTTAAAGAGCGGTAATCAAACAAAGAACAAGATGATGGGGTTGCCGCAACCATGGGCTTTATTTCCTATGTGTGTTGGGGTGTCTGAGTCCCTCTCTGTGTGTGGTGCAGTAGTTATAGATCATGCTGAACACCATGAAGGAAATGAACAGAGGGCTGTACTATAAAATAGATGGAGCAGATGCTTTCAATAACATGGTCGGGCGGGACCATCCCGAGTAGAGGACAATCAAGCTTTATTTGGAGAGATGGGAAGTAACTAGATATGTTAAGGGCCAAGAAAATGACCAATAGAAAAGCAACAATTGAAATTGCCTTGCGCTTAGGAATTACAGGGATGCAGGACACTGTGAGGATAGACAAGGTAGGAGGTAGCTGGACCATTCAAGGCCCTATGGACTGTATGAGGGAGATTGAATTTTACTCTTAATGAAATCCAAACAGATATAAATTCCCAAATGAATAAGAAATCAAATGTTTGACATGAATTCAGAATAATGAATAAATTTTACTGTTTAAATACTGCTACAAAATTTAAGCTATAAGTTGTCAAAAATTGATTTAACATGTCAGATGGACTCTGTTGAGACTCCGTTGCATTTGATGGTTGTGTTTAACATGGGACGTGACAGTGCCGGCTATTTTTACTTACACATACTTAATAATAGGAGCAATATTCTTATCTTAGTTACTGTGAAGCTATCCTTTACTTATCATTTATGAAGTATTACTTGGCTTGAAGCCACTATTCTCTTGCTATGCCACAGATAGTCAGCAGTCAAAATAGCTAAAGTGTTATCACTTGGCATCAGTGAAAAACATACATAAAAAATTCCAACAGTTGTCATTCTGATTATGTAGACTGTGTGTGTGTGTGTATGTGTGTGTGTCTAATTATCTAATAGAACATCTAAGAATTTACACAGAGGATTCTGAGGGCCTTGACACTATGTTTCTGACCCCCAGAGGTGAAGAAGTGATTTTAGACAGCATTTCAGATTTCTTTAAGATCTGACCAGTATCGAGATTTTGTACTTGAAAATCTCAGAGTTGAGGCTAACAAATTTCACAAAAACTTTCCATTTTAAGGAGGAATTCGCATAGCTTTACTTATCTATCTGCATGCATCTTCCATTTTAAGTCCCAAAAGCTCCTTTTTGTCCAAATTAAAAACAGATTTCAGTCCAACAAATGCCAAATCCCAATTTGGCTCTCTAAATAATTTTTTCTGATTCTTTCACTTCAAACTGAAATAAAATGCCAAGCCATTTCCATGTTTAAGAGGCATAAACTGTAGTTAGAATCCAGTGAACGACGAGATGCAGTTTATACTCTAATGGGTTTTAATTAGTTTTTAATTAAATACGGAAAATGGAATGGTGGGGTAAAATGCAAAATTACAGCCAGCTAGAATGTGCAGCAGAAATTTGTGCTTTGTTACCCCTGTAGAATGTGCTTATGTCTGGACACACATATGAACCAACCTGCAAAATATTTCATAGTTTGTATAAAGTAATGGTTTTTTATTTATAGTGAATTGTGGATATTTTCTGTGTATAGAATATTTATTTTTTCCAACTTATCAATCAGGAATGTAGGGGTGTGTGTAAATTTTCCTAAACAGAAATGGATGGCACAAACATTCATTTCCTCAGTAGCCCCGCCTGCATAGCAGATAAACACCTGACAAGGAGTCAGGGCTTTTATCTGTTACTACTGTTCTTCACTGGGATTCAGCCATCTTTTCCCTCCATGTTTGTGTGGTTCCTTCTGTTATGGTCACTCACACAGCTACCAAGCAACTCCTGCTCTTTCCTGTTGCCACTTGCAGTTGGAAAGTGGCAGATGATTTGCTCTGGCCCTTAACTTTTCAGTAAAGGTGTGTGGCGCAGTTATGGGGGAGAATATTCTAGTCCTGGTTTAAACCATAAGAAACCCCAGCCAAAACTTGGGAAGAATTTCCTTTCTCTCTGTCATTTTTGAGATGATATAGAGATTGAAAAAGACCTCAGATAATTATATGAATATAATATATGGAAAACATATAAACCTATGTTGTATCCAGCCACTGAAATTAAGGCCTGTTTGTTTCTGGGAGATCACCCTGGCTCTTCTTACTGATGCTGCCAGAAGCATTCCTTGCTAAGTGCTGTATCCATCTGTGAACAGGACTGGAAATCATCACTGACTACACATAGCTTCTATTTTGGTAAAAATGTTGAGATCATACACCAAATAAAATACACTAGTAATAAAATATACTCCATACAGGCAGAGATTTTGATGGTTCTTTGATAGAAAAGTTCCCTGTGGATGATACTTGTCCATCCTATCGAGTTTGGTTGGACAAGTAAAAGAAAACTTGAGTTAATGAAAATGTGCAAGTGCTCTGACCCAGAGATGAGCTGACTGTAAGGAGGATCCATAATCATGTGAGATGCCCGGTTCATCTGAGAGGAGTAAAAGTTGTAGGCTTGTTAGGAAATGGCTTTGAGGGTAGAATCTACCTATAAGAGGACAGCAGTTGAGGAGGGCAGAGCACACTGCTGGTAAACGGATCAGTTACCCCTCCCATGTAAATACAGGGTCAAGGGAGAATGTCAGCCAGGCAGATGCCACATGGGTAGCAAGAGACCAGTTGCAGCAGTAGGAGGTCAGAAGGCAAGAGATGTTAGCACTAACATGGGAAGATAGAAAAGGTATTAGAAAGGCTTCAAAATTATGCTCAGGTTGCTGTGAGGAAGATGGATTGGGGAGTCTATGGAAGAGAAAATCCACAGAGATTTGTTGCTTCAGCCTCCTGCTGCTTCTAAGTTAGCATCAAATACAATGGCTTGGAGCTTAACAATGTGTCTCAATTTTTCCTACTAAAAATAGGCCCTGAATTATTCCAGCAGAGAATGTGCTGTCTGACCTGTTCCCGCCTCACTAGGGCACTAGTGGTGTCTTCTGTCTCTTAAGAAGAAATAGTCTAAAGACCATGCACACTGAATGCTTTGCAAGTCACTGTTAATTTCCTTCCTGGGCTCTCTCTTGAGTTGTCTTCTGAAACGCCTAGAGAAAAAGTATTTTCTTAACTCTAAAAATAGATTGACTTCTGGTGAGAAATATTATTTTTCTACTTTTGAAATAAAAACGCAGATTAATTAATCTTTCCTCTCCTGGCTGCTGAAAATTTTAGGACAGCTCTAAGTCCCATTTGAAGGACCTACAGAGGAGAGCAGGTCACTTAGATAGGGTGTGTGTCTCCAGCATCCTTTGTGTTGCGGTTTAAATCCCTTGCCCTTCTCACAGAAGTCTTCCAAGCTGATGTGTTTGTGTTATGCTATCTCATGGGTCTGTCCTTCCTAAGTATGGAATCAGCCAACATCTTTAAAACACTTGTTCCCTTCAAACTTGGATGTTGAAATCACTTTGATGTTGCAATTAACACTTTCCCGAGGTGCACCTTTTAAAAAATACATAAACCAAGTGATTTTCATGTACTAAAAAAAATTACTCACTGGTTCCTTAGTATGTGTCAGGTACTGCAAATACCATGACAAGGAAAAGCCAAGGTGACCCCAGACTTTTTGCGGAGTTTGGAGGTAAGTGGGGCAATAAATGGATCCCTGAGAAACCCTTTGGCATGCCATGCTACCTGGGCTCTCCGACTCTAGTGTCTATGCCCATGTCGCTTTCTTGACTTCTCAATGCTTGGTTTTCTTTGTGTGTGAGATGCTGACACTTCTAACATATGTTTTAGAGGTTTGCTGTTTTAAATGAGTTGATATGGACAAAGCTTATAACTGTGTCTGATAGAGCAGTTTTGTTTTTATAAATTGCTATTGCTATAAAGAGACTTTGGCCTGAAGCAGTACCCAAAGTACTCCAGTTGAACTACTAACAAGATTTCAAGAGCCTTATCTTCTTACTCTAGCTAAATGAAATTCTGCATCCTGCTTAGAGATCCTTGAGTGAGAAGCCATCTTGGAATTCACCTAAGGTAAATTCCAAATGGATTTTTAATTTTATGAATCTCCTTTTTTTTCTTCCTTCCCCCTCCCTTTCTCCCTTCCTTCTTCTTCTTCCTTTTCCTCTTCCTCCTCCCCCTCATCTTCTTTATCATCATTTTCTTCCCCCCCTCATTGTCATTATGATCATGACCATATCACAGCGTGTACTAGGAGGTCAGAAGACAACATTGCGCAGGTTTCTCACTCCACCTTTACGTGGGTTCCAGGGATCAGACTCCGATCATAAGGCTTGCATCATTGGACTCCAAGTACCTTTATCAACTGAGCTATTTTTCCAGTTCCTCCTCCTTTTTCCCTTACTTTTAAAAACATTTTTAATTTTTGTTTATATGTTGTAGAGGAGGTCTTGTGTTGCACACGCTAGTTTTGAACTCTTGACCTCTGGCTTCCATCTCCCAAGTGTTAGGATTGCAGGCGTAAATCACTGTGCCTGGATCAGGGTTAAGAAAACTCGTATGGGGGCGGAGGGAGGAATGAAACTAAAAATTCTAGGTTTCCATCCTGAATGAATGCACTACGTAGCAATGTCCAATCTGCCTACCACGTACCTTTAGCTGTTGCTCTAACCTATGCCTGCAGTCACTGGGAAGAGGAACCCTCAACTGAATTGCCCATATTACTGTTGGCTGTAGCCATGTCTGTGAGACATTTTCTTAATTGATAATTGGTGTAGGGTGGCAGGGTACCCTATGAGCATGTGGTCCCGGGTTATATAAGGAAACAGGCTAATCAAGCCGTGGGGAGCAAGTCAGTGAATAGAAACTCCAAGATTTCTGCTTCAGTTCTTGCTTCCAGGTTCCTGCCTTGAGCTCCTGCCCTGATTTTTCTTGATGATGACTACAATTATAAGCTGAAACAAATCCTTTCTTCCCTGGTTGGAATGTTTTAGCACAGTACCAGAATGAAACTTAGACATGTTCACTATAGCTTTGCCATGATTATTTTCATGTTTACGATACTAGAAATGCTTGTAATAGAAAATGAAGACTATTAATCCAAGAGGATTTGGTGAGGTCCTATTTTGAACGGGATACATCATTTACACAGGTTTATACACACATCTCTTGCTGACATGATTCAGATAGTCTATAGATTTAAGTAAATGTTCTTCATGCATGCAATGATTTAAACCCCATTTCAGTCTCATAACAATGTGTGATGGTTTCCTATAGTAAGAATGAAATACGAAGGACCAAGGTGCAAAGGCACCTTTTTGAAAACATACAGTGCCAGCCTCTATATAAAGAGTAGGCTTGGCAGTGAAGAAAACCTCTATTTTCTCCACTGTGGCGAACAAATCAAAGGTCTAAGTAATAAGAGGAAATAAAAATGTTCATGGAAATTAGCGTGGCAAACCCTCCACTACTTTAAAACATTAAGTCTCCCCATTGTATTAT
Organism: Phyllotis vaccarum; assembly: GCA_033318265.1. Taxonomy (NCBI): domain Eukaryota; kingdom Metazoa; phylum Chordata; class Mammalia; order Rodentia; family Cricetidae; genus Phyllotis; species Phyllotis vaccarum. The sequence continues at coordinate 80,071,405 of JARWLC010000011.1, forward strand.
GAGCCGTTTAAACAATGCTGTGCTTCTGTGAACAACTAATTTCCCTCAACACAACAAATGGCCTATTCATATGCCACTGATGATGTTGTTAGTATTTAAAGTGGCTCATCATTCACTTGAATCAGGCATCATGGCCACTTTAGATTTTCCCTTTTCATCTGCGTGTTTCTGTTTAGATATTAAGTATTTCCAGGGGCTCGCATGTTTAAATGCTTGATTCCCAGCTGGAAAGAACTAAGTGTATTTTGACATATGGTTCTGGGAGGGTAAGATGCTATTATGGTATGGAGACATGGCCGCAGGCATTGTGGCAGAAGTCGGAAGCTGAGAGATCACATGCTTAGCTGCAACCATAAACAAAGAGAGTGATCTGGAAGTGGAGTGTTGGCATACACTCTAAAAATCAACAAGTATCTCCTCCAGCAAAGCTGTGCCCTCCCCTCAAAGATCACTCCCTGAGTCTATAAAGGTTATGCTCAACCAGACCACCACACATCCAATCATGGACGAAATGATCTGAAACTGTAAGCCAAGATAAATCATTCCCCCTTTGAGGCGGTTCTTTCAGTCACGGCTACACAGAAGTAACTGCTACGGCATATTAACCTCCATATTAAAGACGGGAGCAGTGTAAGATGGGTGTAGCCCACTGTTGGTCTGAGGCTCCCGTCCTGTGGATATTGGCTTTGACTGAGAGTGTGCTCTTTCTAATCTTCGCTTTGGGATAACTAATAATAATATTTGAGATTAACAGAAGGGAAAAACAATTACTAGAATTATCTATATATCCAATTTTTGTAAGTCCTACCTTGAAGGCAGAAGTTTTTTTAAAAATAACCACACTACCTTAGAGAGTCTAAGGTTTTATTCTTTAAGATTCTCTTGTGTGTGTGTGTGTGTGTGTGTGTGTGTGTGTGTGTGTGTGTGTGTGTGTGAGAGAGAGAGAGAGAGAGAGAGAGAGAGAGAGAGAGAGAGAGAGAGAGAGAGATGCCTGAGCACCACATGAAGTCAGAGGAGAGCATTAGATCCCCTGTAAGTGCTGGAGTTAAGAGATAGTTGTGAGCTACCCAGTGCGGGTGCTGGTCCAAAGTTCAAGATTTTAAACAGGGATGTTAGTCCTGGTGTCCTGTTGGCTAATTAGTATTCAGAACTTTATTTGCATATTTGTCTACATCTTGTCACCCACATACACACAAAACTCTATAGAATATAAGGTCTCCAAAGACTAGATCTTTCACTACTGTGTTCTTGGTCCCCATAGTAGCTGATATCATGGAGATGCTTGATAAAGATTAGCTGGTTGTTGGTGGGTGAGTAGATGAATGGGTGGGACATAACCTAAGCTACAAACCCTGTTACCTATGCACTGAGGACTGAGTATTGATATTGGAGTCCTGATTTGATCAGCAAGCTTGTGAGATACGTTCCCACAATGGTCGCCATTTTGAAGAAAGGCAGGTATCAGGGATGATTCAAAGCAAGCTTAACTGGAGCACATTAAGTCCCCTTGCCTCTTCTAGAGCATGGAAAGACTTGATTATCAAATGTAAGACTCAGGTCCTAGGTCTTATTGTTTTTAAAGTTTTGATAAAGTGTTTTTTTCAAGGTTACTGCAATGAGTCAGCATGAAGATATATTTCATAATTCCTGACGCAAAATGTTCAATCCCTTTGTATAACACGACAGAAACACCGAATCCATCATTTCTTAGATTCAGTGACTAAGGAAAATAAATCTTAATAGGAGGAAAAAAAAAACTTTTCTATTTAAAACATATTATGACAGATCTATAGCTAAAGCACCATATTATTATAGGATATCAAAGGACCTTTCTATTAAAGACAAATGTTGAATGCCCTTGGAAGGATGATGTGCTAAAATCAAAGGAAAATAATAACCAATGATTTCTGGATTTCTGTTCTTGGGTACCCCAAAACTGATGAAGCTCCTCGAAATCAATTTTATCACCTTAGATACAGAAGTCACCTACTTCTCAGAAAACAGTTTCTAAAACTCCTTTATGTATTGTATGGTCTTTCTGTAATTGCATTTTAGGACTAGGTTTGGTTTGTATTAAATATTCACAGGGAAGAATCATGTCGAGAGGAGCAATGGGATCATAAAAATTCATCCTTCTTCCTCTGTTGGGCGCCAGAGTCCACACAGTGCTGGAGGGCGGCCTTTATCGTCCTTACCACATGGAAATATGGTGTGGACTGTGGACATCGGGTTTACTATAGGAACTTGTTTCTAAATATTTTGTTCAGCAAACAAGTTTCTTGCCTTTTTCCATACAACATGGAGCTAATCGTATTTTTGATATTTTTGTATCTAAATAGTTTCTGTTTAATTCTTTTTGTTATTTATTTATCTGGTTTTTTCAAGACACGGTTTTTCTGTGTAGCTTTAAAGTCTGTACTGGAACTTGCTCTGTAGTCCAGGCTGGCCTTGAACTCATAGAGATTCACTTGTTTCTGCTTCCAGAGTGCTAGGATTAAAGGCATGTGCCACCACCCAGCTCTTAATTCTTTACTTCAAGGAAGAGTGGTTATTCCAAGCTCTTTGTCCTCAATAACCTCAATTAAAAATTTAAAGTAAGGAAGAATTTAGTGGTGGTTACAGCTCTATAACAATATCTATACTTTCCTCAAAGTAAATTGTACATATTTATCTGACTTGTTTTCCTACATTTTAAATGGAGTTTCTCTTGTAATTGAAGCGTCAAGTCTAATTCAGTTGCGTCCAACATTACCGGTAAGCCATATTAATAAAAATAAAAATAAAATAAAATAAAACAGTACTCCATCTGTGACACAGCCTGATTCTCGCATCATTTGGATCCAACACGTGGTGCTGAGCCCCCTTTGAGGCAGTGAAGAGTCATGATCTTAGAAAGACTTGACACTGGAAGCAATTGGAGACCATCATAGTCCTCATTGTTAGAATCCATTCCACCATAACAGGTAGTTACATGTCACCTCCTTGACTACATGGTTTGTTCATTGGTTCCAACAGCATCAACACTTTGGCTGGCCTACGTTTCTCGTCTGCTAGTGTGATCTAGATTTTCATATCTAGGAGTGCTGAACTCTTACTGAATATATTTGCTATAATTTGAACTCTTATAGAGTATATTTGCTATAATTTCTTAATCCTTTACCCATGGACTTGGCTGAACAGATAGTTACCTCACCCAACCCCAACCCCAGAGATGCTGTAGTTTTCTCATCCAATTCCATTCTATTCTATAAGGCTCCTTATACTTATCAGCATAGTGACTTCTAACCTCGGTTTCTACAATGATGTTTGTAGCCCAAAGAGACCAAATGGTCATCATGGCTTCAAGTTAAAGTTTATAGCTCAGTTTCATGACACTTCTGCCTCAGCTTCTTGAGAGCTGAAAAAATAGGCACACACCACTATATCTGGGCTTTCACTGAGGGCTCCCTAGAAGCAAGAAGCAAAGTAGAAGATAAATACAGGCTTCCAGACAATTTTTTGGACTTGGGAAAGTCACTGACTATGCTGTGAAAGTCAATATTAATGGGGTATGAGTCATCAGGTCAAGAGTGAAATTTCATGTCAAACTGTGAAGGTCAAATCAAAGTCCCCTAGCATCTGTGTAGCACTGAAGTACTGGATTTAAGGTGAAATTTATAAAGTATAAGGGTGAACTCGATAAACAAGCTGAGACAATAGAAATTTTATCATATTATCACATCATATTAAACAGATAATAGCAATTGACAGTAAATTTGGAAAACATGTGCAGATAAGATCTACTAATTAAGAAGCTGAGATGTGAATGTTTATATTAATGGTTATTTATGTTCAATGTGCCATTCACTCTGAGCATTCCTGTTACCTGGCTATTTAGAAATTCCCTGGAGATCTGAATAGATCTTTCTTTAAGAAGACTGGAAAAATAAGTGTTTTTTTTTTTTCTTTTGATGAATCAGTGAAGAAAAAAAAGAAGCTGGTAACAGTAAGTGCTTTTCTAGAATGTAGGAATTAATCACCCTTCTACAAAAAGAATTTTCTGATAAGGAAGGTTAACAGCTATGCCAGCCTATGGGAATTAGGCTAAGTAGTCAGTTGGCAGGTTAAGGCTATGTTTTCTAAGCAGATGAATAGGATTTGATTCTTTCTGAGAGTCTCTGACCTATCTAGCCATCGTTTTTGGCCCAATTAATAGTGCCAGACATGGAATCTGTCTAGTGAAGTGGACCTTAAATCTAATCATAAAACAGTTGGTTGTTCCCAAGACATTTGTGCCACTATTACACCAATGTATACACCAATGAATCTTGCCAGGTTCATCACTGTGGCTCACAGAGCTCACAGCTGGGTAGAAGCACCAATAACAGACACAGCAACTTTGGATATTTCCAGGTCACTCTCAGTACGCCTTCTCCAGGTCCTATGGCTCAAGCATCTACTGTATTCAGCAAAACAAAACAAAACAAAACAAAAAAAAACTCAAACTCAAAAGTTGTATTTTGGACCTTATTAAACAATGAAACCAAACCAAACAGACATAGGTGGTATTGAATTTTAAAATCTCCCAACCAGCTACAGCAACGGTTTCATGTGATATAAATTATTTTAAGGAGTTTTTCCAAGTAACAAAAATGTACTAACTTGGAAAAAAATGGTTCTTTTCTCCTTGGAAACTAATCATAGAGAACGCTTCAGAATAGCACATTAACAGTGCCACTAAATTTACATCAAAATTGGACATGCTGTTATCTAGCCCATTGAGAAAACTGTGTGTCTACTAATCACTGCTTCATACTAAATTTTAACCCATGACCTTTTTCCTATTAAAGGTCTATTCATTCCAGCATGGGCATCTTATCATCTTAGGTACATCATTGTTCCATTGACATCTGGTAATGGTGGGGCCCTGTGCCTGTTAACAAAGATCTTTCAGATCTCATAACTTCTGAACAATTTTAAAAATGAAAAAAGAAAATAAAGTCATATGCTTTTAGCTAAGTAACCAAAGTTTTACAATAAAACTGTGAGTGGGTGGTTATTTCTCCTATATTCTTTAAAAGGAATATGTAAAAAATTTTAAACAATATTTACTCTTGAATTTACATAATTTTTCTTTGAGCATGTTTTAACATGTAAAGCATTCTTGAGTAATCCATATATTTTGTTCTAACAGAGTAGACATTAATCATGCTTTCACTAGGAAAACAAACCCACATACTGCTTTGACAGTAAAATAATTTCTGCTTTCAAAGAAAAATAATCAACTGTCTCTTTTACTATCCCTGAGGGTTTTCTTCACTGGCCTGGCTGTGGGCTGTTCTGGAGCACGTATTGTTTACAGCTAAGTAGGTCCCTCTTTGCCTTTCTACAGAACATCACTGTTCACAGAAATCACCAGGTGAGATTAGGATAATTAGCCTTGTGATGCTCGACTTCAGTCTCAGTGGGTATCAAGAAGAGTCCTTTAAATTTTGCATCACAAAAAGGACTATTTTAAGGCTGGCATCATCAGAAAGATACACTTTGGAGTTGAAAATCTGGTACTTAGGGAGTTTTGTGCAATAAAATATTCATGAGTCTGCACTGAGTCTCTCTCTCATTATTTCTCTTTTAATACTGGTCTGTCACTCAGCTGTTAGTCCATTCACTCATTCAGCAGTCACACAAACTACTGGACTGTGTCCTGACATGGATCAGCATAGGTGGCATGGGACTCACAAGAAGGATGTATAGTCCCACTGAGGGACAGCAAACATGAGGAGGATACTAAGAGTATACAAAGGGAAAAGCATTACACCTCCTGATGACGTCAGGAGCCACCTCTCTAGCTTACAACATGATGTCACATAAAGCCCATGTGCTTGGCTTGGTCACAATCCTGTGCTCTCATTAAGAGTGGGGTGGGAACAGGGGAAGAAATGTATGTTTTCCTTCTCGGTGATCTGGCCATGGTACTCCTATCATGATACTTTGCCTCGCCACAGCAGCAAGGCCAAATACACAGTAACTAAAGCTTTGGAAACTGCAAGGCAAAGTAAACCTTTACTCCTTATAAGCTGATTGCCTGGGGGCGGGGGGATGTTGTTACAGCAGAGACTTCTCTGGGGAGCTACGAGATAAAGAGAAATGGATCTTGAGAACTGTCCCACAGACTAATAGACAGAGGAAAGACTCTGGGTTCCTGGGCAGCTAAGCATGGCCAAGCAATGAGTTCTAAGGCTAAGGAAAATGGCCTGTCCTCACTTCTCCCATCTGCCACTCCTGTTTTTTGGTTTTTGTTTTTTTTTTTTAACACTATATTGAGTTTAGAATTTTTGCTTGCAGCTAGATAATTTTTCTTTTACTGGAGGAGAAAGACTAAGTTTGTTTACGAGGTAAAGTCAATAAGTTGTAAGAAATTATTGCTGATTATGAACTGAGGGAGATTCTGAGTCACCAGCAAGAGAATTTGGACTGTGCTATGTAAGCAATGAAGGTCTAGGGAGGTATAGGGGTGGTGACTGCATGGGATGCCTGGGCTTTCCTTGGTAGGTACTCACAGCTAGGATGATTTTCCTTGAGCTGGACAAGTGGAACTCATTTTGAACTATAGTGTATATGCTGCTGAAGTGAGCGCACACAGTTCTCATTAAGACAGATCCCCCTGAACAAGGCGTCTCTGCTTTGTGATTTGAAAACTCAGTTCCTAACTCTTGTTTCAAACTAATCTCTATTCTTAATCATAAAAGATGCCACTAGTAAGTGCTGGCCCCCCAAAAGGTACAAGGAAATCATAGTGACATCTGCAAGTCATTTCTGAAGAAGTAATATATCAGGCTAGGTGATTGCCTACTAGAGGTAGTATGAGGTGGCAGAGGTCAAAGCAAAGATCAGACAAAGCCAGTAAAGGGTGAGCTTTGATATCATAACCTTATCACACATAGACATGAGCTACACCCCTAAGACAGTCATATCTTACGACATACTCTTGGAATTGCTTGAGCAAAAAGCCATATATATATTTTAACCCATGACCTTTTTCCTATTAAAGGTCTATTCATTCCAGGCATGGGAATCATATATATGTTTATATGGCTATAGGTAGTTTTATAAGTAGATTTGGGGTTATATTATTGATGCAGGAGATGGAGACATAGAAATCACTAAAAAGCCAGATTGAATGCTTGGCACTTACTTTTATTCATTTTAATTTTATAACAGCAAGTTCAAGTAATAGCTATTAGGGTTTTCCCAACTTCTGGTAAGTAATATATTTTAATAATGAACTTGTTTTGTATTTGCAATGATCTTTGCTCTGTTTTGAGGCTGACCCCCGAGTCAGGCGTGGTGCTATGTGCCTGTGATGTGGCACTCAGAAAGCTGATGTAGGAGGATGAACACTCTGGAAGCAGCCTGGGTGTCATAGAGAGGGTCTGTTTTTAACAAAAGTGAGGGAAAGACTCTCTGGTGAACTAGTTAGATATAACTGGACCCTTCTCGTTCTTTCCTAGCAAGCCTCTACAAGTATTACATCTTTGTGATTGAACTGGCTCTATTTTGTAACTATGCCACTCAAATATATCCTATTAGTGAATTGCCACTTTATTTCTCTTTGAAATGTTCTCACATATAAGAGTTATTATTTTGTTATGTGTTCTTTCAAAAGCAAATTGTTGTTTTTTAAAAAAAATAATCTAAAAAAAAACATGCTAACTTACTTCATGATACTGTATTTATTTAAATTTCTAAACTTCATATTGGATCCAACTCCTTGTTTGTCTGGTCCTCCCGTTTGTCATTTAGGTTGAATCTCCCCGTGGTCTATGGCTTCTTACGTGTTTGTTCACTGGGCTTTACAACTCCACGATGTCTGCTTTGGGACTATTTCCTGCATCTTTGCAGGTTTCCTTCCTTCATGAAGCATAATTGCTATGCTTTCCTTCAGCTCTTCAGCGGGATTCCTGTCAGCCATCTGACCACATTTAAAACAGCTTAAAGTTTTTGTAATCTATTTACACTCTTCTGGGTTTGAATCATAGTTTTTGTTGAAAACTGAACCTTTCAGGCTGGATATCCCTTTCTCTAGAAGGTATTGCTGTTGGTTGTTTTCCTTGCTGGCACTGCTCTGGAACTAGCTCTAAAAAGTCAGCAATCCCTGTCAGGCAAGCACCAAAGATGCTGTTTGGTTAGCTCAGTGGTCAGCTAATAACTGGCCTTTGTACTGATTTTGGTTTAGTTGGTTTTGTTTGTTAATTTGTTTATTTAGGCAGAGTTTCATGTGGCCCAGCATGTCATTTTTTTTTTATGCTCAATTTTCTGTTGTTGTGATAAAACACCTCAATGAAAAATAAAATTAAGGTAGGAAGGGATTTATTCACTCTAAAATTCCAAATTACAGTCCATCATTTCAGAGAAGTCAAGTCAGGAACTTAAAGCACCACATCCACAATCAAGAGTTAGGAGGGAGAGACTTCACACATGCCTAGTGTTCAACTTCTTCTTGTAACTCTTATGCAGTATAAGACCCAGACCTAGGGGATGGTGTCACCCACAGTAGGCTGAGTCTTCTCACATTAATTAACATCATCAAGACAATCCATCACAGACTCGCCCAGACCCACTGATCTCGATAAACCCTCTTTAGGACTGTCTACTCAAGGGATTCTAGACTGCATCAAGCTAACAGTTAAAATTATCACGGTCTTTAATCTCACTATAGAGCTCAGTGGGATATTCCGATTCTTCTTGCCTCCACCTCCCTGCCGTTGGGATTACAGGAATCTGCCACCATCCACAACTGTGTTAGGTGCTAGGGATCTAGCTAGGACTTTGTGCATGTTGGGAAATAGTCTGTTGATGGAGTTATGACTGCAGCCCAGAGGTTTTCTTAAGCACTTTAGACAAGCTCTTCAGCCTTTGTCAATGAATTTGTCTGTGTTGGTGTATGCTTTCAACAGTTGGTACTGGGCCTTTGCCTTCATTTTCTCCTACAATAGGGCTGCAGAATTCCTGAGAAAGGAGAGGTTGGGACATTATTTGGCCTTTTTTAGGTACACGCACACCATTTATGTGGGTGGCCTTTAAATCCCTACCAATCTGCCAAAGCCTTTCAAAGACTCACTTTGATTGACATATCATTAAGAGCATCTTCGTTTTGTTCTGATTCAGGTTCTTCTTAATCAAACAATACTCAAACGGCATTTAATCATCTGTGATGTTAAACATTTCCTGCTGATTGTTTCCAACAAATGCCATGAGACAGGGCCTTTGAGCTGTCAATCAGGTCGAGTGATAATGCCCTAGTCCCTCAACTTTTGAATGTTAAACGTTTCTCTCTAAAGATCTAGACCAGTCTGATTAGAATAGGTTGGAATGGGGATTTAACAATTCCCCTAAAATCAGAGAAAGACCACCCTTTCTGTTCCCACCATTTGCCTTTTCCATTAGATCCTTCAGAAAGAAACCACATAAAGACCACTAGCAAAGCTATTCTTAGGGCTCTCAACTGCGATTACCCATCTCTGTGGTGATATATTGTATATTTAATGAAATCACCACACATCTCAGCCCCCCAAGGTGCCCTCTTTCCAGTTCTTTTGTATTCTTCTCATAGGATGCTCTATTATCAGCATTCTGTCACTAACAGTCTAAGACAGCAGAGCCTATCTTCAGCTTCATGACTCCGTAATTATGTTGGTTTCCGTGTAACTCCAGTGCTCTCTTTAGATTAGCATTTTAGATATGTATCTGTCTGTGATAACAGCATCTCACAGATAGGTGCAGTAATTGCTTCTACTTTAATTTTTCCGTGTATTTTAACTAGATTCTATGTAAAACATCTGGAGGCACTAATTACTGCCTGTCCTATAAACTTACACCCAATTTGCCCTTGTGACAGTCATGTCATTAACTGACTCAGAACCAACTTCTAATGAATCAGCTGACAAATATAGACGGTCCACCTGCCCCCAACAGCACCAGCTTTAGCCCGACTCTAGCATACAATAGGATTCTGCGAACCCTGCCCCGGGAACATCCTGAGGGCTGAGTAAGATCATGAGCTAAAATTACAGAGAAAAGCTAAATAGTACTGTCATATTCAGTGTTAGTATCTTCTAGAATATTTCCAGGGGAAGGTTCAATTAGGGAGCAAATAGGGAGTGTCTTGTATGTCTTTCTCATCTGCCCCCACCTCAGCCCCAAATGGTTGGTTAATGGAAGGAGTTCTGGCACACTAGTGCATTATCTGGCACTTAGAGTTTCTTGGCTGCCTTGGCTGCATTCCAATCTGTGTAATTACCTTGTCCTCCCTTGTAAAGAAAAATACAATCCCACCAAACTTTCGTATTTCTAATTAAAGTTAGTCTTTAACTCCCTTCTTAAGAACTATGTGAAATGACCAAATCAAATATCCAGAGCCACTGCAGCTGTCATCAACCCAGAGGGGCGGCGCACCAGAAGCAGGTAAGAGTTTGCCAGCTGTTTCTATAATATGCATTAATGTCCTCTTGGTAAAGGACATCAGGGGACCAGAGAGTGACAGGTATTATACAAATATTTCCTGCTGATGAGTGCACAGAGAGAAGAGTTTGCTAATTTATTCTCCTTACCCATCAAGATTCCTGTGAAATGTGAAATACCTATCACAGCTTTTGATATGAAGACCTACATCTGAGGAAATGTGTGCAAACACACACACACACACACACACACACACACACACACACACACACACACATGCATGTGTGTATGTATGATGCTTAGAACAGATAACACTCCCAGGATGGATGAGAGGACCTAGACTGTCTTTGATCCTTTGCTGTTTACAGAGATTCTACACTCTGTCCTCTCTCACATCCTCTAGCCCCCTGTGTCTTATTTACCAGACACTTTTCTTAAATCAAACTTTCCTCCATGGATGTAGAGACTGAGAGGCAGAAACAAAATCAGAGTTCCTAAGTGGGAGAGCGGACTACTCAGGGACCAGGCAACTACATCTCCGAAGACACCTCAAGGTATCTCTAAAGCACAGCCCATGATGGCTAGAGGCAAAGTCAGTAAGATGTGAAGAGCCATTGTGACTCCTCATTGCAGGGGAGGAATGCTAGCCACCGTCTATTTTCTGGATATTTTCTTAGCAACTTCACTTTGGAGTATAGTTTTAAACATATAAACATCATTTTGCTTATCTGCTAAACTCTGAAAATCAGTAGAATGGACATGTCCTTTTCAAATGCAATTATTATATTTTCAATTTAGTGCCTGTGGCAACAGAAAAGCAAATACAATGCATCTGGAATTGGATCAGTGCAGTCCTGTCCCTGCCACCATGTGCTGTGAAGGTCAATGATTAAAAAGGCCAGTTAACGGGAGAGTCTAACTCATTGAAGTTTGGACTATAATTATTAACATACACAGTTCCTACCTTTAAGGAGCTCTTGGCCATTTGATATATGTAAGAATACATTGACCTGTGTCTAAAGACTGACTCTGATAATTTTACAGTATGCAAGGCAATACAGAACATAATGTTTTAATGTGATAACCTTGCTTATCTAAAAGTAAAAGTCACGATGTTTTGGTGGGGAAACACCAAGTAAGGCATGCAATTGAGTTTTGCTTTGTTCGTTGAGATATTTCCACGTGGAAGATTAGCCCTTCCCTTGTGAAGCACGGAAATATCTCAGATGACTGCTTCTTCATCTAATTTCCTGTATTAACACTGATTTATCTTTTCTTGAAATTTTAGAATGACATTTCACAGAAATTGTGAATTGCAACATATTAATGTCTCAAGGGTAACAAGACTTCAACATACATACTCATGCACACCACATATACTTCTCCCTCCTACACACACACACACACACAGAGTGGAGGCTGCAGGATTTACCTTCTACAGTGCAACTTTGCCTGAGAGTCTAGTCTTGAACTAAGTCTCACCACCTATAGATATCCTCAGCTACATGAAGGCTGGGGTTGCATTTAGTTTTAGAATTGGCCTCAATCCCCCTTTCTTTGTAATGCAAAAATGTAAATGTATTATCCAAATAGAACCTAACTTCTTCCTGCTCCTGTTTGCCTACAGGAAAACCTTATGTAGAGCACTTGCATAAATAACTTTTCACTTATTTTTTTAAAGCACCCTCACCCCTCCTTAGTCAAAAGAAAACAATGTGGCAGAGAACACACTTTTTTAATTCTAAAGAATTTAACATGTTCAAAAGATAGATTTTTACATTTTTAGACTTTTATTTGCATAAATCAGATGATTCTGTGGACGGTCCGGATTTGAACTGACAGACTGGGTGGATATGTGGAAAAAAGAGAGACCTGGACATCTAGAATGTGTGATTCCTAAAGACCACCGTCAGGCAACATGGGGGCAAACATGTAGCAAAGTACCATCGCGGCTGTCAAAATTGGATTCCGAGGGTTTATTATTATTATCGTTATTATTATTTTATGCACATGGGTGTTCCGTGTGGATGTGTATCTATGAACCACACGCATACAGTACCAAGAGAGACCAGAAGAGGGTGTTGAGTCAATCCCCTGCAGCTGGAGTTCCAGGTGGCTGTGAGTAACTATGAATCAAACCTGGGTCCCCTGAAGAGCAGCAAGTGCTCTTAACCGCGGGGCCGTTTCTCCAGCCTCTGATGCAGAATTCCTGATGACAATGTCAGACAATAGTGAAAGATTGAAACAATGCCAGATGAAGTCAAAGTTTAAATGAGAAAAGGAAAAATGAGTCAAGTTCAGGAAGAAAGTGATAGTGACCAAAGGATGAGACAAAATGTAGAGACTAAGACAGTTAACAGTCAACTTTCTGCAAATGGCTGTTGTTGTGTTTCTGCCCTGGGGTTTCTGACTCCACAGAATTGATATTAGATTCCAAGATTTGGCTAAAGGATTTCTCGAAAACCATGCTCTTAGTGTTCAGTTAGGAGGATCAGCGATCCTCAGGTCCAGCTAATCCATGTGGACCAGCTGTGCCATCATGTACCAGCTGCCTGCTCTGTATGTTTTTTAGCCACATATGTACGAACAATGAAAAACATCAGGCTAAGCAGCCAATGTTCAGGACAGAGGTCTATAACCTCAGCCACTTAGGAGGCTGACCCAGAATGATGGCAAATTCAAGGGTCACCCTGGGCTAGATAGTGAGTTCAAAGGCAGTCTGGAAAAGCTGGTGTCGAAGATAAACACATTTTAAGCGAGGTAGGTGCTCTAAGGGTGTTCAATGGAGGAACACTACCTGGCGTTAAAGACTGTAGCTTCAATCCCTAGTACTGAAGACTACAGTCAGAGAACACCCTGGGGTAAGTGTCCTAGGAGCTAGTCAGCCTGTAAAGAGGTTGCCTCCTTTCTCGCCAAAGGGTAACTCCTCAGTAGTTCAGGATTGTGGTTTGCCGGGAAGAAGTATGGGACTCACATGTGTTTCCCAGCTGCACTGCTTGATCTGACATAACACGTTACAGGAAAACTCTGCAATTGCAATGGAAGAGGCAGATGGTTGATAAATGAGGTCTGTGACTAAAGCATTCGGAAACCCACGGAAATCAATTATGGTAAATATTTCCAGAAAGTTCACCTGACATTCTATTGAGATTTTTTTTTCTACAATGATTTATTGAAGAGAGAGGAATCAAGGAAATACGGTTTCCCCTACCTGGGAAATGTACCAATTCAAAAATAATGAATATGCACAAAGATAATAATGAGCTTTCTCTTTTGCATATTTTCAGAAACTCATTTCATTTCGCGGCAAATGTGTAATGTTGAAGCTTTTATGTTTTGATTTTAAACCTCAAAGTGTCTCATTTGGCACATTCCTGGGTCCTCTGTGGTCATTATGAAGAGTGTCTTTTCTCCTTCTGCACTGTAAGAGAGTCAATTGTCATATTACCCAGAATTATGAAATAATTTAGGTTTAATAAGAGGGAACTCCATTGTCTGCTTCTTCCTGCCCTGGCTTATACGTGTACACTGAGAGTATTAGCATATGCAACATCGTGATGCCTTCCATCATTCAGAAACTGGGTCATAACAGGCAATCCTGAGCTTTGAGAGAAACTACTAAAGTGGAGGTTACTTTGGAGCCTTTGATCTCCACCTGAACAAATGCTAAATTCACAGAGAAGACGCATGCTTGCTGAGTCCATTGCAATTGCTTTGCAGTGTGTTAACCATGGTCTCAAACCATGAATGCATGATTTACCGAGCATCAGCCACAGTCACTTTACTGTTTATGTGAACAGACCACCAAGCCATCACTAGCCTTCCGAACAGTAATCCGCTGGAACTGTGTTGTGCTATATCCTTCCTGTCACTGCTGTCGTAAAGTCCCCACCTGTGTTTGCAGATTTGGTTTACACAGACTTAAGTAGAAGGAAGACTTGATCTTTGTCTTCGGTTACTCTTACCGTTTTCTTCCTGTATCTCCAGCCTATTAAGATTGTTGTGAATTCAGATTCCGTCCTCCAATGTGTTCATTATCTTTTGAATCGAGGCAAGTCGAAGGAGGTGTGTTTAATTTGTAACCCAGCCAGTACCACACAGCTGATCTTCAAAAAATAGAATGTGATTAAATGCCATGTGGAGGAGAGATAATTACTTTCCCTTGTCCCCAGAGAAGACAGCTCCAAAGTCTTGCAAAACTAAGATACTGCGAAAGCTCAAAGAATTAATCTCCAAATACTTACATTCATACCATTTGACTTTCAACTTTGGTCCACACAGAAGTGAAGCTCCATCTGCATTGTTCTCACTAGACAGACAAGGTCGGAGAAACTCAGCTTTCACCATCTTGGCTTTATAGGCTGTCTCTTCTGAGTTTCAACCTAATCTCATTTTGCGAGTGTTCCAAAATAGGTGATAATTCTTAACTTTCTAAAGCTGAGTTTAAAGTGCAAAAAACCCATAATGCCTTAATGCATTGCAGTCAGCAGCATTTCAGCATCCAAGGTCAGATTTTCTAGGTTGGAAAGGGGGAATTTTGTGTGATCTATCTTATAATGTTAAGAACAAATAACACATATTTCCATCTGTTGAAGATACGTACTGTATTGTAGCTTAAGCTACTTTTAGATTAGATTCTTCTCTCTGCTGTGTTGGTATATGGTATCTACTTTGTGGTACTTGAGTCGTTTAAAAGGAACTTTTAACTTTACATACTATACCATAGAATAAAAAGAAAATAACATACAACCCGAATAAGTGCTATGTTTACTGTTTGTTGGCATCCTTAACATACAATAATACTCATATAAAGAATACCTGAAAACATTTAGGAGTAAATGAGCTTGACAAACTAGAATTACATTGCACTCAAAATTAGAAGCATTGGTGGATACATGCTTAAAAATATAATTGAAAGTGGAAGCGTAGAACCCAATCAGAAGCCCCACAGCTTCAGAATATCCATGGTAACTGTATAGAAATATATTAAAGTATATAGACTTTATCAGGCTAATCTCACCATGTGGTTTTCATATGTAAGTTAGTTATTTATAGTAAAGTTTTAATTAATAAAACATAAAAGAAAAGTTAACCAAATTACTGTGCCAATCTTGGCATCCTTCTCTGACACAGTTGGCCAGAAGAATGCATAAGGTATTAATGTCCAATTCCCTGAAGATTTTCTAACTAGACATCATTCCATCTGCTTGGTTTTCTCGGAGGCGTTGGTAGCTGTCTTAATTGACCCCAAGTCCAGAGTCCTAGATGATGCTTCAAAAACTCCTACCATGAGTGTCATCAATTTGGGTTTCAAAAGCAGTAATTTTCATGGAAATGCACTTTGTGCCTCCTCTGAGGGGTAGATTGTACCAGCAGGTTACCGCTTCACAGAAACTTGGTATGGGAGCAGGTATAGGGAAGAGGACATTGCTCTCCTCCATCAATTATTACAGTTCTGGTTTTGTGATTCTACACTCTGGTTCATGGCTTGTGAAGCGTTCTTCACCTGCAGTGTGCTGTCCAACCAGCCTGAGAAGCTGGCCAGTCTCGGCACAGTCTAAACCTCTACTTCAAATAGATTATAAAAGTCAATCTCAAAATCACATTAGATCAAACTTAAAGTTCTTGTTCCATTAATTTGATGTGTGTGTGTGACAAACAAACAAACAAACACACACACACACACACATACACACACACACTTGAAGTAAGATCTAAATGACTATGGTTTATAGACTTTGCAGATTTGTGTACTCAAAGTTGAATTCTTGTTGCATACAGAATTTGATCTAATTCTGCAGTATGAATACACACACACACACACACACACACACACACACACACACATCACAAGTTTGGGTGGTTCATGTATATTATTTTTAAAGAATTTATACTTATTATTTCATCTATTTGTATATGTGGAGGTCTGTGTGAGTGAATGCCACAGGGGTGTGGTCCCATAGAGGCCAAGACAATGGTGCCAGCTTTCCTGGAGCTGGGATTACAGATGTGTGAGCTTCCCAATGTAGTTTGGGGGAGCAAATTTGGGTCCTCTGGAAGAGCAACATGTGCTCTTAACTGCTGAGCCATCTGTCTATTGTCATTCTTTCATAATACTTGGGGACAGTACTTGGAACAGAAAGGTATGCATTTTTCCTTATCATGATCTTCAATAAACTGTACACTACTTTTGTGTTCTTTTATCATGGACACACAGCATGTGATGTTATATCCTGAAAATGTATCTTCTATGCTGCAACAGGGAATCTTGAAATCTTTCATCTCAGATCAGGAATCACTTATGTTCTATTCTTATATTTCTGTAGTGTCAGCGGTCAAAGGGGACAGAGACACAGCTATGTGCTCTCACCCTCAGAAGTCGCTAGTCTTAGGGTTTCCTTTAATCTTTTGGGGCCCTTGACTCAGGAAAAATTGTGATCTTTGGCTTCAACAAAAACAAATAAAAAGAATTGTAGAATTGAGCAGGATGAAGCAGAGTTGGAGACTATTTTGAGTGTATAAAAGGCTAGAAAAAAGAGAGGTGCCCAAGGAAGGAAGACATACCCAAGTGTGAGCCTAGGTTCTTTAAGAGGAGTCTTCACTTTAGCCATATACAGCATTTGGTTGCCTCTCAGGCCATGCTAAACAGTTGCTACAAAATCCTACCCTCTCCCTCTCTCTCTCTCTCCCTCTCTCTCTCTCTTTCTCTCTCTCTGTGAGTAAGATTGTAACATGGCTCCAGAAATATCTTGGATGGGACTATATGGGATGATTCTCTGGTGAGTAAAACTATGAGCCACTAGCATCACATACAGACTTTATTTAGTAAGATTCTTTTCTCTCTAAATGGGTTTCTGGTGAAATTCTTAGAAAAATTTCAGATGTATTGCCAAGAAGTGTGAAAGCTTTAAGGAATTGTTATTGTGCTGAACTCATCTTGCAAGAGGACTCAACTAAACTCCCACCTAAGAGACTCTGTCCTTTTCCTGTCCACAATTTCCCTCCTCTCTCCCTTCCACCTACCCCTTCAGTTCCTGCTGTTTGTGCTGAGGATTTGGAAAAAGTGAGGAAGAGAGAGAGAAAAAAAGTTACATGTCATGGTAAAGTTAGGAACAATTTCCTTGCATATGTTGGCCTTTTTATTGAAAATAGATTCTACTCTCATACAATACATCCTGACCACAGTTTTCTCTCCCTGCATTCTTCCCAGCTCCCCACTATCTTCCCTCTTGCCCAGTTCCCTTCCCCCTTTGTTTCCTTGGTCAGAAAAGAGCAGCTTTCCAGAGACAACAGCCACACAGGATGAAACAACATTTAATAAAACCAAGCAAAATTCCTCATATTGAGGCTGGACAAGGCAACTCAATACGGAGAAAAGACCCAAGAGCAGGCAAAAGAGTCAGGGGTACCCCCCGAGTCCCACAAAAATACCAAGCTAACACCCATAGCACATACACAGAGGATCTTGTGCAGATCCATGCATATTCTGATATTTAAAAGGAATCTTAGATAATGTAAAAAAAGAACCAAACACTTAAAGAGGGGAGAACATTAAACACATAGGCAAAAGAAACATCAGAGCATTAAATAATGAAAATATATAAAGAATTCTAGAAACTATTTAAAACTTGATGTGGTTAACAGGATGGTGAGAGAGCCTGTAGGAGATGAGATGTAAAAGGTAGATATGTAAACTCTTTGAAATAAACAGAAAGTTTTTAATTTACAATGGGTACATGGTAAACACAAGGAAAAAAAGAAAGGCAGAAAGAATAGATAGATGAATAAACTCTGTTCCAAAAAGCCAGCAAATCAAATGAGAAAAATACAATAGAAAATAAAATTCATTTGCAAGACAATCAAAATATTCTAATAATAAATATAGTAAGGATATTAAAATGTAAAAAGATAATAAGAACTCGAAATATGTCTGATAATAGAAACATATTTGCATGTTAATGCATAGATGAATATTAATATTAGTGTTTCTATCTTCTTTAACTCTATGCAATAAAATACAACTGGCCTTTCATAGTCTCTGAGGTAACATACATACTTTCTGAGAAACAGCAGGTTTGATAGTTTGGAAAATATGAGGTGATTTATAGCCTTTTATATTAAACTTCCCTTAAGAAGACAGCCCAGTTCCAACTGTCATTTCATATTGCATAATTAGATGAAATTCTACATAAAGCAAGAATTCAACTTTGAGTACCCAAATCTGTAAAGTCTACATGCTGTAGTCATTCGAATCTCACTTCATTAAACCTACCAGGCCAGAGGAAACAAAAGCATGGTGAAAATGTTCTGGGATTTGGGGGGAGATTTATATACACT
Source organism: Phyllotis vaccarum (assembly GCA_033318265.1). Lineage (NCBI taxonomy): Eukaryota > Metazoa > Chordata > Mammalia > Rodentia > Cricetidae > Phyllotis > Phyllotis vaccarum. The sequence goes on from JARWLC010000011.1 coordinate 80,090,182, forward strand.
GAGCTTATCATCCCTGGCAGATGTAACCAAAATCCAACAGAAGCTCTGGCAGTGACAAACTTTCCACATGTGCTTCAGATTTGTACCTGGCACTTGCAACTTCTGTTCACGTTTGATCAGCAACATCTGTTCCATGAGCATAGGTAATAGAAAGTGTACAAGATCCAGATGGCCATGCTAGATTGTGTTCAGTCCTTGCTTTAATGTTTAAGACCTTGGGCAATTCATTTACCATTGAGTTTCTTCGTCTTTGTAGTATGAAGCTAGAATAGAAAGTTTCTAGGACCCAGGCACTGACTGAGCTGAACTGCACCTGGAAAGGGCACAGGATTGTGTGTGAGGTCTATCTGAAATGCACAGAGACTTGAGAGCCATCTGTGGGGAAAAAGCATGGGGTTGCTTAGTCATCTTGCTTAGATCAGGGACCCTGGATGCAGGAATGGACAGACTATCTTAAGAGTTTCCATGGCTAACCTATCTTCCTTTGTACAAAGCACACCCACAGTGAACATCTGCTGTTTTTAAAATATTATGTTAATGTTCATGTCAGTTGAGTTTAAACCATCCACAGTCTGAAAGAAATCAGTCAAGTTTCTGAACACATTGTGCAGAGGAATGGAAGGCAGAAAGAGTGGCAATAATCCCTGGAGCACATTCTAAAACAATCAGCTCAGCCATCAGTTACTAGACAGTGACAGTAGCAGTCAGAATACTTTGGCACACAGGAGAGACCCAGATTCAACTAGCACATTCTATTATCAGTGGTGATCCTTAGCAGAACTGCTCTGTGAATGAATACAAGGCCCCATGTGCATACTGTGAACAACTCGAAGCAGCACGCCCTTGTTAGTCTGTGCAAGCCAGTGTTCACATCACGGGCTCAGTACAGAACTGTTACCAAGGTGACAGCTACTTCCACAGTGGCAGGTGCAGGGGGATTATTGGAAGAATCCAGGTAAAGAAGGCAGGAGGCTTCAACTAGTGCTCATCTGCAGCATTGACCATGACCCCTAGACGTTCATGACCAAAGCCCCTCATTGCCTGCCTAACGTCCTGTAGAAAAAGATACGTGAGAATTAAAGAGGTGACTGTAAAGCAATCATCAAGGTAATAAAAATAAAAACGGTTTTTAATAACCACCCCTATTTCAGGTTCAAACACTAATTATCCTGTTTTTGTCTCAGAGAGAAGTGAACTAATGTTCAGAGGAGTGTTATGGACTTCCCAGGGCCACCAAACAATATGAACTTACTTTATTGGAGAACATTCTCTGAACTGTTAAAGTTCAAAAGGCAAAGATGAAAGGAGAGTCCCAAATACTCTCCTGCGGCTTCTTCTTCTTCTTCTTCTTCTTCTTTTTTTTTTTTTAGCACTGCTGCTATCTCTTGGTATAAACTCCGAGGAACAGACTGGAGGAGCCACGGCTGTGATCGCTCACTGCATATTATCAAATCTGGAAACTACTACGAAGCTCCCTTAATTCTTGTAGAATTCACCATGGAACTCGCAATGTAGACACACGGATGGCCTCAAATTCAGAGATCCCCCTGTTTCTGCCTCCTGAGTGATGGGATTAAAACTATACACGAGCATGCCCATCTTTCCTTTCGTTTTCAATAGCGTACTTGGAGTAAAACTTAAAATGGGAAGCAGCAATTTTGAATAAAATGGAAAAGGAAATTCTGAGAAGGGAATTAATCCTTTGTGTGATGGATGAGAGGTTTTGTGTGTGTGTGTGTGTGTGTGTGTGTGTGTGTGTGTGTGTGTGTGTATGTTTTACATGTATATGATTGCACAGCACGTGAAGCTCAGAGCAGAACGTTAGAACTTGACACAAGGTTTCTCACTGAAGGGGAAGCTCCACCTTGTCACTGGGTTGCTCTGAGGACCCTCTGTCTCTATCTCCTCCCTGAAATGCTGCACTCATAGGCAGGCTTAGGCGGATCTGAATTTTTATATGAGGGCCAGGGCTTTGGCTAAGCAAATGCTTTTACCCTCTGAGCCATTGCCCCTCACTCATAGGAGAATCTGACTGCTAAATGTATCTCTAAAAATCTCACTTCTAAGGGAATATGTCTTTCTCCAAGATAAAGTCACATGGATAAAATACGACCTTATACAATGGCCAACAAACAGTGTGCCATGATTTCATCAGTGTGTGTCATAACTTTATTCAGATCTCTCTTGGCTAATTGAAAATCTGCATTTTAATTTTATTTTGGTTGCTATTAACATCTATAAAATTTTGACACAGTTAAAAAAAAATAAAATAAAAGGCTATTTATTAATTCAGTGAGCCTCTGAGCCACATTTGCTTTTTCCCGTAACAGTCTTAGGCAAGGCTCCAGTCACAACTTATGCCTGTCATTTTCTGTAATTAAAAGTACACAGTCATATTTATGCATTCTGCCTCCTAGCAGCTGCAGTGAGATTAACTGTGAACAAAGAAAACATTTTGACACAGTTAATTATATGGCAGTTCTCCTGTGTGAGCAAATAGCAGCTACCTCCTTGCATGCACAGCACTTTCTTCTGTTATTTTACTTCCTCATAACCTCCTAAGTAGTTATTCCTACTAAGGAGTTTGCAGCCCCAAACCATAGCTCAACAAGAGCTAACCATACATAGTAGCTTCATAAAGCTACACGTACTATATTATCAAGGTGTAATGGAAATTTTCAATCTTTTTTTAAAATGTCTCTTGAGAAGGAAAACAAAAAGAAGATTCTGGCTCCTCTTCGTAAGAGATTAGAGATTTAAAGTAGATTCCCTCATTTCTTGCTTTGTAAATAAAAGCTATGTTATTTTGGGACCGGGTTTCACCAATGATCGAATTTACGTGCTAGATAAGGGGGCAATGGTTTCAGCTGAGGCTTTTAACTCAGTACATGAGGTGATCATGACCATGGAAATGAGAAGGTAAGGGAGGCCAGGATGCAGTTTTGACTGAACCAACTTGTGACTAATGCTGAGGTCACTTCTGATCACTATCTCCAGCGCTTTGTAGAAGAAGAGTTGAGATGAAGCAGTAACTGTGGACCAGACACTCAACTCTTCATACAAACAGCCCCCCCTCAAGGAGAGCTTGAAAGCGACCAAAGGGAAATGTCACTCAAAGGAGAGAACCCAGTTTCCCTAACTACTAAATCCAGCTCTATTCTCATCGTTCTCTTCCCGTCTCTCTTCTTCACCTGCTCTCTCTTCTCTTATATTACGTTACTGTTCAGTTTCTCAAAAATAATAGAGCACCAATCAGTACCAACTGAGGAAAATCTGAACCTCGGTGTGCCAAGTGGTGGGGCTGCTCAGTCTGAAAATAAGTGTCGAGACACTGTGACTTGAGAAAAAGAGCCCTTTGTTAATTAAAAAAAAAAAAAAAAAAAAAAAAAAAACCAAAAACCAAAAACAAAGTACTGAGATGTATTTGGTGGCTACAGGATCTGGCTTTGCTCATCCATACGCACTGAACATGGTCCTTGTTTGTCTTATGTGGAAACAAGGGCTGTCTCTTCTCACACGTGAGTGTCTAGGAAGACAGTAAACATCAGGGGCTTATTAAAACATCAAGCCCTGCATATGGTTCCTCTCATAAACCAAACCCTTTAAAGGCAGAAAAGAAACCTTTCTTGTTACCATTCCGACTGTCAAATAAATGTTCAGTAATTCTCCTAGGTGAATGGAGTCACTTTATCTTCACATCTATGAGGTGGGAGGATAGTAGGGGGTTGTAACAGACTTCCATTTCCTGGCATATCATTGTACAGGAATGGCAATACTAAGGTAATGTCTAAAAATGTTATTGTATGTGAGAAAACACATTAGTAATAGTGCTAACAATTTACACTATGCTGAAAGCCAATAATTTCTTCACTAAAAATCTCCAGGAAGTAAAAAATGGCTATTTATTCCTCCAACATATATATTTTCTGGATGGCTGATGGAAATATGCCCTACAAAGAAACAGTTTGGGTACTGTGTGGATTCATCTGTGCCTTAATAAAAGCAACAATATATAACTGTATAAAGTCACCATTAGAATTCATGTCTGACAAGGCTGAGCCAATTCCCTCATTTTTAGGGTGGGCTGAGTAGTAGATTGCTACCATTGATTCTGGGCTGTCACACCTCTGAAAATTCACCCCTTATGATTTCATTTCTAGTGTTTACGTCAGTGAAGAGTCTCTAAAGCCTCCAACAGTGTACACTTCATAACTTCCTCGTACACTGACTCTCCAAGATTTGGGGGGAGTGATGTGCTGATGGCATCTGACTGAGGGGAAGAGTGTCGTAACCTACTCAAGCTGTCACCAGATCCATTACCAGGGCTGCACGCTGGGTCAGACCCCATCAGGATGCCTCACTGGACAGGAGCCAAGGGCCAAGATAATTGGATCCCCTCTCAAAGTGCACCAAAGCACATCTACCAAGAAGGTCCCCACTGGATTCTGCTATATACAACAGAGATTGAATACATGCTCTGTGCACTCTAATCCTCCTGTCCACCACTATCATGTACACATCACCCACAATCATTTGCAAATAATGTACCTTCTTGAAGGTTACTTATTTTGTAAAACTTCAGTATGCATATAGCTAGAGAATTGTGTTATAAAAACTTAGGGGAGGTATCTTCACAGTGAATGAAGAAATGGTTTTATTTTATTATGCTATTAAATCTCTGTAACAGGTTACACATCATTAGAGAGATCCTATCCAAACCAATTTAAAAATAAAAATAACTAATTTTCTTTCTTAGTGAAAAAAGCTATTAAGTGTGGCTGGTTCCATGTGCATATTCTCTCTCTCTCTCTCTCTCTCTCTCTCTCTCTCTCCCTCTTTTTTCTCTCTCTCCCTCTCTCCTCTCTCTTTCACACACACACACAGTCTGCTTTGTTTTTTAAATAGCCCTTTTCTCCTTTCTACTGACTTCATTATATTTTACATTTCCCATGTGACAAAATGGCCTGAACAGCTTTGGGTAGCTTTTTATCTCCTGTTTTTAAAAAGCTGGTCTTTGACCCCATTAATCTCAGAAATAACATGCAGAGATTTTCTGTCTGTGATTCCCTCTGCCTGCTGCTGGACCACTTCTGATGTCCTAGATCTCACATGCTCATTAGCCAGCCTGCCAGGAAACCCTACGAAAGGAGGAAAGAAAGGAGCAGTTCCTCTAGGAAAGAATGTGAGGTGTGGGTATAATATATTGCCGGGATATATGTGTTGTTTGGAAATTACATCTTGGACTTGAGAACTTTGCTTTTAACACTGTTTGTAAGACACCATTTGCTCTCCCTCCCAGGATGGTTGTGAAGTCAAGCTGTTAGAACCCAGGGACTGTGGGACCATTGCGGGAAAGTATTTTGTCATATTTTTGAATTCAGGAACTGTCAAAATCTGAAGTTTCTCCAAGTCCCTAAAACAGTTGATTTTATGTGAGGAACCCGATATTTCCAGTACTTTCTCTAGTTTCTGTTTGTATTTTGAGGCCAAGAGGAGGAGACAGTGAAGGAGGAAGACAGGAAACCCAGACCTCCCCCTCAAAAGGGGGATGTGGTTCTGAAACTGTCACAGTGAGAACGGAATGCCAAGCTTCCAGCCTCCGCAGGCCAATTCTGCTCCCAGCCACATGTCTGTGGCTTCCATTGCTATCAATGGGGCTTGTGTGTGCATGTGAGCTGAAGACAGAAGTTGCCTGTGTATAAATAGCTCTGCAATTGTGCACGTCTCTTCTCGTGTGTTTGGTACAACAGAAGTAGTCTTTTGCAGTTAGTGGCTGTTTCTCCCTCTAGTCAAAAGCAGACAGGCAGTCACACACAATCCTAATACAGAAATCCTGTCTCAGAATATTTGATGGCAATTAGTTCTATCTAAGAGATTTCAGTAAAGAACCAGGAACAGCTTTTGGCTAAACTGCATTCATTTTTCCAATACCAAATCCAAGCCAGGGATTTAAAAATGCCTGACAGGACCAGCCTTCCTTTCCCTTGGCTGAATGACACATCTGATGGTTGACTTGAGGGATAAGCAGCTAGTTGGTAGGGTGGGAAGTCAATATGCTAATTGGGGGCTAACATGAATATCTGACAGAGCTTACATCCTAGCTGGCTACACACCCAGCAGAGCTACCTGACATGGTGGCCCCTCCATGAGCTCTGATCTCATCCACCAGGGTGTAAGGGCTGTGCTTGGCAGCCTTGGTTACCTGGCATTCTGCCAACTTCCCTGGTCTAGCATCTAACACATTAGCATTAGGTTAAGCTATCTTCTCATATAGCCTCAGATGAAGAATTTCTTCAAATCTCAGTTAAGAGTGAGTGCTTCTTACCTTCTAGAACAAAAGACTTCAAGCCAGGCGTGGTAGTGCTCACTGACAATCCCAGAAGGTAAGGCATGAGTATTAAGAATTTAGGACTAGCCTAGGATGCACAGTGAGACTCTGTTAGAAAGGAAGGGAGGAAAAGATTTCATGTCATATGTGAGATAATCCAAGCTATAAAATCTGTCTCTGTTATTGTTAATATTATTCTCTTCCATGCCTTAGTCTAGTGCCTAGTAGTAGCTTCCACTGTTACAATAACTTTGAGAGCTTATAATCTGTTATCTCGCAGTTGTAGAAATCCACAGTTAGACTTAGTCTCACTGGGGTGGAAGCTAGATGTCTTCAGGGCTGTGTTTCTTTCCACAGCTTTAGGGAGCATCCTTTTGCTCATTCGGGATGTTGGCAGATTCCAGTTCCCAGTAGTTGTAAGATCGGGGATCTTAACCTCTCATACGAGTGTCACCACTATACAGGCTGGCCACCTCCGTGTGGTCACACCCCCGTCCTGTTATCTTCAAAGCCACTCCAGACTGTATTATATGGCTCCTGAGTTTCTCTCCTATCTTCCCTTTCCAGGTCTAAAGATTTATAGGATGAGACTGATCCCAGCTGAAAACTTTAGGATAGTTTCACCGCTTTGAAGTCCTTAGCCACTTAAAACTCATTTATAGATTCCAAGTGTAGATTTGGGCACTTATTGTTCTTCCCATTAAAAGGTCTTGCAGATGTCAGATGAGTGACAGGAAGCTTTTACTGGATAGCTGACAAAGTCATACCACTGGTGATAAGTGTTGCTCTGATGGGTGAACTAGGTTTACATTAAAATCACAGATAAATAATCTGGGATTGGTGTCATGTGTCTGTGTGTGGTGTATGGTGCATGTATGTGTGGTGTGTATGTGTGTATCTGTTTGTGATGTGTGTGCATTTGTGCATGTGTGCATGTGTTGTATGTGAGTGTGTAGTATGTGTGTATGGTGTGTACATAGTGTGTGTGGTGTGTATGATGTGTCTAACGTATGTGTGATGTGTGTAGTGTTGTAGTGTTTGTGTGTAGTGTGGTGTGTGTGTGAGTGAGTGAGTGTGTCTAGTTTTTGAAAGAGGATGTTATTCTACTGCTCAGGCCACCCTTGAACTTGAGATTCTGCCACATCAGCCTCTAAAGTGCTCACATTCCAGGCCTGTGTCTCAGTGTTCACCCTATTCGTCATAAAATTGCTAAGACTGTTATATGTGATGTTTCCTAGATACTTTGCATGGCCATACCAATAAACTATAATAGAATAATAAACAAAACGTAGTTTTCTATGATTTCTAATAAAAATGAGGTCTAATCAAAAGTGAGATCTAAAAAAGAGTAAAACCTAACTCCAAATACCTTATTCTATACTTTGTATGAATACTAATAAAAAACTTATTTTATAGGATACTAACATTAATTCATTTATTAATTTAAAGTGTTTTATCATTGATTCATGTCAAAATTTTAAAAAATGTATCAGGTAAAGACTAGTTAACACATTATCCCATGCTTATAGAGCAATGGGGAACTGGAAGAGTGAGTAGGTGAGTAGGTGAGGGAAGAGCATTTTGGGAGCCAATGGTAATAAAGATATTTAATATTTTAAGATAATACATGCTCTTTAATACTTAATAGAAAGTTAATATCATAACCTGGTCAGGAAAGCAAATAAATAGATAAATATTGCCTCTGTGGTATGATAAAATAAACAATAGCCATATCTTTGAGTTGTAATGAGTGATACACTAATGTACCAATGTCTAATTCATTTGCTCTGAGGCTGGGATGGTTGCAAAGAGGAGAAGGTGCTGGAAGTGTGTCTTGTAGAAATAAGCAGAACTTGTCCACGTGAAATGAAGTTTCTAGAGAAAAGAAGAAAGCTTGGATGTGACTCAGAGTTTTAGAGAGGGGTCTGAGATAAATCTGGTGCAAGGTCTTTGGCTGAGAGCCAAATTAAGGGGAAAGAATAGGGGCAAATTATCAGGCAAAGAGGATGGTATGGCAGAGGTCGAGAGGGAGGTGAGAATTAGCAGGAAGTTAGAACAATAGAGAAATCTCAGAATGGCTACAATGTAGAATAGAAAATGAAGGCTGGAGACAGACAGTCAATACCGGAGAGGTAGTAGACTAGGAAAGGACTTCTAGGCCCAGGAAGAATGTGCCCTTTCTCAGAAAACACATGAAGAGAGATTTATATGCTTTAAACAATGCCACAAGATAACAGGCGTTCATCTTGCTCACTTTCATTGCCCTTTTGCTAAATGAGTTGCCACCTACCCTCCCTGACACCAGGACTCACTTAATGTTTAGAACTCCAAGTTCCTCCTGTGTTTACCCTCTAGCTCTCCTTTTAGCTGTAACAAGAAGATGCAGAGACTTCTTGGGAAGACAGGCCGATAACTCCCGCCAGAGGAACATCAAACGGTCTGGGGTCAATCTTAGCCTACACCGAACCTGCTCTTCAGATCTTTTTTCTGTTCCTGGCTCTTCACTGGGGAGGGAGGGGAGGGAAGCAAATTTCAGAAGACCTGGTTTCTGCTGTCAGCTCCAAGAAGGCAGAGCAACAGGTGTAATAAACGGACACACAAGGAAACAGCCTGAAAATTTGGTGTGGAAATCTGTGAGAAGAAAATTTGAAATGAAGTCCTCGGAGGCAAAACTCTGTATGTTGCCATAGTGATGAGACTTTGCTGGGGAACAATGAGTAGAAAAATAGCAGCCACTCAAGGTTGATATTCAAACATGTGGTCACATGTGGACTGTCTGTTGGCCAGGGAATATGAAAGCTGTAAAATTTAAGGGCCAAAATAGAAAAAGGGAGGTGAAGCATAGAGAACAAAGGGATCCCAGAGGAAGGATGACATAGGCACAAGTGAAATAAGACCGATGAAGATTGACAACTTTCCAGATTCACACTTTCTTCTTGATCCTTAAATATCTAGAAGAATTCACAAAACTTAAAAGCAATAAAGGGAGGGGTGGGATATTGAAGATACGGAGGTGCATCTTTGTTATGATGAAGTTTTATTTCGGTCTCTGGTGGACAGAGGTCTAGACCTACAGACCTGCAGTCAGCCTTAGACCCCTTAGTCGCCCACTGTTGTTCAGGCCCCCAAAATGATGTAGATGCTTATATTAACTTTATGCTGTTTGGCCTACGGCTTAGGCACCTTGTTAGCTTGCTCTTTTATCTTAACTCAATCCATTTTTATTAATCTGTCTGCCACGTGGCCTGTGGCTCACCTGTGTTCCTTACATGTTTCTTCTTGGGCTGCTAGCTCAGTCTGTCTCTGATCCCAGCAGCCCCTTGTGAATAGGGTTGGCCACTCCCCCTTCAGGAGCCCGGGACCCTGGATAAACGTCTTTGGACCTTATCAGCTGACACCTGAATCCCACCACACATCTTCTGGATTGTAGAAAAGATTTTTCCAAGTCCTTGTCATTCAACACTTGTCAGCCCATTTCTCAAGACCCAGAGAAGAAGGAAAGGCTTCACAAACATCTCCACAGAGAACAACCTCAGCACACAGTCTCATGCTGTAAAATAGTCAGTGCTGACCACTGGATTTTGGTGGCATGGTGTAAGTTGTCCGCAGTCTAAATTCAGGAATGTGCATGCCTCCATCCAGAGCTCAATGTGTGTGCGTGTATGTGTATGTGTGTGTGTGTGTGTGTGTGTGTTTTGTTGCCCTCAAGCATCACTCCAAAGGTCTGCATGTGAGGAACAAAGGAATGGACTCCAGAGACCCAGTCTGAATAAGCAAAAGAGCAATCAGGAAGAAGGAGTGAGAAGAGAAGCTGGAGGCGGGTAAAATGGTGCTGGGCTTATTCTGTTGAATTACTTAGCTCCTTGTCCCTAGAACAGTTTTGTACATGATGAAAATCACATAGACTTTGATCCTTGGGAAACAAAATGGCCAACAATGGGGTGGTTCTCAGTCCCATATGCAGAGGAATTGTTCTTGAGCAACAGCTCTATGCTAAAGCATTCAGGGTTTATCACGGAAGTGTGGTGCCATGGAAGTGAGAGATTGGCGTGTTAGGCCATCTGGTGAGAGGCAATGTGTCAATCTCCCAGATGGTTTGTGAAAAGAGAAAGACTTGATGCTGAATTGAGATCAGCATATGAAAAAAGCCATGGAATCACAAATGTAAAAACATGTTCTGCAGAGTAGTTCGAAAACTTCACAAAGTACATTCCACGCAGAGCTTATAAGATCTGAGAGATCACAAATAAAACTTTGAGTTTTCAATGTGGAAAATGCTTCGACAATGTATATTGCATGTACTTTCAATTCTTCTAACAAGAAATTGTGGTGTTAGAAAATAGAAAAAATTATTCCTTTCACTAATTTATCTGCATTCCTTTACATTTGTACAAGAGTTCTGTAACAGGGAGTGTCAGTGGAACATGGGGAACATGAGTCAGTGTTTTCAATGGTCAGAATTGTGTGAAATATATCATAAGACTTGGAGATAATCTGCTCGCGGAGTTAAATTTCTAAATAAGTGCATTTCACAACCATGTGGATAATGTCCACTGTTGATTCTGTATTTGATGTGACAGATTTCCCATGTTCACATAGTGCTGGACTAGTGACAGTGCTCAAAAGTAGGACATGTAGAGAGGTTCACATGCCTTCACATTATTTAATTTTTTTGAAAGATAGAGCATATATAGCTTCCATTTTAGTTAGAATTTGGTAATCATTCACATAGGCTCATATACAAATCCACTTTCAACCTGGGACGTGTTCATATGAATAATGAAACTTATTTTTTAAACTTTTAACTTTTAATTCATGTTTGATAGCTGCCTCTTGAAGCAAATATTTTTTTCTTTAATCTCCCGTTTCCTTTGTTCCAGTATAATATTTTTATTAATTTTTTGACGATTTCATACATATATGCAATGTATTTTAATCAGATCTGATCTCCACTCTACCCCTTAATTTCTCAAAGATCCACCCCTTTTCTTCCCAAGTTTGTGTCTCTCATTAACTAATTCTTTGAGAATTTTGTACACCTTCCCCTCCTCCAAGAACCACACTTTGGCCTACCCACTCATCTTTGTGTCTTTTTTTAAAAAAATCTTCCCACCAATTTCAGTTTTGCTACCCATATATACTTAGATGTACGGTTTTCAAAAATACGAAATAGCTGAACCACCATGGGATTAAATGGATAAGGTGACATTAAATAAATAAGACTTTGACTTTGCATTCAGCTTCACATTGAATTGAGATGACAAACTTTCACAAGGGCCAGAAAACAGTGCACTTTGCATGGGTGTTCAGTTGGCCTTGATATGATAGTGTTGAAAGATTATCCTCACTTTAGCACCCATCTGCGCATCTGTCTACATGTTGCAAGGCCTACGGCTAGTCTTCTGGGAAAGGAGAAAGGTGACAGAGAAGAAAACAAAGTTAGATAAGTAATTTTTTCAGCTGTTAATGTGGTTAGGTGGGGTAGGGAAGGGAGGGGGAGTCTAGCTCATGTCTACAGGGAATTCAGACATGCCTGAATAATTAGCATAACAGGAATGACATTGATTGACTTAAAACTGACAGGCTCCAAGGAGAAAATCAAAACATAAAGCACATGCTTGGCCTAGAAAGAGTCTTAATTTCTCAAGAGGAGGGTAAATTTAGAAAGCATTGGCAAAGATGCTGAGGTGGGTAAAGTTAATATCTGGTAGAATGGGAGAGATGACTGGCTAAAATGTAGAGCCCAGAAGGGCAGAGGTGGTACCCAGGAAAACTGGGATTTCAGAACAAATGCCCCATAGGACACTGAGCATCCCTTAATAGACGTATATGTATATAGAATATAGAGAAAGGCATAGAGTATGCAGAGGGGCCAGCTGCCCTCTAGTTGGGGTTAGTGTTATACATTCTATCATAAATTCCAGAAAACAGCACTAAGAACTCTTTGATCATATAATTAGTTCTTGGTGTATATCAATAAAAAGAACGAGGGAATGATGGTTACCTCCAGCATATGGCAGATGACTACTGACCATAAACATAAACCCAAAGGGAATATTGACAGTACCATATGTACTAGTATGTACACTCATTTTTATTAGGAGTTTGATCAATAGGTAAACGATGGAGGTGGCATGAAGGTAATTGCCATCTTATAGAAATATCTTGGGACATTTATGCAGCAGGGAATCCCAGTTAAATAAACTGTGAGTACAGGTGACCTACAGTTAATTTGGGTGTGGCAAACTTTAAAAAAAGGATGTGCTTGAATTCTAATGACAGCCTTCCAGAACACAGGTGCAAATGTACTCAGAGATGGGGGGGAAAGAAGGCAAATCTCTAAGAAGGTAAAGGAAGTAGATTATGTCATCATTTTTAATAGGGTAGCATGTACTTAGATGGTTTACAGTTTACAAAATGCTTTCACAGGTCAGCTCATTTAGATTTCACAGTACTCCCAGGAGATGGAAGTGATTGAGGCCCAACCCTCCCACCCACCTCCCAGAGGTGATGTGGCTGAGTGGAGGTGACTGTGCTTGCTGCTTGGATAACTGTACTAACTTAATTCATCAGAAAATGGGTTTTCTTCTTCTATGACCCAAGGCAAACACTGATTTTTATTAACTAGCACAAGGCAGGCTCGTTCAAAAAGTCTTTCTAGAAAAGACTTTCTTTCACGGTGATCAAAATTGACAAAGCCAGAGCACCTCTCAGGGTAGCACAGCACTCTGTCAACCCAGTCCGCTCCTTCAGAAATTACCATAGAACAGATTGAGAGCTAAATATGAACCACAGAACATTCCACTTAAAGCCCAGATCTCATTTCATTCAGCTCAATTCTAGACAGATAAGATGGAAGCCATGATGAAGAAAGTGACCCCTCCCTTGCCTTTGTTTTTCACTTACAATAGAAACACTCTTTGTTTTGAGGATGAGACAATTTATAAAGAAAATGGTGTGGCAAGGCATGATTGTCTAATGATATCAGTGTCTGGGCATATTCTAAAGAGGGAGCAGCCACCTTCTGGGGGCTTTTTTTCTGTGAAAATATTTCACCCCCCAAAATCTCTCAAATACAGACTTTACAATCCCATTGATAAACTGAAAAATATATTTTTTTAAAACAAAATGAAAAAGAACCATCTCTGGGCAAATGCAACAAGCTTCTTAAAATTGTGTTAGCAGGCCATGTTTTTCTTCCACATCTTTTAAAAGCCACTTTAATAAATTAAATAAAATGGATAGGAAAACAAACAAAATCTTTATCTCCAGGTATGCTTTTTCTTCGTGAAACCAATTTCTCAGAACAGTCAGATATGTAATAACGGGCCTCCCGGGGATGTGATTTTTTATTCAATTTGACATGCAAGTTGTGAGTAATTAATTATGTCTTCTATTTACACGTTGTCAGATAAGAGTATTAAACAGAAGAGCTGAGACCTGCTCTGAAAACCACTACTAATCGGTTTAATTTGCAAACCTAATGCAATCAAAAAGAAGACATTAGTGTTAAAATGTTGTTGTCTTTTCTTAAAGGGACAGGCCTGTTTGATCGGTAAAAGGCACACAAAGCTAGGAGGCCACAGAACCTTGAGTCTACCTGCCTGCTTATGTCTTGGACGGGAGAAGGTCTGAATGTACAACTACTGAGATCAGGCACCTCCCATTCCAGCACATTACAGTTCAGCTCTGTATGGTTATCTAACAAAGATATGTGTGCACGAAACTACAGGAAGTGATAAGTGAAACCATAAACCTGATATGTGATGAACTGATAGAACCTGACAGCAGGCTTGGGTCTGGAAACATATGACTGACAGATTGATAGACAAAATGAAAAAATGGCAAGGAAGATTTTGGATGACCAAGAGCTGTAACCAGAAAGAATTCTTGTCCCATTTCTCTCCAAATGTCAGGCCTCACAAGAGGACCTAAGAGTTGATTTTGTCACAGGGATCTCAAGATATTTCTGAAGTAGGAGGAAGAAAGAAAAGCGGTATAATCTAGCAGAGGGGGGAGTGAAACCCAAGCCAGACAAAGCAGTGTGATGCAGCCTTATTCATCTATACCATGTATAGACCAACAGCTCATTTTTGCTCTTTCCAAACATGTCTGAAGCTCCAGTTTTTCCATTACTGGAGCAGTGATAATGATGTAGAAATCTATGCAAGGATGGGATGAAGTAATTTATGCAAAGTATGGAGAAAGTCCTGAGTACCAAGCAGTGGTACCATCAGTATCATCATCATTGTTATGAATAGGGCAGTGAAGCTTGGAAGGATTTATCATCCGATTTCTGCTAGTTACTCACATAGCTCAACTCCTTTGGGACCAACTGATATGACCCTATTTGTAGAAACTTTATTTCTGTGTTAGCATTTGTGTTTACAAATGGCTCTTGATTTCCCAAAGGTATTGGGCCAAGGACCGGAATCCATAAATAGGAGACTCCCTTAATGGTATAATACCTGAATGTAATCTAGATATATCCTTCTATACATTTTAAGTAATTGCTCACTTATTTATAACAGCTAATGTGATATAAATTCTAGACAGATGTTATACTTAATTTTTTCTGGAGTGGTGAAAGGAAAAAGTTTCCTTACATGGTCAGTGAAGTTACAATGTTCTTTTGAATATGTCCAACTAGAGCTTTGACAAGTCCAGAAATGTGGGCACTCACAGGCAGAGAGGGAAGACTGTACCATGGCACTGCTGTACTTTCAATTTTTTTCAAGCCTAAAAGCTTGTAATTTTAACTTAAAGCTTAAGTAAAGAAAAACCTGTAGAGAAAATATCAAAATTATAAGGGTATATTAACACAAATTATAATTATTATGGGTAGAAGAATATTTTTAGTCACATCCAAAGGGAAAAAAAAACTTGAAATGATGCCAACAGTTATAACTCAAGTCTGAAAAAAATCAATTTATTTCTCATTTGTCTATAAGAGTGGCTACAGATTAAAGTATAAACAATAGAATCAAGGAGAGTTTAAGTCTAGGGACTAATTTATGGAACTACCCAAGCAGCAGAGGATTATTTTATCTAATTAAGACAGAGTGTGAGTATTTAGAACTAAGCATTTGCATTTAACAGCAAATTCAGAATTATAAAAGCAATTAAAGCTAAAATGAGGTATGATAATTTTTCCTGCATGCCACTGAGGAGCCAAAGTGCATCTTAATGTGTGCCTGTGTGACTATGGAGCAGAAGTACTGGGGAACACATACTTTATTCTCCCGCTGCTTCCAAACCCTTACCCTCTTTCAGATGTCAATTCATCCACCATGTCGTGGTCAAGCCTCCTAAACTTAACTGAATCTTCCCACCCCTAGATTAATATAGTTACGATACGGTTTGATCTGTTACCAGCCTCATAATGAACACAAATTTGTCACTGATGGTGTTTTGTTAAGGTCCTTGAATATTTTGTGCATTTCCTACGTTATTCCACATTAACTTAAATACCTTACTCTCCCTACAAATTGGTCATTTATTTTCTCCATTGCTTCAATCTGAAAGGCTTTCCTTAATATGATCTCTATTAAATCTATTGAACAGACTCATATAAACATTAATTTCTTTGTGAAACAATTGCTCCTTCAAGCCTGTGTGCTCTGTCCTTTGTTATCATGTCCCTTTCAGTATCTCGTTCATCTGTAAGCTAGTGAGCTTCTGTTCTAAGCTGTTATAGTCTTCTTATACGCTGTCCCTTACTTAAGCATTTATGTGTCCATGTTGCCTTCATTTTTAGAAGAGATTTTCTGACTACACACTTTATGTCCTTAAGATGAACACAATATATTCCTTCCTTGAGTAGTTGAAAACATTTGAGGACTAGTGATTGAAATAAACATAAAGTCTTCTTCAAAATTCTCCAACCACCCTAAAGTTTATTCAAAGTTTGAAAACTTATATACTTTATATTTAACTTAAATTTATTTTATATAATTTTCTGATATGCTATAAAACAATCCCTCAAAGGCAGACTATTCTCTTGTCAACCAGTCGTCTACTCTGTTTATGTCCTACCACAGAGATTTCTGTGACATCAATTTCACTGATTCTCTGAAGTCTTTGAGATGTGTCTTTAGTGTTGATGTAAGTGCTATAAGTGGGGGTGTCTTAACTCTAGATCCTTTTAAGAGTTTACAAGACAAGTCTTGTAAAGTGTAGTTAAATATGCAGCCTGCTTCATAATGAATTTGAGTTTGCAACCTAATGGTATTTTCAAGGTCCTTTCCTATTTTGTATATATTTCCCCAAAATATTATAATATTTTCAGATAGCCTCACTTTTCCTGTCAGTGTAATTAATTTCTTTCTGATTTGCTGTAGATGAGAGACTCTGTCTGCCAACTAGTAAGTTAAAAAAAATCAGCAAACTGATGGACACAATAAAACTCAAGATAAACAATAGAACTCAAGTTTACCTTTGAAATAATTATAGACTTACAGAAAGTTAAAAATAACTGCCGGGGCATTGGTAAAGGAGTAAAAACTGAGCATGGAATTGCACATCTGAAACACCAACATGCAGGGAAGATAACAGAGGCAGATGGATACAATGGATCAACCTGGCCAACTAGCTAAGCCTACGTGATAAGTACCAGGATCAGTAAGAGCCCCTGTCTCAAAAAAGTAAAATAGAGAGGGATAGATGAAGATATCAGAGTTGACCTTTCTCCTGTTTCTACACACAAGTGAGCATACACCAAATGTATACACAAACATACATGCCACTCTACACACACATAAGTTGCAAATTAATGTACAGAAAAGGACCACATAAACTTTACCTAGCTTCCTCCAATGCTAACAATGTTGCCTATCAAAATTTTAAAAAATTCCAAACAATGAAACTGTCATTGATACTAATCATTCAGATTTCACAGCTACACATTTGCTCATGCACATGCATATGTGCATGCTGAGGTGCAGGGGTACTGAGATATCTAGACCTTATGACTATATATTGTTACAATAGGGTTTCCTGGTCCTGGGCAGCCAGAGGTTATAACTGCTATATTTTACCTCTGTTTAAAATATTTGCACATTATTGTCATTTCCACTATACAATTGCTATCTCCATTTAACTCTACTAAACATAATATATGATTACACTAATTATGATACATTCACAGGATGTTTTATATACCTCTCTTTAGATGATATATACATACATACATATATATATATATACACGTCTAAAATACTGTTACCATTTTACACAGTATATATACCTCTGATTAATGTTTGATAGTCATACTAAAAGTCAGTGTTCAGAGATTGTACACCTCTTTATAGATAATCTAATTTTATAATACAGGCTTCAATCCTTAGGATGATAAGAACTGCAGTCAACATTACTTATGTTGCCATCATCCCAGATACAAGTTAAAATACCATAGATAGACAAGAGTCTTAAGCCATTTCATAGACCCAGAAAATATGACATTTAACATTTTGTTATTCAAAATTTGGCCGTGAGAGACATGACGACTCCTGGTGTCACTGCTTCTTTCCTGAGATAGTGTTGAGCATCAAGGACACTTCTTTGGAGTTTGTCCTTTTGGCAGAGAATGGCTGGTTGGGTAAAGAACTGCCCTTACCTCAAATGCTGACAGTACACACACATGATGTCCAAGCTAGATAAACAAGATGACAAATAGAGACTGACAAAGCCTGCCTAGACAGAATAAGACAGTCCCTCTAAAAATGCCCTGCTTATGAAAATATCTGTCAGATACCATAGGCTTATAGCCAAAATAATAGATGCTCCAATGTCACATAAAAACAATAGGTGATTGTCCAGGTAGCTGTGTCGCTGTCCTCTCCCAAATGTGCTTCTGACTTTCAGGTAATATATTTTCCTTCTCAGGTCTTAAAGAGGTTGAAGAAAAAATTTGTAAAGTTTCTATCCCATCATCCCTTAGGAGAGAACATTCAGGAGTTAGATTCTCACAATCCTAGATAAACAGTTTAAAAGTAATTTATACACCCAACCATCTACCAACATTCTAAAAATATATGATGTGCTTTATACATGTTAGGTTTTAATTATAGTTTATACCTTTTCCTGTCCCAGATATTATCTCATAATAATTCCTACTATATATGTCTTAATTTAAAACATTCTTAGTTAGACAAAAGGGGAAATGTGGTAAAATTCAGGTGTCAGCTGATAAGGTCGGAAGACACTTATTCAGGGTCCCGGGCTCCTGAGGGGGGTGTGGCCAGCCCTGTTCAAGAGGGGCTGCTGGGATCTAGAGAGCCCTGTTTAATTTCTGCCTTCTTAGAGATCGAATCAACATCCATCGCCTAGATCATCCTATCACCACAAAATCATCCTAAGGTTTAACTTATAATCATGAGTGTTAAATTACTTTTAAATAAATATTTATCCTATATTTAATATATCACAAATAAAATTTGTTGCAATAATATGTGGTTTAGGGAAATTGCCACTGTGATAATATAATTTATCACATATAATGTATATATATATGTATATATATATATATATTAATGTATCCATATTACAAAAGTTCCTCAGGCTGCCACTTTATAGATACATACACCACCACCCCATATCCCCAACTCCCATCTCTGGGAAACAGAACTTTATTTCCCAGCTCTATGTCTTTATCATTTCAAGAATATTACATAAATATAACCAGATCAAATGTCATCTTTTAAGATTATTTCTCAAAATGGAGAGAAATTCAAAGCAATCCCACTAAAATCAGGAACAAGATAGGCTGTTCTATCTTGTTCAATATAATTCCAAAAGTTTTAGCTAGAGTAATAAAACAACAAAGGGAGATGAGATCAAGGGCATACAAATTGGAAAGAAGTCAACTATTTGCAGATGGTATGATCGTATGCATAAATGACTCCCAAAATTCTATCAGGGAATTCCTACAGCTGATAAATACTATCAGCAATGTAGCAGGGTACAAGATTAACTCAAAATCAATAGCCCTCCTATACACAAATTATAAAAGAGCTGAAAAGGACATCTGAGAAACATCACCTTTTACCATAGCTGCAAACAGCATTAAATGTCTTGGGGTAACTCTAACCAAAGAAGTGGCAGACCTGTATGACAAGAACTTTAAGTCATTGAAAAAAGAAATTAAAGAAGATAACATAAAATGGAAAGATCTCCCATGCTCCTGGATAGGTAGGATCAACGTAGTAAAAATGGCAATCTTACCAAAAGCAATCTACAGATTCAATGCAATCCCCATCAAAACCCCAACAACAATTCTTCACAGAGCTCAACAGAATAATACTCAGCTTCATATGGAATAACAGGAAACCCAGGATTACAGCAAAACAAAACAAAACAAAACTTCATGAGGCATGAGGACCCTGACTTCAAGCTCTATTATAGAGGTACAGTAATAATAGATAAATAAATAAAAGCCTGGTACTGGCATAAAAATAGACTTGTAGATCAATGGAATCAAATCAAAGACACTGACATTAGTCTACACATCTATGAACATCTGATTTTTGACAAAGAGGCCAAAAATATACAATGGAAAAAAGATAGCATCTTCAGCAAATGGTGCTGGCATAACTGGATGATGGTATGCAGAAAAATGCAAATAGATCCATATCTATTACCTTGCACAAGACTGAAGTCCAAGTGGAGCAAAGTCTCAACATAAACCCAGTTACACTGAACTTAATAGAAAATAAAGTGGGAAATGCCCTTCAACGCATTGACCCAGGCAACCACTTCCTAACTATAACACCAGTAGCACAGACACTAAGAACAACAATTAATAAATGGGACCTCCTGAAACTGAGAAGCTTGTGTAAGAAAATGGACATGGTCAATAAGACAAAATAACAGCCTACAGAATAGGAAAAAAATCTTCAACTACCCTACATCTGACAGAGGACTGATCTCTAACTCAAGAAACTAGAAGCCAAAAAAAAAGTAATAATAATAATCCAATTTTAGAAAATGGAATTCAGATCTAAATAGAGAATTCTCAACAGAAGAATTTCAAATGGCTGAAAGACACTTAAATAATTCCTCAACATCCTTAGCCATCAGACAAATGCAAATCAAAACAACTCTGAAATGTCAGGATGGCTAATATCAAAAGCACAGATGACAGCCTATGCTGGAGGGGATGTGGAGCAAGGGGAACACTCCTCCATTGCTGCTGGAAATGTAAACTTGTACAGCCACTTTGGAAATCAGTTTGGCAGTTCCTTAGAAAACTGAGAATCAATCTACCCCATTACCCAGCAATATCACTATTGGGCAAATACTCAAATGATACACATTCTTACCCAAAGGGCATTAGCTCAACTGTGATCATAGCAGTATTATTTATAATAGCCAGAACCTGGAAACAAATTAGATGCCCCTCAACTGAAGAATGGATTTAAAAATTGTTCTATATTTACACATTGGAGTATTACTCCATGGAAAAAGTAAATAGCATCCTGAAATTTGCAGGCAAATGGATGGATCTGGAGAGTATCATCCTGAGTAAGGTAACACAGACCCAGAAAGATAGACATGGTATGTAATCACTCATAAGTGGATTTTAGAAAAAAAAAAAAAGATAACTAGGCCACAATCCACAAACCCTGAGCTGCTAATGGGAAGAACTTAAAAGAGATATCTAGGGATCCACCTGGGAAGGGGAAATAGAAAAGATCTCCTGAGTAAATTGGGATCATATTAGGGAGTGAGCAGGAGAGATGGGAAGAAATCATGAGAGAAGATGGTTGAGTGGGAAGAGCAACAGAGAAGGAGAACAAGAAATAGATATCTTGATAGAGAGAGCCATTGCAGGGTTAGTGAGAAACCTGATGCTAAGGAAACATCCAAGAACCCACAAGATGTTCCTGCCTAGGACTCCAAACAATAGTGGAGAGAGTGTTTAAACGGTATTTCCCCTATAATCAAACGAATGACCATTTGCCATTGTAGAACCTTTATCCAGCTATGGATAGAGACAGAAGTAGAGATCCATAGCTAAGTACCAGATCAAGCTGCTGGTCCAGCTGAAGAAAGATGGGGGGGGGGGAGAATATATGAGCAAAAGGATCAGGATGATGATGAGGAGACCCACAGAGAAGGCTGATCTGAGCTATTGGGAGGTCATAAATTCTGAAACAATTGCTGAGGAACCTTCATGGAAAGGAACTAAACCCTTCAAAGGTAGACAACAGTCAAACTGTGGGCAGTTTGAGGATCCTCTTGCAGTAGAACCAGAGTTTATTCCTGGTACATGAACTGACATCTCGAAGCCTGTTCCCTACAAAGGAACACCTTACTCAGCCTTACTTGGGGCAGGGACTTGGTCCTACTTCATCTGGATATGCTAGACTGAACTGACTCACCTTGGGATTCCTTGCCCTCCATGGGGAATGGATGGAGGCATGGGGTAGGGGGAGAGGCTGAGGGAGGTCTGGGAGGAGGAGAGGGAGGGGGGGAAAACTTTTTTAAAAAAAGATAAAAAGCTATGTTTTCAATAACGATACTTTTATTAAGGTGATATTACTGTGTGTATCAATCTATATCTTCATTGCTGTACACTGAATGGATGTGCCACAAATTTTAGCCATTTCCATACTAAAGGGACACATTGTGTCTGTCTTTAGTGTGTGTCCAGTACAAACCTCCAGGGGCAGATTTTCATTTATTTAGATAAATTACGATCCCTCTAGCATGCCTAGCTGTTTAGGATAAAGCTTCAGAATTGGATGACAATGGTGGGAAGATGATAAAGACATAGTTTATAAAATAATATCTGTTAGTATACTCAGGAAGGGAATCACGTACCCTGTTTGTCCCAGAACAGGTCAATTTGTGTCCACTGTCCCAGCATAATGATCTCTTTGCTCATAGAAGTGCTCCATTTGGTGTGACAAATTATCAAATGACCATGATTCTGATTCTTCAGTGACCCTGATAGCATTACTTATGATAGCATTATGGTGGAACTGGATTCAGCAGGTGACTGTTTTGTGGCTGTTCTCTGTACCTGTGGAGTGACTCTGTGGAGTCTGAGAGATGAGATCGATCTTCATGTAATAAAGGTTAGTCTTACCTAAGTCTCTTTTGCCACAACCTGCTGCTTCTCAAAAATACAAGAATTCTCTTTGCTGGTTTTATAGTTAAGAGCAAGATCTGAGCTCATGCCATAGAGCCAGGCCCATGGCTGGTTTCCAGTCCATAATAGGGCTAGGTCCAGAGTATTCTAGCTTCAGCCACAGGCCCATTCCAAAGGAAGTACTCAGTAAACTGCAGGCCTACAGTGAGTTTAGCTGGGAACAGCTGTTCAGCTCTCTGTCAGTCACTCTATCCAGGGCACAGATGTCATGTAAGAGGAAAGTATCAGGCATTCTTATGTGGGAGGAAGTTTCCTCAAAGGGAGAGGAAGATGCAGGCTGGGCACTGGAAGAATTGAAGGGACCACATCTCAGATTGCCTTCCATCAAGTGGCCACTACATCATCAAATGACACAGAGTCTTCACAGAGCACAGCTAGAATTCAAGCCAACATCTTTACTTTTTTTTCCCATGAGATTGTCTGTGCTCTTCAGTTTTTTTATAATGGGATTTGGAATAAAAAAAGGAGGAAATAAAATCCTGCCAATATAACATTGGAATGCTTTGCTAGTTGTTGGGTTTTTAACTGCTCACACACAAGGGCAGCATGCATATAAGCAATGATCCCCTACTCTCCAAATCCCCTATCCCCATTTCATGCTTATGATCAATTTCTATGCTAATCAATGCCCTTAATTAATGCAAATACATTTGAAAATCTTACATAATTGATCCTTGGAATTATAGCTTAATGCAAAAAATTTCAGAAAGATGAAATACACAGGTCTTGAAAAAAATATGTTTAAGTGAGAAGAACATACATGGTAGGACAATTTAATGATTTTGACTACATATGTACACACACACACACACACACAAAGTTTGAAATATACATCTTCAGAGAGTAGTGATTTGGGAGTAGACTATTTAGAAAGAGGGTCTCTTCTTTTTCTGCCCATTACTTTTGACTTTGTTATGGTGAATGTCTACTTTGAATTCTCTATATATTAATATAAAGATATTGCGGCTATTGATACATATCTGATTTAGGCTTCTTCAAATATTGCAAGTGAAGAGTTCATGACTTCAGATCTATGAAAACCACAGAGTGAAAGGCTAATTGGAAACTTCAGCACAGCAACAAGAATTTCAGTAGTCTTCATTAACCTTCAAAAATGAAAAATATTCTATCAACGAAGAATTTGAAACCAGTAGGGTAATAGTACACAGGTGAACACAACTTTAAGGTCCTATAGACTTTTATGAGTTGCAAATCCATAAAATATAAATCCAACAATTCAACCCTGGTTACCCTTAATGGTAGCTGCATTTTAACAGATTTTGATGTTTAAAAACAACAGTCCCACAAATGCCTAAGCTCAGTTTTTAGAATAAAGCTCAAAGTATTTAATTCTAAACCCTAGCAATCATGTTAGCAAGAGGTTTTTACAGCACCAGCATTTCCATATTGCAAATCCCTGGGGTCTAAGCACTCTGAGTGAAGCCTGTAGCCCTTTGTGAGAGGCTAATTAAAAAGTATAATTTGGTTAGGGAAAACTAGAGGGAAATTCCACTGGCACAAAGCACAATAAGTTCGGTTACATCTTACCACAACATTTAATAGTAAGTAATGGTTTGTATCAGTGCATTTCAATGAAAAACACCTGGCTTTCTTTATATTTTTAAGGGGAGAACCACATTACTTGATATTTAATGACATATCATAGACAGCATGCAATTAATTTTTGTTCTTCTTTTGGTTTTGTTGTTGTTTTAGGAAGAATCTCATTGTGTATTCTGGAAACTTTAATCCTCCTGCCTTTCCTACTGACACTCCTCCTACATACACACACTCAGTGCTGGATCACATGATACCACACAGAGCTTTCCTCCATAGGAAACTTATCTAGAAATATGAAGTCATTTGCAATGATGTGTTTCCCCAAATAGGTAGTAAAATCAGGAGCTTAAGGTCATCTTCAACTACAGATGAAACCTGATTAGAAGGTTCTGTCTTAAATGAATATTCAGAATGTTGAAGATGCCTAAATAATAGGCATTTTCTAATAACAATTTATTATTGTAAATATGGTTATTCTCGGTGGTTTTCAGCAAGAGTTATACTAGTGTTTTTCTTGCTGCTCTGAGAGAATCCTACAGAAAGAATTTCTTTTTCTAAGAAATTATTTTTTTACATGTTTCTCCTCTCTCTCTCTCTCTCTCTCTCTCTCTCTCTCTCTCTCTGTGTGTGTGTGTGTGTGTGTGTGTGTGTGTGTGTGCACGCACATAGCCCTTAGAGGCCAGAAGAGGGCACTGGGTCCCCAAGAACTGAATATCAGACAGTTGTAAACCACCGTGTGGGTGCCAGGAACTGAACCTGGGTCCTCTGTAAGGGTAGCAAGTGCTCTTAACCACTAAGCCAGCTGAGAAGGGGGAGTTTCTTTGGCTTTCAGTTTGAGATTATATTCTGTAGTTGCAGGGAAAGGACAATGGCAGAAGTGTGAGCCTGTAAGTCATGTTGAGTCTGGAAATTAAAAACAATTTTTCTTTTTTAATTTAAAAAGATAAATGCTGGTACTGGGCTCGCTGCCTCTTTACTCCTTTGTATTCTGTCTTGGACTTCAGCCCGTGAGATAGAGCCTCCCACAATAAAGGCAGCTCTCCTTAGTTCATCCTCCAGGGAAACCTCATTTTAAGATAAGCATAAGCACATCACATATTCAATCTGCTCTCACATCCTTGCTTTTGATTCCTACACTTCAGTTCTCAATATATTGCCAAATTAAGTAGAAATCCCTGAGCAACATGCTTAAACATCTTCTTTATGGACCAGCAAATGGACTTAAGTTGAAAACTCCTGGCTAATCATAGAGAAAGATGACGTGAGGCAAGGAGTCTTATCCTGATGATGCTGTTTCAAGGACATGCAGGATGTATATAAATACCTTCTCAGAAGTTTCAAGAAATATTGATTTGATAGTGAGTAAACATTATAAAACTCAATAAAAACAATCCACTCACTAAAGAATTTCTGGTATTACTCTTTAACTCGGTAGATGAAATTTAAATTTTACACTTTACATTCAGTTACTTTTGTGTGTATATCAGGGTGCATGTATCCCATGAAGCACATAGGTTGGTAGGAGAACCAGTTCCCAGAATCAGCCTCCTCCTTCTACCATGTGGGTTCTGGGATTAAACTTGGGAAGAGCCAGGCCTCCAAATGGAATTTCTTCCTTAAATTTGTGTAGAGATGTGAAACATTGCTTTCCATCACTGATGTGAAAGCGTAAATAATTTAATTACATTATAATTGTTCCTAATTCTGGCTCTGATTGACCCACAAACAAAAATGAAATTAAAGTAATAGGAAACAAATAACTCTGACTTTAGCTCATTAACCATGCAGTGCTAGGCCATTCATATAAACTAATCTGCTACAAGATTATTTAAAGACATTGAGATCACAAGTGAATATATGCTTTATATATATATATGTATATATATATATTTGTATTTCAGTTGCTTGAAAGTCTAATCACTTATTTTTAAGCTATATGGTCAAAATTTGAATGATCACAACATTAATTCAGTTAGCATGTTGTGCACACTGTTAATGTTGAAAAAGAAACTGTCTGTGCTTCAGGATGTGGCTCATATTTAATATTTAACCACAAGATGATTCAGCACCTTTGCTTTATTATCTTACATTTCCTCTATTTGAACACACATCCAACCATGGTTTGCAACATTTTCCTGTATCTGTGTTCATGTTATGCCATTTCAAAGACACATCTGACAGTTAGTCACTCTTACCCTGCAGCATCTAATCAATTCTTGGTACCTAATAGATGATCAGTAAGGATTTAGCTGACTGAATGTACCAGACAACAAATCACTCTCTTGTAAATTCTCAATGCTTCCATTTTAGTTTGGGGAAAAGATTTATCAACTATGTTGATACATGTTAAGTCTGCTCTGTCAGAAAACTGAAAGGCAAAGAAAATAAACTAAGTGGCCAGGGGTCCTGTTAGTGAGGATTCAGAAACAGGATGGTGTCAATTCACCATTTTCTCATCTATAAACAAACCAATAATTTTTATTTAGGAATTATGTGGAACAAAACAAAAGTCTCAACTCTCTTAAAAGAGTTTTACATTTGTTTATTTTTGTCAGTATATGAGGGCACATGCATACTGTGAAACACATATGTTGGTTGGAAGACGATTTCCCAGAAAAAAAAGTAAAGGAGGTCACACACACACACACACACACACACACACACACACACACACACACACACACACACACAAATGGACACATTTATCATTTGACTCTTATACAGGTATGTATGTATGTATGAGAAGGCAAGACCACATACATATGTAGATTTAATAGTGAAGGTCTATAAATCACTAATGTAAAATAGATTTATTTGGTTTATCACATAATTTAAGACAGAAACAGTTTTTGTCAGGAAAACGAATTGTATTTCACTCATCATTGAAAAAAGCATTTTGAAAGTAGCACATGGGTCTGTGAAATGGCCCAGTGAGTAAAGTAAGTTTACCACGTAGCCAGTCTAAATTCAGTCACTGGGACCCACATAGTGGGGAACAAACTTTCTACAGTAAATTGTCCTCTGACTCCACAAGTGTTCATAAAATAGATAAGTGCAATTTTTAAGTAACCCATGTGTTTGCATACAAATTGATGATAACAAACTATTGGTTTTCATGGTATTTAGCTTCTTTCTCCTGGAATTCCTTTTCTTTCAGGAATTAACACATATTTATAATTTGTAATTTAGATCTTGAACTTAAAGACCTATTTCCAATTTTGATTCTCTCTTTGCAAAACATTTTTTCAAACATTTGTCATTTTTTTCCTCTCTATTGTCTCAGTTTCCAAGAAACCTCTTCAACCTTGCTTCAAGAACTTCTTCATGTCATGTGTTTTAAAAACAAAAGACAAAGGAGCCCCGTTGCTTATTAAAATCTAGGAAAGCTTGTTCACTGTAAAATTAGACGCTGAAATAGTTGAGAGATGGAAACACAACATGGTTGTACCTTTATCTGAGGTACACTGTTTGCAAGGGGGAAATAATCTAACAGCTGGTTTTTGTGGAGCCCTGGAGCACACACAGAAAAGGAAGCCGAAACAATGGTGGCTGCAGAATTACAGGAGAGGTCTGTGAGAAATGGCTTCTGTTGTTGATGTAACTATAGTGTGCGCCTTCACGTATTCTCCTCCTCGATGGAGCATAGAAACTATATGGAACCTTCTGGAATCAATAGCACCAGAAAAATGAGGAGAGCCTTTGTTTTTATTGCTACTTCATGGGACCTATTCACATTCATATTTCCTCTACTCACACCAGGGCACGTTCTCATTTTTGTCATCAAAGAGCCATCAAGAAGTATCATAAACAAGAAAGATTATATTTTGTATGACAGTCTAAGAAGGGACACAGTCCCATCATAACAGGAGAGGCAGAATCACAAAGCAGCCGCTCACACTACAGCCAGGAGGCAGAGGAGCAACAGGAAATGGGGCAAAGCATCCTCCAGAAACCCTCTTCCTCCAGAAAGGCTTCACCTCCAAAGGTTCCTCAACATCTCTAAACAGTTCCAGCAGCTGGGAGACAAGTGTTCAAAAGCACAATCCAATGGGTGACATTTTACATTTAAACCACAGCATATTTAAACACGGAAGTGTCCATTTGTGTGTGTGTATGATCCCTTTACCTTTTTTACTGGGAAATTGCCTTCAAACCAACTTATGTGTTTCACAGTATGCATGTGCCCTCATATACAGACAAAAATAAACAAATATAAATTTCTACCTGCATTGACTTCTTGAGTCCATTGGCACTAATGCACAAGAATCTCTCAGACACTTACTGAAGCAGAAGGAGCTGAGACCAATGGGTCCCTATAGAGGAGTTGTGTGAGTGACTAGATTATGATCCAGGATGAAATACCACCATAGAAATTACCAGGACAGTCTGTTGAAAAGAGCCTGTTAGGGCAGCGTTCTCACAAAAACATTAGTCTCTTACTACCAGGAATACAGAAATATTGACCTAGTTGGGATGGTAATGATATGGGGGGAGTAGTGATGTGGAATGGAAGCCAAACATATTTTTGGTATATCTCTATTGGTCTTGTAGATAAAAGTAAATTTTAGGTTTTATAGGAACCATTTTGTCATTAACGTGTCAATTGTGAGTTGCTTTTTTGAGATGGTTCCATCTTACAGTAAGCATAGATAGCCATGAACTTTAATTCATCCTGCTTCAGCCTGTTGAGTGAAAGCTTGACAGGTATGAAGCTCGGGTCCTAGCACCAATGGCTACAGTTTTTTATGCAGCCCTGGTTAGCCTGGAACTTGTGCTATTATCAACTGTGAACTTGAACACCTGCTTGTGCCTTCTGAGTCCTGGGATTGCAGGCATGTCTGTTTATCATTGCTGCTTCCAATCTTTTAATTAATTTTTAGAAGATGAATTTACTTTCATTGTATATGAATGAGTGCTTTGCCGATGTGTGCATACATGTCACATTTGTGTAGTACCTGTGCAGACCAGAAGAGGGTGTCAGAACCTCTCAAACTACAATTACAGATGGTTGTGAGCTACTATTGGGTGCTGTGGCCTGAACCTGAGTCTTTTGCAAGAGTCATCCCCTTCTTTAGCCCCCAATAACTGCTTTTTAGCTGATAAAAATTAAGTAACAGTTTAAGAAACATTGATGAATAATGCATAGCTGAGCATATCACATTTTTGATAAAAATAACAGGTTTGCATTTTAATTTGTAATTTTAATAATATAGTTGTATGTGATTGATAAAGATTTACTATTTATAGTGTAGTGATTGCATTATAATTATGATTATTAACTGTTATAATCATAGTTCTTCAGGATTTCCTTTTATAGGCATGTTCACAAGTCAATTACTATATTATCCCAGAATTCTCAAATGCTATTTATATAGTGGTGAAGACTTTTATTTCATTTATTAAGTTGTTATCGCATTTCAAAAGTCAGATCTTAGCCCACAGGGAAAGACAAAAGTTATGAGATAAAACTATCTCAAAAGTATTTATAATGTATTTAGACTCATTCATTCTTCGAGGACCATTAAATATTGTGTGATAAAGCTCAATGGACCCATGAATCTGGACTCATTAAACCAGAGGAGAGAAGAAATCAGTTTTTGTAGTCATTGCTGTGAAACTCCCTTTTTTTCTCACACTGCTAGTGACTGCAGAAATGGTACCAACCCAAAGATCCTTCTCAGACCCCTCAAGACTCAGTTAAGTACTGAGCAGGTGGTTCATGGGTACAGTGCTTGCTATGCATTCATGAAGACCCAAGTTTAAATACCCACTGCCCATGTAAAAAATCAAAAGTCAAAAACGTGTCAGTAACCACACAGGTAGATTCCCAGAGCTCTCTGACCAACCAGTCTAGCTTAAACTGTGAGTTCAAGTTCCAATAAAAGATCCTATCTTAAAAAATAAAGAAAATGGAGAGTGACTGAGAAAGATACCTGATATCAACCTCTGCTCCCTGCATATATTTGGGTGTAAGAGAGAGACATAGAGAGACAGAGATCTCATGGAAGTGAAGAAAGGCAGCAAAACCATAGAATGTAGGTGTTTCACGAATAAATGAGACTCAGGGATAGATCCTTGAGAAAGTCAGAGATATTAGAGAGAATAAACACCACAGTCAGATCTTACCCAGCTGTCTTCCAGCTTTCTCAGTCTGGCTTCTCTTGGCTTCCCCTCCTTCTCTCTTTTTATGCCCGCCTTAAGTCATCACTGCCTGCTTGGGAGCCTGGAATTCCTTCTATAATCTAAGATAACCTCTGAACTCAGTTGGGATTAAGGGCGTAGGTCACCACTCCCAGGATACTTCCTGTGCTGGGATTAAAGGTGTGAATCACCACTCTCTGATCCTCCTAGACTGACTGTGGCTAGAGCTCTGGAACTTCTGGAGCTTTTATTAAATCCTCACATAGACTGTGGGTAGATTCCCTCTGATATCTCTGAAACTTTTGGAGCTTTTATTAAATCCCCCACATGTAGGTATTTATCATGGGTAAAGGAACAATGGCCAATATTATAATATTCATAAAATTAAACACAGACCTTTAAAAAGTACAGTACTGAGACCCCTTTCAAAATTAATGATCTTTGATGGCATTTCATGTAAGAACAGAAATAAGAAAATGTAGACAGGATAAGAAAGAAATAAAGGATTCTTGCTGAATCTACTAATGAAGGGGCAGGGAGTTTCCAGTTGACCATAAACAAACAGCACTTCAGGGAAGACAGACTTCAGATGCTGATGAGGTCAGAGTCTGCCATTTGTGTCTTAGTTGATAAAGCACTGATATTGACCAGGTTGATGATATAGGGAGCCATTTTCAGGAAAAGCAGAAAAAATGTGATGTATTGTTTTCAGTAGTAATTATGGAAAGACACACACAAGAGGGAGACACGAAATGTCTGTTTGATCCACAGACAGATGATAGGAGAGGGGGAGGCTTTTGATTGACAGTAGGGCATTGGTTTTGTTTCTAGTTATACAGACACGCTTATGATCAACATCAAAACATAATTCTAAGTGTTCCATGACCAGCACCAGTTATACAGCACATAAGTTATGCAGATGTCTTCTCATGAGGTGCAATGGCTGACTCAGACAACCAGAGATACTGTGTTAAATAGATTCATAACTAAAACCTGCTCAACCCCTTCCAGGTTCCCTTAGTGAGAATGGTTATAAAGCAGCATGTTATACATACCCCAATTTCCCCACAGCTTATAATCACCTGAATTATAGAAACTATGTGCCAAGAGGTTGTGGTGCGTGCCTTTAACCCCAGCACTCAGGAAACAGAGGCAGGTGGATATCTATAAGTTCGAGGATAGCCTGGTCTAGAAGCAAGTTTCAAGACAACCAGGGCTGTAACACAAACCTTGTCTTGATAAACATAAATAAATAAATAAATAAATAAATAAATAAATAAATAAATAAATAAATAAATAAATGAGCGAACAAAAAAACAGAAAGAAAGAACTAGAGAAAGCAAGCAAGAAAAAAAAGAAAGAAGTATAAAATTGCAGATCAAGCTTCAGAGTTAAATATATTTGACTTATGCTCTTTAGAAACATTTGCCCACACAGAGGATATAAATGTGAACTTTATTTAGAATTGTTGGTCATAATTAAATTTATGAAGTTTTAGAGGATATGGGAGGATAGTTTGTTTTATACCCATGGACCACTTTAGGTTGTATCACTGAGATCTGGTCGAGTATTTGACGTTTAATAATGGGCTGCTTTAGTGTTCATGTCACCATGTGCTTGGTTATATCCATTTTATTGGTTCTTGTTCAGTACTTTGAGTTTAAAAAAAAACCAAAATTATTAAGTGCTTGTTCTGTATGCCTGATACACCGTATAATATATCATTTACAAAATTTATGATATTATACTCTATAATATAATATAATATAATATAATATACCTAATTTAGTACTTTCAGCATCTCCTGTTAACTGTTTGAAAATGTGATCCAATCAAACAGAATGTGTAAGAATGCTTAGAAGATTGAGACTCAGTGGATTTCAATTTATAGATTTCCCCTTTTCTGATATACTTTATTCTGAAAATGAAACAAATGGTACCCTTAAATGAAATAAATATTAATAACTTCCCTTCAAAGTATCTTCTCATTAGTGTAATGCTTACTTAAGATATGTCAGTATGTTGCTATGATGTGCAGCTTGTCATAATACACATTAGTTGGAAATGTTGAGAGATGCTCATATCATGTTAAAGATAGGAAGTCTATCACAGTCACTAAGATACCACAATACTATCCCTGACTGAATTTTTCTTATTCCACCATCATGCTTTCATGCTTTTTCCATCTCTTCTGCTAACTAAATATCCTCACTTCTAGAGTTAACATGCACTATGAAGCAAAGATCTGAAGTTGTTCCAAAGGTTAGATCTCTCTCTCTCTCTCTCTCTCTCTCTCTCTCTCTCTCTCTCTCTCTCTCTCTCTCTCTCTCTCCACACACACACACACACACACACACACACACACACACACACACACACACACACAAACCTCTTTGCTATTCTCTGGAAAGCATATGCCTCAGTTTTATCTTAAGTTCATGAAGAGTGCTGCCTAGCTATCTTAGCTGTTGCGGAGTCTAGCAAATGGTTAAAAAAAAAGCATTAATTATAAAAAACTCAGTAAGCATAATATATTTGCCTCCTACATGGGAAACACGAAGATGAATTTATTATCTATCATATTTTAAAATAAAATAATGACTGACAACTTAAAATTGAACGTGTATAAAATACAACTCAAAACTTCATCCATATACTCTCTTGCTTCTCCAGAGACTATATTATCCAGCGAACCAGGAAGACAAGAAGAAAATAGAGAGTATTTTAAATTGATGCTGCCGGGGATTCATGGGTCCTGTTCACTGTAACCTTGAGGAACATTCATAATTAATGGGCGAATAACTAGAAGTGAATCCTCAATGCGGAAACATTTGCAGTCATTAGTATGTCGACCTTTCCCTAGCTAGGTATCCCTAGTGTGGTGCTGAAGGGACAGCTCCGGATCACCTGCGGACATCCTGGAGTCGCTGGTCTAAGAACACTGCCAAAATGGACTAAATAACACCGCCAAAGTGGAGTCTTGAAAACAGGAGCGAGGGGTACCACTTCCTAAATGTCTCTCACGTGCCAAGAAAACAACTAACTGCTGTTGTTTTCTTTTTTAATTACACGTTTTAGGCGTCAAGCTTTTGTTTTTAGACTGCATTTTCCTTTTACTTCCCTTTTTCTCAAAGTACCATTTTGAGCCACACGTTCCAAAGAGGAAAGAGAAAGTGAATTTTACAAATTATATATTCCACCATTAAAATCAGAGGCGGCATCCAGTAACGAGAGGAGGAAGTGGAGGAAGTGTGGAGAGTTTCTCCAGGCATTCCCCAGGTGGATGGAGGTTAAGACCGGGAGACACATCTCCTCCTCCTCGGGTTGAGCTGATTCCTTATTCAATGGAACCTTCGCCCTGGCCCTGCCTGGCCGGAGCGTCTGCTCCAGAGCTCAGCGCTCTGCCAGCGATTCCCGCAGAAGGTGAATTGATGGAAACAAAGCAGCCGCGCGCGGAGGCTCCACGGGGGGGAGGGCGAGAAGGTGAAGTGGAATTGGGGTACAGTGGGACCAGTCAAGAAAGTGACCTCATTTTGCCCGAGAAAGCCCCATCCGACTAGTCTATCGCTGAGGTGTCAGAGTACAAAGGGCGACAACTGGAAGGCGCAAACTTCCACATCTTTTCCCCCCTCCTACCCGCAGCCCACCCGGCACCGCGCTGAGGACAAAGCGTGCGCAGCTGGCTATCCCCGCCTGGCCACCGCACCCGAGCGCGTAGCTCCCCACGGCGGGATTTATCTCCACGGACCGGGGTGGAGGGTCCCCTACCTTCATCAGCACAAAGAGCCCGAGCAGAGGCAGCAGGCGGCGACCCCCGCGCGTTCCCCTGGGCAGGTGCCCCATCGTGGCGTAACCAGGGAACCCGGAGGGACGGCAGCGCCAGAGGGTCCCCGTGGCGCTTGCAATGACCAGTCCTGGCTGGCAGCCTCACACCCGGGGCGCCGGGGAGGCTCCTGGCGGCTTCATGTCGCCTGGCCGGTCCCGCTGAGCTTCCGGATGGATTGCTCTCCTCTTCTGCGCCCGAGTCCGGCGAGAACGTGCCAGGAGCTGCGTTGCTTAATGGCTAAGGATGGAGAGGGTGGGGATGGCAGTGGGCGAGGCTCTGCGCTACAGCTACAACGGTTGCCACGCGAGGCAGGGGTCGGTGTGGGGAGGGAGCTTCCCGGGCTGTGCAGGCAGGCAGCTCTCAGCGGCCCCCTAGCAACAGGGGTGTTCTCTCTCAGAACCAGGAACTCCTAAAGTGCAGATCTCTGGTCCTCCTGCCAGGCCTGCCTGCTTCCCATTGCTAGGCAGCCCCCAGGCCAGGCTCCGCCTCAGCATCCCCACAATCTCTTCTAATGAGGTGTCTGTGGAGTTTCCCCTCTGATGCATCTTATCCCAGGTTCTTCTCAACCTCCCGTTCTTTGCCCTTGCTGTACTTAAAGAAACTAGTAACAGTGACATTTAAGTGTTGTTGGGGGGGGGGTGAATTTTAACTCATATACCCCTCCACCTCAGTTCTGGCCCCCCTCCCCATTGCACCCTACACTCACCTAGAAAGACATAGTACAATGTTATGTGTTCCCCACACTTGTCCTATTACACCTAGCTCACTGTATTTTACACATATTTAAAGGTGAATGTAATATATTCTCTGTGTGTATGAACACACTGAATATTCTGAATTATCCATGAATATCTAATTCAAGTGTAAGGATTCAATAAAAGCTTCAGAAGTTTCAGAGATATCAGAGGGAATCTACCCACAGTCTATGTGGGGATTTAATAAAAGCTCCAAAAGTTCCAGAGTTCTAACCACAGTCAGTCTAGGAGAATCAGAGAGTGGTGATTCACACCTTTAATCCCAGCACAGGGAATATCCTGGGAGTGGTGACCTATGCCCTAAATCCCAACTGAGTTCAGAGGTCATCTTAGATTACAGAAGGAATTCCAGGCTTCCAAGCAGGCAGTGGTGGTGCAACTGTTAATCTCAGCACCTGAGAAGCAGAGGCAAGAGAATCTCTGTGAGTTCAAAGCCAGCCTGGTCTTCAAAGCAAGTTCCAGGACAGCCATGACTGTTACACAGAAAACTCTGTCTGGAAAAAACATAACAAACAAACAAAGACTGGAGGAGGTGGATTTGTCCTCTGATATCTCCGAAACTTCTGAAGCTTTTATTGAATCGCCACACCTAAGACTTTAGAATCATAAGCAGTGAGTTGCATGCAGTGTGTCTCATGTCTGCCTCTGGAGTTTTTCAAAGATAACTCTATCAGAATAAAGCCGGGGATGCACTGTTCAGATATGAAGTCATTTCTTCATGTAAAGGTCCTGGCTATGTCCTGAAATAATGGACCTTCCTTTTCGACCTTCAAAGTGTGGCACCCACGTGGCAGGAGAAGGTCACTTTGGTGGTGCCTTTATAAGTGCAGGAACCCATCCCAGGTGGCACAGCTGAGGAATGGGTAGCCTGCCATAGAATGGGAGCTGTCTATGCTCACCTTTTTTATACAGGAGTAGGGCTGGAAAATCAGGGTTCGGGTTGACAGTTTTTACATGAAGAGATGAGGGCACTAAGGTTCCTCTGCAGAGGACAGAATGATGGTCTGGGCTTGTATTTGAATGTTCCTTCTGCTGGCACCAAAGATTTCTGGATGCACAGCCCAGTATCCTTGACACGCTTCCATTCGGTGCCCTCACGTCTGCCTAATATTGACCTGACTCTCTCCCTCTCTCTTGAGAAAGGTTTTTGCTGCTTCTGAGCCAAACTCAAGAGCTTTCTAAGAAATGGTTCCTTAGGGCTGCACTTTCAGAGTTTCTGGCTTGATAGGTTTTTCTTTGAATTTAAAACCTTTGAAAGTGGCTTTCTATTTCCACCTACATCAAAGAGGCTCCAAAGTGATCAAATCTCCAGATCAAGATGCTTATGTTGGGGTCGAAGTGGTACTCACAAGATGCCAACAACTACTTTTTAAATAGTTCTGTTTTAGTGTGTGTATGTGAACAAAGCACATATGTGAGGTTAATTGTGCATATACATGTTTGTGCATACATATAAATATGTTATGTAAATACAGATTTGTCTGATCTATTTTAAGCCTCAGGAAGAATTTTGCTCAAATATTAATCTTATAAATACAAAAGGAACTTTCACAATAATGCATTATTTTAAATAATCCTATTTAGTTGTTTCATTTTATTTTCTCTTTACTCAGTTAAATCACAAATTGCTTAGACCCTTTTGTACTCATACAGATGTGTACGTGGAGCACTTTAGGGAGCAGCAATATTAAGTGGTTAGTGTATCATTGCCCAGGAAAGCATTAGTAATTAGCATTATTAATATTCTATTAGCAGCATCGTGACTAGATGGCCGGAAGACTGAAGGTTTTATTTGGTAATCAGAAGAGTTCCTTCCAGAAAAAAGCATTTTACTTGGTGGTCACAGGGAGAAAATAGTTTCATTCGCTATTATTTAAACCAGTAACAGGGTTGCAAGATTTTAGGGACTCCAGTGAAGACTATGTATAAGGCATCCTCAGCAGTATGCTTCCTCAGACCACTGACTGGTTTGCCAAAGCAGTATTTCTAAAATATGTTAAATCTTACTAAACTATTTTCTAGACTCCAACAGGAACGGCACAGGTATCGTTAGTGTTTCCAATCATTTTGGCCACCAAATGCCTGAGAGTATTTGTTAGGTTTCCTTATCACAGCCATGTTGCTTCTAATGAGGTCCCGGAATATCACATTTTCTCAATGTTACTCTGCCCCAAATAAAAGACAAACATGGATAAAAAATAGACCCCCTTATGCATTGAATATAAAATGAAAAGGCTCACTGACTAAAATGAAGCTATTTACTTTGAAAATAGTAATAACAACAATTAGTAGTTGATGATATGAAAGATAGATGGTAAGCCTGAAAAAAACAGTCTTTTTCTAAATATGTAAAACTGTTGATGCCTCTGCGGATTCTATCTTTCACATACAAAGAGAAGTAATGTCAGCCAGAGACAGTAGCCTGAATCCCTGTGAGAACCCTAATGAGGAGCTAAAGGAAATCCTGCCCTGGCCAATGAAGCTCAACAGTGTCCCCCAGGGACAGCTCTAATGTAGTTCCACGTGTACAGCCCTGGCTTGCAGTACTGAAAGTGGTTGCTCCTCGGTTGTCAGCAGCTTTGGCATTAGACAGTTGCTTGTATAAGGGATTCTTATTGACAAATAATTTTGCTTCATGTAGATTGCAGGGAGAAAGGAAACTTAAGTCATGAGCCAAATGGTCCTCCACTTGAAAAGCACGCGAGAGATGTGAGAATTGCTACCCGTGTGCCATGGGTTACATGTGTGACCTATAAGTGTGTAAGCTGAAGATCCATGGAATAGGTTCTCCAGGCAGTGAGCGCTTTGGTTCTCAGTTTATTTGGTCACTTGTCCAGCACTTTTCTCCTGAGAGCACTGATTTCACCCTAAGGATTGTGTTGACAATTTGTAAACTCTATGTTTTTCAAGATGCACATGATTGACGGCTCTCAGGTGAACAGCATGATATAGCCACCAAGACGCCTTATTCTTGCCACACTGGGAAAGCAGTGGGACACTCCATGAAAGGCTGTCCTCCCTCCTCCTCATGGAGACTCATGGCTTGTCACCTCTTTTTTTTTTTTTTCTGTAAATAATTTCTAAGACATCTTTCTGCTTTTTTACTTTACTCCTTACATAGTTCTTTTAAAAAGTGGGTGGGAAAGAAACAGTACATCATAAGACATGGTCTTTATGGCTTAGAAATACCTACTTTAAAAACAAGAAAATGTGCATATGAAGAAAATGTGAGTAAATATTTATCATGGGATGCAGATTACAGAATATGCAGTCTCACATTAGAAAGGCAGATTGCTACTGTTTACATGATGCTCCTTGCCTTGGCCCTATGCCACTATTATTTTTTGCTTCTGATATTTAAATTACCCTCAAACAGTTTTAAGTAATTCAATCTATATTTTTAATGTGTAACTTCTTCTAAAAATAACGTGAAAAAAGAATTTCTAGAATATTTTCCTCGTCATTATAGACATGGCTACCAATTGCTTACTTAGCTTTCCCTTATCACTAGGTTTTGTGGCTAATTTCACTTTAAAGTTTTAACATCCTGTGCGGGAGGGTTTATTTTAGCTTGGCAGGAAGTAAGGTAAGGATAGAAAATGATTTGTAGCTGGAGCAAGACACACCACAAGCTAAGTAGAAATGGTATCTCTGTTTGTTCCTCCATTTTTATTTCCCTTCTAATTCAACATACAGAACTTGACACTTAGAGTCTCCTGTGTGTCTAATATACAGTAGCATCAAAATAAGCATCACCTTAGGAAATGACTGTAAATGTGCAATTAGAGAATTTGGTAATAATGGTTCCAGAAACTGTATATAAATTATGGAACCATTAATCATACATTTGAAATTCTTGAACAATGATTTCAATGCACTATCCTAATGAGTGAGGATTCTGTGAAAAAGCATAATGGCATTTCATTGATATTTATACTCTGAATCAATCTCAGTAAATCAATTTCCATGCTGAAATTATAAAGCTGATAATATTCCCAGATCTAATTTTGAGAGAAGAGGTGGTAAAACATGCTACTGATACACTGAAGAAAGTTCTAGAAGAAAGCTTTTGAGAAAGGCATTGCACTAGCTGAAGGGAAATTAGACTTTAAAAAGCCACAAACTGTATTATTATCTGTTTATGGGACTCTTTGGAAACTGCAAAACCACACAGCAAAAAGCAGGTCAGTGCCTTCTAAGGCAAGTAGTGGATAAAGTCAACCAGAAGGAGCAACAGAGAACTCTTGGAGTGGAATGTGGGATAATGCTCTTATACATGTAAAGACTTATTATTCTATTGTTTTAATAAAACACTGATTGGCCAGTAGGCATACAGGAAGTATAGGCAGGGCCACCAGACTAAGACAGTTCTGGGAAGAGGAAAGGCAGAGCAGCAGATACAAACTAGATGCAGAGAAAGCAAGATAAGAACGTTGCAGAGAGAAAAGGTACCAAACCATGTGGATAAACATGATGAAGAATCATGCGTTAGTTTAAGAGCCATAGTTATCAAGTAACAAGCTTGAGCCGTAGACCAAACAGCTTGTAAATAGTATGGCCTTATGTGGTTATTTGGGACTACATGGCTGCAGGATGGCTGGACAGGATAGAGAATCTCCGACTACAATGGAGAAGGTGGGCTAGTTTTTGTTGTTGTTGCTGCTGTTATTTGTCAGCATGTTGGCACGTACCAAAAACAGAATTTCGATTAGAAGGATTTCAATGTATCTGCCTTAGCCAAGAGTTGTTAAACTTTACTTAGATGGTTATAAACTTATCTTCAAACTCATTATGTCGTACATGGGACATATATGTATATTTGTAGAGATATTAGGTTGTTTTTTTGTAGATAGTTGCCTTTACCTATGAGTTTAATAGAAAGCGCTGATTGGCCAAAGGCAGACAGGAAGTGTGGGCGGGGCTACCAGACAAAGAAGACTCTAGGAACAGGTAGAACAGAGCAGAATGCCAAAGAGAAGCCCGGAAGAAGCAGAGGACAGCCATGCTGCTCTGAGAAAAGGTACTGAGCCACATGGCTGAACAGGATAAGAGTCATGGGTTAGATTAAGGGTAAAGAGTTAGCATGTTATATGCCTGGGCCTTAGGCTGATCAGCCTAAAACTATTATAAACATCTATGTGTCTTTGCGGGTCTGTGGGTTTGTGGGCCTAAACCTTGAGGGTAGGCCCAAAAGTCCGGGCCAAAAACCTCCTGCTACATATATTATTTGCATATATAAAATGCATTTGTTTGCTTTAGGGTGCATGCGTGCGTGTATGCGTGAGTGTGTGTATATGTGTGTGTGTGTGTGTGTGTGTGTGTGTGTGTGTGTGTGTGTGTATGTGTTTTCCTGAGCACTGATACAGGTATATGTGGAGACCAGAGGTAACCACATTCATTATTCCTCAAAAACTTCCAACTTGATTTTCGGTATAGAATATCTCCCTGAAGCTGGCACTTGACTGTTAGGCCAAATTGAGTGACCAGCCAGTACCAAAGATCTGTGTGCCTCTTCCTCTAAGGCAAATAGGCTCCTTCATGCTTGTTTCTATTTTGCATGGACCCTGAGCATTGAGTTTAGGTCCTCGGATGTAGCAGTGAGGTTTTTTTTACTTTGCTTGGCTAGAGGTTTAGACTTAGTAGTCATCTATTGTCATTTAGGCTTTTTAAAAATGACTTAGACATTTATATTAATTTTACATTGTTTGGCCTATGGCTTGGGCATATTGTTAGCTTTTTATTTTAATATAATTTATTTTTTATTAATTTGTTTTGTCATGTGGCTCGTGGCTTATTTGTGTTTTTTATATGTGGGTTTTTTGGAAATCCAGAGTTGCCTGCCAAATAAAAAAGTACAATCAAGGGCATTAGGACTGAAGTGCAAAATGTCCTCTGTTTCACCACTGTGGTGCAGTCCTGTCATATCATCATTTTCCGGGGGATTGGAAATTACAAGCATGAACACTAGGAGTTGCAAGACATCTTGAGCCACAAGAACCTTTTTGGTCAGTAGTTAACCATGTCTCTGTTTTCTTCCAGGAGCATTCAGGCAACCGTTGAAATAAATCTGAACCCATGGGATGGGGCAGAAGTGTTGTACATTGCAAAGTCTTATTTGTAAAACCTCCATGCACAGGTGTAGGGTTATAAGAAACCAAAGTTGAAGGAGCCTCCATCCTGGATCCTCTGTCATCAGAAGAGAAGCTCAGGCCTACCACCACTCTGCCCTCTTGGACTTGACTTGAAAATTACCAAAGGAAGTTTCACACTAGAGTTTACCAAGTGCCAGGCTGAGAGAGTGAGACGTGGATTACAGGGGTGGCATATGCAAAACCAAATCCCTTAGGAAAGCTGGGCTGAATCTGAGTCTTCACTGAGACTAAGAAGAAGGAATAACAAGGTTCCCCAGGGTACAGGGACTGCACAATTTAATGTCTCTCTCCATATTCCAGATGGCGAGAGGGAACCAGCGAAAACAGAAGAAATATCTGTGAAGACAAACCTTCAAATCCTCTTTGAGTTCAGGCAGTATGCCCCAGGATCCAAGGAGGAAGCATGGTCCTACCCAGCATTGTGACAGACTGAGCAGTGATGTGGGAATGTCTTTCTATATGCTGTGAATAAAGGACTGTTTGGGCCATGACAGACAGCATAAAAGTAGGCAGAGGAATCAGAACATAGGCAGGGGGAGAGTGGAGTCAGATAGAGAGACCGACCCAGCTGCCCAAGGAAGCAACATGCAAGGAAAACAAGTGAGCCACGGGCCAAATGGCAGGATAGATGAATGGATATGGATTGAATTAAGATGATAGCAAGCTAGCAATGGGGCTGAGACATAGGCCAAACAGGATGTAATTAATATAAGTGAGTCATTATTTGGGGAAAAGCGGCTGCAGGCAGATCCAGACCGTGGGGCCTGTCGAGCCAGAAACCTCCTCCTGTTATAGAGCAGGACAAGGAGATCCACATGTCAGCCTGGGGGGGGGGGGGGTCCACCGTGATCTCTGAAGAGAATCATGGAATGACCTGGTCTTGTGCTGCCGAGCAGATATTATGGTGAGCAAATGTATGATGCAGTATGGGAGAGAAAAAGACAGAATGATTCATGTCCTGTGGACAGGGGCATATCTGAAGAGGTGAAAGCAATGAGGAATGGGCTGAGGTGAGTGACTTGATTGCCACCCAGGGCATGTTGGTGTCTGGGTTTGTGGCCCTGATACAGCTGCAGTCTGTGTTGATGTCCATGGCTCCTGATGATGTCAAAAAAAGAGAGGATAGGGATGCACAGCATCAGCCCCACCCTTCAGTGGCTGCAACACTAGGGAGAATGGTCCTACCGTTCACCAGCTGAAGCACTCAGGAGAGAGGAGGGTCCAACACCTCACCTGAGCAGCACAACAGAGCTGATCCTGTTCACGGGGGAATGGGTTAGCTATCCCTGAGGGCATGATGGTGGGACTGATTGTGCCCCTCTCATCTGCCATGTGATGGTATGAGTGAAGAAAAGTTGCCTCCACCCCCACACACATCACTTCCTGCAACAGGTGGGGGACCTGACCCAACCCTCCACCAGCTTCACCAGTCAGGAAAGTGGAGTTGACTCTATAGACAGGGCACTGGTGAACCAACCCTGAGTGTGTAAGAGGAGCAAAGCGGATACTACCTCCTTCGTCTGTGGTATGGTCTTTGGGACAAGGGAAAGATGCTCTCATCCCTTAACCTTACTGCCTCCAGCTGGTGAGGGTGCTGACCCTCCCCTTTACCAGATGCAGCACCCAGGAAAACAGGCCCTTGTATGGTCAGTATAGTGGAGCTGACCCTGATGAGTAGAGTGTGGGTGAATCACCCCAAGAACATGAGCATGGGAAATCTGGCCCCATCCTTCATCTGCTATATGGCAACATGGGTGGAAAGGAGTTGCCCTCAACTCTGCATGTGAGGTGGGTAGAAGGTTTGGCCCTGACGTCCTCAGAGCAGGATATTTGCCCCTGCTCATCACCTGGGCAGCACAGTAGAGCTGATGCTGATGATACAAGTGAGGAAAAGCCAACCCTGAGGATATGAAAACAGGAGAACTGGCTTTGCCCCTTGCTTATCTCTGCAAGAGCTGAGCTAGCCAGAGCTATGGTGGAGAACTCACCTTGGTGGTGAGGATCTGATAGCACTGGCTGGCTGATCATCCTTGCAACTACCCAGGCCCAGAACCAGGGTTAGGAGTTGGCCATCCCAACATCCACCCCATCTATGATCTGCTGGAGCAGATGAAGGGGCCGGCCAGACCTGTAGATACAAAGCTGCATGGTCTCCATAGCACATGGCAATAACAGGATGTTCAAGAGGAGCCCAATGGAGATCCAGCATCAACAGTGTAGCAGAAATCAGAGGTCTCCAAACAGACTGACAACTCTTTGCAATGAACATTTACAAGCAAAGATATAAGGATCAAAGGGTTTACTGTTTGACTTACTTTATCATACTACAGCTTCCATGATGAGAGTTTACCCTCTTTTTTTCTTTAATTTTATTTTGCTTTATTTTGTCGGGGAGATTGCAAGAGCAGAGGGCAGATATGAAGGGCTGGGAAATGAATAGGACTGAGATGCATGATGAGAAAGGCATATAGAATAAATAAAAAGAGATTAAAAAAAACCCCTCTCTGAGCCCCCTCCACAGGTGGCTACTAACTCAAGGCCAGTGCTGTGACCACACTTGGCATCAATGTCAGCTCTCAGGGATCCAACACCACCTCTGGCACCAACCTGCTCTTCTGACATTTTGAGACACACCTGATTTCTATTTTTGGCTCACTTTCTTTACACAGTTTTTTGTTTGTTTGTTTGTTTGTTTGTTTTTTTTGCTTGTCTGCATGTTATACTCTACATTGGCTTCTCAAATCTTTGCAAACCGCTGATGCCCCTCAACTCCATGCCCTGAACCAAATCCAGCATCCCTTCCAACATCTCAGAGTCTAGCTGTTCTAGATGAAGACAAAGATTGGATTTAGGAGCTGGGATGTGGCTAAATGAGAGCAGAGTGCTTGCCCAGCACAGCATGCATACAGCCTTGAGACCAATCCACAGCGCTGCATACACCAGGCAGGGTGTCACACACCTGTCATCTGGTATTCTAAAGACTAAAGTGGGAGAATTGTTAAGAGTTTGGAGTCAGTCTGACCTACATAAAGAGACTGTCCCAAACATGCACACCTACCCCCCCCCACTCCCACACACATACACACACACATTATGGTGTTAAAAGTCTTAGTCAAACACAGAGCAGAACATTTTGAATTCAGCTGTTTTAAGCTTCTCTTTGGCTTTGAAGACATTCTTAATCTATAGTAAGTTTAAGAGTAATACAATGAATGATTGCCTCTCATTCCTCTCTTGCAGGGGAGAATGTAGCTATGTTTAGGGATGAGCTGTCCTCACATCTACAGTTTTGAACTGCATTAAAAAACTAACAGATTGAAGAGTGGGAGGCCCATAAGACAACTTTATCAAAACATTGAGAGTTTAAGGATTTAGTCTACAGTCACGTGACTGCTCTTTGTGTAATTCTTCCATGTCTCCTG
Source organism: Phyllotis vaccarum (assembly GCA_033318265.1). NCBI lineage: Eukaryota > Metazoa > Chordata > Mammalia > Rodentia > Cricetidae > Phyllotis > Phyllotis vaccarum. The sequence goes on from JARWLC010000011.1 coordinate 80,134,519, forward strand.
TATTGGACATTCTTTAAGGAGAAAATTATCAACCATGTACCTTCAATTATATCACCAATTGCTTACATAGTTTGCTCTACTCACAATCTATTGCATGTGTGTGTGTGTGTGTGTGTGTGTGTGTGTGTGTGTGTGTGTGTGTGTTTAGAATATGTATCTGTTCTCTTTGTGTAGTTTTCTGAAGCATGGGAACTAAGTATACGTAATGACATGCTTGACTTCTAAATATTTCACAACCTTCAATATCACTGTGGCACCAAAGAAGAAAAGGAACCTCATGTGTCATCTACTAGGCAGTGTTCAAATTGCCCCCAAAAGTAATATTTACAAACTGACTTTTAGATTCTTAATTCCCTTCCCAGCATCTGATCACTCGCTACAAATGTTGTGGTTTTTTCGTCTTTAAACATAGCAATCACATTCTTTGTTCATTTCTTTTTCTAAGTAGACTTTAAAGTTATTTTATGCCTTTAGGAATTTTGCTTGAGTCCATGTCTGAGCATCACATGTGTACAGTGCCCAATGGAGACCAGTCATGGGTTTGCTGGAGCTAGAATTAGAGATGGCCGTGAGTAGTCATGTGGGTGCTGGAAATCAAAACCAGATCCTCAGGAAGAGCAGTAAATTCTCGTAAGCACCAAGCCATCTATATTTCTAAACTCTTAGTGTGAGTGGGTGAGTGGGGTCAGTAGGAGTAAGTTGTTGTTCTGCCTGATGTGGGTCCCAAACCTCTTTGGCACTCTGCCTTCTTTTAAATCTATAGCATCGGCTTAAGCATCTAGCCCAGATACTACAGAATATTCTACCCCCATAGGGTCATCTATTGTTTCCACACTGTCAATAGATGCCATGTTTGTTGTAACCTGGAAGTGAGAAATGGACCTTTCATGTACTTGTGTTAAATATTTTTGGCAAAGATACATTATAACTGTGGAGACCTTTTGTCCTTCATGCTGTGAAATACATACTTTCTTTCAGGTTATATGATAGTTATCAAGGCTTGAATTTGTTATGTGAATGAGGTAGTGACTGGAAAGCTCCCCAAGGTAAAAGCATATTTCCTCCATTCTAATATCAGGAAGTGACTTATACTCTGAAGCTATATGCTCATCTCATTGATTATACCTTTAGTTAATGACTTCACCATCATGTAAGCATTGCTGGAATCCATTATTATGCTAGGTGTTTCTTTGTTGGTGTTTATTTTCTACACTTAGAAATTCTTAAATACACAAGAGAAAATTAAAACAATTAAGCAAAAGTCAAAGATAAAGAATATGCAAACATAAATTATACTTCTATGCACAAGCAATGAACAACATGAAAAATTAAAATTCCACTTAAAAATTCATAAAATAAAATAAGAACAAATTGAACAAGGCAGTGTAAGATAATACAATGAAATATTTTTGTTTGTTCTTGTTTTTCTAGACATAGTTTCTTTTTTACCTCACTTCCTCTTTCTACCTACTCTCCCTGCCCAGAAGTTCCACCTACACCTCCTGCTTAGCTATTAACCATTCAGCTACTTATTATCCCACAATTCACCCCTTTGTCTAAATAAAAAGAAAAGGTTTTAACTCTAACATAGTAAAACTATATACAGTAAGAACAATTATCAGGTAAGAATTACACTTACAATGTCCAGTCTAACTGTATTTGGTAAATTCAAAGAAAATATTCTATAATCTTCTCTGTCTTGTCAGACAAAAGTTTTATATCTAATTATTTTCTATTCTAACTTCTATTTTAAACAGGAAACTATATTTTTAGACTTCAAAAAATTTTCTTAGATAAATTAAACTTTTATGTCTCTCAACCTTATACACATTACATTTCTTTTGTGAGTTTTTTTTTTCTGAATTTGGTAACAAAAACCATAACTATAACTATCTAGTCTTCAACTCCATCTGACGTGAGAAGGATACACTATTACCTGAGTAAGCAGGAACTACAGAGCAGGCAACTTCCAAAACTAAGAAATGACAGAAACATCTGGCTACCTGAACAGTCATCCAAGGTTCCTCTGTAATGTTGGGACATCAGTCTTCAGGTTCTGGGCTTCGAATATCTCACAGGCTTTTCTGTGAAACAAGAATTTTGAGGATTGTCCCTATCTTTCCTTGGAAAAGTTTGACAGTTACTTTCTTTTGGATCCTGTTTATAAAACTCAGACAGCATACTGTCATATACTAGGTTTCTTTAAGGTGATAATTTTTCTGTTCTCTCTGAAGATGTTGCCCGAGCTTGGGTCAAGGAGAAAGGATTGATAAGCATGTTCCATATATGCCTGAACATTCATGGTCCTTTTTTTCTCAACATTTGTAACAGTTGGGAGTCTACACATTAACTACTTCACTGTATAATAAGTTTTCTGACCAAGGTAGAGAGCAGCACAAATCTGTGTACAGAAACGTATAAATATTTAAAAGGGAGGCTGACAATATGACTATTTAACAAATCAGTGGATTCTCCTCTATAACCTATGGCTTTATTAATCACTGACTTTGATCATGTATGTACTATTAAGCAAGAATACCTTCCAATGAAGCCCGCTTCAAATCCAATCAAAAGAGTGGTTTCTACCGTCATGGACGGTCTTGCCGCTATTGTACTAGTAGGCACACATTGACTGACAGACAGGTCATTCTACCTCTGTTGGTATCTTTTCTTTTCAGAAGCCAACATGGTACTTTCCGTGTTGGAAAGCTAGCTAGTAGGGAAATTTTTCAGCTCAGCTCAAGACAGATTTCTCTATGTTCTACAACCAAAGCATACGGAATCTTCTTTAGCCGGGTCTCACCCAATGACAATAGCCTGAAACTCTAAGAGCCAGAGGAGGGGGAGGAGGGCTGAGAGGTTGACCTCTAGAAAAGACTTGGCTGTTTAACACATGAATTCACAGCAGCTAGAGCTATGTGAATACATTAACAAAGAATATGATAACATGGTAATGTAGAATAGGTTACTCACATAAAATCCCCACAAGACCAAAAGAGTTAGAGATTCCAGCATGGGGTCTCTGAGTATACCACCTCTAACTGAGGCTCTAATAACAGATAGCTGCTAAGGAAGAATGAATCATTTTTCTTTGTGGATGAGGGTAGCCATTGGTAGTCTGCCTATGGATACCCTCTCACACATGAGCATCTGGGTGCCAGTAACTGGTCTCAGTGTGTTACAAAAAACAAACAAAATTACATGACATAGGGAGGAAGATGGGAGGAAGGTATGTAGGGAGGATGTGAAGAGCTTGAGGGAGGGAGTGGGGTATGGATGTGATCAAGATACAATGGAGATGTGAATAAAAATTTCAAAGTGTCTGAAAGTCTCCTCCATATTAACTGGCATCTTTCCTAAAGAGTGTTTTTCTTCATTTCTTTCTTATTTACAGCTTCTCTAGTTCCAGCTTGGTTGTAAAGTGTGCAGACTTTCCAATATTTGCTATCAGTTTAATCTAGAAATGGACATTTTCCACGCTGATCATCACAAATGAGCCCTCACCATCCCCAGCATCAGTGTAGAACCTTTGTGGTTTGAGAGATGCCTGGTGAATCTCTAGACTCTCGTACTCTGGCTGTCACAATGAAGGATGCCCCTGAAAGTGAGCCTGAGGCAGGATGATGTGCCATTACTATGATAAGAAAACTCTTTCTAGAAGCTCCCCTAGCAGAATTTGCCTTGTGGTTCACTTTCCTAAAATCCTCTTGTTCTGACTCCCCACACTCATCTGAAGCCTTGATAGCTACTGGTCTTTTAACTTTCTACAGCTCTGCCTTTTCCCAGTGTGTAATATGTGAATCAGAAACTATTACCCTCTCATCCTACTAACCTGCTTGACTTAGCATTGATGTTAATATCTCTCTGTGTGTGTTTTAATAAATTACTTTAAAATCATTGAATATCCGATTGTATTATTATGTAGTGTATACATATACTACATCACATTTATGGATGGGCTTGTAGCAATGGGTTGCTTCTAAGTTTGGGAAATTATGCATGAAGCTGTCAACACTTGTATACAGGATTTCATTGTCTGTAACTCTACTGACTGCTAAATGGTAAGAGTATGTTTAACTTTGTGAGCAACTGTCAAAGGGTTTCTCAAAGTGGCCAGAGCCCCCACTTCTACCAGCAGTAACTGCTCCAGATCTTTCATAGTCCTTTAGCCTTCAGGATTCCAGCCGTTCTAATTGGTAAGGAGTGGGTGTATCTGTTGTTTTGATTGGCATTTCTTTCATGATATATGATGTAAGCATCCTGTAATGTGCATTGTAACATGTCAGTCAATTTCTTCTTTCCTTACATGCCTATTCATCTCTTTCCCCCTGTTTTTAAATTGAGCTATTTGATTTCTTATTGTTGAGTCTTAAAATTTCTTTGTTGCTGTGGGACTATTCTCTTGTAGTGTAAATATTAGTCACTCCTATTGGTTTAATAAAATGCCAATTGGTTAAGTAGCTAGACAGGAAGTAGATGTGGGGCAAGCAGACTAGGAGAATTCTGGGAAGACGAAGAGCAGAGAAGGAGATGCAGAGGAAGTGGGATGAGAACACTGGTCTGCACAAAGAGGTATCAAGCCACATGGCTGAACATAAATAAGAAATATGGATTAACTTAAAGAATAAGAGTTAACAAGCAATAAGCCTGGACCATAGGCCAATCAGCTTGTAATTAATATAAGCCTTTGTGCGATTATTTGAGACTAAGTGACTGCGAGACTGTTGGTCCAGACATAGAGGCTGCAACAGAAACTTCTGACTACACTTTTTGAAAAGAAGATATTTAATAAGATAAATATGAAATTACTTTCTGTCAGTCTTTGACTTATCACGTCATCCTCTAACCTGTGTTCTATGGAGCAAATATTTTTAATTTTAGTGAGATACAACCTACCAGATTTGTTTTCTTTTATGGATTATGCTTTGGGTTTTAGACTAAAAGCTTACCACACATGCATACATACATACATACATACATACATACATACATACACATACACACACACACACACACACACACACACACACACACACACACACAGAGGGAGAGAGAGAGACCCTCATAGATGTTTTTCATCCAGTATTTTATTACTTGCTTCTACAATTATTCTTTAGGATGGCCCCACAGCTGCAGGTTAGATCATATTGATACTTTACCTCTGCGTCTAGATGTTTGTATTTGCCATTGAGCATTGAGCTAATGCTTCTGTCCTCCGTGAACAATGTAGAAATCTATTCTACAACAAAACAAATTAAGTTAGGGGTTGTTTCAAAACTAACTCATTAATTTATGTAACAGGTACTGTGTTCTTAGGATGTCCCATTTATGTAGAGCCCTCAGAATACAGAGGGATGTAAGCAGAAAGATCCAACGTAGCGATGACTTCAAGTAGTCATTTGCCAATGTACACAGAGGACAGCAAGGAGGTAGAGCCGATTCTACTGGTTCTCAACCCTCCTAATGCTGTGGCCCTGTAATACAGTTCTTTGTGTTGTGGTGACTCCCAACTATTAAATTATTTTGTTGCAACTACAAATTGTAGTTTTTAAATTATGATGAATTGTAATGTAAATTTTCTTGCAGATAGAAGTGTTTCAAAGAGGTCACAACCCACAGATTGGAAACCACCAATCTAATGGGTGGTTAGTGAGAATGTTCTTTTCATAGACGTCAGTACCACTGTCTAAGTCTTCCCACTATGAATCTAAAGTGGGAAAAGTAAATTTCTCAGAATTATCTCCTTTACCAGAAGAAAAAGAAGGTACAATAGCAGGAGAGTGTGGTGGGAGAAGGTTGCCTGGGACACTGAACATGCTGTAAAGACTTTGTCTTCTAACCTGAGAAGCCAGAAATGAGTCCAGATGTATGAACAAAGCAGTTGTACGAAATGAGATGTTCACTTGGTTTTTGTGGGCAATGTACTTCTGGAGGAGCAAGTTTAGGAAGACCATACAGGATACTGGGCAACATGGGACAGCAGTTAAAGAGCACTGGCTACTCTTCGAGAGGACACGGGTTCAATTCCTAAAACCCTCAGGGCTCCTCAAAGCTATATGTAACTCTAGTTTCAGGGCATCTGTCATCTTCTTCTAGCCTTCACGAACAGTGCATACACGAGACACACATACATACATACATAAAAAACACTCATAAAAATAAAGATTTAAAAATACCAGTTTGAAGGCTATGAAATAATGCTGGCAAGAAATAATCTAATAAGAAACTCTGCATGCAAGAAGGTTGCATAAACACACACTTGCTTCACACCAAGCAAGTGAAGAATTTACTCCCAAGTGTTTATCTGTTGCAGGGTGTTCTCTCTGGACATCCCTCTGGGGAGGGGACAATGCGGAACCAGCTGAGAAGCAGACACAGACATGTTTAAAACAAACAGCAGGCCCTAAGACTGACAGACTTACAGACTCATTTATTCAGCAATGGGGAGGGCCTCCTCCCAGCACCCATGGGCAGTTGGAGACTTCCCCAGCCAAGCTCTCTCTCACATTGGCCTCCAGCACCTTGATGATCATGTGTCACCACACTGAACAGTCAGACTCTATGCTGACCCAACAGAAGCAGCCAGTGCGCATGCCTAGGCACACCACCCAGAAGGGCAGCCAGGCTTCACTAGACCAGGTAGCTGTGTTTTCCTACATTTTGATGACTATTGTAGTTCTACATGCTAGCCTTGAAGTATTTATCAGATACCCAAGTAGAAATGATAGATAAAAGTCAGGTAAAGCCATTCTGAAAATGAGGATTTTAGTACAGGCAAGAATCATACACAAGCATATTTATTGTACAAAATGTCTTTGAAACAGATCTACAAAGAAGGTCATAAGCATCCAGAGAAGTAACACAAAGACTGAGACTTGGTCTAATGTTCATTTTCTGGCTTTGTTTATGAAGCAAAAGGCTCTTTAGAAACAGATGAGGGATGCTAGAGAGATGAATCAGTGACTAAGAGGATGCTGCTCTTGAAGAGGACCAGCTTCCAGCACGAAAATCAGATGGCCCACAACTGCCTACAAGATCCAATACCCTCTTCTTGTCTCTTGAACAGTGTATTTGTGTACACAGACAAACACACAAATACACACACACAATTTTTAAAATTACAAAAGAAATAGATGGAGGGGAAAGTCTTGTACAGAAGTCTATAGAACTTTTCTAAACATCATAATCTGATGTTAATAAATACCAAATTGTAGGGAGCCAGCCGCACCCTAAAGATGGTGCTTGTATCCGGCCTATAACTAAGTGGTTTAAGGAAGCTCCTTAGTAAACAAGTCACTGTGCATGGTACCTTGTAATTTTCCAGCAAGAAGCCTGGCCCCCAGACAGATACATCATATCTGGTGAGGGTGTGCTGACCAATGGGAAAGGCCCACATCAGGGATAAACAAGGTTGCCTATAAAAGCAGCCTGCCTGGGAGGCTTGGGGTCTTCCGTTCTTTGCCCTAGTGTGTGAAGCTTCAATAAACCTGCTGCAGAAGGATCCTGTTGTACTGTGTCTTGTTTGCGGGCAAAGAAGGCGCGGGACACCAAATTGAGATTTTACACATAGTAAGTGACCTGTTATGAATTTTGTCAATGGTTAGCATGTCTTTTATCTTTGCATAATCCTTAGGCAAAATTTCTCATATACTATTCTTTTATAGATTGGATATTTGAATATATAATATATCAAGTGCCCTGTACTAGGCCCTCTGGCTTTAATATTTATTGGTTTTATTATTTTTCTATTTCTTGTGATTTAAAAAAAATCCATTGGATTTGTTTTTAGTGGAAGTCATTTACTAATACTTTCATTTTAGAATTGAAATTAGATATGAAAAAAATCAAATACATGTACCTTTACAGTTTTATAATCTCAATAATGACAAAAAGTTATTTCTTTTGTGTTCAGAAAGTTTGTAATAATAGTGATCTCTAAGAACATATGAGTTCTGGGAATACCAAGAATTCATAGAGCAAAAAGCTCATTAAATCTCAGAGTTAAGAGCTTCTTCATCGTGTTCTTGGATCTTGAAGGATTCTCTGAGAATCACACCATTTGCTGTCGAGGTTGCTAACTCCTACAGGTCTCCTCTGAGCCATTTCAACCACTGCTGAATTTTCATATGGAAACACTCCAACCTGCCCTTGACAGCAAGGATTCTGGTTACTGCCATTTGCATAATATAAAATCCTACCATTACTTATAATCATTTCTAAGTGATAACAGCAAGAGAAGGTATATATTATTCTTAAGACAGAGTAGTTACTTAGTGTTCAAGATTCCACAGCAGACCATGTCTGCAATGATCCTAGTAATGAGCCACAGTAGAATGGGAAAGTGTGTTTCCTAGCCAAGTGTCTGCTAAGTGACTTCATGCTCAAAATACATAAGGAGCTTTAACAACTCAGGAGCAAGAAAATAACTCAGACTGTGGGCAAAGGGCCCAAACATAATACTAATTATTCATTTTTATGGGTAACAAACATCACTTCTTAATCCTGTGATCTCTGAACTTTAAGATGGTAGAAAAACTAAGCTGAATTTGAATTATAGTGTTCAATAATCAGAAAAGTTACAACTCAACCATCTGCATTTCCATTTCATAAAAACAAATATTTTGGCACTGAAGACATGGCTCAGTGGTTTAAAGCATATACTGCTCTTGCAAAGCTCCCAAGTTTGCTTACCAGCACCCTTAAAAAGTGGCTCACAATTGCCTAAAACTCTAGATTCAGAGACAGAAGCCTCTGCCACTCTCTATCACTGTACCCACATACACAAACCCACACTTAGACATACATCCCTACACATAACTAAAAATTAAAGCAAAGCATTTCTAACCATATCAAAGTTAACCATTAAGTATGAAACTACATCCTTTTACTGAGTCATGAGAAAAAACGAGAGAAGAAAGATCAAAGAAAGATCTATACTAATATGATGGAGAGTACTGGCTTTGTACAGATGTCCAGAGCAAGGTTTTGTGCCCAAAGTTTATACAGGCAGAGCAGCAAACAACAAATTCAGAAACTTCCTAAGTCAGCCCCCACTTTACAACTTTCAAATGTCATTGCTTGCAATAAAAAAAGAAGACATACTGAATGCTGAGAGATCAGTAACCAATGTCAAGCTTTCCGTGAACTGTTTGTGGAATTTCAACCACTCACTGAACTGTGAGAAATGACCATGATCTCAACTTCTATGCTTTTCAGAGATAGAAGCAAGAAAGTCCATGCATCACTTCAAATGCTAACAACTAGACTGAACTAAAAAAGCCCAAAGAAAAAAGTACCACCACAGTGAGAAAGTATCAACTTGAGTTTTTGAAAGCATTCTTTCACAAACAAACTTTCATAGGAAAAGTGAGTTGAGAATATTCATAAAGATCAACATACTGAAAAAAAAAACTGCATAGCTCTTGATGTCTGTTTTATAAAATCCATAAAAAGAAAATCACAAAGAGCTAACATTTTTGATGTTAGATTCAACATTTAATTTCTGCCTTTTAGTTTTTCAGCACATTTTTCTCTGTTGTAAGTCTTCCTCTAATTTAGATTTGTCTAGAAAATTGTGACATTGTCATTAGGTTCAAATCATCCCTAATTTCCATTAAGACTTTCAGACTAGATTATAATTGTCCTAAATTTATTCACTTTTAATATAAAATGAAGTGTATTTACGGTATTAAAAAGGATAGCTAAAGTTGAAGAACATACGAAATCCCCCAACACACACAGCGTTTTATTTATTTATTTTTGCGTGTTATTTGTACACGATGAAGATGTGTCTTTGCTAAGGCACCTTCTGATTGGCTTAATAAAGAGCTGAGTGGCCAAAAGCTAAGCAGTGGAGAAGAAGCAGGACTTCTCGGCTAAGAGAAGAACTAGAGGAAGAGAAATCTAGGCTCATGGATTACTGTACTGAAAAAAAAGTGCCATGTGACAGAATGTAGATTTTTTTAAAATATGGCTTAATTTAAGTTATAAGAGCTAGTTTTGAGAGAGGGTCTCTCACTGAACCTGGAGTTTACTAATTTGGAAAGATTGGTTTTCTGGGGTCCTGTCCTCTTAACTTTACCTCCTACTTTTGGATTACTTACATCCCATTCCCACCACCACTACCACCACCACACCACAACCACCATCACCCAGGACCACACATCACCACCACACCACCACCATAACCACCATCACCACCACCATCACCATCACCCAGTCCCACACTACCACACCACACCACAACTACTACCACCACCACCTACCACACCACAACACAACCACTACCACCACCACAACCACAATCACCCAGCACCACGCACCACCACCACACTACCACACCACAACACAACCACTACCACCACCACCTACCACCCACCACAACCCCACCACAACACCACCATCACTACCACCACCATCACTACCATCATCACCCGCACAACACTAGAAAGCTTTGCTCTTGATTTTTCTGCCCTTCTATATGACTGAGAAAACTCAAAATATTCACAAACAAGAAAAAAAGGAGAGGTTGAAATAAGAACAATGAATGAGAAGAAAATAAAAAAGAAACAAAAGGAAACAGAGGGATTTTTTAACTAAATATTAAAAGAATAATTCTGAGTTTACTGTGATCAGGCACCAAAAATTTAAGAACTCAGAGACAGGTTGAGAAAAGGATTGAGCACGTGAGGGCCACCTGAACTTCACTGTTAAAATACTAGTAACATAGAGGACTAGATAATGGACCAAGTGGAGAGACAGCTAGCATGTCTTCATACAAGTGCACTCTGAGAGGCAAAAGGCATCAGTGTGATCGGCAAACGGCCAGTCATTATGTAGCTACAAATTTTTATAGACATTGAAATTCTTCTAAAATCAGGCGAGTGGAAACGTCAGTAGAGAAGAGTTGGAGGAATATGGGTGGATATGATCAAAACATATATAAAACTCTCAAAGAACTAAGAAAGTTTAAAAATATATGTTTTAAACAGGGAAATATCAGTAAGAGCACTGGAGTTGTATCACCACAAGAAAGAATAGAAATATGCAACTGCTCCTTAGATGAGAGACAGTGGAATAGCTAGTGTTTTTCTTCTGAGATCCGTGATGGAATTTTTAAATGTTGAATTTATTTATCTTCTATAAAGGTATGTTCAGCATATGGAATATAACCGTGTGACTTGGTAAGCCATTATGCTTCTCTTACTGGTGAGTAGAATAATAAAGTCCCACTTGGCTTAAAGCTTGACAAAAGTGTAATTAAAAATGTATTTTCATGTAAAACTTTAATGTGTAAAATGCATTTGTACAGTGCCAGGTTATATATTGCAGATAACACTTTTCTGTTTTTCATGAATATGCACATGTGTGGTGTGCATGTATTTGTATGGGTATTCGTGTAGACACATGTGGGGCTACACATGCCCATTTGCACACATCTATGTTGACATCAAGAATCATCTTCAATTCTCTTCTACATTATTTATTGAGCCCAGGCATCTCAATAAATTCTAGAGCTCTGATTTGACTATTTTCTTTAGTCTAAACCTTCTAAGGCTAACATTACAGGTGGGCTGGTACAGCCACCCAGTGTTTATGTAGCTTCTGGTTCTCATGATCCACCTCTACAGCCTGCAGATAACCTTTAAAAACATTACCTGGTTCTAATTTTGTGTTATGTAAAGTAATTTGACACTCCAAAGTATGATAGTGACTTCATTAAAAAAAAAAAAAAACCATACATATCATTAGATATGTTAAAATGTTTACCACAACCCTATTGGTAAGAGTTAAGAACTTGTGATGGACCAGGTGTTCTCTGATTATACCATAGATAAATGCACAGTATGATTGCGTCTATTTGTGTCCAAAATTAATTGCTCTTTTGCAGCAAGAACAAGTCAATTATAGCAAATTTGCTGAATCTAAGTAGCAAAATATTGGGGGGGGGAAATGGCATGCCCCAGCCAAGTACACTAATTAATATTACCTCATATACATTTCAAAATCAATAAAATCAAAATATACAATAGGAATGGAAGCATTTGCAGAAGCATGGGTACAGTTAAGGAATCAATAACATAGATCAGAAGTTGGTCTCTACAAACAGAGGGGGGTGTGCACAGAGGACTTCGAAGCCATTGCAATGCTGCTGTCTAAGACTGATTACCTGGAGATTATAGGTAAGATATTACTGCGCATCTTTCAACCACTTAAAAATTGTGCACAAAAATATCCTATGGCAATTTGCAGCCTGAAAGGATGCATTTGCAATTGATAGAGAAAACGACTCAGTTATGAGAACATATAAAGTTCTTAAAATCAAATAAGAAAATAGGCACTCAGGAAAATTTAAAGTGAAGATAAACAGGAAATTCACAAAGGAGAATGGAAAATATGATGTCCACCCTCTTCTGTAAGCACCAAAATACTACCATGTATGTACTTTGTACAGGTGATGACTTCCTTGTTTCTGAGACTGTAGCAAACTCTTGTGAACTACAATTGTTGTGTAGTACATCTCTCTTCAGAAAGTAACACTCGTCAATAACTAATGTTCACTACACACACAGAGACACACACACACACAGACACAGACAGACAGACAGACAGACACACACACACACAGACAGACAGACACACACACACACACACACACACACACACACACACGCCCTGTACATGTTTACAAGGTACACTGGCATTCCGGAATATACTAATTAGTGCTGCTCAGAACTACAAATTATAAAAATTGTGGTAAGCATCCCAGGGTTCATCCAAGGAAAATGACTAGTTTGCATGCAACAGCCCACGTTATGATTCCTGGAAAGGCTCTCTTATGTGTGCTGAAATGTAAAGATACCCAACGTATTATTTGAGAAGTCATTTGTATAAAATGATATCTGGCGAGATGCTACTAACCCACACAAGCCTGCAAATTGTTTAGTGCCATTCTTTCTGAAGAAAGAGGTAAAGCCACAGGATGAAAGTCTCCAGGGTGAAAGTCCTCGCTGAATAGCGGAGCTTGAGCCTCAGAACCCGTGCATTAGGAAGAAAACTGGTTCCAGAAATTTCTCTGATCTCCACACATATGCCACAAACAATAAGCAATAAACAAACAATAAGCAATAAAAGTCCAAAGGGGAAAAGGGAGTTGGAGAGACGGCTGTGCGGTTAATATCACCAGCTTGCAGACAACTTCAGTCCCCAGCTGCTCTATGGCAGCGCACAACCGTCTGTAACTTGTTTGAGAAGCTGATTGGTCCTCTTCCGGGCTCCACAGGCACTGCACATATGTGTTGCACTGTCATAGAGGCAGGTAAAATATTTGTGAGCAGGAAAATAAAAATGAACTTGAAAATTACAAAAGGCTTTTACATTTCATGCTACACAGTTTTGTGATGTTGAGAAAACTTAAGCAAGTGTTTTTCTCTTTTCTTTATTCTACTCTGGTCTTCACACATTCTCAGCAAATGCTGTACCACTGAGCAGCATCCCCTGCCCCATTTTTTGCTTTTTCTTTAGAAGTAGAATCTCACTAAAGGGCAGAGGTTAGCCTTGAACTCAGTCTGGAGTCCAAACAGTGCAGCCAGCTAGCCCAATAAAACCTCAGTTACCCTGGTCCAGGTAATGCGCTTGGGCATGCACACTAGCGCTTCCTGCTGAGCCAACTTGGAGAGGCTGCTGTACTTGGTAACTGATGACCCAAGACCGTCAGATTGCTGGAGGCCAATGAGAAAGAGACAACACAGCTAAAGCGTCTCCAGCTGCCAGTGGGAAATCAGGAGAGGGTACATAGGTTCACCCCATTGCCACAATAAATCAGTATGCTATTTGCTTCTCACCTGACTCCCTGTGTCTGTGTTGGTGACTCATCCTCTCCTCCAGGAGATGTTCAGGTGGTTTGGACCATAGCACACCTAAATCTATATGTGATTTAATCCTATGATGTGTAGAAATAAAATGTCTTTTATTTCTGAGCCAAAAAAAAAAAACCAAAAAACTGCACATTTTTACTATAGCACACATTTTATCACTAGATCTTTCTGAGAATATGATGATTTTCTTACCTCAAAGAGAAAGACTTGTTAACTTATATTTATTCTCTTGTCGGATCAAAGATCATTTAAAATGCATTGGTACCTCCGTATTTATGTGAAGTGTTTCTCAATAATAATTAAAGATTCCAAAGAGTTGATGTTTAAACTGAAAGCACATTGTATTAATACAATGACCAAATAACTCGTAGGAAAGAGAGTATATTTTGGATTACAATTCCTGAGGGATGAGTGTCCTTCACCATGAGGGAAGGACACAAGCAGCAGGCATGGAGACAGGAGCAGAGATGGTTCATCTTCAGTGGAAAGCACAGAGCAGAGGGAAGAAAGTTGGACATAAACTTTCAAATTCTACCCCCCAGTGATGTACTTCCCCTGGCAAGAATGCACCACATCCCAAAAAACGCCTCCAGCCCTGGACCTAGCATTCAAACATGTGAGCCTATGGAGAACATCTCTCATTCACACTGCCACACACATATTTTTTTTGAAATGAATAAAATTTGAACATAAATGAGTATGTTGAACAACCACTTAAACAATTTCTGTGGCATCCTAGATAGGATATGAAAGTAGATTCGGCTGCATTTGCTAATGATATGCTATACCTCATTGGAATGTACTTATATTGATAAACTAGCATGAGCTTTTAGAGCTTGCTGAGAAGCTGGCTCAGGAAGTAGCATTGCTACTTTAGACTGAAGCATGTTTATATCAAATACCCTCCGAAATTCCCTGTCCTGGGGTCAGGCTGGCCCCATGGCTTGCAGACACAAAGAGAGCAAACTGTGAAAGGTATTGAGAATGTTTCCTTGAGGACAGCTAGAGGAAAGTGTTTTAAAACACACATTGCTACTGTGTGTCCTGTGATATAATAACTATGCCCACAGTGTGACAGAGGCACTGGAAGCCCATCCTCAGAGAGAGCAGAGAACCTTATGCCTAGGGCTCTTTCATTTAGATGCCTCACCAAAGAACATTCTGTTCTCTGCCTTACTCTCTGGACTAATCCCTGTCTGTCTGCCTCAATGGGCCTTCCTGGCACTGTCTCCTGGATGTTTGTAAGCCCCTGAATTCAATGTGTTACCTTGTGTTTCCTCTCAGTTTTAGGGGCTACTCTTGTTGTCTTTGTTGGGTGTTTTTGAGTGACCTATCTCCCCTTTTTGATTCCTTAAGACACCTCTGCATGCTACTCCTTCAAGTCACTTTTAAAGCTATTGCATCATGAATACAAGTTAAAGTCAGTCCCGAACTAGCTGCTAGGAAGCTCTGCCTGCAACAAGTTATGGTACCAGAGTGCAGTTTCAGTGGGTTGATTCTCTTACCAATCAGCTCTCCAATGAGGAAGTGACACTTGCCACTGAGAGGCACTGTACCAAACACAATCCTTCACTTCAGTCTTCTATTCCCCACAGAGAAGGAAACTAGTACAGAGTGTGTAAAGAGTAGGTCATGTAACAAGCAGAAACGAGAACATTTGTGTTAGAAGGAAGACGAATCCATGGTAGAGGCACTGTTTGACTCTTTCTCAGCTGGCCAAAATGACAAGATATATATATGGAACACAACTGGCTCCAGGGACTTCGGGTCTTCAGCTGTGAGCATGAGTCTCTGTTCCAGGTAAAAATGCAGCCATGCTTGTGGCTTCTCATTAGGAAAAGAGGTTTAGAGGGTCGGCTTAGGGAGTCTTCCCTTTGGCTCTGCGTGCCAATTGATCACTTCATACTGTGCACCAGGCACTCTATTGGGAGTCTCTCTCCTTCTTGGTCATAATTTCACCTAATCCTTCTGGTAATGAGTAGTCTAGCTGGGTCAACCATAACCTATTTGGCTAAGATTCTTCCATTTCATTTCATCTTGTCCCTTGTAATGCCCGACTTTATCAGACACATGCGCCATAATGTCCAACTCTAACAGATACATGTGCCATAATGCCCCACTATGACAGACACATGCACCATAATGCCCCACTCTAAAAGACACATGCACCATTATGAATCTCCAATAAGAGGCATCCATTGAGAGTTAGTATCTAGTAATCTCTGCAAGCTAAGGACATTTCTCCCTAGTTAATAATCATAGGTTATTTAGGAGACTTTTGGGATGGAATTAGGAATTTCATTACAGCATGCTTCTTTACGAAGTTTTGTCTCTGCTTCCATTAACTGTTCCAACTTTGGGTTATCTGAAAAGTAAAAAGCTGGTAAGAATCTATAAACCTTCTTAGAGAAATTCATCTTATGTATCTGTCTGCAGCTCTAGAAATGTTTTTCCATCATTTTTTGTAGCCTGAACCTCCGCTGTGTTTCTAGGGATCAGTGATGAATTAGCTACTGTTATAACTTGCTCAGTGTCAAAATCTTCTGTTTACCCCAGGTCCCTGTAGGTTTTCAGGGTAATTGCATTCACTCTGAATGCCAATGTTCATCCATTTCTACATCTCCAAGATCCCATTTTTTTCCATTGAGGTAATAGAACTCATTTCTCTTGCTGTAGTATGCCTTCCCCGACGATAATTTCTGGCTTGCTGCAGACACTTGCTGCAGTACTTGAGGAAGAAGCTGAGGCTGCTGCATGCATGAGTGAGTGCAGCAAGTGTCCTTATTCATCACTGGTTGCATGCATCAGTGCAACCATCCCACCCACTCTCTGCCTATCCCTATAGCTTTTTGTTAGATCATTTTGTATTTCTTTTATTTACAAAGTAGCAGAAAAAAAGATGGCCTTATTAACCTCATTAAATATGACCCATCAGCCAATTCATGCATCAGCTATCCAAATCAAGTAAAATGTTAGTACCATTCCCTGATAGCTATCAATCAAAGAAGTCCTGGGTGAGTAAACCCTTCTCAGAGAAACAGCTTGAGTAGAAACTACTTTTCATACAATTTAGATGACCACAGAAACACGTCGATTTTATTTTTCAGTCTTTTTGGTATTTTACATTAGCTCTCTTATGTGGATGTGTGTGAGCTCATGTGTGTGTAAGTGTGGGTGTGCAAGCATGAGTTTATGTCTATATGTGGAAGCCAGAGTTCAGCCTCACATGTGTCTCTTTGGATGTCTTCTGCTCTGTGGTTTTTGTTGTTTGCTTTTTGAGACAGGTTTTCTCGCTAGTCTGGAACTGGTCAGGTAGGCTAGTCAGTCAGGGATCTTCCTGTCTCTGCCTACTCACTGCTGGGATTACAATCATGCACCCACCACTGCACTCTGCTTTTGACATGGCCTCTGGGTCTTTCTCTTGCACAGCAAGCTCTTTACTGACTTAGCTATCCCCTAAGTTCAGTGTGGTTTTTAAAATTCTCTTTTGGAATTAGATGCTCTGAGAGAAGATGGGAGAATGATTGGGAAAGTTTATCAATTTGTAAAATAACTGTGGAGTTTTATCATCAAGAGATCTATACATGGAGGAGTTGCTTCCAAGATTAATGACAGAAGCGTTACACTCAGGGGGATGGATGGCAGATATGTGCTTCCACAGTCAAGCTAAGATAAGAGAATATGAAAGTTCAACATTCTCAGCCTCATCTACATAGATGACGGAATGCCTCGAACCCAAATCAATTTCTGCAGTATTTAAACAAGCAAACAAAAAACTAGCCAGCACAGATGAGCATTGCTTCAGTATAAACATTACATAAATATTAGATTTGCCTCTGCCATATCTGTCTGAGTCCCCAGGGTATTAAGAATATTAAGAAACATTCTGTTTATTTGTATGTCCTGTTACATAAATTAATAACTGTTTATTTTTCCCAGGTTCCCCAATGGCAGAACAAACCAAATAAAAAGAGCCTGTGACTCAGCCTTTTGGACAGAATGACGAGACAGAGGGGAACTAGAACATATCTGGCTCAAACTAAACTTTCATGGAAGGAAGCAAAAAATGTATTTTTATGTAGATATCTAGGAAAGGGGGAAGAGGGTAAAATTTCTGCTGTATAAGTATCAGGGCTTGTGTTTGAATGCTCAGAACCCATGTAAAAGTTGGCACAGTAGTAGACACCTGTCATATCAGAGCTCCTGCAGTGAGGTGGGCAGCAGGGACAGCAGAATCCTTGGAGCTTGATGGCCATCTAGCCTGTCTTACATAGCTTTGAACAACAAAAAGAGCCAGTCTCAAAGAAGGTAGGAGGTAAGGGTCAACAAGAGAAATCCTTTGATCTCTGCATCAGCCTCATGAAATTCATGTGATTAACCTACACTCACAAATGCAGCCGCCCACCACCACTTATGAAAGAGATAGAGATAGAGGAAGACATAAAAGCAAAGCACGTCCCTGAACATGGAAAAGACAGTAGCATTAGTGATTACCGGGACAACACGAGTCCTTGGTAAAGTACAATGAGAGGGTCTGCAGCAGATGTCAAGAGATACCTGCTTTCAGACTCAGGTTTGTTGCCTATAGATGTAAGAGCATCTCCTGTTCCTATCCTGTGTATATGTCGACTCACATGTTCCTTTAAGCTTTATGTATAATTAATGGTTTTAATGAAGTAGCTTTTACATGGTTGTTCTAGTAACACTTTAAGGGTTGGGTTTTTTACTCATTTTTTCACAAGTTAAAAAAATATTGCAGCATTAATGTATAAGCAATTTTCAGCTTATTCAATAGAAATGCACTAATGAAATACGCCTATTTTGAAGCATACACTGCTGTATATTTTAAGGCTGAGCTAGCTCTAAGTAAGCCATTACATCTTAAACCTTCCGTTGCTAATAAAACAAAAACATTTGGCCCTCAGTGAAAATAAGACATTTTACAAAACAGGTTGAGTTAGAACAAAGCTATTGATTAAGCTTTGTTAATATGAAAACTCTAATTTTAACATTTAGAGATACGGTCGTTCTCTTTAACCATAGTTTAAATGTTCACAGTTTTAGCTAATCATGGTGGATCTTAGCTCAAAATATAAAGTGGAAATTGTAGAATTAATTCATACATTTTTAATTGCATCATTCTTAGTGGGTCACGAAGCCTCTCCCTCTCCTGCTCTCTACACACATTGTGTGAACCATCTTTGGTCCAGTGTGAACTGCAGGAGGGTTGGCCTCCGAGCAGCTGTGTGGATAGACAAGCCTCCACTTGGGATCATGGCATTTGAGACTGAAACAGCCTGTGTGACTCTGAATTGCCCTGCCTTACTTCAGATTATAGCTCATCACATTCTCAACTTTTACCTCTTCCTTCACTTAAAAAAGGCTTAAAATATGAAGTATCTGGCAACATTTTTTATTGGCCTGAAAACTACGCATGTCACAGACAGCCAGTGTCTTCCATTTACTGATGGCACAAAACAGATGTCATGGAGCTGATATTGTCACCTTTTCTAGCATTTGAGGCTTCTACCTTTTCCCCCAAATATGACAGTGACCGTATATGACAAATTTGGACACTATTGACAAGGTTAATTTCATATTCCCACAAATAAAAATATATAGCAACAATTTCTGACAATTTAGCTAGTACTATAGAACTGAGAGAAGACTGAAGTGACTTCTGGGCCACTTTTTGGCAATATTTCATTAAATTGGTGTTTGACAAGACAGTACAAAAACTGACTCTCAATGCAGTAACTAACTTGTGATAAAAATGAGACAAAACACTCAAGAAAATCCTGGGGAAAAAATAGAGGTTCTCTCTAGGCTAGAGTCCTATTTTAGTCCTGGGGGCACCTGAGAAAATGAGGGAGGCAGAGGGATGGTGCTTGGTGTTGGCTTATGTTTCTACTAAGAAATAAATACAACCTTAGGTAAAAGAAGCACCTTGTCCTCTCAGAATGAGACCCAAGTCCTGTATTCTCCAGCAGGGGAAATCTTTGCAGGGTGGGTACATTTTCTTTCCTTCTTTTAAAGAAATATTTATTTATATTTGTAGTATGTATCCAGGCCAAGTTTCTGTGCTGCTGAATCTAACCCAGGGCTCCATGCTCTCTAGACAAACACTTCTACAAGCTGAGCTCTGTTCTCAGTTCCTAAAGGTTTGTTGTTGAGACATTCATTCCTATAAGCTGTCCCTTGAACTCCATAGGCATGCCATGGCACATTCACATTCACGCACACACACACACACACACACACACACACACACACAGAGAGAGAGAGAGAGAGAGAGAGAGAGAGAGAGAGAGAGAGAGAGAATAAATTTAACTAAAATTTTAAATTACATATGCTTGTGAGGTACAACATAATGTTTTGATTCATTTGTACATTAAATAACAATCAAATTATGGTACTTAGCATATGGTTTTAAGCTTTTTATGATTCCTTTATGGTGAATGCATTAAAAAAAACTTTCCTCCAGCTAATTTGAGGCAAACTATGCTTTTTTGCTAAGAATGCCATAGGAATCTCAAACTTCTTCACTCTGTCCAGCTCTACAATTGCCCCACTGACAAACCTTTCCCCACCCGTCCTCTTACTCACCCTCCCCAGACTGTGCTGACTACCACACTGTGAGATCTACCTGCGGAAGATCCCTTAAGAGTAAGATTTCATGGTGCTCATCCTCCTGTGATGGATTTGTTCAATTAACTCTCCATAGGTCCATCCTTGTTGTCACAAATGATGGACTGCCATACTCTCATGGCTGCATAGTAACACCTTCAAACACCAACTCACATTTAAAAAAAAAAAAAAATCTACTCATCTATTAAAATCAACCCCATAACTTCTCTCATCAAGAAATATTGAATAGATATACGGGGAAATGTGCTGGTGAGAATATGTATATGACACTGTTCTTATAAAAATAGTGAAGCCATCTGGAAAATTGTCTGAGCTTTCCTTAAAATATCTAAAAGTAGAGCTGGCTTTCTGAACAAAGATATTAATGACTTCATTAATGGACGGTTCTGTCACAAGTACTTGTCACTCAGTAAAGTATGTACAGATGGATAAATGCATCAGGAATTAGAAGTTAAAATGCAAGTTTTAATTTGGGAATCAACATTGACACTTGATTGCATGGGACTTCTGTGCCAAAGCTGCATGCCTTTCCCTGACACACAGGTGCCATTTTTTTTTTTTCTGAATCTCCAATTTTAAACTTGTTCTGTGAGTTTTACGTGTCCAGGCAATCTTTACACAGGTAATGAGGTGCTTCTTCAGGGTGCATTTGTTCCCACACTTTTACCATCTCAATGGTAGATTGTTCCAGAAAGAATATCTTGACAGAATAAGTCAAGAATGCCATTCTTCTAGAGATGAGATGCAAAAATCTTGAAGCTAGATAATTTTACTGATCATTGCCCCTTTGATACTGAAACAACATGAAGTCCATAGGTCATGACAGTCAGATGAGGTAAAGACCCCTCTTCCTTACTCAGGCCCTATGGTCATTTGTTTGTATTTTTGTTTACTTCAGAACTGTAACAAAGTGGTCCATGTTACGAGTCTTTTTTCAAAGGCTTTCAGTTTTTTGTTTTGTTTTGTTTTGTTTTTGTTTTGTTTTTTAAAACGTAGTTAATCTTGGATAACCTCAAACCCATATGTAGCTGAGGAAGGCCTTGACCTCTCAACCCTCCTGTTTCTAACCTCCCACACTCTGGGTTTACAGTTATGCGCCACCGTCCATGTCCACTTTATGCATTGCTGGAGATCTAACTCAGGGCCCTCTGTTATCTAGACAAGCATTTGTCCCCGGTTCCTACAGGTTGTGCTCTTGACATCAGCCTGTAGCCATTAGAAACCGTATCCACTGCATACATTCTGACTTCATTGCTGTGTCTTAGAGAAGAGTGTATACAATGTCAAGAACCACCGTTCTGCTTAAGATGACAGGGGTCCCAGCCTCTGAGAAGAGCATCTGAGCTTCCTCACCTCAGAGAGTCATCTTAGCAAAAGACTTTTAAGTTTCTAGAAGCTCCACCTTCCTGATAGTGACAGGCCAACTGATGTCCTTGAAAACCAGAAATACTGAAGACAATGCAAATACCAAGGTAACCCTTAGTGATTTAAGCTTCAAAGAGCAGCCCACTCCACTTTGTCCCTTTCTCTTTTTCCTTATCATTACGAGCGTTTCCTCATGCTAAAGCCAAATCTAGAGCTAGTAGAAAATTTCAAAATATTGCTGACTTTTGAACAGCCAACTAAGATTGATTTTACACCAACATGAACATGGAGCACTAAAGCTGAAAATGTAGATCTTGAAAATAAAACTTTTTATGATATTGTGTTTTAAAAGGTATAGTTCACATGTGCATGATATGGTATAGTCAGTGGAACAATTTTAAGTCATAGATAAATGTATTGTAAGTCGTAGATAAATGTATGTGTACCCATATGAACACATAATTATTTTATTATGGCTTAAAAGACTGAGTTGGGTCATCAAACTCATAATTTCAGAGCACTTTTCAGGACAACAAGATTGTCTTCTGTATTTATTTATTGAGTTGGGCACTGTGGTGTGTCTGAAGAAATCAGGATAACTTCCTGGAGTCTTTCTTCATACTCCACTACGTCACTGCTGCAGCTGAACTCAGGTGTCAAAGACCTTTCCCAGAGCCATCTCACCAGCCCATTATTGTTTTTATTATGGTTGTTTGCGAGCTATTTTGAAGCAGCCATTAGGCATAATTCTGTATGTTATGTGCAAATGTAGAAAGATGATGTGGTCAGCAGGTTAATGGCAGAAGTCCGAGAAACACCCTGCTGTGTTTTGTGAAGACCTTTCACACTGTTAGGCTGAATTCCAAAGAAGCTGTGCCTACGCCAAGAACAACTATTCAGGTGACTTATTGACATTTTGGTTGTGAGCCTAGCCTTTAAGAGCTGAGCTATCTCCCCTTCTCTTAGGGGATTTATTGAATGAAATACCATTAGGAAACACCTTGAGAGGAAGAGAGGAAATAGGGAAAGGCATATGCAGAAACTAGACAAGTCATTACTTTAGGATAATCTTTGCTTTGGTGTTTACATGTATACAGTATGTACATGGACACATTTGCACTCCTGAATATACACATGTGCAAGTACATACCAAAATTGACTTCAGGTGCTTTCTTGATCATTCTCCATTTTATATTTTGAGACAGGGTCTATTAGTTGAACCCAGAGCTCACTGATTTACATACTATAACTAGCTACCTTGCTCAAGGGATCCCCTGTTCCAGACTCACTTACACACACTGGTATTACAAGCAGGCCACCACTTCTACCTGGCATTAACTTGGGTGCTGGCAATCCAAACTCTGTTCCTTGGGGCAGGCTCTTTAGCTGGTGAGCCATCTCTCCAGCTAGTGAGAGTTTCAGCTTTATGGGAAAGTTTTCCAATAATTCCTTCCCCAGGGAAATTTTGTTCAATAATGTAACAAAGAAGTAAAGAAGTTGCCCGGGCAAGAAGCAATAAGACTGACTCACTGTATTCTCAATTCAGTCATTTGTGAGTCACAGGATAGCATCATTTCCCCAGAGGAAGAGAGTCACAGTCATAGTAGGTTTAGGGGAGAAGCACTGGCCTACTCAAAAGAATGTGGATGGGACATGAAGAACACGTGCCACAGAGGCTTAGAAGATGACATTGAGGACAGTGGTAAACACACATTGAGATGACTGTGTGCAATCCAAGAAGGTCTCGCAGCCAACTGGAATCTACAAGACTTCACTCATGGAAACTCTCCAGAACGAAAAGTTTATTAACACTCTGGGTCATCTTGACTTTCTCCATCCTTGAGTTACATTGCTTGTCCTCCTGAGCCTAGTGTATCAGATGCCCTGAGTATGTTAGTAACACTGAATAAAAGGTTTGCCCTACCTAATGGACACCTGCTCTGAGTATACTAGGATGAAGTCCTATTAGGCTTAAATTTCCAGTTTCCATTTGGTTATGTAAAAAAAAAAAAAAATCTCTTTTTTCCTCCACTGGGAGAGTGTGTACTTCACAGGCACACAATACATAACTTTTCAAAAAGAGAAAGAGTAGATCCCAATTTGAAGATAACACGCTTCCGGCAATGGTTGGCCCACATTAGGGCATGCCAATTCATTGCATTCAACCACATATCTCAGCCTAATACTGTGCGAATACAAACCGGATGCATCTGATTAAGTGCTCCCAGGGCTGGCTGTAATAATTGACTCACTGGCAATGTGCCTCCTTCCAGCTATTCTGGGCTCAAGGCTTGGAGCTGCTGGAGTCTGGCATGCTCACCTCAGAGGCTCTCTCAGCTGGGCCAGGTGCCAGGCAGCCAGCCCCTTCCCTCTTCCGTTTTCCATCTTCTTGCTTCTTCCTCTCAATGTCCCCCACAAGCTATGCCTTCCTCTTTGGATCTTGCCTTATTTTGTTTTGCATAGATGTTTTTGGCTTTCCTGCTAAGCCTGGCTGATGGATTTCATGTTGGACAGAGGACTGCATGCCAGAACCAACTGGAGCTCGCCTTCTGAAGGATGTTTGTTAAATTTGGTCAGTGACAGCCAGTTTGGGTCCCTGGCAATGAAGCAGGTACGAAACATTTCCTGTTGGAGATGAGGATATGTCCCTGAGTGACTAGTATCATTGTGTCCAGATCTAGGCACATTCCATTTTGGTAATGTCACTTGAGTTACTTTGAGCAATTGACTCAGTTCCCCATACTTCTGAATTGTCATTTATAAGATGGTAATAACTAACGGAACTATTTTGTAGTGTTGATAGGAGGATTAGACTTGTGCATACTCATGAAGAGACAACTTTCCTTCCCTTTGGAAAGATGTCAGTGGGAGGCAGTGAGATAGCTGAGCAGATAAAGATCTGAGTTGGAGCCCTGGGGACCATCGTGATAAAAGGAGGTAACTGACACTCACAAGTTGACCTTTGACCCCTTCATGCATTTCAAAGCACATTCACACACACATGAATAAATTTTTTTAAAAAGTATAGTCCTCAAAAAAGAATGTTAATGAGAGTATGAGAGAAATTCAGTGGCATTATTTGCATAGATAATATAATTATTATTTACATAGCACTCTGGTGCTAAGCAACTGAAAGGCTAGAGTATTTCAGCTGATGAACTCCCATCATAACCCTGAATTATGTTCTGTCTTGCAATAACAAAATTGCAGAGCAAAAGACTCTACCTTGCCTGACACTAAAGCATTAATTGAATGTAGCAATTAAAAGAGAGAGTTCAATTTCTAATGTCTTGGAAAGATAAACAAGACATATCATTGAGAAGCTACTGGAGATCACAGAGATGACATTGAAAAGCAGCTGAAAGCCACAATATAAATGTAGAATCACATTTTATGCTTAAAAATTTGTGTGTATAATCATGTCTATATGAATTTAGTGGCTGTATGAGTAAGAAATTACAATGCAGAAAATCGATTTATTTCTATAACAGCGGGCACAGAAGTTACTTTGTGAAATTAGTCACTTTTATTGAAAAGACCTCTGTGCACTGGGAAAGTGTGTCTCCCTGACAGTCAAGGTCATAGGTGAAGAAACAGAAGTTCCTTATGAAAAGGGGAGGGGGTGGCCAAGGCCAGGGCCAGCGGTGGTAGAGAGGGTCCCAGAGAAGTGGCTTTTAGGTCTCAGCAGGGTTGGAGGGGCTCATGGGAATTGATGAGTATGTGAAGACTCTTCAGTGGGTTCTGTGCTGGCTGATACTGTTACCTGAGAGCCTAGCCATTGTTCTGGGGGAGGTTGGCTGATGTGGGAAGGCCTTCCTCATGTGGACAGCACCATTCTGTGAATCTCCTTATATGATCGTATATGACCAAAGTACAAACTAGAGAAACAGCCAGAGCTCTGTGTGTGTGTGTGTGTATGTGTGTGTGTGTGTGTGTGTGTGTGTGTGTGTGTGTGTGTATGTGTGTGTGTGTGTGTGTGTGTGTGTGTGTGTGTGTGTGGTGTGTTGGGGGTGGGGGCTAGATGTCCATGCTTGCACACCACACATGTATGTGTGTACGTATCTGCCAAAAAGCTGGAAGAGCACATGTCACTTTGCTGTGTAGTTAGCACTGAAAGTGGGTATGTGCCTGCCTGTGTCATGTACTGTGTAAGCAGCTCTCCATCATGGCCACAATTGGAAGGGATTCAGAGATTTCAGTCCATTGTTTGGTCATTTCCTTTCTGCCTGTGGCAAAGAGAAACCTCAGGGTAGAGATGCCTCACTGAGGAAATCCCTCACTATACGGCAGCCAGGATGTGAAGGCAGAGAAGGGGTCAGGGTTACATATCTCTTCAAAGGCACAACTGCCATGGCCTAACTTGCTTCTCTCCTGAAGTTCCACTTTCAAATAGCATTGTATACCAGTAGCATTTGGGCTTTTGGGGGTGGGGGAGCATTGCCAATCCAAACAGTAGATGTGAAGACAGTTAACAACTGTGACCTCTCTCATACATTCACCATATGCCATTAGGAATTTGCAATCATGCTGCCGGAGGTAAATCCAACAGCTGACCTTTCTGTTTCCTTGAAGAAATGGTGTATGGAACCTCTGTCCATCTATCTCAGAATTTCCGGACAATGGGTCGGTGTTGCCCTTCCTGAAGCCACATATCCTGAGTAGGACCTTGGAATAAAGCTCTTGTAGGTTAGTGGGTCAGCAGCAAAATACCTTTCCATCTTTATATTGCTAGTTCTCAAGTGCATGACAGAGAAAGGGAAGAAATGGTATGTGTGACAAAACAGAATCTACACCATAACCTCTGACCTTACAAACTCCTAATTGCAGGCTCCTCTCCACAGACCAGTGTGGTGATATATTTAATAAAACCTGTCTGGAATATCAGAGAACAGATCCATCCACAGTCAAGCCAGAGGGTCAGAGAGTGGTAACTCACATCTTTAATCCCATAATTCCAGAGACAAATCTTTCTGTGTTTCTGTGAGTTCAAGGCCTAACTACCAGTAGTATCTCACACCTTTAATCTTAAATCTAGAATATGATGCAGAGTTGAACCTGGAAGTGAAACAACTGGGTGAAGAACGTATTTAAGGCAGGCCTAGGCAGAGGATGTGGTATTCTGTACAGGAGTGAGGGTGAAGAAGATAGCTTTTACCCTGAGAACTTGACTGGGTGAGAATTGACTGTGGTCTGCTTCCTCTCTCTGATATTCCAGCTTTCCCCCAATATCTGGCTCTGGGTTTTCATTAATAACAACTAGAATTCATGTTACAGACCAGGACGTGCTGCTTCATAGGCTGACCATCCCTGGGACTGACGTTGAAACCTAGGTGTTCCCTGTTTTATCTCAAATTCTTCCCCAGGGCTGAGTCCCAGTGCACTCAGCACTGAATTCCTAACTCCTTCAGGTGACTGCATTCTCTAATACCCATCCCATTGCTTACTTTTTCTCATCAATCCCTCCATTTTGCCTCATTTTCTTGATATGCCTTATCATTTGCTCGCTTGTCCCAGTTTTTGTGTGGTTTCATTTTGTTTTGGTGTTCATTCCAAATAGAGATGCTTTTCCTCAGCTGCTTCTGGGTACCAGGCTTTTGGGTGATGCTGTGTCTGTCATCTTCCTAGGGTCAACCACACTGCCTAGTAAGCACACGTGCTCTGGAAATATTGAATGGGAAAGAATGAATAGATAAAGGGGAAAGCTGGAGAACTGTGTATAGGTTTTGTTTAATTTTTACAAACGGTATCCTTCTGGAAATGCCTATTCTTCCCTCTTCTCTGAGACAGTAAAAATGTCCTTCTTTCCCCAAAGTCATTTTCTGTATTTATATTGCCGTGTTTCCCTTGCTTTCTCCCAATGAAGAACCGTGGAAATTCCAGAAGCTGTGTCTTCATAATAGCATCATCTTTGTTCCTTCTGAAAAAACTTAGAGTGCGGCTCCTCATTCAACGTCTAATGAAGCGAGGGAGTGGTCTTTTAGTAAGTAAAAGGAGGGCCTGCGCCATAGCTTTGCACTAGTGGGTGCCAGCCATATTATGGGAATGGCTGACTCGATATTTTAAAACATAAAATTCAAGTCATTAAAGTATATTTGTATTTCATTCATAAAAGCATAAAGTCTCCTGAGAGGAGAATCAAGCTTAAATTACTACCATCCATTATCCTCAACTAAGAAAGGATGCTGTTTAGCAATCTAAAGGAGTATGTAAAACCTCTGCCATCTGGTGGCCAACTGAGACACGACATTCATTAATTTTCTGAATTCTGAATTTTCTTTACCACCACTTCCCTGCACCTCCTCTCTACTGTACAGTATATTATATTATTTTCTCTTATTTCAAAAATGCCTCTATCTCATAGAAGGCTAAGTTGATAACCCATGCACCCAAATGAAGGCTGACAGCAAGTATATTGTAATAATAACTCTCCTTAGAAATAATTGTATACATATGTTCCTCTAAGAGTTAGAAAGAAAACACACAGAGTTTTTAGTTCATATGTGTTTCCTTTGTCTTTGTTCATGGTCTGACAGAACTCTTGTGTGACATAGCTACCAGCCAGGGTTCTAATGGATCTTCAGATATGTAGAAGGCGGGACTCTTTCAATGACACTTCAGGAGACCTGAGGCTGGGAAGGTGACTCGTTTGGCAATGCTTGTGTACAAGCATGAATATTTGGTTTCAGATACATAGAACCCTTAAAAAAAAAAAAAAACAGAGACATAGAGGCACTTTCCGAAATCTCAATTCTGGGAAAGCAGAGACAGTTGGATTCCTGAAGTTCACTCACCATCTAGTCTAGAATCAGTGAATTCTGAGTTACATGAGACTCTGTCTCAAAGAACAAGAGCAATAGAGGGAGATGGCCAATGATTTTTTGGCCTCCACATGCATGCACACATATGTGCATAAGAACTTTCACACACATATGGGGGGGGGGGACTACAGTCTTGGAGTTCAGTAGATGTGAAAGCCAGAATTAATGACAACCTTGTCTATTGTAGGACAATGCACTTGTACACTTTAAAGATTTAAAGGCTGATTGGCCAGTAGCCAGTCAGGAAGTATAGGTAGGGCAAACAGACTCAGAGAATTCTGGGAAAAGGAAAGGCAAAGAGGCAGACACCAGCCAGATGCACAGCACACAAGATGAGAATGCTGGGGTGAGGTACTAAGTCATGTAGCTAAACATAGATGAGAATTGTGGGATAATTTAAGTGTAAGAGCTAGGTAGTAATAAGCCTGGACTACTGGCCCAACATTTGTTATACTATTAAACCTCTGAGTTAATTATTTCATAAGTGGCTGTGGGAATGGCTGGGCAAGACAAAGAAATTTACAACAGCAGCCTATGTTTTAACCTTATTTATTTTTATAGTAATGCCCCAAAACACTGGGGAATCACTCACTGAAAGCCATCCTCACACAGGCTCTGCCAATGTAAGAAGGGAAATAATCATGGAAACTATTGATCTGAGGTTCCCTGTGGTGGGCAGATAGAAGAGTGACAAACCTCCCTATAAAAACACTGTGTTCGGTACATATTATCGTAAGCTGGCCAGAAGTATTGTGCCCTTGTGCTGATGCCCTGGAAATCAGATTATTACTATTTTTTAGTATTGCAACTAAATTAAAAAGAGCCATGTAGTTTGCTGGTCCTTCCAACAATCCAAAGCACAAAGAACCTGAAATCCTTGCAGGCATTTTAAATTACGGCAGCTACTCATGCCTCCTTTTCACCCACATCAAAGCCACTTTTTAAGCACAATCACAGAGACTCTGAATGGCTCTGGGGGAACTTGTGGGGTTTTTTCCGTATAATTTATAACAGGAACGACACTCCAATGGGAATGGAGGTCAGGATGTGAGCGAAGTATTTTCTGAATACAGTACCAATCTTATTGATGCTTGGTGCTGGTCATACATTGCAATAGGGATTCATTCTGGGTCAGTGCAGAAGGTTCCTGAAAGTTTCTGTGGAGTTATAACGAGTATGATTTGTTACCACTGAAACAAGAACCTAGGACTTCAATGCCAGGAGATGGGACTAGAGATCTCTGGGCTCTCGGCCAGACATACACAACCACACTG
This sequence comes from Phyllotis vaccarum, assembly GCA_033318265.1. NCBI lineage: Eukaryota > Metazoa > Chordata > Mammalia > Rodentia > Cricetidae > Phyllotis > Phyllotis vaccarum. The sequence goes on from JARWLC010000011.1 coordinate 80,164,501, forward strand.
GAAGTGCAGCCCTGGAGTCTGAATTGTGTCAAGTGATTCTAGCACTGGCCCATGTGAGGAGGCCCTGATCTTGATGATCCCCTGTCATCCTGCTTAGTCACATGAGCTAGAGTCAAGAGAGATTCTCATTTGTGAAAAGGCTTTCATCAGATTAGTCAGTAGGCAAGGCCGTGTCTATGGTGCATTTTTCTTGGTTGATGATTGATGGGGGATGGTTCAGTCAACTCTGCTACACCTGGGATGGTGGTCCTGGCTGCTATAAGGGAGTATAAACACTAGGCAGCGATCCTTTGAGAACTTTTCATGATCTCTTGCCTCCAGGTTTTCTGCCATGCTTGAGCTTCTGCCCTCACTGACTTCCTTGGATGATGGACTGCAAGCTGTGAGGTGAAATGAACCTTTTCTTCCCTGGATCGTCTTTGGCCTTGGTGTTTCCTCACAGCAAAAGAAATGTAGCTAAGACATCTCCTGTGCAGAAATCTGTTTAGTGGTTGCTGTATTTTGTTTTTCAGTCTCAACAGAGTTTGATGGTTCACATTTGTAATTCCAGCACCTGGGAGGCCTCTTGTTCAAGGTCGCCCTGGTCTGCCAAGTGAGTTCCAGGCTAGCCTGGGATACAAAGTGAGACTGTCTCTAAAAGAAGCAAACCAAACAGGCTTCTCCCTTCTGACATTCTGAATTGTTGGTCTATACTGGAAAATTCAGTTTTTACATTCAGAACTATCCAGATAATTTAATGTGCTGCCAATTTAGACAACCTATGGTCAAACACAGACACTGACAGATTTTTTTTTTCCTTCTGCCCTTCTCTGAGACCCAACACACACACACACACACACACACACACACACACACACACACACACACACACACACACACACGCTAGTTCTCATGAAAGCGGTCAGTCATATCTTATTTGATGACCACATCTTGAAAATATATTTCAATTTGTGAAGTATGTTAGAAGGCTCTAGATAAAAAGAGATAGCTTTGGACTCCTCCCACTTAAGGAAACAGGAAACATCAGAAAGTTGTATTTGAGAAAATGGCCACTGATAAGCAGGGAATTTCCTTTGAGAAGCTTTGTGACAAGCACTCCTGAGTGTTTTCTGGAGTGTTGCTGCTGCTGTGCAATTTATAAAAAAATCAATGAAAAGTGGTGAAAGGAGGGAGGAAGCCATGATAACACCCATGAACACACCTGTGAGCCCAACACTGGGGAGGTACAAGAGGAAGGGTGGTAAAGTCAAGGCTTGCACCACAAAGCACTGGCCTGTGTCAAACTCAAATTGTGAGCAAACCCAACAACAGAGTGACAGAGACAATGAGGGAGAAGGTGCAGATGGTGACCTGTTGACCTCTCCACACGAGATGGAACTGGATCAACCTTGCTCCAAATAGAAGCAGAAGCCTCCAGAAATTCTCAACAAAATGCTGGTTTCCCTGCCTGCCCATCTGACCTCCAAGGACAGCAAATACAGGCCCAGCAGGCCTGTGAGAGAATTCACCCACCTGTGATGGGCAGTGCTGGTTCATTCCAGATGCCGATAGTGACAGAACATGTTCCAGTAGCTGCAGGACATGAAGGCAAAGCTAAGAAGGACTCCGCCTGTCAATCTTGCTTAGTTCTCTATGGTCTACCCTTGCAGTTAGCTGCATAACCACCTGTCCTAGCTTCAATAGGAAAAAAAGATCCATTCACAGTATCATGTGTGACTCTTTACAGTTCTTTGCTTTCATTTCTATTATATATTAAATCACCATCCGAGATAGTGTTGATAATAGTTTTATGCCAAAAAATCCAATTCTGGATTCCTATAAAAGAGAAGCAATATTCCTATAGAAAATATTAGTCATAGTTATTAAATGCTGAGGATTAAAACTAGGTGTGCTTATGTTTGCCATCTGCATAGAAAAGTTCGAATGTCATGTTTAATCAACTTTAATTGGAGATACCCAATCTGAAGCTCATTCTGTTTCTTTTCTGTTCTCGGTTTCATGTACCTAAAAAACTAAATATATGTAAAATTAATATATTAAATGTTCTCTCATACCTATAGATATAACTTACTCAGAACTGAATGGAAGATAAACAGCAAATAAATGATTACTTGACCTTTCTATAAATATTTACCAGATATTTATGGTGCTCGCCCATGTTCTGTTTCACAAGAAAAACAGCAGAAAGAAGTTTGTTTTAATTAGAATATGCATTCTAGTGGAAGTTTCTGGAATTAAGAATAAAAAACCACATAATAATAAATGTCCCCTGATGGTAAGTTGTAACAAAGCTTTCTAAGTTTTGAAGGTGGCCTGGCAGAGAAGAGTGACACACAGGGACATCCTACTAATCTCCTCCATTCTTGATTGACGACAATGCCTTCCAGAAACTGAAAGCCATCAAAGTATGACATGAGAGTCTGAAGAGAGTGCCCAACTTCTGAGTGGGCTACACTTCCCATGGAGTTCTGTCCCCAGCAATCACATAGGAAGGATTACAACCACCTGTAATCTGGGGATCCTGCACCCTCTTCTGGCTTTTGTGGGTACCCATTCACACATGGCACAGAGAGAGAGAGAGACACAGATGCACATGAATGAACAATAACAGCTAGAATGCCAGTGGATTCGGGCAATGGTGCAGCAGACAAATAGCAGGAAGGGCGACAGCCAGACTGAGGAGGGGGTGACTGGTGCTAGGAGGCTCTGCGGAACAGGAAGCATGCCTGCGGTTTTCTACAACCATGAGTGCATCCTGCTCCGTTCCAGCCCCTAGATTCACAGGCTTGCCTCTGCCTCAGATGTGATGCTGAACAGAGAACAGCACAACAGATGAGCCTCTCAGCATGCCCACCACAGCGGCTGACAGCAAGGAGAGAGACTCAAAGATCTCAACCACCAGTGAGTGGCTAGTGAGTATTTAGTATAACATTAAATGATACTTAGGTTACAAGGGTCCATTTCCAATTTGTAAAACAAGGACTCCAGAGCATTTTTTTTCTCTCTTTTGTCCCCAAGCGCCCCAAATTAGTTGCTGCATGACCCAAAGCTGAGTTCCTAGTTTCTGAATCAAGTCTTCTCTATCCTTTATTAATATTTGATAAATAGACAGTGGGAAACTTTCCAAAATGCAAAAGCAATTGTAATTTAGCTAACTAATATTTTAAAGCAAAATTTTAAGAACTTCCCACAATGATGTGTTTTATATAAAAAGAAAAAACAGCTGCAATCGTCCCATCTTTAAATCCCCACTAATATTCATTACTCCTGTGAGGTGCAAGAGTAGGCAGTTCAACGTATTACCACAATAATCATAACAATTTTAAATAATTTTCTCCTTAGTAACTGTTAATAAATTTACAAATTCTCTGGGAAAAAGAAACAAACATGTTCTGGTGACTGTGGGGAAGTTTCTATGATTTCACAGAAGAATCAGCTCTCGACTGGCCGAAGTGAGTAGATTCTACCAATCTTCCCTGTTCTTAGCTTATTTCTTTCTGATTTGACTCAAGGTCTGGGGGCAGGAGGGGTCTCCAGGAATGACTGATAATTAATATGAGATATAAGCTCTTCATTGATGACATGGAAGTATATTTAAATGTATAATTTGAGCTTGTATTATAGCAAAACCATTACCACTCATGAGCCCTAAGACTATTGCTAGACCGTTAATGCTCAATTGCCTATATTATGAGAAGTATTTCAGACTAGATCAGACATTCATCAAGCAAGCAGCAGCCTCTCTGAGGTAGAGTACCCAAAGGTTACCACGAGAAACTTGATCTAGCTTCCTTTCCTCTCTGGGGTTTTTAGGATACCCATCAAAAGAGTTTGTATGAGTCACACAGTATGTATTATGGAAGATAAATAAAGTTAAACACACAATACTACAAAGCAATCTCAAGAGTAAGTGTGATCATAGGAACCACTGTAGAGATGCTCAGGGAAGCCACTGTACCTGTCTACATTTTTTTTGGTAGGTTTAGAATTACGGTTTTCTTGAGGGACATTTTCTTGCCCAGGAAAACACCTTGTCCACTCGCATCAATGCTTATGGGATAGAGACAAAGGTATGTCTTCATGGTTTATCAGAAAAATTCCAGCTAAATAATAATCTACTAGGCATGACTCAAACGCCATTTTTCTGACCAGAGTTTTACAGTTTTACTTTCTATCTTACAAGCTGCTGATTATGATGGAGCTGGTCATCCTCAAGGACATTCAAAACGCCTAATATCTAGCTGTCAATATTAATATCAGATATTTATATTAATATCTAACTATCAATATGACAGGAAGGCAAGCCTATTTCTTCTCTGTCAGTCATTGATATTTCTCCACACACAGGGTCCTCATCACCTTCACCCTGTGGTCTTTTAAACATTTAATGGAAGAACAGAAAATTGGTTAATGTGACTCAGCTATTTCAAAGACATTTATCAGACCTTCTCAGATGGTTGAAATTGGCATTCACTATGAAAGGCTATTTCTACAGTGAAAGGGGAAATGAGTATTTACTAGAAACTGCACATTTTTCATTAAGCCATGTGTCTTACCTGTGTCATTGCAACGGATTCTCCTTGGAATGGTAGTTGTAATCATTTGATTTGCAATGAGGTGTCTGGAATTCTAGTATAGGTTTACTTGATTGCATAATTCCTGAACCACTATTGTAAAGCCCATCTGACTTCCTCCATCATGGTGCCAGGAATCTTCATTTCCCCTCCTTTGGCTGTAGCCTCAATGTCAAGTCTCAGGACCAGAATGCTAGTAAACGTAGAGTCATCCCTTACCTACCTCTTCTTCCCAAGAGAATGATGAAGGTGCTGGGAAAGGAAGCCTGCATGATGGAAGGCAGCATAAGCTGGGGTGCCCTGTGACCACAAAGGCATGCTCACTTCCTTTAGGCATCTTTTTAGACACACATCCATCACAGACAATTGTGTGAATGAAATAGCTAGAGCTAGGTATGAGTCGAATATCTTTACCTGAAATGCTTGAGACCAGATCAGTGTGTCTCAGATTTTATTTATTTTGGATTCAAGGATATTGGCATATATGTAATGAGATATGAGATATTTTAGGAAGGTGTAGTGGCTAATCTTGGTTATCAACTTGATACCTTTGAGAAAAGAAAACCTAGACTGAGAAATTGCCTCTATAAGGTTGGCCTCTGAATTTGTCTTTAGGGCATTCGCTTGATTGCTGATTGCTGAGGAGGGTCCAGCCCACTGTGGATGGGACCATCCCTAAACTGTATAAGGAAGGTAGCTGAATGTGAGCCTTGGAGGGGCCTGCAATGTTCCTTCATGGTTTCTGCTTCCAGCTCCTCCCTTCAGCTCCAACCTTAACTTCACCGATGAAGGGCTACAAAGTGTAAGGTGAAATGATAATCTCTTCCTCAAGTTGCTTTTGGTCATGGATTTTATCACAGCAACAGAGAAGCAAACTGGGACAGTTTAAGGGAACCAGTTAAACATAAGATGTATTAGCATTTCATGTGCACTCCACACATAGGCAGCCTCAAGGTCGTCGTATGCAATATTTTCTTACTGCACATGCATTTTGATGAGGACCCGTCAGAGGAGAACAGGTGCTGGATGGTACCGGAACCTGTTACTCACACTGCTTGCCCTTCTGTGATGATCTGGGGAAACACAAGTTGTTAGGAGAGATCCATTCAAAGATGAAAGAGGGTACTACATGGTGACGGTGGACAGGAAGTCCCTTCCCGGCGTGGTCTTCATCTTCCTGAGGTCTTTCTTTCTTCCTCTTTAGTACTTGGAACTTCACGATGGACTTTGCACTCCTGCAGCTGGCTAATCAGAACCTAAGAAAAAGTTTCTGTTCAGTAACAGTGATTGGGAGAGTGGTGCAGAAGAAAGGGAGCCAGAGAGAGAGAGAGAGAAAGAGAGAGAGAGAGAAAGAGAGAGAGAGAGAGAGAGAGAGAGAGAGAGAGAGAGAGAGAGAGAGAGAGAGAGAGAGAGCTGCCAGTGCGTCATTTGTAACTCTTTTGTTGAGCTTCAAACTGTTTTTCACGTGGATGACGTGATGGGTTGCAGAGCTGAGTCTGGAGTCTGAAGCACATGCTTGCAAATTGGTGGTTCACTGCACGTTTTAGCCCCTTCCCCCCGATGGGCAGAACACACTGCGGCCCAGCAGGCAAGGGCACAGGCAGAACTCAGTGGAGACCTGCAGCCCCAGAGTTGAGGCAAGTCATTCTGAGGGAGCAACTGAAATGGCAGCGGGAATCTTTCAGAACGTCCTGAAGAAAAGTGGTGTTCTGAAAACACTGATGACAAAATCTTGAAGAGTGTGGAGTTGTACATCCTGAAATGATTTCACAGACCGTGACAGGGTCCTGGAAGAGGAAAAATGAGGACAGCCAAAACACACACACACACACACACACACACACACACACACACACACACAACTCAGAGAGAATTAAGAAGCATGCATAAACAAGCACGCATGTGCTCACACACACACAACTAAGTACCCAGGAATTGAGAGTATCTCTCTGCTACATTATTACTCATTTATATCCTATACATATACATGTACATGTGTGTGTGTGATTGTGTATAGAGAAAGGGGGACAGAGAGACAGAGACAGACAGGCTCAGAGAGAAAGACATACACAAAGGTGGTGGTGATCTTGACATTTTCAGATACATATGTGCACACAGTGTACATGTGCAGTTTCCGGATCTAATCAAAGAAATGAACCTGTATTTCCCTGGTGGAAAATTAAAGATAAGGAGGCAGCTTAGATTTCTAATCAGCGTGCTGAACATCATTCTCAAATGTCCTGCTCAAATGGCCATAGCACTTCATACATTAGGGAATAGAATACATTAGAATATGTGACACATTATTTTAATCTGTATTAAAGATCTGTAGGAGACTGGAAAGATGGATCAGGAGTTAAGAAAGCTCACCGCTCTTCTAGAGAATCCAGGTTCAGCTCCAAGCACCCTGTGTCAGGCTGCTGACAACCATCTGTGACTCTTTAGTCTTAATTTAAATAAAATCTCTGGACCTGGTTTCACTCAATTTCTGAAAGTGTCATTACCTCTGTCTACCACTAGGTGACACCACAGATGTAGCCCTAGCCAGAAACCTTTATTTCCATTAAATGTTTTCAAGTTCCCTGTTTTGTTCCCGGGCTAGCCAGAGATACATGCAAAGTGAAATGGGCATGGATTTTGTTCAGAATTCAGAATGTTATCTAATATTATGTAATACTTGACTTCTAGTAAAAAAATATTTTAAAGGAAGTCAGAATTGTAAAATTAAAATTTAGGCAACTCATTTTTTAGTCATTCCTCCCCATACACACATGTCAGCTACATGGAGGTCTTTCTTCAAGAGTTAAAGTCTTTCCTAATATTTTTCCCACTTAATAATCTTAAAGAAGTGCTATTTAGATGTGATATTTTAAGTTAAATTCTTTTGAAAGTTAAAGCATAGTGATGATTTTTTAAACACCTGCCTAATCTGGGATGTTCACCTGCCTAAACCATAGATCTTACTTTCAACACTAAATTCACTGCTAACAGCATCTCCTAAAGTATTAGTTTTGTCCATCAGGAAGGCTGTCAGAGGTCTTGAGACCCAGACCACACACAGCAAGGTGGCTTCACCCTGACTGAGCTAGTCTGGTGGTGAGGGCTCTGATGCTCGAATTATGGTTGTAATAAAGGAAATTCAGAGCCAGATATCGGGGAAAGGCTGAAATACCAAAGAGAGAAAACACCACAGTCAGATCTGATCTCCCAGCTTCCTCAGCCTCACCCCATGTGGCTTCCACGGCCTCATCTGTCTTTCTACACCTGCTTTAAATATCCTATCCGCCCAGCTGTTTCACATCCTGGTTAAGATTAAAGGCGTGGGCTACTACTATTTGGCAGTTAGCCTTGAATTTATCGACACACAGAAAGATCTCCTCTGTCTCTGGAGTTATGGGATTAAAGGCCTGGCACCACCACTGCCTGCCTGGGAGCCTGGATCTCCCTCTGTAAACTAAGCTGGCCTCAAACTCAGATCTGCTGGGATTAAAAGCGTAGGTGGCCACACTGGTCTTTCCCCTTGCTGGGATTAAAAGTGTGAGTCACCACTCTCTGACCCTCCTGGATTGACTGAGGGTGGATCTCTTCTCTGATATTCCAGATTGGTTTTGTCAAATATATAACATATCACCACAGGGCTCCTTTTTCGATTGCCTTGACTACAGCAGAAACATTTAAAACTCTGTCTCTACCTCTTAGATGAACTCCTCACTGAAGTCTATATGTTTGCAGTCCAGGAATTTTACTTCGGAGAACCAGTTCCTTAAATTCTAAAAAAGTTGTTTTTTTTTTTTTAAAAAAAAAAAACCCTGTGAATATTTTTTTGTTGTTTACTTATTTAGAGAATGGACTAGTATAGTCCAGGCTGGCTCTTCATACAGCCGAGAATGTTGGGCAAAATTGACGAAACTCAAAGTCAGGAGGTGAAAAAGACAGGAGTCCATTTTCCTGTGCAAGGAGAACATATGCACTAAGGCTCCACCTCCCAATGGCTCCACCATCTTCCAACTTCACACCAGGGGCTGTGACCGATGCATGAGCATCCAGTGGGCTGTGATGGTCAATACTGTCAATCTGATGAGATTTAGAGTCACTCTGGAAACAAATCTTTGGACCTGTCTGTGATGGATTCTCTAAATCAGGTTAATTAGAGTGGGAGGGACCACCTAAATGTGGCATCAGCATCCCATGAGTTGTGCTCCTGAATTCAACAAAAAGGAGAAAGAGAACTGAGCACCAGCATTCATCTCTCTCGGCTTCCTGATTGCGATGCAGTGTGAACATCTGCCTCCAGCTCCTACCATTACGCTTTCCCCACCATGATAGACCTTAAGCTTGAGTCAATAACCCACAAAGGTGACATGTGCTGGGTTCAATTAGACAGGGAGCAGAAGGCAGAGCTGAGAACAGAAAACAGTTGGGTCATCTGGTCCAAACTGTTCTACAGACCACCACGGGCAATGAAGAAGCTCCATTGCCCAAGCAGGATCTGCACGCTGATGGTTGGTGTTCTATTCACCAGTGTATTCCAACTGATACTTCTCAGGATGATGAAATAATTGCTCAGCTCCAGGAAGCCTGTGGGTGTCTGGTAGGTGTTGATTTATTGACTGACACCCAGAGGAAAGTTCCAAAGCTAGCAGGCTTTCTTACTGAAGAATCTACTCACAGTCCACGAACACCCACGGTTACCACATATCTAGCCTTCAACTAAAATACTTTTTGATGCTCTTAGTGATAACGGGGGGGGGGGGGGGCGCTTCATTTCAGTTGATGCTTGAAAAGGAGAACCACTCAAAGGTCCATTAGCATTGTTCATTATTACTGCATGAGCTCAATTTAATATTTACACCAGACAGAAAGCATTTTGCAAGTGCACGATGATTTTCCTCAGTTCTCTGTAAGTCATTTCTACAGAAAACTATTAAGCACATCGTCTACAGAATGCTCTTTTGACAGAGCTATATGCATTTGTACTCTCAGGGTTATAGTCTATTCCGTTATCTGAATGGAGTCTTTTGGATAAAGGAGTGCTGTGGAACGGCCTTTCTGTATGCCGCGAATATGTTTTGTTCTCATTGGTTGATAGATACCGCCGATTTGTTCTATAGCCAGGCAGAATAAGGCTGGATGGGAAAGCCAAATGGAACTTCAGGAAGGAAGGTGGAGTCAGGCAGGTCCAAGGAATAAGATTTCGGAGACTGTTAAACCAGAGGCCATGTGGCAATACATAGATAAATAGTATGTAGGAGTTAGTTAGCAATAAGCCTAAGCCATCAGCCAAACATTTATAATTGATATAAGCCTCTGAGTGGTTATTTGGAAACTGGCCCGTGGGAGAGACTCATCCAGCTACAAAGGAGTTTTCCGTGTTTCAAATACTATGCATTGTATTTATCTGTTTGTTTGTGTTGC